>OY754309.1:14630329-15853209 GCA_963573325.1 Astragalus glycyphyllos
TTTGAGTAATCATATCGAGAATCCGAAAAATGTGTATTGGAATATTAAATCCTTCAGGGATCTTCAAATAATTATGACTATCAAATGAGTCATACAAATAAGTTGTAGCAACATTCATATTGTGAAAATTGAGTTCTTCATGTGCTACAAGGCTAGTTAAGTACTGAAAAATACTTGTATCCACCCTTGAGCAACACGTCGAGCTTTGTGTCTCACAATTTCACCATTCTCATTCAGCTTTTGCACAATAACCCATTTGTATTTGACTGATTTCACACCTTTAGGTGTTTGGACTACAGGTCCGAAAACTTTTGTAAAGCTAGTTTAATTCTGCTTCAGTTTCATCTTTCAAATTTGGCCAATTCTCACTTTGTCTACAATCTTTAATAGACTATTATTCATGATCCTCACTATTATTTATCACATTTTGCGCTATGTTATATTTAAAAACATCGTCAACGTTGACTTCGTTTCGGTTCCATTGTATTTCATTCATGACATAATTCATTGAGATCTCTTTAATTTCAGAATTTTTCAGGTACCTGATCAGTCTGGAACTAAAATGTCAATTATGTCTGAAGACTCTTTTAGAGTTTGTATATCCACTCTTGGACCATCGTTCTTTTAAGCTCCTTTTCTTGTTCGAGGACTTTTATCTTTGGAACCGATTGGTCTACCACGCTTCAGGCGCAGTTGAGACTCATTTTCAATATTGTATTGTCCAACAAGAAGATCCATTATATTGGAGCATTAGCAGTTGATATAAATGATTTGGTCACATCTTTTGGATCAGTGAATGCATTTGATAGATGATTTGCTAAATTTTGCAAATGAATTATCTTTTGAACTTTTAGTTCACATTGTAAGTTTGAGGATCAAGACATGGGACAATAATAATTCATTCCAATTGAGCTCTTTTTCCAACTGCTTATTCTCTCCCCCTAATGTTGGGAAATTTAACTCAAATGATAGTCATCAAACTGGACTATAAACAAGTCTCCAATTGTTAGCTCAAGCTACTTTATAATACATGGATATTTATATCTAATATATTCCCAAAATTATTTGAGACTCATCATAGTGCATTGTGAGTGGATAAATTGAAACATACACTGCACATCCAAAAATTCTAAAATGAGAAATATTAGATTCGTGACCAAAAACCAAAGGTAAAGGGGAAGAGTTATGATAACTTGTTGGCCTGATGCAAATCATTGTTGCAACGTGCAAAAATGCATGTTCCCAAGTAATAATTGGAAGTTCATATCTCATAAGTATTGGTCATATAATTAACTTTAGACGTCTAAAGAATGGTTCTTCAAGACCATTTTTATGAATGAACATATGCTACGTGATCTCCAATATCATACAACACTTATGAGATGCTTTCAGGGTAATTCACATAATGACCTCTTACTCAAATTAGTTGAGCAACCAATCTCACAAACTTCCGGTTGTGAGTTGACGATATATATGCGGCCATATAGTTGATGCATCAATTAAGATCACAAATATTTAAATGGTCCACGTGATTAGTGTACTCCTTTACAAATATCACCTTATATAAGTTCTAGAATTACGAGAGACTTATTCTCTCAAATTGTCAATTTCTTTTGGGAACTAGTGAACACAAAAATTAGTAGATTGAAGAAATTACTGGCTCTTCAATACAAGTTCACATTAAAATTTTTAACTATTTTTCGCATCATTATATACTCGGAATGGTCCAACCGATCTTGCCAACAACAAAATTATTAAGATATATAAACTTCTGGTTTACAACATGTGTTTCAATTGCACATATATAAGTGTATTACAAATCAGAGGGAAAAGCAGACAAATTTTCCACTACACTTATTTTATCCGAAGTATGTCTCGTTATATAAAGATATTTAACATTTTCATTTCTTATTTCAATATTATATCCATTTGGACTAATATCCTTAAAACTTAAGATATTTTTATGATACTTTAGAGATTATAATA
Organism: Astragalus glycyphyllos; assembly: GCA_963573325.1. Taxonomy (NCBI): domain Eukaryota; kingdom Viridiplantae; phylum Streptophyta; class Magnoliopsida; order Fabales; family Fabaceae; genus Astragalus; species Astragalus glycyphyllos. The sequence goes on from OY754309.1 coordinate 14,632,316, forward strand.
CGGTACAATGTGTAAAAACATGGTTCTCTAGGTAATTAACTATTCACTAGCTCTTCCGGAGCTTTAAATTACATTTGGCAAACTTCTGATTGCAAGCTGATAAGAAGTACACATGCTACTATATGACTTCTGGTCATAGCTAGATAATGTACACAATCTAATATAAAATCCACATATTTAATCCTAGTTATATTCTAAAAACTTAAAATAGCTAACAAACTTAACTCTATTTTAAGCTAGTTAAAAGGCATTGAGAGAAAATGACAGATAAAACTTCAATTATATTGAAGAATATTTTACTCCTTCAAAACATCAATATGGGATGTCATTGCTACTTCATTATAATCTTGCTAGACGTATAAAACTATGTTGACTACTAAACCTTAGGTTTGAAACAACACTTTATTTTGCATACGTGCATATCAAACTTTTTGGTTCACATGGCATAATCTTAACCGCACTCATATTTATTTAAGCAAAAGTAATGTATTAAACTTTGACCATTCAAAAAATTAAATAAATTATAAAACTACTAAGTACGCATATAACAAAATTTACCATGTATATACAGAAAAATTGGGGACACACAATTTTCTTCAAGAAACAAAACCGTATAAACCACACATACTTGTTTAACAAAAAAACACCATTTATACATAAAGAATTTGAAACACACAATTTAAAATGTCGTTTCACTTGTGCTATAATATTAGGGTAACATGAAATTACAAGATAATAAAAGGTTACTATGGGAAATAAGAACATAACACTGTCTGGTTCTTTAGGATCTAGTCAAACAATCAACTCTTCTTATTTCCCCTTTTTTGCAACATTTTTATAGGGAAATTCAAGCATAAGAGATTGGAAAAGTTACATTTTTTTTTTCTTTCAAAATTCATGAGTTACTACACCAATAGGAAGATCATAATCACAAATCATATACTAATATATTTAAATAGCATAATGATAACATTTACCACATCAATGATCATCACCACAACCTTTGTTGTACCAATATTATAATGTGAATCATTCATTTCTGGGAATGAACTTCAATTCGTTGAGCGGTTTATCAGTATTATCACATAATCTTGATTCATAGTATTTTTTTAGAAATAATTTCTCATTTTGCTAATCCATGAGAATATTTGAGATAGAAATATATGTCCTTTCTCTTGATTTTCATTGCTTCAAAACATATTAAGATCAAATAGATCTTATAGATTGCAATCATTGTGTAAAAGTCAAGTTCTTCAGGAACTTGATCACAAATCTTTCATATACATTGATCAAAGAAAAATATACTTTCTAATCATTTGTTCTTCAAGAAGTATATCATGAAATCTTGACATTTACGGAAAAATCATGCTTTGAGCATTCTTACAGGGATGCTTCAATATTTTCTTTCTTTGAGTTCTTCAAGAACTATCACAAATTTTCACAATGATAAAGAAAACTATTCTTTGTGCAATCCTACAAAGATACTGGATTACCGAATCATTTGTTCTTCAGGAATTATACCACAATCCTTCCGGGATGATTGGATATTAAACAAATTTCAGTTCTTCAAGAACTATATCATAAACAATGATACATAGAAACAATTATTTGTTCAATCCTTTAGGGATGTTTGGATAATGGATTTATTTTTCTTCACGAACTATAAAATAAATTTTCATCAACAGTGATAAGTAAATAGAAAATGAGATAAAATATAAAATGAGATAGAAAACATAAACAAGATCAAAAATAAATGATAGTTAGAAGAAGGAGATGAAGAAGTATAAGAATAAAAAGAAAGATGAGAAGAAAACTTATTCTTGCAATAGATCCTCAAGATGATTATGCCATCAATCGTATGGTAGAGCTTCGTGTTGATAACGTATTATGAAAATAACCAAAACTTGTGTAACAACAAATCTAGACATCATATAAGATAATAAAGACGAAGAAAGGAGAAGAAGAGAATGAGAGTCTCTTTGCATTATGCTTCTCACTAGTACCTCTCAATACATAAGGGTGAACCCTATTTATAGGGAGTGGATTGGTAAGTGAGAAGACAATCATAAAAATCCACTAATGAGAAGATCGGGAGAAGGATGGACATCCACTATATAATAATAATATTCATAACAGAAAGAAAAAAATGAAAAAAAAGAGGAAAAAAAAGTCAAAAGAAAAAAATGCAAAGGGTATATACCTTTTTATCTTTGTATCAAGAAGAGTGACAGTTGTGTGGAGAGAGTTATGAGAAGACGTATATCAAAATAGAGAAATTCATCATAGCTTATTGAAGTTGGACCCTCTCATGCTCATTTTACAATTGATTTTCATTGCTTCTTTATCCTCTTTGATTCTTTTTAGCTTAGTTCCCCCTTAGGATTATTCCACCTTGACCTTGGCCCCATTACAACCCTTAGAAAGACATTTTGATCTTATGTGCATGTGTTCTTAAGTGTGGATGTTAAAAGCTTGTCAAGCTTATAGTAGTGCTAACTTTCATTGATGTGCATATTATATATATGAGAGTAAACACAAGCCTAGACACTTGAATGACTGAGAGTATTACAAATACATATCTTGTGAGGACTCATCACTTATGATTCACTCTCTAATGCTCTATTCTCTTGTTTGCCTTGATTGTAATTAAGTGCTATCTCTGATTGTCATACTACTTGATGCCAAGGAAAAACACCTCTCTTATGACTTTGCATTATTTGGGTTCATTTGAAATTCATATACTATTTTCTTGTGTCTTGTTTTGTGTGTTTTGCCCGGAGTGCAAAAGCTTAAGTGTGGGGGAATTTTATCAGAGCATTTTAATGCACTCTTTATAGCTTTTCACTTGGTGTTTTTAATTGTTCTTTGTAGCTAATATTTAAGTCTTAGCGCGTTTATAGACTTTGGGTCTTATTTGAGTAGTATAGTAATTTCTTGATTAATTCTTGTTTTTATTGCATATTGACCCCTTTCTACTCTGCAGGCCATAACTTTGGCTGTGGTTATTCGATTGAGGCGTGTGAGTATGCGTTAGAAAGCTAAAGAACAAAGCTACAATTATTCAGTTGTGCTCGAAACCCAATTCTGAAGTATACAGGTTTATGAGCCAATTACTATTTGTTATCGGGCTTTTGTCCAAGAACCCAGTTAGTGGATTAGGGTTTTCGTTTTGTCCTTGTTAAAGACACTTTTCAGAGCCGTCTTTTGGCTATGTTACGCATCATCATACACTTTACAAAACTTTTATGCTCTAACCTCCATGGAAGCCTAAAACCCGAAGTCAATTCATTGGTGAACGGGTGTTGCTGTATGGATTTTGAGGTTTGGTTCTTTATTGTTTATGATATTTCGTCTTAGTTTCTAATTCGTCTCTATCAATTTCATTTTTGTTCTTAATGGCTGCAATATCAGTTCTTCTTATTTCGCTAGAATCATTCGAATTCTGTCTTTGCAAAATGTGATTCGTTTGTGTACGCGCTTGCTTGTATACAATCTTGTTTCATAAATTTTAATTATTTTGAATTATTTGGATGCCTAATTTATTTAATTCGAATAGAAATTGATAGAGGATTGACGTAAATTTTGTTATGATATTGGTTTTGCTTTGAACGGCGCTTGTCCACCTTCGTGACCGATTGAACCCTGTTTCGGTGCTTGCTCGAAACTGTGAGAATTCGTATAAACTAATTAATGCTTGTGCTAGCTAGTTTATATCAATCTGGAATTGGAAATCCTTAGAGACATTACATTTTAGAACCAATGGTAAATCCGAGAAGCACACTCTGAAACCGGTGAATTGATTGTCTCTCGCATATTGTTGCTCCTATCAAACCGAAACTTTTCCAATCAAAACCCCCTTTTTTATTATTAGTTTCTTACTTGTAGTTGGTGAGTTCAGTATTAGAGATCCTCGTGAGACGACCAAGGTCTCTTACCATGATACTATATTAAACCCTTAAAGTTATTTTCACCCGCGTACGACCGCTTGATCAAGCATACAACGGTGGGGCGTATCGTCTAATTAGTCTAGACGGAGAAGATTTCGAAACGAAAATAAATGGCAAGTATCTTAAAGCGTATTATCCTACTATATGGGAAAATATGCAAGGAAAAGAGAATTGGATTTGAAAGAAGTATTGTCAGAGTGGTACGCCACACACCGGCGACCTAGTGGAGAAGCAAAACCATACTAAAACGTCCTCAATTCCCCGATGCCGAATCCTCCCCTTCTTCGGGCTCAGGAACCCACAGGCTAGAACCCACGGCCGCCGAAGCCTCAGTCACTATAGGGGCGTTGGCCAGGCGGGCACGCAGTCTCTCCCACGATGAGATAGCAGTCTGCATCTCGCCCTGGCCACGCTCCCAATCATAGAGGAAAACTTCTTTCTGAGACTCCAGGTCCTTGATGTGAAGGTCCAGAGGCTTGCTTTGGTTGTACAACAGAGATTGCTCCTCTGAAACTTTGGCGAGTCTATTGGCCGCTTCCTCCCGTTGAGGCCGTAAGACTTGTAGTTCCCGCTGAAGATCTGACATCAGAGCCTCAATCTCTTCAATCTAGCGCCTGCCCGCCTCCTCTTCAGCTAACACTGATAGATGTTCTGCCTCCTTCTCATCATAGGCTATGAGATAGCTCCCCTGCTCAGCTTGCAGGGCATTCAAGCGGTCTAGTGATTGTTGCGCAGCATCCCTAGCAGCCTTGGACACCGAGTAGACTTGGAAAATCTCTGGGAGCCGATAAGCTATGTCCCTCAGCGCTTTTTTCGTCAACTCTGATAGGCCCTCCCAAGAGATCAACCGAAAAGCAAGAGACCGCAGATCCATCAGCCGAGAGAGGTCAGTAATGATTCCCTCCGAAAAGCATCCTCCAATCTCTGGACCGCTTCCACCGAAGGAGTGACCAACTGAGATTTCCTCCGAGAGGCGAAATATTGGGCCACCTCAACGTCAGGTACTGGATTGGGAGTTGCAGGAGGAGAAGAGCGTCGGGTGCAGTCAGTCACCTGCAAGGAAACGGTGGTGAGAAAGACGAACGGCCAAAGAACAGAAAAGAAATAAAGAGAGCATCCTACCTTGTGCTTCTTAGGTAGATGAGGGGAATCTTTTGTCATCTCGGCAGTCCTTTTAACCGCCTTTTGGGAAGAAGTCCCCGTTGAGGAGCGGTGGAGAGAAGGCCGTCGAAAAGTGGCAGGAGCATCGTCATCTCCATCAGCGGCAGAGTCTACGAGGAAATGACAGTTAAGAGCAGTGATAAAAACGGGCAAGGTGGCAGATATGCTAAAGAAAAATAAAGGAACGTACCAATGATTGGCTCAGAACGAGTCGCAAGCCGACGAGCGAAAGTGATGGGTGTAGGCGTTCTTGAAGGGCCACTACTGATGCTAACCAAGACCGTCGATGGAGTTGAGCTCGGGTGACCGAGGTACCTAGATAGACACTCGTCAGTTCCTTAAGGGAAGACTAACTCTCAGATGCCAAGCCACCAATTGGAAAAGGCACTAGTCTCCTCCGGGCATACCACGTAGTGCACCCAAATGCTCTCAGTAAGTTTACGATGGTTGTCAGAAATCATCTTGCAAACTTGGGGCTCTGTCAATCCCTCACGATGGCGAGGGTCACTCAAAGCTTGGTAAGGAAAAGGAACATGTTGCATCAGACCAAATTGAAGACAGACAAAGTTGAGGTAGTAGTACTCGACGAGCGCCCTACTGTACCGAGAAGCAGCAATATAACCAATAGGAAGAACCCTTTCTATCACAGTAGACTGCCAGCTGTCACGAGCGATGGCGCGATCTGAGAGCTTGAGTTTAGATTGCTCCCTTTAGGGGTTAAAGATCCAGGACGGGCCATAACCTTTACCCAACACAGGGCACCACGCAATATCATCTGAAGTCATCCGCAAGAGATCCTCCATGAACTGGGATGGAGACATTTCATAACAGGGGGTGGCCAGGAGTTGAGGCCCCAAGAATCTGTTGGTTGGCGACCTGGGAACGGTTAGCCCTATAGACAGGATGTGGGGGAAATAAAGTTTGGACCACAGCTGAAGAAACCATAAGGGCCCTTAAAGCTTAGACACCCGACCATAGTCTCTGATTTGGTCGAGCACAACTTGAATGCCTCGATAGAGTCCCCCAAGGAAGTAAGGGGCCCAGGAAAGCACCCGGCGGTGCACATCATGGCGACGAAAGGCTGCAGTTCTTAAACAACGCTAGCAGAAGCGGTGCCATAAAAGAACCGACAGAACAAGTACATGAGAAAGGTCGTATGCTCTTCCTCGGTGATTTCCCCGACGGACCTAGAGTTCTCGGCCTAGAATTTGGAATAGACGCCTCCCGCGTGAACATGGCCAAGATTCACCTTCTTGGGCAGTTTTGCAGGGTGGATGCTTTGGCCATGCGCCAGTAGACCAGTAATGGCGAAGATGTCCAGAACAATGGGGGTTACCATGCCCCAAGGAAATATGAAGGCATTGAAGTCATACGACCAGAAGGCCAAGAGAGGGAGTAAGACATCAAAATCATAAGGAATGTGGGAGACAGAAAGGGAAATCATGTCGTGTAGGTGTCACTGGTTTTAGAGATCCTTCTTAGAAACTCGAAGCCTGTTGAACCAGTCACGGTACTCATCAGTGGGTTTAGCCCAACCCCTGGTCGCCGTCACCCTGGCGTTCACGGTGAACCAGTCCTGGGTAATTGGCAAGCCATCAGTCTTGCTAAAGATGCACTTGAAGGCGTAGAAACCCTCTTGAACTTGAGAAGAAGTAGGCTGAACAGATACTCCCCCAGCAATGACATTGATGGGATCACGACAAGTGTACCGGATCGTTGCAAGTAATAGTACGGAAAGACCGAGTGTCGAACTCAGGGATTGCGGTTATTTATCTCTTTAACAATTTAACTTCTTAATTGAAAAGAGACTAATTTGGATTTGTTTGACGAGAAATTAAAGCGAACAGGAATAAATATATTTTTGTGATTTTAATTTAAGGAAAACAAAAACACAAGTGTGAATTTCTATGAATTAAAAAGCGTTGGGGACGAGCTTCAATTTACTTCACTCTTATATCTAACGAATCAAACTTGTTATTAAACTTCTTTTATGAGCTATGATCAAATTATTATAATTATTCTAATCCTAATTCCTTAGGTAAGAGAACCTTTACTTCTAATGAAAATCCCTAATTCCTTAGGTAACCTTAACAAGAAATAAGCAGTGATAACAACAATTATCCAATGATTCTAAATACCGATGACTATTCCTAGACTAGAGATAAGCAGATTTCAATTCTCAAGCATATGTAATTCAAACTTTCATTCATAATCACATATCATAAATCATCCTAAGAGTGATCAAATCCTAGAATGCATTAAGAACGGAGATTTAACCATAAATCATAACATTCTTTCAAATAATAGAGGTTTGATTCAAAGACGTAAGAGATTCATAAATCGTTACTCATCCCCCAACAACGAGAAGTTTAGCTAGACATGGAAATAGAAATAACAAGAGAAAAGATCAAACTAGAGGGAGAAGATGACAACATTGATGCTCCAATGACTTGTTCCCAAGCTTGAATCATGAACGGAGTTCAGCGGAGTGAGAATCCTCGCCGTCACGGACTTCAAAGCGCAAAATGAAACTGTTCTCAGTGATCAGAATACCCTAAAATTTGAGTAAGTGACCCATCGCCTGGCGAGTAAGTCCCATCGCCTGACGAGATGCAGGCAAATCATTGAAGCTGCTTCACCATCGCCTGGCAAGCTCAACGGTCGCTGGCAATCCGACAGAAATTACTGCCATCGCCTGGCGAGCTGCTGGCAAGAATCAGCGCTGAAAACTACCTTTTCCTCGCCTGGCGAGCAGACCCATTGCCTGGCTAGCAGACCCATCACCAGCCGGCCCAAATTGAATTTTCACTATTTTTTCATCTGTTGAACCGCAAGGCGTCCTGTCAGAAAACAAACAAATTAAACAGACTCAATTAAAAACTAATAAACAAAAATCAAACCATTATGATTCTAAAACTCACTATAATTGGGAAAAACTTAAGAAAAACTATTTAAAAACATGTCAAACTATACATATAATGCAAAACAATCACTACCCCAAACTTAAGTCTTTGCTTGTCCTTAAGCAATAATTCATATTGGGCATTGGGTTAGAATCGAAACACAAGTTCAACAAGTGAACTTCGACAAATCACCCTCATTCAAGCATTCCATAACACCGTGCATTCAAGAAATCAAATTATCCAAAACTCTTACTGGCAAGTAAACCAAGCTAAAGCAACCAAAATAACATGGGCACCCAATCATCAACATCAACCCTCTCCTCACACTCTCACCAAATTCACTCTTAAGTGTATATAGGGTAATGCGCTCAAATCACAATACATGTATATCCTACCATAGGCTTGAACAAATTTCTAAGAAAATGAATCACACACACACAAATACCACACATATCATGAGAACTTTATGAGGGTTGTAATGCGGCTTGGGTCAGGGTGGATAAATTTTGGAATCTAGGCTTTCTTGATTGGAATTGAGAAATGCATTCTCCACTCTAGATCCTATCCTTACTCACCAAACCTCTTCAAAATAATTCTCCACAAGGAATAATCGTCTTAGTTATCAATTGCCCACAAGGAAAAACCGTTCATGTCATTTTTTCTAATTATTTGTTGTGTTCTTTTTCTTGTGCTTTTTTTTTCTTTTCCTTTTTCATTTATTTCTTTTTTTTCTTGACATTTTTGATACTTGTCTTTTCTTCTCTTTTTTTTTTACAACCTATTTTTTGGTATACCCACCCCAAACTTAGAACAATTGCTTGTCCTCAAGCAACCCCAGACTTAATCCATATCTAAGGATCAATAAATACAACACCTTCCTCAATTCCAAACATGCGGGACACTTGGTTTTTCAGTTAATGGCTTGTAATGAGGTTTGTAACCAGAAAAATAGGATTTAAGGCTCAAATGGGCTGCTCAAAGGTCAAGATTTAAGGGTAGGCATTTTAAGGATCTAGCTACCAAGAAAACAAAAGTCCTCAATCATGTATGTGTGTGTATATGTGATGCAATAGCAATCAAGAATTAAGTTCAAGTTCTGAAGAAATACACATGCACAGACACTCACAAATCAAGGAATTAAGTGTTTAGGCTCAAAAGCTCACAGGTTGTGAGAGAGTCAAAGCAATGAAATGAATGCCCGATGTTTTCTTGTTATACAATGCTCAGTTGCTGAGAATCATATTTTTTGGACAGCTTTGTGTTCATCATGCACATGCTAACTTAACTTATTAAATGGTGATATGTAAGGAATTCAAATGCAAACAAATGTTCAAAGTCAATCACCCAACAACCTACAAAGTCATTAATCAGCAAAGTTAACTAGAGTTATGGAGTGTTACTGCTCACACATCACAGGCAAGTCTAACAACAATTCAACAAAACACAGTACGAGACTAAAACAGAAAGAACGGTACAAAATGAAAAAAATAAAATTAAGCAAATAAAAAGAAAAACAGAAGAGAGAGAGAGAGAGAGAGAGAGAGAGAGAGAGAGAGAAATAGTAGAAGTTTATGGATTATAATAAGTTTATCATTGGCAAGACCTGTTGGGCCATCCTGGGTCTACTATGATGTGAAAAATAGTTAAGAATTTTAGTGAACATGTATTGAAGAGCCCGTAGATTCTTCAATCCATTAACTTTTGCGTATTACTAGTTCCCAAAGGAAGTTGAGAATTTGAAAGAATAAGTTCCTCACATTTTCAAAATGTGTATAAGGATATATTAATAAACAAATACATCAATCATGTGAAATTTAATGATTTTAATTGATGGATCAATTAGATGACAACATATACTACATATATTTGTTGTCAATTCACAACTAGAAGTTTGTGAGATGGTTTGCTCAACAGAGTAATTGTACAGACATCCAAATCAATCAAAAACTCTATGTTTATTTCAATTTATCTTTTTTACCGCACATTATCTTTTATTTTTTATGCATTAGTCAGTAGTATAATCCAACCCTTGCGTCCTTCTAACTCAACCTGACCCTTTCTAGAGGAGTCAGGATACCCACAGCTGATGAGCAGAGTTCCCTCCTCAGCGCAATTACTTGAAGAAACGAGGAATCACAGACTGTCCAAACCTCTGGCCGACCCCACGGCTAGGACCTAAGAGTTTGAAGACAACAAATTGTAACTTCTTTTTCTTCTTACTCTTGGAATTCTAGTATTTTATGTCATGAGTGGAAGCAATAGAAGGAACACGTGCTACGATCAGGTATTTCTTAAAGAATTAGATCTTTTTATGTTCTTATTTTTTCATCTTGTTTTGATTTCATGTCAACTTAATATTGTAAAGCATATGAGTGCAACTAAAATTATGCTACGGTAAACCAAAAATTTGCTATGCACTTTTAAAAACAAAATGTTTTTTTAAACTCGAAGTTTAATAGTCTACAGGATTTTACTTTTTAGTATGTGTTCAATTTTATTTTTCTAATGTAAAGATGACTACACATATTAATATTTTTGAAGGACCAAAAGATTTTTTAATATAAAATTTTTTGTGTCCTGTGTTCCTAATGCATATAAACTATCAAAAAGTCATATGGCAGTGTGTGTTCCTATTATCAACTTGAAGGCTCCAAAAGAGCTAATTGTATTGTTACGTAGATTGAAGAAAAAAAAGATTTTATACATTGATGCCATATTTTCTCCAGTCGCATAGACTCTAATTGAGTTTCAAGGATGATAATCTAAGTAGATATACCATATCGAAAAATAAATGAAGAAAATCTTCAATGTCTTTGTATCATGAGACTTAATTTAGAAAATACAAATTTGTATTAGAAAAAAATACTTGTGTTTTTTTTGGTTGATACTAAATGCATATTAGTACAACACATGCTACTTTAACTAGGAGTTTATGGATTATAATAAATTTATCATTGGCAAGACTTGTTGGGCCATCCTGGGTCTACTATGATGTGAAAAATAGTTAAGAATTTTAGTGAACATGTATTGAAAAGCCTGTAGATTCTTCAATCCATTAACTTTTGTGTATTACTAGTTCCCAAAGGAAGTTGTGAATTTGAAAGAATAAGTTCCTCACATTTTCAAAATGTGAATAAGGTTATATTAATAAACAAATACATCAATCATGTGAAATTTAATGATTTTAATTCATGGATCAATTAGATGACAACATATACTACATATATTTGTTGTCAATTCACAACTAGAAGTTTGTGAGATGGTTTGCTCAACAGAGTAATTGTACAGACATCCAAATCAATCAAAAACTCTACGTTTATTTCAATTTATCTTTTTTACCGCACTTTATCTTTTATTTTTTATGCATTAGTCAGTAGTATAATCCAACCCTTGTGTCCCTCTCACTCAACCTGACCCTTTCTAGAGGAGTCAGGATACCCAGAGCTGAGGAGCAGAGTTCCCTCCTCAGCACAATTACTTGAAGAAATGAGGAATCACAAACTGTCCAGACCTCTGGCCGATTCCACGGCTAGGACCTAAGAGTTTGACGACAACAAATTGTAACTTTATATTCTTCTTACTCTTGGAATTCTAGTATTTTATGTCATGAGTGGAAGCAATAGAAGGAACACGTGCTACGATCATGTATTTCTTAAAGAATTAGATCTTTTTATGTTCTTATTTTTTCATCTTGTCTTGATCTCATGTTAACTTAATATTGTAAAGCATATGAGTGCAACTAAAATTATGCTACGGTAAACCAGAAATTTGCTATGCACTATTAAAAACAAAATGTTGTTTTAAACTCGAAGTTTAATAGTCTACATGATTTTACTTTTTAGTATGTGTTCAATTATATTTTTCTAATGTAAAATGACTACACATATTAATATTTTTGAAGGACCAAAAGATTCTTTAATATAATAAGTTTTTGTGTCTTGTGTTCCTAATGCGTATAAACTATCAAAAAGCCATATGGCAGTGTGTGTTCCTATTATCCACTTGCAACCAAATGTTTGCAAAGGTAATTGAAGGCTCCAGAAGAGCTAATTGTATTGTTACCTAGATTGAAGAAAAAAAAGATTTTATACATTGATGCCATATTTTCTCCAGTCGCATAGAAAGAAATTGAGTTTCAAGGATATTCATCTAAGTAGATATACCATATCGAAAATTAAATGAAGAAAATCTTCAATGTCTGTGTATCATGAGACTTACTTTAGAAAATACAAATTTGTAATAGAAAAAAATACTTGTGTTTCTTTTCGTTGATACTAAATGCATATTAGTACAACACATGCTACTTTAAACCCGAAGTCTATGGATTATAATAAGTTTATCATTGGCAAGACCGGTAGGGCCATCCTGAGTCTACCATGATGTGAAAAATAGTTAAGAATTTTAGTGAACATGTATTGAAGAGCCCGTAGATTCTTCAATCCATTAACTTTTGTGTATTACTAGTTCCCAAAGGAAGTTGAGAATTTGAAAGAATAAGTTCCTCACATTTTCAAAATGTGTATAAGGTTATATTAATAAACAAATACATCAATCATGTGAAATTTAATGATTTTAAATGATGGATCAATTAGATGACAACATATACTGCATATCTTTGTTGTCAAGTCACAACTAGAAGTTTGTGAGATGGTTTGCTTAACAGAGTAATTGTACAGACATCCAAATCAATCAAAAACTCTACGTTTATTTCAATTTATCTTTTTTACCGCACTTTATCTTTTATTTTTTTTGCATTAGTCAGTAGTATAATCCAACCCTTGCGTCCCTCTAATTCAACCTGACCCTTTCTAGAGGAGTCAGGATACCCACAGCTGAGGAGTAGAGTTCCCTCCTCAACGCAATTACTTGAAGAAATGAGGAATCACAGACTGTACAAACCTCTGGCCTACTATGATATGAAAAATAGTTAAGATTTTTAGTGAACATATGTATTGAAGAGCTCGTAGTAAGGTTTTTAACGAGGCGGCCCTCAAGCATATGATATTGTACTCTTTCGCAAAGTTCGTGGTAAGGTTTTTAACGAGGCGGCCCTCAAACAAATGATATTGTACTCTTTTTCCTTCACTAAGATTTTTTCCCACTGGGTTTTTTCTTAGTAAGGTTTTAATGAGACATATCTTTCTAGACATCCAAGGGGGAGTATTGTGAATAATTGTATGTCTCTCTACATTCCTAATGCTCTTTTAACTCCTAGTAGTAAAAGACCTTCATTCCTTGTAATTGCTCTTCATTGTATATATTAAAGGCACATTATGTTAGGCTTTAATTCACTTGTAGGTTACAATACTTGAGTCCTATAAATAGGACTCATGACATTGTAGAACAAACCTTGAAGAGTACAATACAATAGTTCTACTATTCTCTCATTCTCTCATATTTCTATTTTTGATCTTGCCCTACTTTAGTTTATTTTATAACCCTTTTCAATTTTTTGGCTTTTTTTACAAAAAGATTAGGTGAGTTGGCCTCTTTAATTACAATTAAAAAATTCATTAACAAGATATGGATGCCAAAATAAGATATGGATGCCATGATTGGGGTTATATCATTTGAACTAGAAAAGTGCATGGATTCAGCCACAACCATAACTGTTTTGCATGGTACTCTTATCATCTTGGGATTTTGTATAGAATGAAAATTTGTTGATATCGTATCCACCCCACATATGACATCAAAGCTAGGACCATATGCTAGCCATTCTAATGTTTCAGAAACACGATCGTCATTAACAATTTGCTATTTAAACCAGTTGAGGAAAGTCTTGTTATGCTCAGTCAACAACCCTTTTTCACTCATTCGAGGATATTTCTCCTTGACAATGCTTTTATGAGTAGATAAGTAAGGTTGAACCTCAGCAGTGTTATACAATATATACATATGTGCTTGAAGAACTTTTCCCCGACTCATGCTCTTAATAGTCAAACCCTGTGTACCCTTTCCCTCACATCTTCCCTCATGACGAGACCTAGGAATCCCTATAGGTTCCGTCTTTGACAAGTAATCTGAACAAAACTCAATAGCTTCTTCTGCAATATACCTCTGAACAATAGATGCCTCAGGACGATATTGGTTCTTCACATACCCTTTCACTATTTTCATGTATTGCTCAACCGGGTACAATTACATTAAATAAACGGGCCCATACAATCTAATTTCCCTCACTAGATGAACAATTAGGTGGACCTTGATGTCAAAAAATGAAGGAATACATTTCCAACATACACAAAATAATGGAAGCCTCATTTTCCAAGTCATCAAACTTTTGAGGGTCGATGGTTTTGCTACATATAGCATTGAAGAATATGCACAACCTAGTTATGGCATGTTGAACCTTTTTAGGCAAAATGTCACGAATAGCCATTGGTAGTATTTGTTGCATCAAGACATGACAATCACGAGACTTTAGGTCAACTAATTTGAGATCTTTCTTCGAGACAAGTCTCTTGATATTTGAGGAGTAACCTTGTGGTACTTTGACACCCCGTAAACACTCACAAAAACTTCTTTTCTCTTTTTGGAAAATGTATGACATGCTGCGGGGAGATATGTGCCTTTACCTTTTTGTTGCAGAGCTAATTGCTCTCATATACCCATCACAACCAAATCTAATCGAGCATTCACACCATCCTTTGCCTTTCCCTGAATGTTGAGAGGTGTTACGATAATATTATCACGTACATTTTTCTCCACGTGCATGACGTCAGTACAATGTCTAACATCAAGTTTGGACCAGCATGGAAGATCAAAGAACACTGACCTCTTCTTCCATTTATTTTTCTCATTAGATTGTTTTTACTTCTTTCCAAATATAACCTTGATGTCCTTAATTCGTTGATAAATTTCTTCTCCAGTTAAGGCTTTCGGAGCAATTTCATTCTCTTGATATTCTTTGAAAGCTTTTTTCAACCTACGATACGAATGATTACGTCAAAGAAATCTAAGTTGTCAAAGGTAAACATTTTTCCTTCCATATTGTAGTTGATGATATCGTGTGTTTTCTACACAGATAGGGCATGCTGTATGCCCCTTAACACTATACCCAAACAAGTTCATGTATGCGAGAAAGTCATTGATCGTACAAAATAACATGGCACGCATCTTGAAATATTCATTTCTATATTCGTCAAACGTGTCCTTCAGCCCATAGCATTCTCAAATCTTTAATCAAGGGACTTAGGTAAACATCTATGTCATTCCCTAGCAGTTTTGGGCCTGAAATCATCATAGATTGCATCATGTATTTGCGCTTCATGCACAGCCAAGGGGATAGATTGTAAATTATCAAGAGAACAGGCTATGAACCAAGGTTTCTTGGCTCATTGACGAAATCTTGAAACAAACAATTAATTTTATTCCATTGAAAAGGGTCGACTGGATTGCGAAGCTGTCCATCACATATTCGTTCATCTGAGTGCCACCTAATATTCTTTGAGTTATTAGCATTAACAAACAATTGCTTGAATCATGGAATTATGGGAAGATACCATAACACTTTTGTTGGAGAACCCTTTGTGCTCACATCACAACTAAAATCATTCTCTTGCACTTTGTAGCGTGATGCTCCACAAGTAAGACACACATGTTTGTTTATCTTTAAACTCTTTCCTGTACAATATGCAATCCTTAGGACATGCATGTATTTTTTATACTCCATACTCATTGGATACAATATCTTCTTCGCCTCATAGTTACGGTTTGGCAGTGTACTACCTTATGGAAGCATGTCTTTCAGCAACTCAAGCGATTCTGTGAAACTTTTATTAGTCCACCCATTTCTCGCCTTTAGGTTGACCAATTTTAACACGGCTGACAACCGTGTGAACTTGGTGCACCCCAGATACAACGACTCTACATTGTTGTTGCACAAAGTATCATACATACATGTTTGCTAAAAAGACTCTGGGCCAGGATCTCGATTCATCTCTTCAAGTCAATCGTTCATATCTACATTAGCATCCTCTCTTTGGGAAGCGCTTGGTATTCTTGGGGATTCATCATGCCATATCCACCTTGCATAACTCTTGTTAAAGCCATCACAACGAAGATAATTACGTATGTCCTTAACAACTAGTTTGTCATTATTCAAACAATTAACACAAGGACAATAAAACTTACAAATAAAACAAGCACAAATAAACTTTCCATTACTTTTTGGACAAGTTTTTTTTAGCAAATTCTAGAAACTCTTCCACGCACTTCTCATACTCTTCACTTAAGCGGCTAGTATTGAACCAACTACGATCCATAATTACTTAGGCAACTAGTAATGATCCAACTAGAGTGAAAGCATAGTAGCAGTGGAAAAAGACTAAAGCAATTGAAGATGGAGTATTGAAGGGTAGAGTATAGGAGTGTGGAATCTGCGTTGTTGATCAATTATTTTTCAATAATCCTGATGGTACAATATTAAAATGCAACTGTGAAGCAATAAAGATATGAAGGGACCACAATTTGAACTTGTAGACACACACACACATAGAGGAAACAAAACAGCTGAATTAGTATTGGTATCCATTGATTAAACAAGTTGGAGGATAAAATAAATCTTACTCAAACTCAAAATTAGCAAGTACCAAAATTTGAACAACTAATAATCACATCAACAAAAATTGGAAAACACCACCAAATTCATTAAGATTTAGCGTTACTTCCCCCACACAATAATATCTATGGGACTGTTAACACCCAAAATAAAACAATATTGTTGGCCGAGGGAAAGAAGGGGAAAAACGGGTATCGAGGCGACCATGAGGATAACTGGGCAGTGCCATTACATATTCGGGTTAAGCTGGCAGATGAATGATGCACGAGAAGTCAGAAGGCAGGACACCGAGGAGCTACAGAACTCAGTGAGGAGGTGTCTCGACCAGATGATGACTCGGCTAAGTCACCAGCGACCGAAGGCCATAGGAAGAGCATGGCCGAGGAAGGCTGCGGCTGAGGTAGAAAAGTCTTGCTTAGAGCTGTTGTCATCAAACTCTTATATCCTAGTCGTGGGATCGGCCAGAGGTTTGAACAGTCTTTGATTCCTCTGTTCTTCAAGCAATTACGTTGAGGAGGGAACTCTATTCCTCAACTGTGGGTTTCCTAACTCCTCCAAAGGGGGTCAAATCGGGTAGAGGGGACGCGAGGATTGGATTATAAACTAGCCTAATGCATGAATGTAAAGAGAAAGCGGTAAAGTAAGATAAAACTAAGAAAAATAGATTTGTGTATTGATTGATGTGTGTTTTGTACACGTATTCTTCTATATACACACACAGGCCCTCGTCGGCCACTATGCCAACCAACATTTACCTACCGTTAGATCAATCGAAGATCAACGTCTAATCTCGCTCCTAAGCCCTAAGAAATCGAAGCCATAACCCACGATCTCACTAGCACGGTTAGTGGGACAAAACTTCCTTTCTCCACTCCTCAAGGCTTCTTCTTTTCGCTTGATCTTCAACCGCTCTCACGTTCTGTACGCGTGCTTCTTTTCTTTGCCTTCCAAGCAAGTCATCCTTACTTCAGCCATATAATTCCTCGGCTGATCCTTGTCTTCGGCCTGCAACCATTATTCCTAGGCATTCATGCCATCGTGGTCGTGGTTCTCTATAGGTTTAAACTTGCTCTGCCTCGGCCTCATCCATTATCACTTGGGCTCACCCCTTCCTCGAGGCATTTAAATTGCATCTTGCCTTGAGCCTTTCCTTTGAGGTTGTTCTTCCAGCAAATATATTTTGGGAATTTTCAAGTGGTTTGCCTTGGCGCTCTAGTCTTCTCTCAACTGTCCCTTTCAACCCTCGGCCCACAGCTTAATTTATTTCTAGGTGTTAACAATTGCCCCCCTTTTTCCGTTGTCGTATGGCCGCGAGGACGTGACTGATGGTACAAAAACCCTCGATATGACCTGATGTAACGGTTCGCATCATGCGAAACGATTGGGCGGCACAACGATTCCCAATGTTTCGCAAGTAATCCCCCTATAGCTATAAATAGCCTTCATAATCATTATGCACGGTTACTTGCATTTTTGAAACGTCGGTTACTTGCATTTTCGAAATATTTCAGAACCCCATCACTTCTCTTTTCTTACGAAAAAACTTTTTCTTCCTCCGCCGCAGCCGTCTTCTTGTCACTATGTCTTCGAACTCCGATTCCCAGAACCAGAACCAGAACCATAGTATCGGTGGCAATGCTAGCCCAGTTATTTCTTCTTCTTCTGGTTCATCGTCGGTGAGCCCCATTTGGTGTTACCAAAAATGACCTCCTTGTCACCGTTTCAGGTGGCGTCATAGTGCAACCTACCACCTCTAAGGTTCTTAAGGGCTTTGATGCCTTCAAAAAGATTTTTAACGCCTCGGCGCAGCCTGACTTACCGATCACTCAAGATTGGTTTACCGTTGACGCCAAAGTGTCAAAAAACCAGAGGCTGGGGAAAGCCTACCGACGATTATCGTTCCTGGTTTGAAAAGATTCACCCCGTCAAGAAAGATATGTGGAGAAAATGGGGCCTCCGAGACATCATTGCCCTCACCACCTTCGCCATTCCTCACAACTTCAACATCTTGCTGCCCTCTTGGGCTTTTGGTCTTCTGATTTCAATGCATTCATCTTCCCATGGGGCATGGTGACTCCTACTATTCTTGATGTGTCTACCATTATTGGCTTACCCGCCTTTGGCGCTAGTGTCCATCCTTCCCGGCTGCGAAAGAATATCAACTTCAGTCATATTCATGCAGGGGTGTCTATTCCAAGTTCCTCATCCAGAAATCAAGAACCGAAGTAGAGATCACTAATACAGAGCACACAACCTTTCTTATGTACTTCTTCTGCAAGTTCTTCAACGTCACTGCCTCTAGGGGCACACCTTCCAAGAATTGCAACCTTTTGTTGCCTTGATGACTAGTGGTATTGTCTATGCATGGGCCTCTTACTTCCTCGGTGGACTCTATAGAGGCATCCAAGTTATGCTCGATCAGATCAAGGAGTACGGACAATTAACCAAGGTTCATGGCCCCACGTTGTTTCTCTAGTTGTGGGTCAATCTCTACTTCCCCCACATTCTATCCTTGGGGCTTACCATCCCGACGTTTCTAACCAATAGAGTTTTGGGCCCTCAACTCTCAGCCACCCCTTGTTATTGACTGTCCTCGGCCTAGTTTATGAATGTGCTCCTACGGATGGATTCAACCCAAATTTCGTGGTGCCCAGTCTTGGAGAAGAAGTTTGGTCCCTCCTGGATTTTTGCTCCCCATAGGCCCCAATCCGGGCTTACTCTTGTTGATTACAATGTTGCTCGTGATCACTGGCGACCTTCCCTTGTGGCCAGAGACTTACCTGTGGGCTACCACGGCACCTCCCGTTACAGCAGGACTCTTGCAGAGTTTTACTATCCCTACTTCACCTACAGATAATTTGGGCTTATGCAAAATGTGCCATTGCTCTACAAGGTATAAGCGGTCCTCATCGTCATGAAGGTCTGACGGATGGTGACATGAGTAAGATGGTGACCACCAACTACTACAGGATCACTGAAAGCGTATGGGTACACTACGAGTTTTGCCCGGGGGGACTGGCCTTTACCAATTGGTGGCTTGGTGTTATAAACCTAGTCTTTCCTCGGATACTTGATGAATATCAAGCCAGATACCGCGAGGAAAGACTAGGTCTTTAACGCCAAGCCACCGATTGGTGAAGGCACTGGTTTCCTCCGGGCACATTGCGTAGTGCGCCCACGTACTCTTAGTGACCTTATGATAGTTGCCAGTGACCATCTTACATACCTGAGCATCTGTCAGCCCCTCACAATGGCGAGAATCCTTCAAAGCCTGATAGGGCAGAGGTACATGCTGCAGTAGCGTGAGGTGGCAATGTACCCAATCGGCAAGGCTTTGCTTTTGCGTGAGGTGGCAATGTACCCAATCGGCAAGTCCCAGGCCACTAGAGTTGATCTCCAATTGTCACGAACAGAATTGCGGACATCAAGAGAGAGATGGCATTGAGACCTCAAAGGAGCAAAAATCTAGAAGGACCATACCCCTTGTCCAGCATTGGGCACCACCCCGTGTCGGCTGCATTCACCCACAAAAGTTCCTTCACGAACTAGGCTGCAGTTAGCTGATGGCAGGCGGTGGCCGAGAGTTGGGGGACCAAACACCTGTTGGTTGGCGACTTGGGGATAGTCAGTCCCACCGAGAGGATGTGGGGGAAGTAGAGGGTAGTCCATAACTGAAGAAACCACAAGGGACCTTGAATCTTGGAAACTCTGTCGTAATCCACAAGGGACTCTGTCGTATGGAGCCCAAGCGAAAACCTTGCCACTAGTCATCAGGGCAACAAAGGGCTGTAACTCTTGGACGATGCCCACGGAAGCGGTGCCGTAAAAGAATCTGCAGAAGAAGTACATGAGAAAAGTGGTATGTTCGTCGTCCGTGATCTCTGCGTCGGTCTTTGATTTTTCAATAAGATACTTGGAGTAGACGCCTCTGGCATGGACATGACTGAGGTTTACCGTCTTTAGCAGCCGAGAGTGGTAGACGCTTTCGCTGAATGCAGGAAAACCGGTGATGGCAGATACGCCAAGAACGGTGGGAGTTACCATGCCCCATAGGAGATGAATGCATTGAAGTTGGAAGCCCAAAAGAGGCAACAGAATGTCAAAATTGTGGGGAATAACAAAAGTATAAAGGGAAATCATATCACAAAGACCTCATTTCCTCCAAGCGTCTTTCTTGCCAGTGTGAATCTTTTCAAACCAGGCACGATAGCCGTCCGTAGGCTTGGCCCAACCCCTGGTTTCTGATACTCTAGTGTCAACGGTGAACCAGTCTTGAGTGATGGGCAGGCTAGGATGAACCAAGGCGGTGATCACAAGTTTGATAGCGTCAAAGCCTTCACGGACTTGAGAAGTGACGGGTCGCACCGTAACACCACCGAACACGGCGACAAGAATGTCCTGTGCCCAAACAACAAGGGGAGGGCTCGTTGAAGACAGACCAGAGAATGAACAACTTGGCTGGATGTCATCGCCTCCGTAGCTATGATCTGGTATTTGAGAATCAGAGTTTGAAGACAAGATAAACGGAAGGGGTGATAGCAAGAGAATGAAAGAAGGTTTGGCTCATAAAGAAGAAGAAGAAGAAGAAGAAGAAGAAGAAATAGTGATGGTGGTGAAGCATTTTCAAGAAGAAGCAAGTAACTGTGCGTAAGCATTGATGAGGGCTATTTATAGCTATGTGGGGAAATCGCTTGCGCAACATTGGGAACCGTTGTGCCGCCCTATTGTTTCATGTGAGGCAAACCGCCATGTGTCATATAATGGCAGTTAAGTCTTTTCAAACCGTCACATCAGGTCATATCAAAGGGTTTTTGTACCATCAGTCACGTCCTCGCAGCCATACGACAACACAAAAAGGGGGTAATTGTTAACACTCAAAATTAATTAAGTCGAAGGCCGAGGGCTGAGAGGAAAGAGGAAAAGGATTGGAGTGCTGAGGTAGGCTGCAAGACAAAATCCTAAGAGATAATTGCTGAAGAAATTAACTCAAGAGAGGCCCTTGTGGAAAATCACAAGATAAACTCCCCGAGGAAGGGGTAAGCCCGAGGGACAATGAGCAAGGCCGAGGGAGAGTAAAGTCTCATCCTATAGGGTGCCACGGCCAGGGTGACTCGGGTGCCTAAAATATTGTCCGAGGACAAAGGTCAGCCGACGAAACTAAATGGCTGTGGTAAGGCAAGTTTACTTGAACGACAAGGAAGAGGGAGCACGAAGATAGAACGTGGGAGCAGTTGAAGATCAAGTGAAGGAGCGAAGCCTTGAAAAGCGAAGCGAGGGAGTTTTACCCCACTAACCGTGCTAGTGAGATCGTGGGTGGCCGACGAGGGCCTATGTATATAAATAGGAATAGGATAATTATAGAGAGACACATCAATACAAACAACTTTACTTTTATTTCAATTTTATCTTCCTTTTTCGCACTTTACTTTTATTTTATCTTTATGCATTAGGCCAGTAGAATAATCCAACCCTCGCGTCCCATTCACTCAACTCGACCCTTTGATCAGCGGTCATACGCGGGTCAAAATAATTAAAAAGATATAAAATATAGTACAAGGAAGTTAACCTTGGTTGTCTCACAAAGACCTCTAAACTAAAGACTACCAGAATCAAGAACGAAACTAAAAATAAAAGGGGGTTTTTGAGTACAAGAGTTCGATGTTTAATGAAGAAAATAAATTAAAGATAGAGAATCAATCCATTGGTTTAAGGTGTGTTTCTTAGATTTAACATCGGTTCTAAAATAAGGATTCATGCAAGGTTTAATAATTCTTGATTGATCATAAACTAAGTGAACAAGGGCCAGTCAGCTTATACGAATTCACACCGTTTTAAAGCAAACGTCAAAACAGTGTGTTCAATTAATCATGATAACGAACAAGTGCCAGTATCACAAATGACATAACTGAATTCTATCAATCCTATAAACAAGTGTCATAGACTCTATCAATTCCTATCCAAACTAAATTAAACACGCGATAAAATACTTTGAATAATGAAAGTCGCAAAACAGAATCATTGTCGTGACCGGGGTCCCGACGTGGACGACTCAAAAATAGTAATTTTTGGGAGTCGCCACCCAATTTATTAAATAGGAAAAATTGAGAAAAACCTAACTAAAAGTTATTGGTCTGCGGAAACTAGGTTGGGATCGGGAGTCGGTTATGCAAAGGGAAGGGCGAAAACCTAATTCCACTACACCCCTAGTACATCCGTCCTAAGACGGTTACCCTAAATTTGATTGTGCAAATATAAATTACGAAATTGTTTGTTTTACCCAAAAATAAAAATAAAAATAGTAGAAAACAATAAGGACGAATTTAGAAAAATTTAATTTTGACTTGACGGGGAAGTCCCGCTCCTAAGTATCCTCCGGTGCAATGAGGAACTCAAAAGTCACGTAGTTCTTCCTGAAAATTTTGTTGGTTGGTTGATTTTATTTTTGAAGGGGTTTAAGATCAAAGCTGTATAGCTAAAGTCTCTTAAACCAAAATTGACAAGGTGTACACCTCAATCAAAACCATTTTTATGATTTTTATGAAAATAGGTGTTAAAAGAAAAAAATGGTTGATTATTTATTAGAAAAAGATTAATTTCGCTTGATGGGGAAGCCTCGCTCCTACGTATCTCCGTGTGTGGAGAATCAAAGGCTACGTAGTTCTTTTAGAAAATACTTGTGTGTTGATTGATTTTAATTTTTTGAAGGGGTCTAAGATCAAAGCTGTATAGCTAAAGCCTCTTAAACATGAATTGACAATGTGTACACCTCAATCAAAACCATTTTTTTTATGATTTTTATAGTTTTTTTTGTGTGAAAGAAATTGTGTTTTTTTGAAAGAAATAAAAAAAACGAAAAGGGGTTGCAATAGTAAAATAGGGGTGTAATTAAATAGAAGGGGGTTGTATTAAAAACGGGGTGTGCGAAAAGCATCAGCCTAGTATTATTTGAGGTTTACTGGGCCCACGAATTCTGGGCCTATGATGGGGGTGCGTAATTAAAACGTGGGGGGTGGGAATAGCAGAGTTCAGTTTTTTTAAACTAACCAACGATTTGGGCCTATGGGGGCTGACCTGCGAATGGGCTTAAAATGGAGGTGCAGTAATAATGAAGGGTTTTTTTTTTGTACCCCACTGTTTACAGTTATACCCCCACACTATATTTTTGGACGAAAATACCCCTGACAAAATTTGACTAAATCGGATGTATGTTGTTGATAGGTAGATACGATTTGGTTTTTTGCAAATCGTATGTATGTAGATACGATTAGATTGAAAAAATTCCAATCGTATCTACGATGGGGTAGGTAGATATGATAGTTCAAAAATTCAAAAGCATATGTATGTATGTTGGAGATACATATGATTCGTGTAAAATACAAATCGTAATTAGCTATCAGTGGGGGTACATACGATTTGTTAAATACAAATCGTATTTACCCCAACCAATAGGTAAATACGATTTGTGTTTAAATCGACGGTCAAATTTACTCCCCTGGTCCAACGACTATTTTTTCGACGGTGTAGATTGCACCGATAATATAAACGGTTGATGATCATTGACGAATTCTATAAATACCACTCCACCCTCATTCTTTTCACACAAAAATTTCAATCTCACTTACTTATTTCACACATCCAGAATGCAGATCTGCTAACACAACGCTCGGGCGAGAATAGGCTCTACGGTATACATTATGGGGGCAACATCACCATGAGAGAAGATGGTATCTACTTCTGGAGTCCAAAGCCGGTGTTATGCAGAATCCACCGCGCCATGGGGTTTGAAGGTTTGAAGGATAAAGTTTGGTCAAAAGTTAAAGTGACTGGTGACGACCGTGATGTCACTGGTATCACTTATTGTAAATCCGATCGTGGAGATGATGGCTGCATTTTCTTCTCGTCCATGTCTATCAAGACCGACGAAGACGTGACGAACATGTTCAACATCTGTGACACGCTTCAGGGGTATAAGCCGTTGGAGCTGTACGTGGAAACACAACGGAGCGTGAATGAGATTTTACGTCGTCTGCGAGCACCGGAATATTAGGGTTTAGTATCTGTCTATTTTTATTGTAGTTGGTTATGTTTTATCTTTTATGTAACTTTGTTTTATCGAATCAATGAAATCTAAATTTTAATGAAACTCGTCAAATATAATAATAAGCAAGAAATAATAATACTAACAATAATCGAGTGCTATAATAATGATAGTTCAACAAAAGTAATCAACTGTAAGACAGTACAATCCAACAAAAATAAGTCCTTATCGCTCACGCCTCTCTATCATGTCCAACAACTGCGTGAAGCGAGCGTAGGTCTGAGTGCCCCTCCCGAATCTCGTCCTCCAAAATATCCAATAGCTCTGCATGTCCTATCACAGGCTGTGGTCCACCTGGCTGTACTGCTGGTGGTGGTGGTGGTGCAACCTGCAAGAGTCTAGGAATAGATGCTCTGACGTACCACTGTAAGTCGTCCGCAGCAACCTGACCAACTCCTGAGCAGCATGAGTCGTTTGAAACACCTCGAGCACACTGGACAAATAGGCTGAAATCCGGAAGATGCAGTCCGCATGGGTAGGACGACTGGTAAGAGGGGGACGTGGGATTATTAAACTGATGCAATTAAACAAGGAAACACCACATTCTAAGGAACCCTAATTTCTCACTACACTTCTCCTACTATTTTTATTATTATTATTATTTATTTTAAAAAAAGCTATAATCCTAATTTTTAACTAATCTATTTTGTTTGTACCATAATCTGTTTGAGTGTTAATTCTAAGAAACAAATTTAAATCTATTCACAGCAAAAAGTTTCTAAACAAAAGCATAAAATGAACCTATTTTAAATAACTAAATATGATAGTAATAACTACATTTCTAAAGAATGATAGGTTAGGCGTACCCCTTTTCCAGCCTCAGAAATAGCACTCTTAAGCTGTTTTGCTGCTGCTGCTTCTCTGCAACTATTTTTCTTTCCTCCAGAATTTTAGAGACAAGTTAACGTGTTTTCCTTTTTCTGAACTTCTGTCCGAATTTTTTGTGTAAAATTGTTATGAAAATTGTCCTCTCTTTCTATCTGATTTTGCTGGTCTTTTATAAGTAAAAATCAGAATCAACATTTATTTTGCTGATCCTTTCTTTGCATTTTCAGGTCAAGGCCAGCTTGGAAAGGCTTCCTCAGCAAGCTAGGGTTAGAGTGTCGTTGCTGAGTTAGGGTTTTTTGGGGCTTTTTGATGTAATCCAAATTTTAGGCCCATTTGAGATTTTTTTTGTAATTTTGGATATGTTTGGCCCTAGACATGTACATAAAGACATTAGGACTAATTCGTACTTGCACCTCCTTTTATTTTTTTGTTATTTTCGTTTTTAATATTTTTATTTATTTAGTATTATAAGAAAAAAAATGTAACAAGACAATTAATTTAAATCTACATTTTTTGTGAAGTTTTGAATTATCCATTTTTATACCACTAAAATCCGTAAAAACAATGCAAAATAACTAAAAGAGCGCAAAACAACCTATTCGAGGGATTAAGCATCGAATATACGCGAAAAACATATTTTTGTGATTTTTTTCTGAAAAAGTGGAAAAATACCGATTAAAATTGGGTGTTCACCGATGCCCCTCTGTGCTTACTTTCTTACGAGATAATACATAAAACTATGTTTTGTTGTATTATCAAAGTAAGGAATAAGTACAGAGATGAACCTCAACTTCAATTTTAATCGGTGAAATATACAAAATTAGGTAGCAAGAACTACAAACAGTGCCAGAGCTGAATCGATAGCACAAAATTTAAAAAACGATGCCAGGGCGAGACCGATAGCATGAAAACAAAACAGATAATGCCAGGGCGAGACCGATAGCATGAAAATTAAAGAGACAATGCCAGTGCAAGACCGATAGCATAGAAAGTTAAAGACAATGCCAGGGCGAGACTGATAGCATGAAAAACAAAGACAATGTCAGGGCGAGACCGATAGCAGGAAAATTAAAGACAATGCCAGAGCGAGACTGATAGCATGAAAAATAAAGACAATGTCAGGGCGAGACCGATAGCAGGAAAATTAAAGAGACAATGTCAGGGCGAGACAGATAGCACGAAAAATAAAGACAATGTCAGGGCGAGACCGATAGCACGAAAATTAAAGACAATGCTAGGGCGAGACCGATAGCATCAAAATTAAAGACAATGCCAGGGCGAGACTGTTAGCACGAAAATTAAAGAAAATGCCAGGGCGAGACCGATAGCTTGAAAATAAATAGACAATGCCAGGGTGAGACCGATAGCAAATGGAAATAAATAGGCAATGCCAAGGTGAGACCGATAGCATGAAAAACTAGTGCCAGAGCTGAATCGGTAGCACTAAGTTTTAAAATATGATGCCAGGGCGAAACCAATAGCATGATAAACTAGTGCCAGAGCTGAATCGGTAGCACTAAGTTTAAGGGCGAGACCGATAGCATGAAAAACTAGTGTTAGAGCTGAATCGGTAGCACTAAGTTTAAAATATGATGCTAGGGCGAGATCGATAGCATGAGAAACTAGTACCAGAGTTGAATTGGTAGCACTAAGTTTTGAAAGATAATGTCAGGGCGAGACCGATAGCATGAGAAACTAGTGCCACAGCTAAATCGATAGCACGAAGTTTTGATAGACAAATGCTAGGGCGAGACCGATAGCATGAGATAAAATGCAATGGATGCATTGTTTTGGATGATTCCCTTTATTTTTGATTATTTTAACATGCTTCTAGTCATGAAGACCAATGCATACTTTGACATGAAATGCATCTATGCTATGACATGAGATGTATGAGTTATGCATGAGCCTTGAGTTGAAATTGAGATTGACGTGTCATGGAAATTAAATTCAATGAAAATATTTTGTTTTTTGTGCATGCTTCATTTGAAACCAATCAAGCCCATCCTCAGATGGAAGGTTAATCCTTGCTAGCTCTATAAGATCTCCTTTCTTTTATGATTACTTCTCATCCTTCAAAGCAAAACACCTTCAAGTTTGACCTTCTCTCTTTTTTTCATAGATTGTCATTAGCTCTCTAAATCATATCATTGATTCCAAGTTGACTATTTTTGAAGCCTTACTTAATGAGCATCATGGACTCAAAGGTAATACAAGCTGGACTTTTCTGCGTTTTATTGGTTTTCTTGTTTTTGGATTTTTGGATTTTGAAAGTTTGAAATGGGGGGTATTTTTAGAGTGAAAACTTTATGAAAGACAAAGGCTACACAAGATGGTTGGCCTTGGTTTTCTTGTTTTGGATTTTTGGATTTTAAAGGTTTGGAAATGGAGGGTATTTTTAGAGTGAAAGCTTTATGGAAGACACAAGATGGTAGGGAAAAAGATATATGGTAACCTCAAGCTGGGCATTTCTTTTATTTTGAGGTAGCTAACTTGCTAGAAAAAAGTTTTTATCACAGAGGGAAGACTACCTAGTGTAGCAAGCCAAGTTTGACCCATGGAGGGTCATGTAATTATTTTTGTCCCAGTTGAAGGAATTGCCCTAAGAGTAGGATGCACTGGTGTACTATACCGGTTTGACTCATGATGGGTCTTGAAATTTTTTTTTGTCTCTGTGTGGCAACAGACACTCTTCAAGATAAAACAACACTGGTGGAGAAAGAATTTTTGACTCATGAAGGGTCTTGTAAGATTTCTGCCTCAGCCTGGTGAAATACATTGCCAAGAGAGAACACTTAGAGGGTCTTGCAAAATTTTGACACATAAGAGGGTCTTGCAAAATTTTGCCCCAGTGTGGAGATTTCTTGAGACTCTCAAGCTTACATTCGACAAAATTGCCCCAATGTACACTCATGTTTGGAATAAGTAGGAGAAATCCAGTGAACTACACAAATGAACATTGTAAGTCTCATTCCCCTTTTGTACCCTAATTTTTGCCTAGACTGCCTTTGCAGGTTTTCAGTCTAGCGGGCTTTGTCTTTTTATTTTTATTTTTTTAGTTTTTTTTAATCCCTAATTTTTGCCTAGACCGCCTTTACAGGTTTTCAGTCTAACGGGCCTCATTCTTTTTTCATTTTTTCTTAGAGCAAAGAAAAGTTCAAAAGAAGCAAATGATTTATTCAAAATTAATATAATGAAAATGAAAACAATCATTCATCAATCAGATTTTGGAGGTTTGTAACGTGGATATGTGTTATGGGTTATGGCAGAAAAATGATTAAAAGGCTCAAAGAAATGTTTCAAGGGTATGGGTTATGGAAAAATGTGTTTAGAAGGCTCAGAAATGTTTCACAGGTATGGTTTATGAAAAAATGTGATTAGGGGGCTCAAAGAAATGTTTCACGGGTATGGGTTATGGAAAAATGTGTTTAGAAGGCTCAGAAATGTTTCACAGGTATGGATCAAGAATCTTTAGTGCATTCAGCTTTCTATTGTGTTTCGAAGACAACACCCTCTTCTTGTAAAACTCGTCCGTTTACATGATTTTGACTTCTCTTCTTTTTTCCCCATTTTTTCCCTCCGATGTGGCTTTATCTCATTTAAGCCTTCGCCTCTATGGCAGATTCACACTTTATTTTTTCACCTTACTCCATCATTTGTTTTTTCCCAACCTCTATTTTTTCTTTTCCTCCATTGCCCCTGATTTCTGTCTCATCAGTTTTCCATTTTTGGAATTCATCTGATAATTCATCTAAATGCACCAAATTCTGATGTAATGTCGATCCTTGTCCAGGGTTTAATGAAAGAAAGTTACAGGCTCAAATAGTGGGATATATTTTTTTGGGATAGAGAAAAACAATCTCTTCATTTTGAATCAATGATTCTTCGTTTTCAAAATTTTAATTTCGAAACAACATTCACTCTTTTACAAAGTCTTTGCTCTTTCTTTTTTCTGCTTATTTTTTGCCTTATTTTTTTTTTGGGAAATGGACCTTCAAAATATGATATTCATTCATCGGTTCACCCTAGAATGACGCAAAAATGGCTTTGAGAATTATCACTTGAGGCAAGAACTTGAAGGGATCGGTGTTTTAAGGGAAACTTGGGGTGAGGAAGGATGGAAATAGGTTTTTAAATCCATGCAAATTCATTAGTATAAAGCTTCAACAAAGTCAACTTAGTTTCAAGCTTATTTGACTTTGTACAACATGATTAGACAAGTGCTAATGACAATCATCTTTGCCCCCTCTTTTTCCCCGCTTTAAGCTTTTTTTTCTTTTTCAAGAACTGATTGTCAACCTTATGTCTCCATTTTTTCTCTAATTTTTTTTAAAATGCCCATGTGTTGTGCCCCATGAAACATTTCCTGGCATTACTTCTCTAACCCTCTAGTGATTTCCCAACAACTTTCAAGAGAATGATCCAATGAGTCTAAGCTTGATTGATATCCATTTTCACGCAGGCACAAAAATTTAACTTTTCTCTATTCTTGTGAACATAACTCAATGACTTCAAAACTTCCTTTTTTATTTATTTATTTATTTTCTTTAAAGAAAAATTAATGCTACATGAGAATGGGTCAAAGCAAACAAGATGTCATGGAATGCATGGTGTGGTATGTATGCAAGCAATCATCCTAAGATGTAATGTTTTTATGCGAGAAATGCAAATGCAATTTTCCTTTTTTGCCCCATTTGAAGGGAATATGCTATGAGGATTGATGAATAAAAATATGGTTTTCTTTATTTACTCATTAAAGTATGCATAACATGCAAAGGAAAATGCAATATGGTATAATGCAATATATGTAATTTATGATGAATGATAATGCAATGAAAATGCGCAATATATGCAGAAAAATATATATTTTCTAAGGACTCATGCAAAGAAAACTGCAAATGAATTTATACTTTTCAATGCACTATTTTTTTTACTACAAATGCAACAAGATTTTTTTTATGGTTTTTTTATGCATGAATTGCAATATGATTTTTTTTTTATACTTTTTATACATTGCAATGTAATCTTTATGTCGTTTTTTTTTAGAAAAATAAATCATGAGTGTTAACGAGGAAAAAAATGTACAACAAAAAAAACCAAGGATAATAGGAAAAATAGCTCCCTTTGTGGCCTAATTTGGTTAGCCCAAACTACTGGGCTTTGAGCCCTATAGATCTAAGGTCCTCTATTTTGGGTACTCACAAGGTGGCTGTTATAACCTATGGAATTTAAGGTCTCTAGAGTCAAGCACTCTTCTAGAAGGTAAACACACCAGAATGTACATCCAAAATGTGGATACCCGCACAGAAGAATCGTACTCTAGATGAGGATTTCATGGAAGCCACAAGGATGTACTTAAGCTTCTCACATTTGAGAGTTTGTTAATCATAAAAAGTTAAATAGGAATTTTGCCTCAACAAGCGTGTCATTTTGGTTTTCGTGCCGTTAATCACATCCACTCGGCTGTACAACAACAGAAAAAGGGGGCATTTGTTAACACACAAAATAAAACAATATTGTTGGATGAGGGAATGAAGGGGAAAACGGTTAACGAGGCGGCCATGAGGATAATCGGGCAGTGCCATTACATATTCGGGTTAAGCTGGCAGATGAATGATGTACGAGAAGCCCGAAGGAGTAAAGGCAGGACACTGAGGAGCTACAGAACTCGGTGGGGAGGTGCCTCGACCACAAGATGACCCGACTAAGTCACCAATGGCCGTAGGCCGTAAGAAGAGCATGGTCGAGGCCTAAAATACTTGCTTGGAGCGCAAGTATTCGGCGCACGAAGACACATCATGTTGGAGCGGTTAAGGTAAATGAACAGAAGACCCCATGGAAAGCTGAGCCGCGAGAGTTTTACCCCATTAACCATGCTAGTGGGGTCGTGGAGGAGTGGACTCCGAGTTTCTTGGGGACTAGGCGTAATTAGAACCGTTGATCATAATTAATCCAATGTAGGTTCAAGTAGTGGCCAACGAAGGCTCGTGTATGTGTATATATAGGAGTACTTGTACATTTCAAAGACACACATCAATCAATACACAAGTCTTTTACTTATTTTATCTTCGCTTTATCGCTTTCTTTTAAAACTTTATTAGTTTCCTAGATAATCCAAGCCACACGTCCCTCTCACAGCTAACCTAACACTCTTTGGAGGAGTTAGGGAACCCATAGTCGAGGAACATAGTTCCTTCCTCGATGCAATCGCTTGAAGAAAGAGGAATCACAGAGACTAAGATTGAAGTGTTTGACGACAACAGAGACAAAGACAACCAACAAACCAAACCAACCAATATGCAAAATATACAAATCTAGAGATCCCTCCACCTTTACATCATTGACAAAACCATGAATGAAGAATTAACATCATTTCCAGTTTCAACCTTAGAAACTCGGAGCCTATACTCCATGACCTCACTAGCACGGTTAGTGGGGTAAAACTCTAGTCGCTCCGCTTTCCACAGGATCCTCTGCTCCTTGACCTTAACCGCTCCAACGTAATATGTCCACGTGCATCGAATACTTGCACTCCGTGCAAGTATCCTTTACCTCGGCCGTGCCTTACTCTTGGCTTTTGGCCGTTGTTACCTCAGCCAAGTATGCTTTAACTGATGATTTGAGTCGCAAAAACACTAATTCTTGCTGTTTCATTGATTTAGTTTTTGATCTTTTTCTTTTTTTTTTCAATTTTGGCTCTTTAGTTACATTTAAAAAATTCATTATATTTTTCTTATGATACTGCTATTTAGTACGAAACGTAAAAATTGCACTGCACAATTGATAATGGACATTGTAATGCTCCAAATTTTATAGAAGCATTACATTGGTGGTTTGTTTCTTTTCGTATCTAACATCATTATTCATTTGTTTATAATAACTTTGTGCACAACTATGGAGACTATGGTAGTAAAAACTATGGAGAATAATCCGATGGACACATTATTTTTTCTTGCCATCTTTTTACTTAAGTTGTTCCTTGTTGGAAGCACTCCTCTAGATGCACGCCACAATAATAACTTAACCTTTTGTGGCACTTTGATCCTCCATAGCGTCTACCATTCTCCTTCCTTCCTTAGGTGTGAATTATCAATCAAGTCCTCATCGCCCCATAGTATGCTGACCGTACTTAATAAGACCCATTCCTGCTTCTCCACCAAGTAATATTGTTGTCACTTTCACGAATAAGCATAGGCGTGGATTTAATTAAGCTTTCATCGGCTGCTGAAATAATTGAATCAATGAGAGAATTATTTCAATCCCTAGTTACTACATCATAGAGGTCACACACCCTCATATCTTCCAAACCTTGTACAATCGGGGATGTGACTCTAGAATCACTCTAACCCTTTAACCATGGGTCCTTTCAAACATTTATACTCCTACCATTTCCAACTCGCCATCTATATCCCAAATTTAACACCACTCGGGAAGTGTAGATTGCGACACCCTTTACCCTGAAAGCAATTATAGATGAAAAGATTAAAAAACGAGTAAGTTTTCACTAATCTTCTGAGCACCTCTTTGAGCTTACCAAATATCTTCTGAAGCTCAAAACTATCTTCTCAAAATGTGCTTATGCTAAGCACATGTTCTTCTTGAGACTTAAAGATTTATACTTTTCTAGAGATCACTCACCAAGATTCATTGGAACACAAATGAATCAGAAATCTTAAAGAGCTTATCAAAACTGTCTGTACTCATCAAAACTTTATCTTAGGGATTTTGCCTCAACAATCTCCCCTTTTTTATGATGACAAACCCTTTAGAGAAGTTTTTAAGTTTTCTGATATGACAATTGTTTTAATACAGATTATATGCTCCCCCTTAATTCATGCATAGGTTTAATTTTATAACAAATAAATTTTAGGACCAGAACATGTTTCATTGATTATGAACAAATTTTTACAATTTTTGCTCACTGTTCTGGAGGATATAACATAAATTGAAAAGCATAACAACTGATGCTAACTTATCTAAAATAAAGATCCGTGTAAGGCTTGCTATTCTTTATTGATCATAAACTAACTGAACAAGTGCTAGTCAGTTAATAGGAATTCCCCCTGGCTCAAACAAACGTCAAGATAGAGTGTTCAGTCAATCGTGAAGATGAGCAAACGCCACATAACACAACTAATGTCATAACTTATTTCTATCAATCCTATGAACAAGCGTCATAGAGTCTATTAGTTTCTATCCAAACTAAATTAAACAAGCGATAAATAGTTTGAATAATGAAAGTTGCAAAACAGAATAATGATTAAGTGATTAAGCAAAATTGAATCATTAAACGAATCACATAAGAAAAACACAGATTTTGAGTAATCAAACAAAACACAAACCTAATTTACATCAAGAATTACAGAGATAAAATTGATAGAGAAAGAATTAAAACCATAAAAATGAAATAAACATTAAGCACTGAACCTCAAATCCTTACAAGCAGCACCCTTCACCAATATATTGATTTAGGGCTTTAAGATTCTAGGGAGGTTAGGGCATAAAATTGTTAAAATGTTAATAATGCGTAACTGAGCCAAAAATGGCTCTGAATAGTCTATTTTATCTAAGGTCAATGAAAACCTAACACACTAATTGGATAAAGCCCGTTAACAAAAGATTATTCGGCCCAAAAAAACTCGTTTTACATTAAACTGCTTTGGTAATTCACAGTTTTCAGTACATCAGAATCGGGTTTTGAGCTCGAGAGAAGAACTGTAGCTCTATTACTTACCTTTCCAATGCATGCTTGCACGCCTCGATCGTATAACCACAGCCAAAGTTATGGCGTACAGAGTAAACAATGGTCAATATGCAATAAACAAAAAATTTAATCAAGAAATTTCTATACTACTCAAATAAAACGCAAAGTATAGAAACGTGAAAGACTTAAATATTAGGCACAAAGCACAATTGAAAACACCAAGTGCAAAGCTATAAAGAGTGCATTAAAATTTATTGATCACTTTTCAGGTTGAGAGTTACCTTCATCTCCAAACTGTTGATCAGGGAGTTCTTCTGTGAGTTGCACATCATTGGTTCCTTGATTGTGACCTTCTTAAGAGACTTCCTAGGGGTTTTGTCTTTGGTTGGTGATTTGATGTTGGATTTAAACGGTGTTTGTTTAGTGGATGGTGGTTCAGAAGCTCATTCATCTGTTACTAGCCATGGTGATTTTCTTAGTGGTGATCTCAACTCAGTCTTCATTTATTTCAAGTTCTTGGACATGAGTGCAGTACATGTATCTATACACTCATATTCTTCAGAACGAATACCCTCAAAGTGAAAGATCTTAGTTAGGACCATACCATATGGAATAGTTGAAGTGGCCCTCATTCAAGCAATTGCAGCAGTCATATGCCTTAGAATGATGTAGGGGAGGTTTAGACACTTTCTCTTGGCTATGTTGGTTGTGGTTACTTTTTCATAAGTGCCTCCTCTACGAGAAAGATTGTGAACACAAATCTTGTGAAGGATGCTTAGATGGCCTTGCCCTAGGCTCAATGTTCCTTGCCTCATTGTTCCGAGTTCCTTCCTTCAGCACTCTTTTCATTGCACGCTCCTTTTTTGTCTTTAAAAGTGTCATCCGCTCCTTACCGTATACTTGTAGTTCTATAGTGGGAATTTTCAAGGCTTATGAGATGATCTCTTGTGTGAGATACAAAAATTTTCCACCAGCTGTACTCTTGATCCATTTGAGAGACTCATCGGTGTAAGCATTTTCATAGTATTCTTTCACCAAGTCAAGATATACTAGTTCCTTAATTTGCACACAGTTCTCCCATTTTTGTCTCTTTAGATATGGAAGGATATTTCAACCATTTTTGTTAAGGTCCTTTAGATGAAAAACCTTCCTGGATTCGATTGGCCTTCTTGTGGCATCTCTTTTTGATGAAGATATTGATGCTCTGTATTTCTTTGTAGAATAGGGTGTGCTACTCATGTTTTGGTTAGGGATTTCTTCTTCGTTTCCTATGAAGATTGGTGTTTCAGGAGTATTGGAAATGTAAGGCTTTGTATTTTTGGTCACTAAGCGAGGGGATCTTCGTTTGGGAGTTGTCATTCGAGACGATTTTGGTTATTTGAAGGGGAGAGCATGAGAGTGAGAGAGAGACATTTATCATGGGAAGATATTTGTCATCAATGTCTTCTATAAGACATAAATAGGAACGGTTACTGTTTTGTAACCGTTTAGAAGGCACGAGTGAGAATACGGGCGTGTGAGAATGACATTTTTAAATTCAATCTATTAACAGGTGAAACCACCAACTATTTTTAACAAAACATAATGAATAAATATAAAAAGACAAATAAAAAAATTAAAATATAGAAAATTTGTCATCAACGTATGTGCCTTCTAAGCCCTTCAGAAGACATGAGATGTGCCTTCTGAGCCTTGAGAAGACACTTCTAAGGGCCTTCTAGACTAGATGGAGCCTTGATGATATGCAACATCCCTTTGATAAAGTTAAAGCTCTCTTCTAGAAGTGGTTTTGTAAAAATTTCTGCTAATTGATGCATTATGTCAACAAAAACTAATTCAACATCTTTCTTTTGAGCACGATCTCTTATAAAATGATGCTTTATACCAATATGCTTGGATCTAGAATATTGAGTTAGATTTTTGGACAAATTTATAGCACTTGTATTATCACAGAAGATAGGATTACTTGAGTAATTTAGAGAGAAGTCCCCAAGTTGATTTCTGTTCCACAAGATTTAGGAGCAGCAACTTGCTGCTGTAACATATTTATATTATGTTGTGGATAATGCCATTATTGTGCTTTACTTTCTACAACTTCAAGATATTAGAGATTTTCCAAGGATTTGGCATGATCCACCTGTGCTCTTTCTTTCAAGTTTGTCCCTGGCATAGTCAGTATCACAGTATACAACTAGGTCAAAATGAGTGTTCTTTCTATACCATAGACCAATGTAGGAGTACCAACAATATATCTAAATATTCTCTTGACAGTTGTGAAATGAGATTCCTTATAAGCAGATTGAAACCTAGCACATATACCTACTGAGAAGACCATATCTGGTCTACTAGTTGTCAGATATAATAGAGATCCTATCAAACCTCTATATTCCTTCTCAGATACTAGTGTGCCTTCTTCATCTTTTTCAAGACTAGAAGAAAGTGGCATAGGTGTAGCCATAGCTTTGGCATCACTCATATTGTATTTCCTAAGAAGATCAACGACATACTTTTCTTGGGAAATAAAGATGCCAGTCTCTAATTGTTTTATTTGAAGACCAAGAAAGTATCTCAATTCCCCCACTAAGCTCATTTCAAATTCACTCTTATAAGGTTTCCAAAATCTTTGCATAGTTATTCATTTGTTTCCCCAAAGATGATGTCATCAACATCAATTTGAACAATCAATAATTCATCTTGGTGGATTTTTCTTAAGAGTGTAACATCAATTTTGCCTCTTGAGAAACCATTTTTGATCAAAAAGAAACTAAGTCTTTCATACCAATCTCTAGGAGCTTGCTTGAGTCCATATAAAGCCTTTGTTAGTTTAAAAACATGATTTGGTTTCTTTTATCAATAAAACCGGGAGGTTGGTGTACATACACCTCCTCATTTAGAAAACCATTCAAGAAGGCATTTTGACATCCATTTGAAATAGTTTGAAGTTATTGTGACCAGCATAAGCAAGAATAATTCTAATAGCTTCTAATCTAGCAATATGTGTAAAGGTTTCATCGTAATCAATACTTTCTTGCTCATTTTATCCTGGAGCTACAAGTCTTGCCTTATTTCTTATTACCTTACCACTTTCATCCATTTTGTTTCTGAATACCCATCTTGTACCAATCACAGATTGATGTCTAGGAGAAGGAACCAGATTCCATACCTCACTTTTCTCAAATTGAGCATGTTCTTATTGCATAGCTTCTACCCAAGATTTATCATCTATGGCTTCATTGATGCTTTTGGGTTCAATTTCTGAGAAGAATGTCCTTTGAGAAGATTCTTTTCTAATAGAGCTACTGGTTCTACCTAGTTCTGAAGTTTCACCAATGATTTGACCTTGTGGATGATCTACCACCATTCCACAACTTCTAGGTAGTTTAAAAGCTTGTGTAGATTTGATTTGTGGATTTTACTGACCATTAGAAGGTTGATGCATAATACTTGCATCTTTCTTGTCAGTGCTTACTTTTTCTTTGCCTTTTTCTTTTTGTCTCATCATCATCATCATATGCATTGTTGGCTTCAAGAAACATATCATACATGCTTTCTTCCATAACTTTAGTTCTAAGGTTATAAAACTTTATATGCTTTAGATGATGAAGAATAACTAAGAAATATAGCACAATCATATTTGACATCAAATTTTCCTAAGTTATCTTTTTTTTTCAACACATATCAATCACAACCAAAGATATGAAAATAAGATATGGTTTGTTAACACCCAAAATAAAGCAGTATTGTTGGCCGAGGGGAATAAGGGCAAAATAGGTATCGAGGCGATGACAAGAATAAAGTGGGCAGTGTTAGACCATACATAATGAGGTTAGACAAGCAGAGGTATAATAAAAGAGAAAACCCAAAGGAGTGGAGCCAGGATGCCAAGGAGCTACAGGACTCGGTGGGAGGACACCTCGACCACAGAGTGATTCGGCTAAGATGCCAACGGCCGAAGGCCGTAAGTGGAGCGTGGCCGAGGAAGTTTGCGACCAAGGCAGAGAATATTTTCTTGGGGCGGAAGAATTCTGTGCACGTAGACCCAACACGTTGGAGCGGTTAAGGTCAACGAACAAAATACCCCGTAGAAAGCGGAGCAATAAGAGATTTACCCCACTAACCGTGCTAGTGAGGTCGTTGAAGAATGGGCTCGATGTTTATAGCGACTAGGCGTAACTAGGACCGTTGATCATAATTAATCCAACGGTGAGCAGATGTAGGCTCGAGTAGTGGCCAACGAAGGCTCATGTATATATATATATAGGAGTTCTTGTACAGTTTAAACACACACATCAATCAATACACAAGTCTTTTACTTAGTTTTATCTTCGCTTTATCGCTTTTTCTTTATGTTTTCCTAGTTTCTTGGATAATCCTAGCCACATGTCCCTCTCACACCTAACCTAACATTCTTTGGAGGAGTTAGGGAACCCATAGTCGATGAACAAAGTTCCTTCCTCGACGCAATCGCTAGAAGAAAGAGGAATCACAGACTGTCCAAACCCCTAGCTGAGCCCACAGCTAGGATTGAAGTGTTTGACGTCAACATGGTTGGTTTCTTTTGTTTCCAAAATTCATATGGGGTTTCCTCCAATCTTTTTCTACGTTCACTTCTAACTGCAGTGATGTTACAACCAACATCACTACAGAACCTTTTAGAAAAATGTTTTATACCCATTGAAAGCATCATATTTGTTTTTCAAAAATAGCACCCATGTATACCTGGATTAATCATCAACAATCACAAAACCATATCTTTTTCCATCTAAACTTGAATGCTTCGTTGGACCAAACAAATCCATGTGGAGAAGTTCCAAAGGTCTTTGATTGATATCATGTTTAAGGTTTTGAAAGAGGATTTCACATGTTTCCCTTGACTAAATGCTTCACGTAATTTGTCTTTTTCTCAAATTTGACCATTAGAAGCCCTCTTACAAGGTCTAACTTAGATAATTTAGAAATGGTTTTCATTTTGACATGGCTAAATCTCCTATGTCATGTCCATTTATCATCTCCTTTTGAAATAAGACAGGTTTCCTCAGGCAAATCTCCAATATAAATTATTAGTTCTATGACCTTGAAAAACTCTTTTTCCAGAATCTGAACTAATTATTTTGCATATATCAGATCTAAAGTTCACTTCATTTCCATCATCACACAATTGACTCACACTAAGTAGATTGTATTTCAAACCTTCAACATACTGAACATTTTGGATCTGAACAGACTTTATTTTACCTAATGTACCTATACCTTTGATCCAACCTTTGTCATCATTACCAAACATGACAAAGCCTCCATCAAATCTCTCAATGGAGAGAAATTTATCTTTCTCCCTGGTCATGTGCCTTGAGCATCTACTGTCCAAGAACCAGAGCTTTCTCCTTGATTCTAAGAGGCACTCCTACATTTGAAGTTAACAAAGATTTAGGTACCCATTGCCTTTTGGATCGTTGATGGTTAGTTTGTTTCCAAAATTTGCCTTTTTCCCTAATCAAATAGTTTGAAATGTAATGTCCAACCTGTTTACAATACAAGCATTTTCATTTTGTTTTTGTGTTTCACAGAAGCCTTTTTCTTGTAAA
Organism: Astragalus glycyphyllos; assembly: GCA_963573325.1. Lineage (NCBI taxonomy): Eukaryota > Viridiplantae > Streptophyta > Magnoliopsida > Fabales > Fabaceae > Astragalus > Astragalus glycyphyllos. The sequence goes on from OY754309.1 coordinate 14,672,102, forward strand.
TTTGTGCCTTCTTAGATGTACTGACACACATTTGAGAAGACTCAAGATTTTGTGCACACACAAATAGCTCATTGATCACTTTATTTTCTCTTTCAAAGCTTTGTTTTCATAAATTAGTTCAATATTTGGATCTTTTGAATCATTCGCTAATTTCAAGTTTGGAAGCTTGTGTTGCTCAGAAAGTTTGAAATGAGACTGTTGTAGAGTGTGAATGGTTTTAGACATTCTTTCATTTTGAGCTCTTAGCTCCTCATTTTCAATTTCTGAGTCACGTAGTTGTTGTTTGAAAGCATACACTTTTGAGATTAGATATTTGAATAAAAAAGCAAACAAACAAATGTTGATTCTATTTCTTTACAAGTACATCTAGAGGGTTCAGAATCAGATATCTCATCTTGGATTGATCCTACCATGAGGCATAGATTTGCAGCTTCTGTTTCTAGTTCTGAGGAGGATTCATCTGATTCATCCCATGTTGTCATACGTATGCCCAGACTTTTTGCACTCATAGCATGTGACTTTTGATTTGCTTAGATCACCATTTAATGTCCCTTCTTGTATTGAGGGAATCTCTTTCCTTTCCTTCTGTCTACGAAACATTTGTTCACTCTTCTTGATATTAACAACCATTCTTCTCCTTCATAAGCTTCTTCCTTCTTCTTCATCCTCATCAGTTTCCTGTGAGGATTTTAAGACAGCTCCTTTTCCCTTATTGGAGGATGTGTTTCCAATCTTCTGAAAGCCTTTGAGAGAAGCAGACTTGCTTTTCTTTTGGTGAAGTTCTTCTTTGATTACTTTCTCATGTACTTTCAATCAGCCAAGTAGGACATCAATATACAGAGTTGATAGAGTCTTGGTTTCTTCTATAGTAGTCACCTTTGGTCTCCATGCCTTAGGTACACAGTTGAGCAATTTTCTCACCTTCTCTAGGTTGGTGTAGGTAATTCCCAGAGATTTTAAGCCATTTATCATTTTAGTGAATCTAGTAGACATTTCATCAACTTATTCATCTTCACTCATTGTGAACATTTCGAACTCGCAAACTAGAATTCCGGTTTTAGCTTCCTTGATATGATTAGTTCCTTCATGAGTAGTTTGTAGTGTGTCCCATATTTCTTTTCCGGTTTCTTTGCCAACAACCTTGTGATGTTCATTTCTACTCAAAGCACAAGTAAGATAGTATTTGGCCTTTGAGTTTAACAGGGTTAGGCGCTTGTCATCTCTGGTCCACGTGCTTTTGGGCTTGTCAGCAATTGTGCCATCATCATATGTTTCCTTTGGAACAAACAGACCTTTTTAAGTAATATCCCATATGTTAGTGTCTTGGGATTCCATGTATAGCTTCATTTGATTCTTCTATAGTAGTAATGTTCTCCATTGAATCCTGGAGGTCTATTTGAGAATTCTCCTTTTGGTAAAAATGCAACAGAATTTGGTCTTGCTATGACTTGTTCAAAGATCTTTCGTCTGACACTTTTTGAGTGTGTTCAACAAGAGGCCTTGCTTTGATGCCAATTGAAGTCAATAAAAGTCACAGGAAAGGGTGGGTTTGAAATGTGACGCATTTTAATATCAATTTATATATTCAAATTCTTATAAGAAGATTGCTTTAAAACCCTAATGATGATTTTGCAAAAGTAAGTATTGCAGAGAAAATTTAAGTTATGATTCAGAGTGATTGTGTAACAATGATTAAGAATATAAGTTTGAAAGCAGTAAATGGAAAGTGTAAAGAACACACAGTTTATAATGGTTCACCCTAATAAAAAAGGCCTACTTCCATTCCTCACACCAAGTGAGTATTTCCACTATTTTCCAAATAGCTTACAAGCGAATCACACGCTAAAAAACTAATAGTTTTCCTAGCATAGCTCTATCAACCGTCACACTGGTTTTCTACAAGTTCTAGCAACTTAAACCTCTAAGAAACTTCTTAGACTTCTTCCCTAACAATACAACCACAAATGCTTATGTTTAGAAGGTACACATTTAAAAAATATGTTTAGTTTTTGGACTAAGATATAAAATAGCTTTAATAGGATACATACATCAATTGACACAAAGCTATGAGCACATTCAAAAGGATCCTAGAGACTGTTGTATGCAGTGAGTGGGTTTGAGAGAAGATAGATATCTCAGAGGCTCTTGAGTAGCTTCTGAATTAGTAGTGACTGAGGTGCTTCATGGTATATATATATATATATATATATATATATAGATCTTTTAGAACAAAAGAGTCATTGCACGGTTCTTCCAAGCGAAATGTATTCGTTGTTCCTTTTGCACAAAACCGGGTTCACTTTTGCAGGCTCTATACACTGCTGCAGATAGCCGTTGGAAGCTTTTGAGCTTGGTCTTTGAGAAAATCTATTGACGAAGGCTTCAATGACTTGAACTCAATTCTTCTAAAGACTTAGTTGTTGGATTGAAAATCTCTTTCCATGTTTTGATGATACAAACTTAGTAAGACATTAAGTTTTCTTGTTAATGTTTATCTAACAAGTTTATTCCAAGTGTGAAGAACAAGCCACAAAGATAGCACAATGTGAAACTACCTTAAACTGAAAAGAACATAAAAATACAAAGGTAGAAATGAGATGTGAAGGTTGAAGTATGTAAAGGTTAACATATATGAAGGTTGACCAAAGTCAAATGAAGGTTGACCAAAAAGCCAACATAAAAAGTCAACACAAAGGTTGGCCAAGTCAACTCAACATTGACCAGAATTTAAAAGAAGTGTGATCTCACATTTCTAAGTAAGATTCTGAATTGTGAAGGTTGAAGAGAAAGTTGAAAAACAAATTCAAGAACAAAATATGAAGATCATATTAATCAAGCTTCTTAAGATGATAAACATGATGGCTCTCATTTATTGAAAATCAGAGAGTTTTTAATGCTGGAATCTTGCAATAAATGAGGGAGGAACTCCTTTATTATTCCTAGGCCAAACAAAAGGTGTTTAAGGTATAAAGGATGTGAAGCTTCGTGTACAGCTGTTATGTCTGCTTTTGAAGTACAAAGCCAGCTAAGGGAAAGTCAGAATACTGATGGAAAAGGACTGTGTCAGCATGTGAAGGTTGAAAAGTTTAACTTAAGGTACATCTGTCAGCTTGTGAAGCTTCAAAAGCTGTCAGCATTGGTCCCTTTCATCTAGTCATTCCTATGGACCAATGGACATCTCCAAACTGCTATATTCAAGTTTCCAACGGCTATATTCAGTTGCTATGGCTATTTAAAGGCTGAAATTTGAAGTCACAAATCATGAGTGTGAATTGGAACCTACAAAATTAAAGCTTCACAAAGTTCATCCAACCAACTCATCCCACACTCTAGTTACTCAAATCTGAGAAGGTTTCAGGCACAAAGTTTAAAAAAGGTACACAATTCAACCCCGCTTTCTTGTGTAACTTAGTCACTTCAATTGGTATAGAGCTCACCTCTAGCAGTGTGAGAGGAAAGATCCTGAAGGAAGTGATGAACAACCCAAACTCTGTTATGTTCCTCCCTAAAGGAGCTTCTGCAAACAGACCTCCTGGATTCACTGGTGAACATTATTACTGTTGGAAGGATCAAATGAGGCTGTTTCTGGAATCAAAAGATACTGATCTCTGGGGTTTTGATGAAGATGGTCCCTATGTTCCCTCTAAAACAGATGCTGAAGGAGTATCTACTCCAAAGCCCAAAGTCAGCTGGAATGTTGAGGTTGTACACATGGTACTTCTTAACTCTAAAGCTAAATTCTTTCTAACATGTGCTTTAGGTAGAAGTGAATATGATAAAGTAGCTGGGAAACATACTGCCAAAGAAATCTGGGATACATTAAGGACTGCTCATGAAGGAACCGATCAAGTCAAGGAAGCCAAGATCAACATTCTCATTCATAAATTTGAAACATTCAAAATGGAGGAGCAAGAAACAATCTCAGAAATGTTTAGCAGATTCACAACCATTCCAAATGATCTAAACTCTCTGGGAAACACCTACACAAATCAAGCTAAAGTCAAAAAACTTCTGAGATGCTTGCCTAAGGTGTGGAGACCTAAAGTGACTGCTATTACAGAAGCAAAAGATCTATCAACCCTTCAAATAGAAGATCTACTAGGATCTCTAAAGGTGCATGAGCAAGAAATCATGGATGAACTTCATCCAAAGAACGTCATAACCATTGCACTCAAAGTTTCACAAAAAAACTCCTCAACCTTCACAAGCAATGACTCTAAAGGCACATAGTGAAACTCATGAAGGTGAAGAAGAATATGATGATGATGATGATGATGATGATGATGATGATGATGATGATACTGATGAACAAGATGAGTTAACTCTTATCTCCAGAAGGTTAAGGAGATGGGCTTTCAGAAAGAATAACAAGAAACCCTTCTTCAAGAAGGATACTTCTAAAGAAGAAAGCTCAAACAAAACTCCTCCTGTGTGCTATGAATGCAACAAACCTGGTCACTTCAAAAATGAATGTCCAAAACTCAAAGGAGGCACCAAAAGGTTCAATACCAAGAAAAAGGCTCTACTAGCTACAAGGGATGACTCTGAAGATTCTGAATCAGGAAAGGAAGAGGAGGCTGCTCACTTCTCTCTTATGGCAGACATTGAAGAACCTTCTCAATCTAGTCAAAACTTCAATCCTGAATCAGACAATGAATCAACCAACTCATATCTCCTGGCAGATCCTGATCTAGAAGAGGTAATCACTTTTAAACCACAAACTCTTGCATCATGCAAAGAAATTGAATATGCTTTTGAAAACTTATTAGTTGATTCAAATACTTTATCAAAAAAATGTGTAATGTTCAAAAATCAACTTTATGAAGCTAAAAGAGTAAATGAGGATCTTCAAAAACAAAATGAACATCGTGTTCAAACCATTCATACTCTTAAGCACTAACACACTAGAATTTATGAACAACACACACTATCCATTGAGATGATAAATGAAAAATCAAAATTAGCTTTGTCTGATCTTGAAAATGAGAACAACCTTCTCAAAGACAAAATCTCAATGATGACTAGAGAAAAGGCCATCTCAAATCAGAACATGATTGAGGATCCTAGAAAGAGACATATTGGACAAAGTTCCAGAAAAGCAAGATTGAGATGCTCATACTGTAAAAATTTTGGTCATGATATTTCTGCATGTTTCAAAGTTAAGAAGAACTATCATTTGAAGAAAACTAACTATGAAGGACCCAATAAATTCTGGGTACTTAAGTCTCAATTAACTTATGAAACATGAATGGCTCTTAGCATCCAAGAAAAAGCTGTGGTTCTTAGACAGTGGATGTTCGAGGCACATGACAAGAGAAAAGGATAAATTTCTCTCCCTGGAGAGAATTGATGGAGGCTGTGTTGATGGATAACATGTGAAGTCAAGTTTCAAATCTAAAAATATGATCACCTCTCAAAAACCACTTGAGCTATTACACATTGATTTGTTTTTTTTGGTACAAACACATTGATTTGTTTGGCCCTACTAAAACTGCTAGCCTTAGTGGGAAGAAATATGGTTTTGTGATTGTTGATGACTTCTCCAGATATACTTGGGTTTTATTTTTGAAAAACAAAGATGAAGCATTTGAAGCCTTTAAAGTCTTTCTCGAAAAGGTTCAAAATGAAAAAGGGGCAAATGTTATTTCTGGTAAAAGTGATCATGGGGTTGAATTTGAAAACGTATCTTTTCAAAACTTTTTTGATGAAAATAGAATCTCTCATAATTTCTCTTGTCCAAGAACACCAGAACAAAATGGTATTGTGGAAAGGAAAAATAGAACCTTGCAAGAAATGACAAGAACTATTTTAAATGATGCAAACATTGAAAAATATTTTTGGGCTGAAACTGTAAATACAGCATGCTACATTTTGAATAGAGTTTCCATTAGAAAAAATGTTGAGAAAACCCCTTATGAAATTTGGAAAAATAAAAAACCCAACATCTCCTATTTTAGGGTGTTTGGATGCACTTGTTTTATCTTGAACAACAAAGACAATTTGGGAAAGTTTGATTCAAAATCTGACAAAGGAATTTTTCTTGGTTACTCAACAACATCTAAGGCTTATAGAGTGTACAACCTTAGGACTCAAACTGTAGAGGAAAGCATGCATGTCATTTTTAGTGAAACTAACAGTTTAGGTGAAGTGATTGATGCTGATGAACTCAACATTAGCAAAGAAGATGGTCAAGCCACAGAAAACAGTGTTGAGAAGGATGAGCAAGACAGTTCTTCTCAACCTTATCAAATGTGACGAAGTTGGAGATTGGTAGTTCAACATCCTCAAGACCAAATCATTGGTAAAACTTTAGATCCTGTTAGAACCAGAACATCATTCAGAGACAATATTGTTGGAATGACACTCCTATCTGACATTGAGCCAAAAACCATCAATGAGGCCATACAAGATGAGTCATGGATAGAAGCTATGACTGAGGAAATGTCTCCATTTGAAAAGAATGAGGTATGGAATTTAGTTTCACCTCCCAAACATCAATCGATCATAGGAACAAAGTGGGTGTTCAGAAACAAGCTAGATGAAAATGGTAAGGTTGTGAGAAACAAGGCAAGACTTGTTGCTCAAGGGTACAATCAACAGGAAGGTATTGACTATGATGAAACTTTTGCTCCAGTAGCAAGACTGGAAGCTATTAGAATTTTACTTGCATTTGCTGCTCACAAAAATTTCAAATTATTTCAAATGGATGTGAAAAGTGCTTTTTTAAATGGCTTCTTAAATGAAGAAGTCTATGTCAATCAACCTCTTTGTTTTGTTGATCAAAAGAAACCCAACCATGTTTTCAAACTTACTAAAGCTCTTTATGGGCTCAAGCAAGCTCCTAGAGCTTGGTATGAAAGGTTGAGTAGCTTCTTGATCAAAAATGATTTTACAAGAGGAAAAATAGACACTACATTATTCAAAAAATCTCTTGACAAAGATTTGTTAATTGTTCAAATTTATGTGGATGATATTATTTTTGGATCAACAAATGAAAAATTGTGCAAAGATTTTGGAAATCTTATGAAAAGTGAGTTTGAAATGAGTATGATGGGTGAGTTAAGATTCTTTCTTGGTTTACAAATCAAACAACTTGAGGAAGGCATTTTTATTAGTCAAGAAAAATACATTAAAGACCTTCTCAAGAAATACAAAATGAATGAGGCAAAAGTCATGGCAACCCCTATGCATCCTTCGTCACAAGTTGAGAAGGATGAAGAGGGAAAATCAATATCTGAGAAGGAATACAGGGGTATGATAGGTTCTCTATTGTACTTAACTGCCAGTAGACCAGATATTGTGTTCTCAGTTGACCTATGTGCTAGATTTCAAGTTTCACCAAAAGAATCCCATCTCACTGAAGTGAAAATAATTTTCAGATACTCATTTCAATCTAACTAGCTTCTGAGATGTTGATTATGCTGGTGATAAGATTGACAGAAAGAGTACTAGTGGATCATGTCAAATTTTGGGAGAATCCTTAATCTCTTGGTCTTGTAGAAAGCCGAATACAATTGCCCTATCAACTACTGAAGCAGAGTATGTTTATGCTGCTCACAAGTCCTATGGATCAAAAATCAATTAGAAGATTACTCATTGAGGTATTCCCGTATCCCTATTTATTGTGACAATACTAGTGCTATCAATTTATCAAAAAATCTCATCCAACATTCAAGGTCAAAACATATTGATATTAAGCATCACTTTATTCGTGATCATGTTCAAAAGAAGGATGTGGAATTAATTTTTGTTGATACCAAGCATCAATTAGCTAATATTTTCACAAAGCCTTTATTAGAAAAAAGTTTTAATTTTATCAAAAAGGCCTTGCACATTTTAGAATGTCCTTAAGATTAGAGATATTGTCAAAAACTCCAACCTTCTCAAGGCTTGAGAAGGTTCACTTGAGGAAAATTTAAATAGGGACGGTTGAAGGCTTAGATAACCGTTACCACATGTGTGGTACTTATCTTGGAAAAACGCTACAGTTATGTCCCATCATAACTGAACCTAGTCAAATCATAACGGCTAGTTGGAGCTTCTCCCCTCACACACTCCCTCAAACGCACAACCGTCATCAAAATTCATTTCTTCTCTTTCCTTCAACACCTCACTTCACTTTCTTCCATTCTTCTCTCTTTGTGTACAAAACCACCCTCATCTGTGTTCAAATGGTCAGATTGAAAATCCCAAACGTAAGAAGAACTCCAAACCCAGAACCTGAAACCATGAAGCCCACAACAGAAACAGAACCTATTCCTCCTCCATCAAATCCATCCTCTCATGGCTCAAAATCTTCTCAAACTCCCACTCGAAGATCATCTAGGATTAGACAAACTTCATCTACTCCTATAGTTGGCCCTGGTGCAAAAAGCACAGAACCCATCATTGTTAATGAGGAAGATTCAGAAGCTACTATTTTTGACTTCATTACTTCTGTCAAAAAATCATCTACTTCAAAAAGAAAATCATCTCCTCCCCCAGAACCCTCTTTAAAGAAACCTAAAGGAGATTCAAAAGGAAAAGAAAAGGTGACCGAGGAAGAGAATGACGATGATCAGAATCAAAACAATGATGAACCTCTGGATGAAATTCAATCTTCACAAGTTTACAATCCAAAGAAATGGACGAGAAGAGGTATTTTAACTGGAAGAATTTATTTATTTGAAGAGTTAAAATTATCTGGTTGGGATTTCGTTCCTTATGTCGCTAAGCAAGCCTTGTACAAACTATTGTCTGAGGAAGAACTCATCTATCCTAACTTGGTTAGAGAGTTCTATGGAGGCATAGTAGTAAACGATGAAAAGACTTGTTTTACCACCCAAGTGAAAGGAAAAGTAATGATCATCACCACAAAAAAGCTGTCGGATGCCTTAGGCATCCATCTACATTGTGTTTCAATCTATGGTGAAGACTGTTTTGACAAAGTAAGCATAACAAGGGAGCATGTCCTAGAGGAACTAATGAAGGATCCTAAAGCAAACCTTGCTCATCATCTCTCAAGGACCATGCAAGGATTCTGCAGAATTTGGTCAGTCACTGTCTCTATCCCAGAGCAGGAGGATATGAAAGAATCAAGCCTACTGACTTACTCCTTGTGTACTTCATGTAAAAAATGTATGCTTTTAATCTTCCCCATACCATCCTTCACTACATGATAGACGTTGTTAAGAATCTTAGACAGACCACCTCCTTACCATATGGAATGTTTGTTAGCAAAGTCTTCAGGCTGAATGAAATTCCTCTTGAAAAGGAGGAATGTATCAATGACAAAATCGTATTTTGGTCCAAAAGTGTGAAAGAAATGGGTATCAAGTCATCTGAAACCACACCCCCTCCGAAAGTCAAAGCCATGGCCAAACCTGCTCCAAAAGCCAAAGCCACTGCCAAGCCTGCTCCAAAGACCAAAGCCACTGCCAAGCTTAGAACCACCAAACCTTCACAAAAGAAAGCAGTTACAAGTTCCACTCCACAAGATCCATCTCCCAAGAAAAATGAGAAAGAGGAAGCAGCTCCTCAGGGGGAGAAATTGAACAATGAAGAAGTCGTTGATGCTCCACCATTAAAGTTTCAATTCCCTGAGAGTCACAAGTTTCCACAACCTGTTCAACCTTCACAAGAACCTATCATGGAAACAGAACGTGGTGAAAGCTGGAAGGAGATATTTGAGCTTGAACAAACTTCTGATGAACAATCTCCAGTTGTGCCAGAAGAAGAGATTGCTGAGAAACAAGTTTGTGAAAGAATGATTGATGATCTAAATGAAGAACCCCCCTTTCAGGATGATGAACCTTCACATGAAGGAAAAGGTGCTGAATAGGTTATTCCTATTGAAAAAGAACCTTCACAAGAGGTAAAAGATCAACCTTCTATTATCACTCCTGCACGTGAGGTAATTCACTCTCCTATTCAACCATCTCCTACTGAGGAAATCCATGTGATTGTTGAACAACCTTCTGCTGTTGTTCAACCTTCTGTTGATTCTGTGCAAATTGAAAATTCGCCTTCTCCAAGACTGCCATTGGTTCCTTATGGATCCTCACCAGGTGAGCAAGGAACTCAAGAAGAAACAGCAGATGGTCTAGCTAAGGGGGAGTTTGGTATGAATCACTCTCCTGTAAGAGATGAAGAAGAAGAAGCCCTCAATCAAAATTACAATCAACTTTCACCAATATCTCAAGTTGTTCATGAAGTGTGTCATGAAATTGAAACTGAATTCCCACCAGTGAATGCCCCACTCTTTCAAGAAACCAACTCTAAAATCCTAGCATCCATGGCCCTCAATCAACTCAACCAAACACAAGCTCAAGAAAATTCCCCTATCCCTGACAATGACAACAATGAATTGTTCAAACAATGGCGTGATCAACCTACTCAATCACCAGCCAAAACAGGAAACACTCTGGCCTCTGAAAACATTAACAGGTTCATAGCTTCTCAAACTCCAATCTATGATTCATCTGTTCCAAGATTGAATGAAGCTTCTGGTGCATCAAAATTTCCTTCTTATTTGTCCACTCAGTTTGGTTCCCTCAGCTCATTTTGCAAGACCACTTGTGCCCCTCTCTCCTCCTCTGACAAAGGACCCAATAGCAGCAAACCCTCTGTGGATAAGGATGATTCTCATCCTTCTGTTGACAGATTGAAGGTCATGGAGAAATCCATGAAGAGAATGAAGGCACAACATGAGAAACAGATCAAAAAGATGAAGCTTATGGAGAACAACCTGATGCTAAGCATTGGCATTCTTCAACAAGAAAACAGAATTGAGGCTCAAAGGAATTTTGCATACCAACAGTGGGTTATGAAACATGTCATTCCTGCCATTCTACCAATCATTTCACCACCAAACTTTCCACCTCCAAAGCCTTTCCAAGATGTTCCTAAACCAGCATCTTCAACCAACTCTTCTGATGATTCCTCCCCTACCAAGTAGCAGCATAATTTCTGTTCCTTCCTTCCTTTTTGTTGTTGACAAAAGGTGGAAAATAGAGATTAAGTTGTTAAGTATTTAATTAGCTACTTAGTTAAGGGTTAAGTGTATTTTGGGGTTTGTGTTGACAATCTTAGAATCTTTTTGGACATTTTGCTTTGTATGACTTGTGAAGATTTTCACACAACTTTGCATATTTAAATTTCTGTCTTGAACTATGTATGATAATTATCAGAACAATGTGTTCATCATCTTTGCTCTAAATGATTAATGATAATTATCTTTTGCTATATGCTTGCTGTGAAGGTTATATCTCTTAGAAATAATTCTGTTAGTAAGCTTAACTGTTTAATCCATGAAAAACAGAAAACTTAAAAGTTACTCACAAGTTTGTCATCACCAAAAAGGGGGAGATTGTTGGAATGAAAATCTCTTTCCATGCTTTGATGATACAAACTTAGTAAGACAGTAAGTTTTCTTGTTAATGTTTATCTAAGAAGTTTATTTCAAGTGTGAAGAACAAGCCTCATAGATAGCAAAATGTGAAACTACCTTAAACTGAAAAGAACATAAAAATACAAAGCTAGAAATGAGATGTGAAGGTTAACATATGTGAAGGTTGACCAAAGTCAAATGAAGGTTGACCAAAAAGTCAACACAAAAGGTTGACCAAGTCAACTCAACATTGACTAGAATTCAAAATAAGTGTGGTCCCACATTTCTAAGTAAGATCCAGAATTGTGAAGGTTGAAGATATAGTTGAAGAATGTAACGCCCTAAAATTTAATCAAATTACTTCGAAGTTGGATTGTCGTAGGATAATTGTAAGAATTGAAATTATGGGCGTAGTAGCTATGTTGAAAATGAGTTAGATGATAATCACGTGTCGTGGGCCAGTTAAAAATAGCATTGGGCTTAGCACCGCGAGTGCGCAGCGCTCACGCAACCCTAGCAGCGTGTCCAGTGCGCAGCTTGCGCAGGAAGGCGCTTGTGCGCCACTCCTCCTTATAAATTTAGCGCAAATATGCGCTAGGGCTGGTCTTTTTGCGCAGCCGCCCTCTTTTCCCTTCTTCTCCTTCTTCTTCTCACTTCTAAGTTACACAAAAGCCTCAATTTTCAAGAGCTCTAGCCTAGGATTGGATTGGGAGGGTTGATTTTCATTGCAATTCTCTACGTTCGTGATCGTCACGCGTCGTTACTATCGCAGGGGAGTCGCCGTATTCGGAGAATCGAGGAACGAGGCTAGGAGGGAGTTTGCGCCACCATAGTTGAGGTAAGGGTGGGTTCGAATTCTATAATAGCGTATATGAGGGATCGTATGCGGGGTTTGGGGTTTATTATAGATTGCCTCTGTGTATGTTGCGTAGTTATATATATATATATATATATATATATATATATCGTATGAGAAATGTTTGATGAATTGACCGTGTGTGCTTGAATTCCTATGTCGTTAGTTCTAATTAAATCGAATTGTAATTTTGTTGGATTAAGGTTTTCACTATTATAATAAAAAAAAAATGATAGGAATATAGATGGTTACGTTAGTAAGAATTATAAATAATTTTCGTAATTTAATTGATGGTTACGTTAATGCTGTTACTGTTTTGATGTAATGCTGTTGCTGTTTTGCTGTTAATGCTGTTGCTGTTTTGCTGATAATGCTGTTGCTGTTTTGCTGTTGATGTTTTGCTGTTAAAGCTGTTGCGGTTTTGCTGTTATTGTTGTCATTGCTGTTACGTTTTGCTGTTGTGTTGTTGCTATTCTTGCTGTTTTGCGCTGTTGATGTTGCTGCTTTGTCAATATTGTTGCCACAGTTGCTGTTGTGGTTAATTGTTACGTTGAATACCTTGTCGAAAATGTGGTAAATTGCAGGTGAAGTTGTAAAAGTTGATTTGCCTCTATTTATTGGCAAAGATAGTAAATTGTAGGCCTATGGCCGCCATGACGTTTTGGTGTTGTTGTCGTGCGATTGCGTGACTGTGATTAGCGTTACTTGTACATTCACATTGTGTCGCATACCTTTGCATTTGCTTTACGACGTGAACGATGAGGGCTATGCCCTGTGAGCCACTATTTACTGGCAACGACGATTTTTACGACGGGAGTTTTGCTCCAATGGTACCACATGCATATGCACAGTTGAGTCGCATTCCGCATTGCACTTCGATGATTCTATTGATGACTCTATTGAGGATTTTATTGATGATATGTGTAATTCTATAGTACCTGACCTATCATATTGTTCTTCATACATGCTCTTATATAAGTTGATATCTCACCCCTTCTGTTTGAATGTTACCCCTATGTGGTAACGTGCAGGTAGTCGCGAATGAAGGCGGTGATCCTTCCTTAGTTGAGTCGGTGTCGTCACTCTGATACGTAACATTCGGGGAGATTGAACGCTGTTTTTTTTTCCTTTATCATTTAGGTTGCAATATTTGTTGAACTCGAAGTTATTTCTATTAAGCAAATTGTTGATTTTGAGTTGTCAAATGGACAAGGATTGTTAAGATTGCTTCAAATTGAATTTACCATGAATGAATTATATTGTTTGTGTTGGGAAATAAGTGTAGCACTCCAATATTTATGTTGAAAATTCCGCACTCTGATTTATAGTATTATTGGGTAGAATTGTGGTGTTACATTAGTGGTATCAGAGCATGGTTGGGTCTGTCCGACCAAGTTGTCGAGTCATCGCTTCGATTAACAATCAAGTATTGTTATTCGTTCTAAACTATAATTTGTGTTGTAGGGATAAGCTGAAATGGCCGAACGGAATGATGCTGCTATTGCTGTTGCTTTGGGTGCTATGGCTCTGGCATTGGACAATCAACAGAACGCTGGTGAGAATGCTGGATCTCGCAGTTTGGCGACTTTCCAAAGGGAGAATCCGCCCACTTTCAAGGGTAAGTATGATCCTGATGGAGCATTGGCTTGGTTGAAGGAGATTGAGAGAATCTTCCGTGTGATGGATTGCACTCCAGCGCAGAAGGTTCGTTATGGTACTCATATGCTGTCAGAAGAGGCTGACGACTGGTGGTTAGATACACGTCAGAGATTGGAAGCTGCAGGTGAAGAGATCACTTGGGTTGTGTTCCGTAGGGAGTTTTTGAAGAAGTATTACCCTGAGGATGTTCGGGGTAAGAAAGAAATTGAGTTTCTTGAGCTGAAGCAAGGGAACCTGTCAGTTACTGAATATGCTGCTAAGTTTGTGGAGTTGGCCAAATTTTATCCGCACTACAATGAAGCAACTGCTGAATTTTCAAAGTGCATTAAGTTTGAGAATGGGCTGCGACCTGAGATCAAAAAGGCAATTGGGTATCAGAAGATCCGTGTTTTCTCCGATTTGATTGACAGTTGCAGGATCTATGAGGAGGACAACGATGCTCACTATAAGATCATTAATGAGAAGAGGAGCAAGCAGCAGACTCGTGGTAAGCCGTATGATGCTCCAGTTGGTAAAGGTAAGCAGAAAAGTTTTGATGGTAAGAGAACTAGTGGGGGAGACGCCCCTGCTGGTATTGTATGTTACAAATGTGGCTGTTGCGCCCGAAAAATCCGGTTTGGGACTTCTCGTTTTGCAACGTGAAAAATAGTAGAGCCGCCACCAATATTTATTTGGGAAAACATCGGAAAAACCCTTTTTTTTTGGAAAAGCGATTGGTCTTTCGAAATCAGAGATGTAGGTTCGGGGGTCGGTTACGCATGGGGAAGGTATTAGCATCCCATACGTCCTTTCTACTGAAAGGGAACCATTAACTCGATGTGTGGTTTGACAAAGGTTTGAGTTGAAAGCGATTTGGTCTACTTCTTTTCTTTTCTTTTCTTTTCTTTTTATTTGAAAAATTGTTTTATTGAGAACGGAAGACAGGAATATTTTTGTTATCTTTGAAAAGTGGAAACAAAACAAAGATTTTTTTTAAAAGGGTGCTTGACAGGACGGACCCGCTCCTATGTACCCTCACTGGGTTGAGGGATCAAAGCTATGTAGTTCTCGGCTTTTGCGTCTGAAAACGGCTTAAGAGTTTTTCGCAATTGGGTGAGCGTTTGTGAAGACCGAACAACAACGGTTAGAATGGCCTCACTACTAACTCTTTTTTGAAAATAAAATCATCATTAACGATCTAAACGGCAACAGCGCGAGTGATCATCAATGACAATTTGTTTTATTTAATGGAGGAAGAAAATGTTTTCGCAAAGCAAGGAGCGTTTGAAAATGAGTTTAGAAAATGGGTTTTGGAAAACAAGTAGAACATTATTCAATCAATTCCAAGTCCATAACCAAATGCAACCATGAGTGAACAAGATTCAAACATACTCACCAATCAAGCAATCATAAACATGTTGATTATTAACCAAGATTAAACATGCCAATACAATCAAGAGATCCAATTATTAAGGATGCAAGACAAAGTTCTCAAGACAATTGTGTGTGTGTGTGAGAATTGCTACGGGACGGGCAGCAATCTCAAAGGGGTGCATATACCTTAATGACTCTATGCTACAACCGGAAAAGTAGGCTTACGTCTTCATTAAGAATACATACTAGTGGAAGGAAGGGCACACAATTAAATCAAGTCATTCAAATGGCATCAAGAACAAGTGAACACAATTGATCATAGGCATAGAGTATTCTAGGTTTAATGAATGAACATGTGAGCGATGATACATGATTAAGCAAGCATGTGAATGCATGAGCATACAAGAGAATGCATGAATAAGTATACAAGAGAATGCATGAGCATACAAGAATGCATGAGCATTTATTATGCATGGTATACAAGTATGAGTGAATGTGTGTGCAAGCATGCAAGGTGTCGCATAGATGATGCAAATAAGTGAAATGCAAAGTTTGAAAATGTTTTGAGTAAGAAGTGGTAAAAATGTTTTAGGGTTTTAAATGAGAAGTAATAAAAGTTTAAAATGCAAATGATTGAAATGTTTTGGGATTTTTTTTTTATGCAAATTTACAAGTGGTAAAAAGTTTGAGTGAGAAGTTAATGAAATGGTAGAGTAAAAATGCATGAGGTAAATGGTAATTATTTAATGAGATGGTAAAGTAAAAAGGTAAAAGGGTAAAAACACAATTGCACAATTGCATTTATTCACACAAGATCAAAACAACACGTTTTCAAGCACAAAATATGCACAAAAGTGGCCTAAGGCCGAAGCAATGCTAAGCACAAATCACCATCAAATTTCATGCTAAAATTCACAATTAATACATGAAACAATTCACAAGACTAAACCCTAGATCATCATGCCATGTTCTAAAGTAAGCATCAAGCATATCATGTATTTTATTCTTCACAAAATCAAAGAAGTAAAAAGGCAACAAAAACCCTAGGTTTTGAAGCAACAACCCGAGGCACCCAACACCAAAATCAAGCCAAAATTCAAATTAAAATCATGAAATGAACAAAATGAACACAAGAACCCTAAAATCCATGCTATGGCCGAAGCAAAATAGGTAGGAAAACAAGGTTTTATTTCACCAAAATCATGCAAATGAGGTAGAAATGCAATGAATGATGAGAAAACCCAAGAATCTTTCCTTCAAGGCCAAGGACTCATCTCAAACACCCAAGGCTCCCAATGTCCTTGTCCAATAATGTTTGAAATGAGTCCTCAAAGCTTCTTTCAAGAAGGAAAGAGGAATAGAAGAGAGATTACAGGATGAAAATTAAAGAAAATGCAAGGGTTAGTGAGCTTACCTCTAGATCTAGCTAGAAAATGAAGAAGGAAAGAGAATAGAAGCAAGAACACTTGAAGAACACCACAAGAACCTCTTGAACCTTTCGCAAATGCTTGATTCTTGATGGTTTTTGATGAAACTTTGATGATTATGCAAGTTTAGAAGTAGATTTATTGAAAGGATGAAGAATAAACAAGGTTTGATGGTTGATTTTTTGGAAGAATTTTGAAGAAAAGAATATGGGTATGGTGGCTGGTTGCTTTGAAGGAATGAGAGAAAAAGAGGAGAGATTTGGGTGCTAGGGTAAAAAAAATGAGTCTCCCCCTCATGGTCTCCTATTTTGGGTTTTATATGAGGTGCAAAATTAAGGGTATATAGGACATTGTGCTTTTGCAAACCATTGAGATTTGAGCTAGAATTTGAATCAAAGGCCAAGATTGCAATGCACATGGATTAGGGACAAGGAGAAAACACAAATGAGTGAGGAATAGCTGGTCATACACAAAAATTATGAGTTTTTGTTGCACAAAAATTGTTGAGGGCATCTAGGTCATTCTACACAAAGTTGTAGCCTAGGATTTGATCTAGAATTTTAATCAATGGCTAGGAATACAACTCACATGGATCAAGGGCATGAGGAAACACAAAATGAGGTGAAAATGAGCTGGAAAATTCGGAGCAAATGAGGCCTTGGTGCCCAAGTTTTGCAAGCTTGTCAAGAAAAATAGTACATTTTGTCTTATTGGGGACACTTCCTTATTTTCACCATTTTTGATTATTCTTTTCTAGATAATTCCATAAAAATCATGCCACTTTGGGCCATATTCTAGGAATCAATGATTGGGCCCAAAATTCCATGATATCACCCTTCCCAAAATTGATTTGAGACTTCACCTTGATGGAAATTCCCATTTTGCCCTTTTGCTTAAAAATTGAATTTTATGCCAAAAATCATGCATGCATGCGCACAAAAATTCATAACCCAAATCATCTAGATCCAAATAAATTCCTCTGAGATTGAACAATGATTTTTGGTGAGAAATTGCTTAATTTTGGAAATGACCAAAATACCCCTTTTGCCCAAAAAACCCTAATTTTGCTCCAAAAGGCATTCCAATCCTAAAAATGATTTTAAAAGCGCTCAAATGACTTTTAGAACCCAAAAATGCATGCTCATAGTTCTTCACATCCTTCAGAATGATGCTTCACTTCATAATTTATTGCTTTTTGTGGAAAATTAAGGTTTTGTTCCAAGCCGGACAAAATTAGGGTATGACAGCTGCCCCTCTTTATCTGGATTTTAACAAGGAATATGAATTGGCCGAAACATATTTCGAGGCAAAATAAAGATAAAGAATTCAGAAATTATACCAATTTTGTCTACCTAAAGAAACCCGAATTTTCCTTTTTCCATTTCTATTTTTTTTTGTTTTTTCTGATGCAGATGCGATGACATGATATTTTTTTGTTTTTCCTATGAGCGCCAACCCTCAATAAGCTGACAGAAAGCAGAAAATAAAGAAAGCAATAAAAGGGGTACCGACTCACATTGAGCCAGCGAAGGAGGCTGCCTAAAGCCTTTTAACGAATCGCGAACGATCCAAGTTTGCACTTGGGCCTGGGAGCGCGCGGGCTCAAAAGAGGTGGTCTTTCGAGCGACCAGGGGGAGGGTACTATATCAAGTCTAGATCTCGATATTTCCCTAGGACTGCGCCATGTTTTAGACCAACACGACTATCCTTTTCGACTGGACCTATTGAGATCAGAGGGACTACCTGCAGCTCGAATACAAGTTGAAGTCAGTCTTTCTGGGGGACACGTGGGTCCAAAGGGGGGATTCGGAAATCCAATTCATCTTCTTCAGGGTCAATGCTTTCACACCGATCCAGGGGTGCCTGCTCTGGTCGCAGGACTTTTCTTCAGGTTTCTCAGGTTGGCGGTACCTGCACATGTCAGCAGATGCAATGCATGGTGCATGGAATGAATGCATGTTATGCAAAGGCCTGTTACGCGAATGCATGCGATGCGATGATTTTGGGTGAATGATGAATGCTGGGGAATGCTTTTCTTTCAGCTTTGATTGTTTTTTTTTTCTTTCATCTTTTAATTCTTCTTTTGATCAGCTTTCTGTTTTCTGATCATTTGTTTTTTCTTCTTTTTGCCTGATCAGCTTTTTTTTGATCATTTGCTTTTTTGTGCTCTTCTTTTTTTTAATAAAAGGCTTATTCTTTTGCTGGTTCAACCGACCCCCGACACTCCTGGCACGAGACTGAGGAACTGATTTACGGGACCCATGAGCCGAGTGCAAGTTTGCTTTATGGTTTGCCCTCTGGAATGACTTATGAGTGCAACTTTCCTTGCAAGATTAACTTTCTTTGGGAGATTGCTTATTTCCCGTGACTTTTAAGGATTTCGCAATGATTTGTAATGCTCTATGATGTATGCACATGTTTTGCAACTCAGTATTACCATCATCATAAAACGTTTATCTTGAGCAGAGAAGCGGAAAATAACAAACCGGTAGGAAAAAGTTGAGCTTTATTGATGTAGAAGCCAATCGCATAGAATGTTACGACGACTGTTCAATACATTTGAAAGTTTAAACTACAAAAAGACACGAAAAAAGAGAAAAGCTAATTTCTGACTGTCCGTCTCTGTGGAGCAGTGCTAACATCTGTGTCCTTGACCTTGATCATTCCCTCATTCAAGCCTCGGGGAAGGTTGTATGCCTTTGTTTAACTTTCCACGCCCAAGTTTTCTGACCCTAATTTTTGCCTGGATCGCCCTTTCGGGTTTTCAATCCACCGGGTCCCTCTGATTTTGCCTAGGCCGCCCTTTCGGGTTTTCAACCTAGCGAGCTGATTCTTACTTGGCTTATCTTTCCCTTTTTTCGTCTATTTCTTTCAGGCATAATACTTCTTCACTTGATCAGAATTGACCGGATTCCAGAGATCCTCGCCATCCATGTCTGTGAGTAACGGCGCCCCTCCAGAAAAGGCTTTCTTGACAACATAGGGACCATCATAGCTGGGTGTCCACTTTCCTCGGGGATCAGTCTGAATAGGCAGGATCTTCTTCAGCACCAGATCGCCTTTCGTGAATTCACGAGGTCTGACTTTCTTATCAAAAGCTGTTCTCATCGTCTGCTGGTATAACTGACCGTGGCATAAGCCTGCAATCCTTTTCTCCTCAATCAGATTTAGCTGATCCAACCGGGCCTGTACCCACTCAGCTTCTTCTAGTTTTGTTTCCATCAGTACCCGCAGGGAGGGTATTTCAACTTCAATGGGCAGGACTGCTTCTGACCCATATACCAAGGAAAAAGGGGTTGCCCCAGTTGATGTACGCACTGAAGTACGGTAGCCATGCAGAGCAAAGGGAAGCATCTCATGCCAGTCCTTGTATGTTACCACCATCTTCTACACTATCCGCTTGATGTTCTTGTTAGCCGCCTCAACTGCCCCATTCATCTTAGGACGGTAGGGGGAAGAATTATGATGTTGGATCCTGAATTCCTTGCACATGTCCTTCATCATTCTGCTGTTCAGGTTACTGCCGTTATCAGTGATGATCTTGTTGGGAAGACCATAGCGACAAATCAGATCCCTCTTGATGAATTTTGCAACCACTGCGCTGGTTATACTTGAATATGAGGCAGCCTCAACCCATTTTGTGAAGTAGTCGATCGCAACCAAGATGAAGCGATGCCCATTTGATGCTTTCGGCTCAATTGGACCTATGACATCCATTCCCCACATCGAGAACGGCCATGATGCAGTCAGAACATTAAGTTTGGCAGGCGGTACGTGAATGTGATCAGCGTAGATTTGACACTTGTGGCATCTTCTGACAAAACTATAGCAGTCACCCTCCATCTACAACCAATAATAGCCCGCCCTTAAAATCTGTCTAGCCATGGTATGCCCGCCGGAATGGGTTCCAAAGGAGCCTTCATGTACCTCCTTCATGATCTTTTCAGCCTCCTCCTTGGCAACACACCTCAGGAGAACCATGTCATAATTTCTTTTATAGAGGACCTCACCGCTCAGGAAGAAATTTCTTGACAGTCTTCTGAGCGTTCTTTTGTCATTTTCTGATGCCCCTGGTGGATACTCTCTGTTAATGATGTATTGCTTGATGTCATGATACCAAGGCTTGTCGTCAGGCTCTTCGTCTATTGCGGTGCAGTAATGATGTGCAGGCAAATCCCGATGCTGGATTCTGATGTGAGTCAATGTCTTATCACAGTTGATGTTAAACATTGATGACAGTGTTGCTAAGGCATCGGCCAGCTGATTTTCACCTCGAGGGATGTGTTTGAAGGTGATTTCGTCGAAAGACTCCACCAATTCATAATATGGGATCAGTTTGGGATCTCGAGTCTCCCAATCGCCTCTTACTTGATGAATTACCAGGGCGGAATCACCATACACATCTAGCCTTTTGACTTTCCATTCTAAGGCTGTCTGAATGCCCAAGATGCATGCTTCATACTCTGCTATATTGTTTGTGACATAGAAGCTCAGCCTCGCAGTGACAGGAATGAAGCGGTTATCAGGAGATATCAGCATGGCACCTGCCCCATGCCCCCAAATATTGGATGCACCGTCAAAGATCATCCTCCACCTTTCGTTTTCTTGGGACTTCCCCTCGTCGAACAATGCCATGATGTCTTCATCAGGGAAATCATGCTGCATCGGCTGGTAGTCTGGAATGGGCTGACAAGCCAGGTACTCTGCGAGTGCACTACCCTTAACTGCCTTCTGCGTGACATACAGGATATCATATTCAGACAACTGCATCTGCCAACGGGCAATCCGTCCTGTGAGAGCTGGCTTCTCAAATATGTACTTGATCGGGTCTACTTTAGATACCAACCAAGTTGTGTGACTCAACATATATTGCCTCAGGCGGTGAGCAGCCCATACTAGAGCACAACATGTCTTTTCAAGCGCAGGATACCGTGTCTCGCAATCTGTGAACTTCTTACTTAGATAATAGATGGCATGTTCCTTCTTTCCAGATTCGTCATGCTGCCCCAGCACGCAGCCCATGGAATTATCTAGCACCGTGAGATACAGGATGAGGGGCCTGCCCGACACAGGTGGCATCAAAACTGGCGGATTCTGGAGGTAGACTTTGATCTTCTCAAAGGCAGCTTGGCACTGATCATTCCACTTCAGTTCTTGATTCTTGCAGAGCAGCTTGAAGATTGGCTCGCAGGTGGCCGTCAGCTGGAAGACGAATCGGGAGATGTAATTCAACCTTCCCAAAAAGCCACGGACTTCTTTTTCTGTTTTGGGCACCGGCATTTCAAGGATGGCTTTCACTTTGTCTGGATCCACCTGAATCCCCTTCTGACTAACAATGAAGCCTAGCAACTTCCCTGATCTCACCCCAAATGTGCACTTGGCAGGGTTCAACTTTAGCTTGTACTTCCTCAACCGATCGAAGAGTTTTTGCAAGTTGACAATGTGCTCTTTGTCAGTTTTGGATTTTGCGATCATGTCATCAACATAGACCTCAATCTCCTTATGCATCATATCGTGGAACAAGGTGACCATGGCCCTCTGGTAGGTTGCGCCAGCATTCTTCAACCCGAATGGCATGACTTTATAACAGAAAGTACCCCAGAGAGTGATGAAAGTTGTCTTTTCCATGTCTTCGGGGTCCATCTTGATCTGGTTA
This sequence comes from Astragalus glycyphyllos, assembly GCA_963573325.1. Lineage (NCBI taxonomy): Eukaryota > Viridiplantae > Streptophyta > Magnoliopsida > Fabales > Fabaceae > Astragalus > Astragalus glycyphyllos. The sequence continues at coordinate 14,694,421 of OY754309.1, forward strand.
TATCCCGAATATCCATCCATGAAGGAGAATAACGAGTGTTGTGCAGTGCTATCCACCAAGACATCAATATGTGGCAGTGGGAAGTCGTCTTTGGGACTAGCACGATTCAGATCTCAGTAGTCGACACACATTCTAACCTTCCCGTCCTTCTTGGGAACTGGGACAATATTGGCAACCCACTGTGGGTATTTGGCCACTGCTAGGAATCCTGCGTCAAATTGCTTCTTTACTTCGTCTCTGATTTTGAGGGACATCTCAGGCTTCATCCTCCTCAATTTCTGCTTTACGGGCGGGCATTTAGGTTTGACCGGCAGCTTGTGTACCACAATATCAGTGTCCAACCCAGGCATATCTTGGTAGGACCACGCAAACACATCAACGTAGTCATGCAACAGCTGTACCAACTTCATGCGATCTTCGTCATTCATGGCCGTTCCCACTTCGACCTCTTTCTTGTTCTCAGCTGTACCCAAGTTAATCACTTCGGTAGATTCCCCGTGAGGCTGGATTACCCTTTCCTCTTGCTTCATTAGTCTCATGAGTTCCGGAGGAGCTTCCCAATCTTCCTCAACATCCCCCTCGGCTTGGTTGATAGTATGATCAAAGTTAGAATGCGGACTGTTGACACTACTGTTTTCAGAGACCATTACTGTGGATCTGCATTTTACCGTAGCGAAAAAGCAGAATGAAAGGCGAAACAAGCAAGCAAGCAATAATAAAGCAGAAAAAAGACTCATGCAATGAAGAGAAAATGATTTTTATTGATTGAGAAATTCAAAACAAACGTTTTTATTGATGATGATGATTCAGAAAATAAAAACATGTGTGCCCCTAGCAACTGGTCTTATGGCCTTGGGCAGAGCCACAGGATTGCATTACAGATGATTACATTGAACCAAAGGTCACAGGAAAGTCGGCAGCTTCCCAGTTCTTCAACTCTTCACCGTCACAGCAGCGGCGAACCAGACTTGCACTACCCTCTTCATCTTCAGAGCCATCCTTGATGACAGCAACTTGGTTGGGATCCAGCAGACCAGCACTCACGAAGCTCTGGCTAATGTCACAAATTGGGATCCTCTGGGGCCATGGATCTTGGCCTTTGGACTTGGCCAACCATTTGCTCTTTCGTTCCTCTGCTATCTTCTTCCGTTCATCTTCACTTGGAGTGTATCCCAGTCCGCAACGATCTTTGCTCTCCTTCAGCTGGATGGGCGCCAGGATTCCCTGTCCAGATTTTCCTAGGCCAGAACCAACCTTATATCCTTGGGCTAACATGATTTTAGCAACCATTTTTTCCTCCTTGGTCCTCTCAAGCACTGCATTTGCGATCTCCCAGGACTGAAAGGCCGTTTCAAGAGATTCTTCCTCCGCTTCCACATACTTGAATTCTGATGGCCTGTTCACCAGAATCTCTTCTTCGCCAAACACTACAACAACCTTATCATCCACCACGAACTTGACTTGCTGGTGCAGAGATGACGGAATTGCCCCTGCCATGTGGATCCAGGGTCGGCCAAGCAAGCAACTGTACGAGGATGTGATGTCCATGATCTGAAAGTTGATATAGAAAACTTCTGGGCCAATTTGGATGGGAAACTCCATCTCTCCCAATACTTCCTTTTTGGATCCATCAAAGGCTCGCACCAGAGTCGAGCTTGGTTTCATGTAGGAACAATCCACGTCCAGCTTATCCATAGTGGATTTCGGCATTACATTCAATGAAGATCCGTTATCTATCAGCACTCTCGCCAACACATAGTCCCCACACTTAACTGAGATGTGGAGAGCCCGATTATGCTTTTTTCCTCCAGCGGGCAACTCATCATCAGCAAAAGTTAGGTGGTTTGCAGCCACTATATTCCCCACAATCCCATCAAATTGGTTCACTGAAATACCCTCTGCAACATGTGCCTCGCTAAGCACCTTCATAAGAGCATTTCTGTGTGCTTCCGAGCCGAGCAACAATGATAGCATGGATATCTTCGACGGGGTATGCTTTAACTGATCGACAACCTGGTAGTCACTCTGCCGGACTATCTTCAAGAATTCATTTGCTTCCCTTTCCGTTACCTTTTCCTGGGAAACTTCTGGCTCCTTTCCCTTCTCCTTCCGAACTCTCTGTTCACCTTCCTTGGAAGTTTCTGTACGAAGGGTCTCTGGAGCAAACACTCTCCCGCTTCTGGTGATCTCGCTCGATCCCACTATGTTTGTTACAGTAGTAGTATTTGGAGAGCATTCTACTGTAGATAGCGCAGTGTATTTCCATGGGACTGCCCTGTCCGACTCATAGGGGAAAGGAGCCGGAACTTCAATCACTATTGGTTGAGCATTTACTTGCACCAATCTGGGATTGTAATTGTAAGGGATTTCAATAGGTCTTCTGATTCCTCTACCTTTATCAGAGTGTAGAGCCAACATCTCTTCTTCAACATCATGGGTTCCTATCTGAACCACACACCGATCCAACAGGTCCTGCAGGATCATTTTAAAGCTTTCACAATTCCCCACGCATGTGGAATCAGCACATCCTTCTTCATGGCAACACCCCTTCTTGACCACTCCAGCATGGCATAACTCCGAGTAGACAACACCCAACGGAGTCTTGCTCTTCTGCACATCCTTCACCAATTTCCCAACAGAACTTTCTATAGCATTGGTTGCTGGCCTCTGATGGCCTGGCAATGGATTGGTTGTTGTGTTCGGGCTGCTTTGCTTAAACGAGATCCAACCAGCATCTATCAGGTCTTGCACCACATGCTTAAATGCCTTACACTCCTCCACAGTATGACCGACCCCATTTTCGTGGAAACTGCAGGTAGCATTAGCGTTGTAGCTTCTTGGGAATGGCGGTTGAAGGGCCTTCATTGACCGAGTGTTGATCAAGTTCTTTGAAGTCAGGTGATTAAACAACTCAATGTATGTCATTGGTATAGGATCGAAACTGGTCCGTTTCTTATACTGATAACCCTGAGCTTTGTGATTGTCACTGCTTTGCTGAGGTGATGCAGGGGCAGAGAATGGAACAGTTTGTGGTGGAGGGGTATCAAAGGATGAGTTTCCTCCTGAGACTACATTTGTTTCCCCTTCTTTCCTTTTTGGGAAATGGGAGAAGTGCTTCTTCTGGCTGTGGGAGCTACCGGAGCTTCCTGAATTGCTGAAATGATTTGAAATCTTCCCACTTCGGAGACCGTGCTCAAGTCTTTCCCCGAAGACTATCATATCGGAAAAATTAGATGAGACACTCGTAATCAGTCGGTCATAATAAATTGCTGGCAAGGTTTCCAGGAACATGTAAACCATTTCTTTTTCGGTCAGAGGAGGTTGAACCTGGGCAGCCAAGCTTCTCCATTTCTGGGCATATTCCTTGAAAGTCTCCTTTTCGCCCTTACTCATGTGTTGCAATTGTGACCTGTCCGGAGCCATGTCCATGTTATATTTATATTGTTTCATGAATGCTTCGGACAGATCCTTCCAGCAACGGATTTCTGAGGCTTGCAGTTTCATGTACCAATCTAGAGGAGCTCCGGCCAAACTGTTTTGGAAGCAGTAAATCAGCAGTTTGTCATCATTGGCATAAGGACCCATCTTCCGGACAAATATTGTAACATGACTCTCAGGACAGCCGGTGCCTCGGTACTTGTCCACCTCAGGAGCTTTGAACTTCGGTGGTAATACCAAATCTGGGACTAAGCATAGCTCACGAGCTTCTCTAGCCCTGACGCCAGCACCTTCCACGGCTCTTACCCTCTCTTCTAGTGCACGAATCGGGTCATTTGGCTGCGATCCCTCAAACATGTGGTCTTGGGGTTGACTGCCCATGCTATAGTAATATCCTCCAGGCTGAGGAACATTGTGAGGGTGTGCAACAAGCCCCGGAGTAGGGCTGAGCATAGCATGAGGACTAGGAGTCTGGACCTGCGGTCTTCCAGCAGCTCCCCCAGACACGGCAGCAGTAGCTTGATGTGGCCCAACAGCGTCAGCAGGAATGGGTCTAACAATTTGCGGCATGTACTCGGCGGGCATCCCCCAAGGATATCTTTGTGACTGATTCTGCCTATTCATCCCTGAAGCAAAGACGGGATGACTGATTCCAGACCCCGGAGGAACTGTGGCTGCAGCATTAACTGACACTGGAGGAGGTATAAAAGAAATGACACCATCGGGACCCACCACAGCGGTACCTTCAGCAGCAGTTCCACTCTTTAGGCTTTGTAGCAAAGCCATCATCTCATGCATTTGGGTCTCCATGGCCCCAACCTTATCCTTTAGAACCTGGTTCTCCTGAGCCAGCTGCTCAGGATTAATAATCTGCACACCCAGATCTTCGTGCTCTGGATTACTCTCGGTCTCAATCTCTGGGTAATCTTACAAATTGGCTATCAGCTTTGCTTGCAGTCGGGTGAAGTATCGGTGACGGAGAACCAGCTTGCCTGACTTGCTCTGACGAAACATTTTTTTTTATGAGCAGGGGTATTAATGAATGCAATGAATGCAATGCAAATGGGTGTTAGTTTTAGTTTGTCTTATGCCGTGAACCACAGTGTGCCATGTCTTGCCATAGGCCTAACAGTGGACTTTGATTATTTTTGTTTGAAACACGACAAGATTGGAATCAATAAGTGAAACAAAACATACTCCATACTTTCAAATTCAAGCAAGTACTTCAAGCCTTACATTTCAAAAGGTAGAATACTCAAATGGAAATACGGTCATCCAGAAAGAGAGAGCACAATGAAAATTACAAACAAGAGCTCAACTACATAGAGCTTTGAAATCTTCAGTTCTCTTTCTCTTGTTGCCTGTGGGAACCCTTCCAGTCTTCTCTCTGACTTCTTCAACCAAGGCCCTGCAAAACTCCACGAATTTGTAAACTGCCAGTAGAGTGTTAAAGGGAAACATCTCAACCTCAGCCTTTCTTAGCTTTTTAGGTACACCTGCAAGAGCTTGGTTGGCCAACTCTGCAAGCTCAGAGAATCTAGCCTTCCACTGTTGAATTTCATCTTTCAACTCAATGATAACTGCCTGTTCTTCAATCCTGCCAAGCAGTTCAACAAAGCAGTGTTCCCAATGCTGACTCTCATCCTTCACCTGCCTGTATGCATCACTGATGTGTCGAAGGTTTCTTTTCAGTTCATCAGAAATCTCTCGGTCAAATCCTAGAGCCTGCTTGTATTCTTTGAGAATGCTCTCAACTGAATTTCTTTCTTGCGCGACACTGCTCAGTTTGCTTTCCCACTCAGCCTGTAGCAAGCGGGACTCTCTTTTTGACTTTGCAAGCAAGCTCTTCACAGTCCTCTCATCCATCTTTGTCTTTTCATAGAGATCTCTCCACTGACTGGTCTCTTCAATGGCTCTCTTTTGTTTAGCCTTTTGCCTCTTGATTTCCTCTTTGGCTACTTGCAGATACTTTTGAGCTTCTAGCTTTTCCTTCTCTTCTACTTTGAGTTTCTTGTCAAACTCCTCAATGGCAGCAGATTTGAGAGCATTATCTTCTTTTAATCTTTGGTTGTTCAGAGTCAACTTCTCTATCTCAGCTTGCAAGGATTTTTTCTCTTCCTCTGCTTTCATTAGAGCCAACTTGACCTCACCTAACTCTTCAACAACGGGAGTACCAGAGTCTATTACCTCCCTCTCAACTTGCAATAATTTCTGATAAGGCAATCGGACGCTCTGAATCCTTTTCTCAAGCCATTGAGCAAAGGTAACACCACTAGTTCTCTGAGAGATCTCTACTTTTCCATAACGAGTCACCATACTCCAAGCTTGCAAAATCTTCCTAGTCAAACTGTCATCCTTTGGACCTCCCTCATAGATGTAAAACGGGAATGCCATCTCTTCAGTAGGCGAGTTCCTCATAGGATATCCTAATTGTCTCAGCGTCAGGGAGGAATTGTAGTTAATGCACCCTTTAGTGCCCATCAGTGGAACATTTTGAAAACCACCACAGCGGAAGACTACCTCAGGTCTAGCTTCCCAGCAAGATGAAAGATACCAACGAACCGAGTGCTCGTCTAGACTCCCTAGAAACTGGATCCACTCTTGAATACTCATGGTTTTCACCTCACAAGATACAGCATAGTCAATCAACTTTTCCACTTTCTTTGGATTGGTGAAAACATGGATAAGAAGCCAGGCATATAACAGATGGGAAGAGCAAGAGATTTTCTTCCTTTTGAGTTCACAGTGGTGAGTAAGAGCGAAATAAGTGTCAGCAAGCATTGCAGGGATCGGATTGATAGGATTCTTCTCATTCTGGAAAGCTAAGAAAATGCCAATGACAGTCACATCCACAAGTCTTTCAATCTGCGGAAAGAGAACAATCCCGAAGATTGTTAAGGCCAAGATTTGCTTGAAGACAACCCAATTTTTGTTTTTGGCATGAGTATCCATTATACCCTCGAGATAACTCTGCGGGAAACCTACCACAAGGTTCTTCCTCTGCCTCTGGAGCTTCAGGTCCTCTACCTTTACTTGCAACAATGCAGCAAACTTCTCATCCGTGTAATACTGCTCTTGATACTGGCAGGGAGCAGCTTTGGTTTGAGGGAAACCCAAGATCTGGTGATATTCTTCCAAAGTGGGAGCCATTTGGAAATTTTTGAAAAGGAAGCATCTGATTTCGGAGTCATAGAATCTGCTCAGAGCCACGATAGCCTCAGTCTGTACCTCTAGCAACAACAACTTCCGAAGGTTCCCATAAGAGCTGTCAAACGATCCCCTTTCAATAGGTCCCATTAGGTCAACATATCCTTTCAAGCTGGTGACGTCTACCTTTCTTACACCCGGGTACCTTGGAGCATGCACTGTCTCACTTCTTGATTCCATTAAGTTCCTCTGGCAAGATTCTTTGTCACTTTGTGATTCTCGGCAAACAAACTTGAGTAAGATGCAATGATGCATGCATGGGTTTTATGTAATGCGAGGATGCATGCAAATGCTGATGATGTTTTATGCATATGCAGATTAGGGCAAAATCTTTATTGGTATTGATTTAAGCTTTTTTTTTTTGAAAATACGGGCCGTACGTTGTTTCATATGGACCAGTGAGAGAAAGGCTACAACGGCAACTCGTTCTCCCTTTTTTTTGAAGAATGCGGGCCACATGCTACTTCATAAGAGAAAGGTTACAACGGTAACTCGTTCTCCCTTTTTTTTTGAAAAAATGTGGACCATATGTTACTTTATAAGAGAAAGGCTACAGCGGCAGCTCGTTCCCTTTTTTGAAAAGGGTGGGCCATATGTTATCTCGTACGGACCGACAAAAGAAAGGCTACAACGGCAGTTCTTTCTCTGCTTTCTTTTTTTGGAAAAATCTCCTTCTACTCCTTTTGGAAAACATGCCTAGATTACAATGCAACACACAATTTGTATGTCCTTGTGTCCTACGAGGCGGGAACCTAGGTTCTAGGGCAACTCAGATGTTCCTCCCATGTTGGCTTTAATCACTTCCTCACCAGGCTACCAGAGCTAATTCTCTCTCACAATAGCACCCACAACGATGGTACGCCATCTGGTGTGAGGCATCGTGAAAGAGCATACTCCGGCTGAAACTTTCGTGAGAGTCAGAAGGACAACGGTCCAATTGCCAGTCACTACTCATTTCCACTCCCCTAAGTTTTGTCAGACCTTGGGTTTTAGGCCCCTCTCAAAGCACAATAAGCATAAGGTGTGAGTGCGTGTAGCAAGGACATACCGCCTAAAACTACCCATCATAAACCCCCACCTGCAAATGAAAACCCAGAACAATCCAGACAAAAGCATACAATAGCATATTGCATATCATATAGCATTCCAATTCAAGAATTAACACAGGAAGTCAATAAGCAATCGCAAACATTATTTACCTTAAGAAAGGGAGCCAAGAGGAAGGGATCATGATAAGGTGGGGGAGAAATGCATGAATTTACCTTTAGAAAGGGAGCAAAGAAGAGGGGACGTGGGAATTGAGGAATGCATGAACATGGTATGTGAACAAAGAGAAAATGCGCAAGGAGCACACATAGAAGGAAAACAAATGCATATGAATACAACATAACATCATGATAATGCTAGAGAAACAATCAAGCATCACAGACAAAGAAAGAAGGGAAAAGGAAAAGAAAAGGGAGAAAAGAAAGAAGTAGAACAAAGCTTTCAATTCAAACGATTTAAACCACACATCGAGTTAACTAGACTTGACCCTCGCCTTTTATAAAAATTCCCCAGCAGAGTCGCCAGCTGTTGCGCCCGAAAAATCCAGTTTGGGACTTCTCGTTTTGCAACGTGAAAAATAGTAGAGCCGCCACCAATATTTATTTGGGAAAACATCGGAAAAACCCTTTTTTTTTTGGAAAAGCGAGTGGTCTTTCGAAATCAGAGATGTAGGTTCGGGGGTCGGTTACGCATGGGGAAGGTATTAGCATCCCATACGTCCTTTCTACTGAAAGGGAACCATTAACTCGATGTGTGGTTTGACAAAGGTTTGAGTTGAAAGCGATTTGTTCTACTTCTTTTCTTTTCTTTTCTTTTCTTTTCTTTTCTTTTTATTTGAAAAATTGTTTTATTGAGAACGGAAGACAGGAATATTTTTGTTATCTTTGAAAAGTGGAAACAAAACAAAGATTTTTTTTAAAAGGGTGCTTGACGGGACGGACCCGCTCCTACGTACCCTCACTGGGTTGAGGGATCAAAGCTACGTAGTTCTCGGCTTTTGCGTCTGAAAACGGCTTAAGAGTTTTTCGCAATTGGGTGAGCGTTTGTGAAGACCGAACAACAACGGTTAGAATGGCCTCACTACTAACTCTTTTTTGAAAATAAAATCATCATTAACGATCTAAACGGCAACAGCGCGAGTGATCATCAATGACAATTTGTTTTATTTAATGGAGGAAGAAAATGTTTTCGCAAAGCAAGGAGCGTTTGAAAATGAGTTTAGAAAATGTGTTTTGGAAAACAAGTAGAACATTATTCAATCAACTCCAAGTCCATAACCAAATGCAACCATGAGTGAACAAGATTCAAACATACTCACCAATCAAGCAATCATAAACATGTTGATTATTAACCAAGATTAAACATGCCAATACAATCAAGAGATCCAATTATTAAGGATGCAAGACAAAGTTCTCAAGACAATTGTGTGTGTGTGTGAGAATTGCTACGGGACGGGCAGCAATCTCAAAGGGGTGCATATACCTTAATGACTCTATGCTACAACCGGAAAAGTAGGCTTACGTCTTCATTAAGAATACATACTAGTGGAAGGAAGGGCACACAATTAAATCAAGTCATTCAAATGGCATCAAGAACAAGTGAACACAATTGATCATAGGCATAGAGTATTCTAGGTTTAATGAATGAACATGTGAGCGATGATACATGATTAAGCAAGCATGTGAATGCATGAGCATACAAGAGAATGCATGAATAAGTATACAAGAGAATGCATGAGCATACAAGAATGCATGAGCATTTATTATGCATGGTATACAAGTATGAGTGAATGTGTGTGCAAGCATGCAAGGTGTCGCATAGATGATGCAAATAAGTGAAATGCAAAGTTTGAAAATGTTTTGAGTAAGAAGTGGTAAAAATGTTTTAGGGTTTTAAATGAGAAGTAATAAAAGTTTAAAATGCAAATGATTGAAATGTTTTGGGATTTTTTTTTTTATACAAATTTACAAGTGGTAAAAATTTTGAGTGAGAAGTTAATGAAATGGTAGAGTAAAAATGCATGAGGTAAATGGTAATTATTTAATGAGATGGTAAAGTAAAAAGGTAAAAGGGTAAAAACACAATTGCACAATTGCATTTATTCACACAAGATCAAAACAACACGTTTTCAAGCACAAAATATGCACAAAAGTGGCCTAAGGCCGAAGCAATGCTAAGCACAAATCACCATCAAATTTCATGCTAAAATTCACAATTAATACATGAAACAATTCACAAGACTAAACCCTATATCATCATGCCATGTTCTAAAGTAAGCATCAAGCATATCATGTATTTTATTCTTCACAAAATCAAAGAAGTAAAAAGGCAACAAAAACCCTAGGTTTTGAAGCAACAACCCGAGGCACCCAACACCAAAATCAAGCCAAAATTCAACTTAAAATCATGAAATGAACAAAATGAACACAAGAACCCTAAAATCCATGCTATGGCCGAAGCAAAATAGGTAGGAAAACAAGGTTTTATTTCACCAAAATCATGCAAATGAGGTAGAAATGCAATGAATGATGAGAAAACCCAAGAATCTTTCCTTCAAGGCCAAGGACTCATCTCAAACACCCAAGGCTCCCAATGTCCTTGTCCAATAATGTTTGAAATGAGTCCTCAAAGCTTCTTTCAAGAAGGAAAGAGGAATAGAAGAGAGATTACATGATGAAAATTAAAGAAAATGCAAGGGTTAGTGAGCTTACCTCTAGATCTAGCTAGAAAATGAAGAAGGAAAGAGAATAAAAGCAAGAACACTTGAAGAACACCACAAGAACCTCTTGAACCTTTCGCAAATGCTTGATTCTTGATGGTTTTTGATGAAACTTTGATGATTATGCAAGTTTAGAAGTAGTTTGAAAGGATGAAGAATAAACAAGGTTTGATGGTTGATTTTTTGGAAGAATTTTGAAGAAAAGAATATGGGTATGGTGGCTGGTTGCTTCGAAGGAATGAGAGAAAAAGAGGAGAGATTTGGGTGCTAGGGTAAAAAAAATGAGTCTCCCCCTCATGGTCTCCTATTTTGGGTTTTATATGAGGTGCAAAATTAAGGGTATATAGGACATTGTGCTTTTGCAAACCATTGAGATTTGAGCTAGAATTTGAATCAAAGGCCAAGATTGCAATGCACATGGATTAGGGACAAGGAGAAAACACAAATGAGTGAGGAATAGCTGGTCATACACAAAAATTATGAGTTTTTGTTGCACAAAAATTGTTGAGGGCATCTAGGTCATTCTACACAAAGTTGTAGCCTAGGATTTGATCTAGAATTTTAATCAATGGCTAGGAATACAACTCACATGGATCAAGGGCATGAGGAAACACAAAATGAGGTGAAAATGAGCTGGAAAATTCGGAGCAAATGAGGCCTTGGTGCCCAAGTTTTGCAAGCTTGTCAAGAAAAATAGTACATTTTGTCTTATTGGGGACACTTCCTTATTTTCACCATTTTTTATTATTCTTTTCTAGATAATTCCATAAAAATCATGCCACTTTGGGCCATATCCTAGGAATCAATGATTGGGCCCAAAATTCCATGATATCACCCTTCCCAAAATTGATTTGAGACCTCACCTTGATGGAAATTCCCATTTTGCCCTTTTGCTTAAAATTTGAATTTTATGCCAAAAATCATGCATGCATGCGCACAAAAATTCATAACCCAAATCATCTAGATCCAAATAAATTCCTCTGAGATTGAACAATGATTTTTGGTGAGAAATTGCTTAATTTTGGAAATGACCAAAATACCCCTTTTGCCCAAAAAACCCTAATTTTGCTCCAAAAGGCATTCCAATCCTAAAAATGATTTTAAAAGCGCTGAAATGACTTTTAGAACCCAAAAATGCATGCTCATAGTTCTTCACATCCTTCAGAATGATGCTTCACTTCATAATTTATTGCTTTTTGTGGAAAATTAAGGTTTTGTTCCAAGCCGGACAAAATTAGGGTATGACAGTGGCAAACCTGGTCATAAGAGTAACGTGTGCAAGGTTGAGGTGAAGAGGTGCTTTCGTTGTGGTAAGACTGTGCACGAATCATCCGAGTGCAAGCACAAGGAGCAGGTCTGTTGCAACTGTGGCGAAGAAGGGCATATTAGTAATCAATGTCAGAAGCCAAAGAAAGAAAGAGTTAGTGGAAGAGTGTTCGCTCTGGCAGGGACACAGACTACTGAGAACGACGGATTTATTGGAGGTACATGTTTCATTAATGGTGTTCCTCTAATAGCTATTATTGATACTGGTGCTACTCATTGTTTTATTGCTGCGGAATGTGTTAAAAGATTGGGTCTTGTGTTGTCTTCTATGAATAGGGAGATGGTTGTCGATACTCCAGCTAAGGGGTCGATGACTACTTCTCTTGTGTGTTCTAAGTGCCCTTTGTCAATTTTCGACAGAGAATTTATTGTTGATCTGATTTGTCTGCCGTTAAGCGGATTGGATGTGATCCTAGGCATGGACTGGTTAGAATATAACTATGTTCATATTAATTGTTTTAGCAAGTCTGTGAGTTTCTCCACTCCCGAAGAGGAGGAGGCTGGTTTGTTGTCTGCTGGACAGTTGCGGAAGTTGATGCGGGAAGAAGTTCAGCTATTCTCGCTGATGGCGTTGCTATCTGTTAAGAATCAAGCCATAATTGATGAGTTGCAGGTGGTGCGCGAATTTCCTGAAGTTTTCCCTGATGAGATTCCAAGTGTACCACCAGAGAGGGAAGTTGAATTTCCTATTGATCTTGTACCTGGTACCAAACCTGTTTCTATGGCACCTTACAGGATGTCAGCATCTGAATTATCCGAATTGAAGAAGCAACTTGAGGATCTACTTGAAAAGAAGTTCGTGAGGCCGAGTGTATCACCGTGGGGAGCTCCAGTGTTGCTAGTGAAGAAGAAGGATGGAAGTATGAGGCTTTGTGTTGATTATAGACAGTTGAATAAAGTGACGATTAAGAACAAGTATCCACTCCCAAGAATAGACGATTTGATGGATCAATTGGTGGGTGCTCAAGTATTCAGTAAGATTGATTTGAGATCGGGCTACCATCAGATTAAAGTGAAAGATGAGGATATTCAGAAGACGGCTTTTAGAACTCGGTACGGGCATTATGAGTATTCGGTGATGCCTTTCGGTGTTACTAACGCGCCGGGAGTATTCATGGAGTACATGAACCGTGTGTTTCATGCTTATTTGGATCGGTTTGTGGTAGTATTCATCGATGATATTTTGATTTACTCTAAGACAGAAGAAGAGCATGCAGAGCACTTGAGATTGGTATTGGAGGTCTTAAGGGACAAGAAGTTATATGCAAAGTTGTCTAAGTGCGAATTTTGGCTGAAGGAGGTGAGTTTTCTTGGTCACGTTATTTCTGGTAGCGGCATTGCGGTGGATCCATCTAAAGTCGATGTTGTATTGCAATGGGAGACTCCAAAGTCGGCTACCGAGATTAGAAGCTTTTTGGGATTAGCTGGCTACTCTAGAAGGTTCATTGAAGGCTTTTCTAAGTTGGCACTTCCTTTAACTCAGCTAACCTGCAAAGGTAAAGCCTTTATATGGGACGCTCGTTGCGAAGAGTGTTTCACAGAATTGAAGAAGAGATTGACGACGTCTCCTATCTTGACGTTGCCTAATCCGGGAGAGTCCTTTGTGGTGTACTGTGATGCTTCCAAGATGGGTTTAGGAGGTGTGCTTATGCAGAATGGTAAGGTTGTTGCTTATGCATCGAGGCAGTTGAGGACTCATGAGAAGAACTATCCTACGCACGATTTAGAACTTGCTGCAGTTGTTTTTGCACTGAAAATTTGGAGGCATTATCTTTATGGTTCTAGATTTGAAGTATTTAGCGACCATAAGGGTTTGCAGTACTTGTTTGATCAAAAGGAACTGAATATGAGACAGCGGAGGTGGTTGGAGTTGCTAAAAGACTATGATTTCAGTTTGAATTATCATCCAGGGAAAGCTAATGTCGTGGCTGATGCTTTGAGCCGAAAGACCTTGCACATGTCGGCAATGATGGTCAGGGAGTTTGAATTGATTGAGCAGTTCAGAGATATGAGTTTGATTTGCGAAGTGACACCTCAGAGTGTTATGTTGGGGATGTTGAAGATTAATAATGACTTTTTAGATAGCATCAGAGAAGCTTAGAAACTGGATGTTAAACTGGTAGATTCGACGGTAGGAATCGGGCAGTCTGAGAATAACGATTTTGAGTTGGATGCGCAAGGTGTGTTGAGATACCGTAATAGAATCTGCATTCCTGACGATGCGGAAATGAAGAAAGCAATTCTCGAAGAGAGTTATAGAAGTAAGTTGAGTATTCATCCAGGAGCTACGAAAATGTATCAAGACTTGAGAAGATGGTTCTGGTGGCCTGGGATGAAGCGCGATGTAGCGCAATTCGTGTATGCATGTTTAACTTGTCAGAAGTCAAAAGTTGAACATCAGAAGCCTGCGGGGTTGATGCAACCTTTAGAGATTCCGGAATGGAAATGGGATAGCATTTCAATGGACTTTGTGACGGGGCTGCCTAATACTGTGAGAGGGCATGATGCGATTTGGGTGATTGTTGACAGGCTGACGAAGTCGGCTCATTTTATACCTATTAATATCACGTATCCGGTACCGAAGTTGGCTGAGATTTACCTCCAAAGGATTGTAAAGTTGCATGGTGTTCCTATGTGTATCGTTTCGGATAAAGATCCTAGGTTCACTTCTGATTTCTCGAAGAGTTTGCAAGAGGCGTTGGGTTCTAAGTTGAGATTGAGCTCAGCGTATCACCCTCAGACGGATGGTCAGACAGAGAGGACTATTCAATCGTTGGAGGATTTGTTGAGAGCGTGTATTCTTGAGCAAGGAGGTTCGTGGAATACCCATCTCTCGTTGATAGAGTTTACCTATAATAATAGTTATCATTCTAGTATTGGGATGGCACCTTTCGAAGCGTTGTATGGTCAGAGGTGTAGAACCCCTTTAAGTTGGTATGAATCTGGAGAGAGTATAGTGCTTGGACCTGAAATTGTTCGAGAAACGACTGAGAAGGTGAAGTTGATTCGTGAAAAGATGAAAGCTTCACAAAGTAGACAGAAGAGTTACCATGATAAGCGAAGGAAGGATTTGGAATTTCAAGCTGGTGATCATGTGTTTTTGAGAGTCACCCCTGTGACCGGTGTTGGACGTGCTTTGAAATCTAAGAAGCTTACTCCTCGATTCATTGGTCCGTATCAGATCACGGAAAGAGTTGGGAATGTAGCTTACAGAGTGGCCTTACCGCCTAATCTTTCGAATTTGCATGATGTGTTCCATGTGTCACAACTTCGGAAGTATATTCGAGATCCATCTCATGTAATTCATATGGATGATGTGCAAGTACGGGATAACCTCACTGTGGAGACGATGCCTGTACGAATCGCGGACCGTGAGCGAAGACTCTAGGGGGCAAAGAGATCGCCTTGGTGAAAGTAGTCTGGTTAGGAGCTGCCGGAGAGAGCATGACATGGGAGTTGGAAAGCAAGATGCAGGAGTCCTATCCCGAGTTGTTCGAATCAGGTAAATTTTCGAGGACGAAAATATTCTAAGTGGGGGAGAGTTGTAACGCCCTAAAATTTAATCAAATTACTTCGAAGTTGGATTGTCGTAGGATAATTGTAAGAATTGAAATTATGGGCGTAGTAGCTATGTTGAAAATGAGTTAGATGATAATCACGTGTCGTGGGCCAATTAAAAATAGCATTGGGCTTAGCACCGCGAGTGCGCAGCGCTCACGCAACCCTAGCAGCGTGTCCAGTGCGCAGCTTGCGCAGGAAGGCGCTTGTGCGCCACTCCTCCTTATAAATATAGCGCAAATATGCGCTAGGGCTGGTCTTTTTGCGCAGCCGCCCTCTTTTCCCTTCTTCTCCTTCTTCCTCTCACTTCTAAGTTACACAAAAGCCTCAATTTTCAAGAGCTCTAGCCTAGGATTGGATTGGGAGGGTTGATTTTCATTGCAATTCTCTACGTTCGTGATCGTCACGCGTCGTTACTATTGCAGGGGAGTCGCCGTATTCGGAGAATCGAGGAACGAGGCTAGGAGGGAGTTTGCGCCACCATAGTTGAGGTAAGGGTGGGTTCGAATTCTATAATAGCGTATATGAGGGATCGTATTCGGGGTTTGGGGTTTATTATAGATTGCCTCTGTGTATGTTGCGTAGTTATATATATATATATATATCGTATGAGAAATGTTTGATGAATTGACCGTGTGTGCTTGAATTCCTATGTCGTTAGTTCTAATTAAATCGAATTGTAATTTTTTTGGATTAAGGTTTTCACTATTATAATCAAAAAAAAATGAAAGGAATATAGATAACTCGTTAGTAAGAATTATAAATAATTTTCGTAATTGAATTGATGGTTACGTTAATGCTGTTACTGTTTTGATGTAATGTTGTTGCTGTTTTGCTGTTAATGCTGTTGCTGTTTTGCTGATAATGCTGTTGCTGTTTTGCTGTTGATGTTTTGCTGTTAAAGCTGTTGCGGTTTTGCTGTTATTGTTGTCATTGCTGTTACGTTTTGCTGCTGTGTTGTTGCTATTCTTGCTGTTTTGCGCTGTTGATGTTGCTGCTTTGTCAATATTGTTGCCACAGTTGTTGTTGTGGTTAATTGTTGCGTTGAATACCTTGTCGAAAATGTGGTAAATTGCAGGTGAAGTTGTAAAAGTTGATTTGCCTCTATTTATTGGCAAAGATAGTAAATTGTAGGCCTATGGCCGCCATGACGTTTTGGTGTTGTTGTCGTGCGATTGCGTGACTGTGATTAGCGTTACTTGTACATTCACATTGTGTCGCATACCTTTGCATTTGCTTTACGACGTGAACGATGAGGGCTATGCCCTGTGAGCCACTATTTACTGGCAACGATGATTTTTACGACGGGAGTTTTGCTCCAATGGTACCACATGCATATGCACAGTTGAGTCGCATTCCGCATTGCACTTCGATGATTCTATTGATGACTCTATTGAGGATTTTATTGATGATATGTGTAATTCTATAGTACCTGACCTATCATATTGTTCTTCATACATGCTCTTATATAGTTCGATATCTCACCCCTTCTGTTTGAATGTTACCCCTATGTGGTAACGTGCAGGTAGTCGCGAATGAAGGCGGTGATCCTTCCTTAGTTGAGTCGGTGTCGTCACTCTGATACGTAACACTCGGGGGGATTGAACGCTGTTTTTTTTTCCTTTATCATTTAGGTTGCAATATTTGTTGAACTCGAAGTTATTTCTATTAAGCAAATTGTTGATTTTGAGTTGTCAAATGGACAAGGATTGTTAAGATTGCTTCAAATTGAATTTACCATGAATGAATTATATTGTTTGTGTTGGGAAGTAAGTGTAGCACTCCAATATTTATGTTGAAAATTCCGCACTCTGATTTATAGTATTATTGGATAGAATTGGGGTGTTACAAAGAACAAATTCAAGAACAAAATATGAAGATCATATTCATCAAGCTTCTCAAGATGATAAACATGTTGGCTCTCATATATTGAAAATCAGAGAGTTTTTAATGCTGGAATCTTGCAATAAATGAAGGAGGAACTCCTTGATTATTCCTAGGCCAAACAAAATGTGTTTAAGGTATAAAGGATGTGAAGCTTCGTGTACAGCTGTTATGCCTGCTTTTGAAGTACAAAGCCAGCTAAGGGAAAGTCAGAATACTGATGGAAAAGGACTGTGTCAGCATGTGAAGGTTGAAAAGTCAACTTAAGGTACATCTGTCAACTTGTGAAACTTCAAAAGCTGTCAACATTGGATTTTTTCATCTAGTCATTCCTATGGACCAATGGACATCTCCAAACGGCTATATTCAAGTTTCCAACGGCTATATTCGGTTCCTATGGCTATTTAAAGGCTGAAATTCGAAGTCACAAATCATGAGAGTGAATTGGAACCTACACAATTAAAGCTTCACAAAGTTCATCCAACCTACTCATCTCACACTCAAGTTACTCAAATATGGGATTTTCTTATAGAGTGTGTGTTAGCTTGTTATACATTACTGTAAGCACTTAGTGTGTTATATTCTCAAGCTATTGTATATCCCAATCTCAAACCTTTGATTGTAAAGAGCTATCTAGTGAGCATTCCATCAAACTACCTAGAGAGAGGTGAGTGTTGGTGAGAATCTACTTGATAGAAGAATCCTTTAGGAAACTAGGGAGAGTTTTCTAGTAGGAAGAACAGCTTGGTGTAGCTGTGTAAGGGAGCACGTTGCTTTTGTATTTTGATCAAAAGCAAGTGTTGTTTGAAGTCTTTTGTGGTTGAGCAAAAGCAAGTGTAAGTGCTATTTGGAAGATAGTGGAAATACTCACTTGGGAAGTGGGGAGAGGACTTAGCCATTGTTGGGTGAACCTCTATAACTCTACTGTGTCATTTACTTGCTTTCCATACTATCTACCTATTTGCTCTATACTTGTGAACGTTTTCAAAACCTAGTGAAGGTTAACTCAATCAACTTTCACAAGACAGTTTTCCAAACTAATACTTAATCTTTTCATTATCTGATTAGTTTGATTCAAACCATTATCTTACTAGCTAAAGTTTGTTTAACCCATCTTTATTATTCATCATACATTATATATTGGTTGTTTGTTAGTACAACTAACTTTAACCTTCTCAACCCCAAGTTTATCTTGAGAACAATTTGTTTGAGAAGGTTTCAGGCACAAAGTTTAAAAAGGGTACACAATTCAACCCCCCTTCTTGTGTAACATACTCACTTCATTAGTATCCTTTGATATGTCTTTTTGACCATTTTGAAGAAGTTGACATATTTCTTTTATCTTTCAGAAGCTTTTGAGGTAATGTCCTAACTATGCCTTCTGAGTCACTTATCATTTGATTCCTTGTTATATCTTATATTAGAGCAGATCCATTTGTAACAGCAAATTCCTTTGATTCATGTTATGCTCCTATGCGGTGTTGATTGTCTTCCGGATATCTACTCTTCCTTCATTTCTAGTTTAATCGTTACGATAAGAGATAAAATCAATGTCACAACCAGTTTTTATCTCCTGCAATGTGTTAGATTGGACATACTGTTATGTAACATCACTGTTGAAAGAACTTCCATCATTTAGTTTGAGTGCATAAAAGAGACATGTGATTTCTCCGATTTTGTTGGTGAATCCATCAAATTCTTTCCTATTGCAATTGGTAGAGTTGCAAAACTGTATCAAGGTCTAAATCTTCACCGAAACTGCCGAACACAATATTGAGAGGATCGTTTTCTTCCTGAACTAGTGAGGCATCTTCCTCTTCATGATCGGCGAATAATCATGGTGAAACTTCATCTTCAGCATTGCTGAAATCAGAGTTGGAATCAGAGTCAGAAGCATCATCCTCATATCTAGGGTATCGCTCTAATACCATGTTAAGAATCATAGGACCATATAGGCATAGCTCAAACCTATCATAGAGGTAGAGAGCATAGGTGATGACAACCTAGGATGGATTCCCTTAAAATGAATAAAATCAAACCTAAAATGGAAAAGTGGACATTGTTGAAAATAACACATCTGTCTTGATTTGATAATATCTCAAGATCTAGAATTCCGATTAGCATGATTCTTGATTGGTTGGAAAGATAAGAAAGAATTCTAAAAGTCTTCTCACAACCACTATGTGAGATTCGACTTCTGTTATGGTGAAAATCGGGCTTGAAGTGGAAGACGATTTATTGGTCAAAATATTAATGTGTTTATGTGTTTATTTCTAGAAGTAAAGGTGTGGGCTGATGATTAAGAGTAATGGACGAAATTTCCATGGGAAAAGCAGGGATGACTCTTTGCTTGCTTGCTGAATTTGATTCTTGCTCTTCTTGGTTGTTTTGTAACCATTCTTCCACTAAGGTGTTTTAAAAAGCTACTAGGAATTATTGTTTGATATTTGTGGGCCTTGTATTTCCTTGTATTAAATCAGCCTATCATTATCCTTTCCTATATATAGGGGGAGAAATCTATGAGAAGAACAACTAAGAACTCAGAATTTTAAGGAATGATACCTTGTATATTGTGAGAGTATGTCTCTCTTTTGTTCTTCATTGAACCTTCTTTAGATCTTATCAAGAAACCAATTTTTCTTCTGACGATCATTCCCCAGACTTATCACTTCTTCTTTCTCTCAATGAATTAAGAGTGTGGCGCCATCCCATTTCTTATCTTCTCCATATTTTCCTTATTTCTTTTTTCTCGTTCTTATCTTTTATTTTTCTAATTCAGCTTACGCATATATTGCTTGTTATTCAACCCGAATTCACATAAATGGACAATCACTCATTTGGGTAGTCATCAATAGGCATACTCAGAGGTATAAGCGGTAAAAGCTTATCATAAGGAATCATAAGGAAAAAAAGATACTAAAATTGAATATAATGTGCTCTATATGTAGAGCTCTAGAAAAAGACTAACTACTACTTCCTGATAGAGATTATATTATGGAAAAATAGAAACTCTCGTGTCTTCTCAAAGGGTAAAAATGGGATCCCAATTATTACAAATGTTTATACTACTCATATGCGTCATGTTGATAGAAAGTTCAATAATCCTCTTAGTTCTAAAGAAGGTTGTACGGATTATGCTATCAATAACATGCATTGGAAGCCACCTTCCACAGGCCACAGGTTAAGTCAAGGTTAATATACTAATGGGTCTTTCCCGGAGGCTACTCGTCTTGTGGTGGAATTTAGAGATGTTGCGGGGGGTTATTTCATTCCTGCAAGTTAGCGCTGAGTAATGCCCATTTGGGTGTCAAGATGGAAAATGATTTGGGTGCCACTAATGTCGTTGTTGAAGAATATTCTCTTTGCCTAATCGATATGGTATTTAAGAGAATTCCCATATCTCCCTCCCTTCAACCTCTCTTGAACTAATGGTCACAAATGGTGATGAAAAACTCTCTCGAAGAGTGAAAACTCAACTCCTAGTCCTGCCTTGTAAATCTCCGTATAATTGCATCATGGGGAGGCCGACACTGGGTAGGTGATAACTCTTATTTATAAGAGTTATTTATGCTTTTCTAACTTAAATTAATGTGAGTTTATAAAGTAATATTTTGTTTAATTAGTTAAAATATGTTGTTTAGTGTAAAAGAAGATTTAATTCTGGTTTGAAGTCATTTTGGCACTTTGCTGCCCCATTTGTGCTTTTATGTGTTTTTTTCATTCCTGCAGCATCAGGTGTCGCAGCATTGCGTTCCTGTGGCAAAAGAGAGAGAAAATGATGTGGTGAGATGTCAGAAAAGGACGAACACGAGTTATTGCTGGTACCAGGATGTCGTATGCTTAGAATATTCCCTTTTGTGGGCACATTGTACTCCTAGGCACACATAAAGACAAATGGAGCCTCCAAAGGATATTTCTTGGATCACTAAACCCTAGTACTATTTAAGGAGGCTCATCTTACTCATTTGAGAGGTTGGTTCAGAAAGGAGGCAAGGTTTAGACATAGCCTTTCCATTTTCGTTCCAAGCTCCATTTTCACAATAAAAGTAGAAATTCTGCACAACAGTGCTGTGACACCTGATGCTGCAGCAACACGGGAGCTGACTTACTTGGAGAATTTTATGGATTTGGGAGCTGATCAGAACCTCCATGCTACTGTTCTTGAGGCCAATCTTCAGTCTACCTCTTCTCAGCATATTTCTTCCTTGTATTTTCTGTATTATGGCTTTAGCATTTATGTTTGAGTTGTATTTCTTGTGTTGTTTGCTTATCATGAGCTAAATACTCTTAGTTGGGATGCTTTGATCTATGTAATGAAGTCTTAGTGTGTTTAATGCATGTATTTGATGTTTAGCATTTTATCCTTTGTGTGATACTATTTCCAAACTTATCTTAGACTTGATCGCCTAAATATAAGTACCATTTATAGATTCAGACATGGTTTATAAATTGATTTCAAAGGATAATATGGATTGTGTTCATTAAAAGAGATTTTAATGTACCTTGTTTAAACCGTAGACATAGGAGGGAAAAATCCATAACGTTAATACTGCGGGTGCCCAAGCAGCCTAAGCCGTACTCCTTTAGGGTTTAGAGATAAACTCTTGCGAGGAAACTCTAGTGTGAATTATTTGAGAAAATACATCTATTGCTGCAGCACCTAATGCTGCAGCATCAGATACAACATTAGACCATTATTATGAATTTGCATAGTGAAGGCATTCCCAACTTGCTCTCATTCTGGATTTCTACAGATCATTTATTTTACTTGCTGTTTGTTGATAAAATTGGGTTCTACAACTTCTTAGTTTACTTTGCTTTTACTCACTAGCTTGCTTGCTAATTAAATATAGAAAAGAACTCAACATTCCTCGTGGGAACGATCTCTACTTACTCTTTATTACTTGTTGGACTGTGTTTACTTGCACATATTGTTTTCGCACAAGTTTTTGGCGTCGTTACCGGGGATTGTGATAGTTAATTTCTATTGTTTAGTTAGTAAGTTGTTAGTTTTTGGTGTGTTTAGTTTTTGAGCAATTTTTTTCTCTATTTCGTATTGTGCTTTTTGTTTGTAATGTGTTCTCTTTGTTATTTTTAGTGTCACAATTTGTGTTTAGTTTTTTTTTGAAAGAAAAAAAATTCCACTTTATGCCATGGACCATTGGAGTTTTTACTTTATGCAAGAATTGAATGCTCAACAACAATGTTTCAATTTTGAATCCCATGGTAGTGAACATAAAAGGGGTTGTTTTGAGACAAATCCATCTTCTCAAGCTCAAACCGAAAGATTACATGAGGACAACTCTAGTTTAATAGAACTCTTAGCTCAATCCATTGAGTCTATGAGGGTGGAGCGTGAGAACTTTGAAAGGGGATGTTTTGAGTTAAATCCCAAACCCATGTCAAACTTTGTATGTGAAAAAGAGCCAAGTTCTCAAGCTCAAACCGAAGGATTACATGTGGGGAACTCTAATTTTGAAAAACTCTTAGCTCATTCCATTAAATCTATTAAGGTGGATCATGACAACTTTGAAGCTTCATGTAAGAATATAAAGGCCCACATTAGGAAAATTATGGAGCATCTAAAATAAGAGAGTTGTATTGAAGAAGTGATTGACCTAAAAGAAGAGAGTTGTATCGACTATGTGGTTGAGCAAAAGGAAGAAATGAGTGTATAGAGTGTGAGCTTGAATGTGGTCATTTGGAAGTAGTGGAAGAAAAACAAAAAAGTTGTGTAGTTGTAGAACAAGAAAAATTCAAAAATAGTGACAAGGAAGCAAAGCCAAGGTTGAGGTATGAAAAGGTTTATGTGACAAGTGAGATTCAATTTTTTCAAGAGAGGGGGAATTCCTATCCCAAATGCTTATTGATTGGGGCATGGGAACACTTGCTTCCTTATGCCAAATACATGGGATTTCTAACTAAAAGGAAAAAGCGGAAGGATGAAATTTTCTTCTTGTCCTATTATCCACCCTAACTTGGGTTTTGAAGGTCAAGTCTAGCTAAAGACTATAAATTAAGCGCTACTGGAAGGCAACCCAGAATTTTAGTACTAATTGTGTTTTGTGTGTTTTTGTTTATACTTTTTCATGTATGAATAAGTGGTTTTGTGGTATGTGTTGTCAATTATGCAGAATTTTGGTGTTGCAGCACCTTTTGCTGAAGTGTTGAGCACGTGATCAAAATGAAGTTTCAAATGCCAATGTGACATATTTGGCAGTCACCTCTGTTAATTGGCAGTGTATTTTCTCCTTCTTATCATTTAAACCTTGTTAACAATCTTTCCCTAATCACCACCCACCCAAAACCATTCCACGACACCTTCACCTAAACCATCACCAACCAAAAAACCATCCCCTTCACCCAAAACACCATCTCCACCACAAAAGTCCACTTCTCACAGTCACCAACCCTTCATTATTAACCCTTCATCCACAACCACATCAAACCAAACAATTAATCCTTATTCCAAAACCATCCCCTCCACCCAAAACAATCCATTCCATAAGTCCCTATCAACGAAACAATCTCCCTCCCCAAAGAAAAATCCACCCAAAACTCAACCTTCCAAAGAGAAAACACAAAGGCCAGTGAAAGCTGAAATGCAGAGTGTGAATGCTATCACAGGTAGTGCTACAGCAACAGTGTCAGAAGGCAAAGCTGCAGCATCTGCTGCAGCAGCAAATAAAGTTGTAAGAAACAAATTGGTGGACAAAAAGATGCCAAGGGTATCTGATTCTATTGTGGAGAAACCTGCCTCTGCTTTACTAGATGCTTAGGTCCCTCCTCCTACACCAGAGCCCCCATTGGCCAAATATTCCACGCATCAAGTTGTTTTGCAAAAGGTTAATGTTGCATCACTAGAGGGCTGCACCAAGGGCGATGTCAAGGAACCTCATACAGGGTCAAAGGACAATTATTTTGGTTTCATGCAGTGAGCTTAAACTGAGATGTGGTAACACCTGATGCTGCAGCATCCATGCAGCTGCTGAAAAGAGCATCAAGCTACAAGAGCCAGTTCAGAAACATACCAGGGGTCCCTTCTAGTTAACCCTTTCTCTTTCGTTATTTAGTTGTTTATGTTCTATTAGTTGATTTTATTTATTGTTTTCTATTTAGTTCTATCTCAATAATCCTTTTGGATATTGTAGCATCTGTAATAGCATCCAGCATCTGTTTAGGATTTAAAATCTGTTTTGTGTTAAATGTTTTCAATTCAGTTCTATTGTGTCTAAGGCCTCTCCCATTAGTAATTGCAAGAGCATTGGGGACACTGCTGGGTCTTAAGTTGGGGGGAGGACCTTGTGTTATTTGCTTTTAAAAGGCATGTTTAGTTGTATCTTTTGTTCAAATCAGTAATAGATTATGCTTCTTTTTGGGCTGACTTAATGATGACTATGGTGAGTTTGAGTGAGGATAGTCTGGTTTGGATTGATGATTAGATTTCTATTGTTCCCACACTCATACTCTAGGTTTAGGTAGGAAATTAGTAAGCTAGAAACAATCTGATGCTGAAGTTAGATTTTGGTAGACCAAGGTTGTGCCAAATTTCTACTAAAAACTTAGGGTAGTTTATGAAACTAAGTTTGGGGGTTCTTTGATATATACTAAGGCAAAACAAGAATGAATGGAATTAGGTCATGTGCACATAGTTTTTGGAATATGAATGAAGTCTGAATGTAAGGTGCTATGTTATAAAGCACCAGTGTCTGTAAATAAGTGTAATGTCCTGTTATTGCCCAATCATCATTGCAAAAAAAAAAAGAGAAAAAAAAAAAGAAGAGAAAAAGAAATTGAGAAAACAAAAGAAAAAAGTTGAAAAAGACAAAAATGCTATGAAAAAGAAATTCAAGAATAAGAGCAATGCAGTACAGTAGCAGTTAAATGTCTGTACAAAGAGTCTTTGTTAGTCTGTAATGCTGCAGCAGCACTATTATGTCCATTTGTAATAAGTGCACTGACCTAGAGTTCTGGATCGTTACGTCAAAGCCCTTTGTAATGCTTATCCCCCATTCTGTGCTTAAATTGTTAGTCTACCTTGCTTTTTGAAAAATCTTTGGCATAACCAAAAGAAGGCCATGCTATCCAAGGCTAGGTGAACTTTTGAAACTTGCTAAGGACTGAACTGAGCCTACTGATCACACACACACACACCTTGAGCAGTACGCAATTCTTTGAATCTTGATGAACTTAAGGTGTATGTGAGTGATTGAGGATCTGAAAGTTTATGCCCAATTTGAACATCTTTGAAAATCTGTTTGAATCTATTTGTGCAGCTGGATATTGTCTTGCTTGTGTTTGTTTGTCTTTGTCAAGCGTCATTGCTTGAGGTCAAGCGTCATTGCTTGAGGTCAAGCGTCATTGCTTGAGGACAAGCAATGGTTTATTGCTTGAGGACAAACAATGATTTAAGTTTGGGGTATGATAACTCTTATTTATAAGAGTTATTTATGTTTTCCTAGCTTAAATTAATGTGAGTTTATAAAGTAATATTTTGTTTAATTAGTTAAAATATGTTGTTTAGTGTAAAAAGAAGATTTAATTTTGGTTGGAAGTCATTTTGGCACTTTGGTGCCCCATTTGTGCTTTTATGTGTTTATTTCATTGCTGCAGCATCAGCTGCCGTAGCATTGCGTTCCTGTGGCAAATGAGAGAGAAAATGTTGTGGTGAGCTGTCAGAAAAGGACGGACACGCCCTATTGCTGGTACCAGGCTGTCATATGCTCAGAATATTCCTTTGTGGGCACATTGTACTCCTAGGCACACATAAAGACAAATGGAGCCTCCAAAGGATATTTCTTGGATCACTAAACCCTAGTACTATTTAAGGAGGCTCATCTTCCTCATTGGAGAGGCTGGTTCAGAAAGGAGGCAAGGTTTAGACATAGCCTTTCTCTCCATTTTCATTCCAAGCTCCATTTTCACAATAAAAGTAGAAATTCTGCACAACAGTGCTGCGACACCTAATGCTGCAACAACACGGGAGCTGACTTACTTGGAGAATTTCATGGATTTGGGAGCCAATCTTCAGTCTACCTCTTCTTAGCATATTTCTTCCTTGTATTTTCTGTATTATGGCTTTAGCATTTATGTTTGAGTTGTATTTCTTGTGTTGTTTGCTCATCATGAGCTAAATACTCTTAGTTGGGATGCTTTAATCTATGTAATGAAGTCTTAGTGTGTTTAATGCATGTATTTGATGTTTAGCATTTTATCCTTTGTGTGATACTATTTCCAAACTTAATTTAGACTTGATCACCTAAATATAAGTACCATTTATAGATTCAGACATGGTTTATAAATTGATCTCAAAGGATAATATGGATTGTGTTCATTAAAAGAGATTTTAATGTTCCTTGCTTAAACCCTAGACATAGGAGGGCAAAATCCATAAGGTGAATACTGCGGGTGCCCAAGCAGCCTAAGGCGTACTTCTTTAGGGTTTAGAGATAAACTCTTGCGAGGAAACCCTAGTGTGAAGTATTTGAGAAAATACATCTACTGCTGCAGCACCTAATGCTGCAACATCGGATACAGCATTAGACCATTATTATGAATTTGCATAGTGAAGGCATTCCCAACTTACTCTCATTCTGGATTTCTACTGATCATTTATTTTACTTGCTGTTTGTTGATAAAATAGGGTTCTACAACTTGTTATTTTACTTTGCTTTTACTCACTAGCTTGCTTGCTAATTAAATATAGAAAAGAACTCAACAATCCTTGTGGGAACGATCTCTACTTACTCTTTATTACTTGTTGTGACTGTGTATAGTTGCACATATTGTGTTCACACAAAAGTAGGCTCGGCGCTGTAGCCTCTATGGTTCATTTGACGATGAAGTTCTATTCAACTGACGATGAGATCATCACACTTGCTGCCGACCTGGAATCTACTCAGAAATGTCACAACCTCACGGTGAAAACAGAGAACAAATCTGACAAAACAGAAAAGAATAAAGAGCCATCAGGCAAGAAAGTGGTGTCCGAAATCAACTTGGTTGATCTCGGAACTTTGTACGACTCTGATAAATCCGAGGGTAATCACAATGGCATAATCAAGACTATGATAGGTTATCCCGCAAACTCAATAAAACTCTTTGGGACCATTTCCGAACCCCAGGAGCTGGAACTCTTGGGCCTCAGCCTCTTAGAATAGGGACCGACCACTACAACCAAGCTCGAAGAGACACGCACAGGAACGCCAGCGGAACTGACCACCTCTCCTTTCAATTCGAATGATATCACACCTCTGCGAAGCGGCTCCAAGCTTGTCCAAAGCTTACATGATTCCCGACAAACTGCTTTTAGCGAGGAATGCACAGCCTCGTGCCCCATCCTCAAGGGGACTCTCAGCGTCCTTTGAAGACATCAACAACCAATTCGGCGATGCGGAGGCCGAATCCTCCACTTGTGGAGCAAGTTGCTGCAATACTCCGAGTTCGAATCGAGATTTGCAAAAAAAAAAAAGAACTAGCTACGATGTTTGCCGGCTTTATTACTACTATGTTTACAAGTCAATTTGGACCTCCTAGTCCCCCACTACTGATTGTACTTAGGCCGGACACCGGTCCCTATCAATAAAGTAATTTCTTTTCAGGTACTCAGCTGCTCCACAAAGAACCCTGGTCGAAATCAAGGTCGGGCCCCTGCACCCGACAACGAGCGAGCTTCTTCACTCCACGTTCACTCCAAGCTATGCACTTGGTGAACTGAACCGAACGAAGTCTCACATCATCCCGCAGCCTTAGACTGACTTCCTTCTCACGAAGGGTCACTCCGACGTGCTTTCTAGTGATCTCTCATCTACGAGGTCGAGCCTAGTGTGGCCTGCTGACCTCTTCACCGAGGTCGAGCCTATCATTGCTCACTGACTCTACCACAAGGTCGAGACCAAGGTTGTCAAAATCGGACCGGCCGGTTCAATTGGGAACCGGACCCCTATCCGGTCCAAATGAACCCCAGAACCGCCTGGGGTGAAAACTGGGAATTGAACAGGATAACCGGCTGAAAACCGGGAATTGAACCGGATAACCGCCTTGGTCGAGACTAACGTGGCTCACCAAGCAATCTTCCACAAGGCCGGGCCTAACGTGGCTCACCCTCCTCTCTGCGAGTATGTGCTCTAGATAGCCCTCTTATAGACTTTCAAATTCGAGGCTCCAAATCGCATGGGTCGACCACGAGTCACTCAATCCTCACTAATTTCAAGTTCGAAGATTCAAAGTCAAAAGTACTGATCCCGAGCCGCTCGGTTCTCACCCAAAGCCATGTGCAGAGAATAAATAAAATTAGCAGCTGTAAGGCAAACATAATTCACAAGCATGACAAGCAGTATGAAGTAAAGATAATTTAGAGATAAGCCGGAAATGAACGGTGCCTCGAGTTTATATTCAAACCAAGGTGACCCCGGATATAAACGAGGCCACAAAAACAAAATAACAAAATACAAGGAAAGGAAATCTACAAGTCAAGGATCAGGAGCATAGACAAGAACAGGCTCGTCACCCGACATTCGAGGCTTGACGATCTTCTTATCAGAGCACCATGCAAAGGGTGCGCATGGAGAATGTTGAGCTCGAGGTACAAGACCTCGACCTGAGCCAGCGCGTTCGTGAAAGAAGAAACAATCACGCCTGCTGCCTCTTTTGCAAACTTCTGTTTGAATAGGAGAGCCTCATCCCATTCTTCTGTAACCTTTTGCAGTTTGTCCTTAGCAGAGGCCAACAACACCAAGCTCGTGATCTCGCCTTCCCAACTTCTGACTCCTTAATCTGCCTTTTCAGCCTTTGGGGAATACTCAGTCAGCTCTTTCCTCAGGATATCCGTGTTAGCGCTTAGCAGCAACAAGACTATCCAACCGAGCTTGCAGGTATTCCCTCCCCATTTTGAACCTTTCGGTCGCGTCCCGAGCCTCTGAAAAAAATTCCAAACAAGCCATTAATTTATCGGACTTATCTTGCAATTCACCATCAAGCCACAAGTTCTCAGTCTCAGAATAGTTATTACCTTGCTCCATAGAGGAAACTTCAGTGCTCCACCGGGTGAACAACTGCTGCACGAAGTCACTGACTTTGATGCAGGCCTCAAAGTCTTCAGGTGGGAGCTTGTCATTACCTTCAACCAACTTCCTCACTTTCAGCTTCGTAGCCCGAAAAGACGAGTTCGAAGGAGGGCGTTTCTTTGAAGTCTCAATAGGACCTTCGAGCCTGAGCTCAGAGTCCTTCTGCCTAGCGGGGGTCAAATTCTAATCGGCCCGAACCTCGCCTACGACAGGCAAAGGGGCGGAACCGAAGACGAGGTCCCCTCGACATCAGTGCCTTCTCCAGAGGCAATGGAGGCAAGATACTCGGCCAAGGTCATCGGTTTGGTCATCTTGTCTGAAAATTGAGAAAAACGATCGAGTCAGAAGCTTATAAGAATGTGAAACATAATAAGTCACCACAAGAGCAGACTTTACCAAGAGCGGTGGCCACAACTGCGGGAGATTTGGTGGCGGTCTCCAAGACCTTCCTACATTCAATTCTCTTGAAAGCCAGGGTAAACTCCTGCACCCAATCTGTCAGTAGCTTCAGAGTCTGAGCCTCGTTCCGACTCAACTCGGGGGCGTAGTAAGAATACCCAACCGACTCTAAGTTAAAGTGCTCTCTACACCAAGAGAGGGGAAACAAACTTTTCATGACCTCCCCCTGGTCATCCAGCTCAGTGATCTCCTTCTTCGCAACCTCGTTCACTGCCACGACGTACAAGAAGTTGTACTAGAAATCCCGCATCGAGTCTGTGACGAGCTTGAATAGGCCGAACTACTTGTCTAAGCAAAATCCCACCTAACCCTGCCTCTCTGAGTCGGCCTTGGGCTGCTGGAAGACGTCGAATACCAAAAAGAAACTTTGAGGCGGCAGGCTCTCCCTAAATCCTTCATCATTATTTCAAAAGTATTAATAAACCCTCAAGAGTTGGAGGTGAGTTGCGAAGGAGCAACCCGCAAGAACCTCATAACCCTCCTCTAAAACTCGGTAATACTCATCCATCTTCTCAAAGAGGGCCGAGTAGACAAAAGATTTTAACCCGACAACCTCAAAACAAACTGCCTCGTCCTCGGAAACGGCTCCAGCCTCCATCGCTGCCCTTCGCTCCAATGAACTTCTCGAACTTCCTGAAGTCCCTCCAATCACTGCGCCCGACTCAGTAGACTAACACCATGACACAGATGTCGTTATCAATCCAGCCATAGGGTCCTCGGCATCGATCCCTCTGACTTCGTCCACTCTAGCCGGGCCTTCAAGCTATCCCATAGCCTCAGCACTGGGGGCAATTGTACAAGCGGTGTTAAATCGGAACCCGTTGGTCTCAGACTTGTCTAGCAACCTCTCTGAATTCGACATTTGCTCAGAATTGGCTTTAATGGGGGCGACCCTCTGCGGATCTCTTTAATGGTGGCTTCTTGGGGGCAACCACAGTGGTCCTCTCGGAGTCCCTAGTTTTCGCCAGATTACCTACGAGAGAGAGAGAGAGAGAGAGAGAGAGATCGGGTCACAATCGATCTTCAATAGCAATGAGCCCGGCCCCGGGGAAATAGTGTCGGGCATACCACCTTCCTCCCCAACGAGGAGAGTAGATTACTGGGTGAAGCAACCCTTTGATTCTCGAATCAAGGAAGAAATCAAAAAGATAAAAGTAGAAAAAGCAAAGGAACTAGACAAAAAACTCCAACCTCGGAAACCTGAGTTTGAACTCGGTGGAGGAATCTTGAAAATTCCTCACAAGAGACTCAACGTCGAAAGGTCAGCAACGGGAATCCGTCACAGAGGTTTTAGGAATGGAAGCCCGAAACTCAATGTAGGATGATCGGAAAGTAAAGTCGTCCAAAAATGTCTAGACTCGGGAAAATTCAGAGCTTAAGAAACAAATATGTATCAGGGTATTGGCGTTGAAGACCTATTTATAGGGGCATTGAACTTGGTAGACGAAACGATGCAACCCATCCCGAGGCAATAAATGATCAGGAACTAAAATCTATGTAGTCATTATGACAAGACGTTTCGTTCGAGTCAAACGCCACATCTCCCTGACAAGATAGATGATGTGTGGCATCTCAAGTATCTCCGAATCAAACCCTCTACCGAATTTGACCCTACGATCATCTTAATACATAACATCACCTTCTGCAACTCAAGTTGAGGTCGCACTCCTGTAACGTGCCTCGACTTGGGGGGCAACTACTTCAGACTGGGCCAAGAGGCTCAATCCACATGAGAAATGGCCCAATCCATCACTAGATCCGGCCCAACAAATAAGCTACCTCGCGGAATCGATATCAACGACTCAGATTACAGCGACCTGATCCAATGGCTCCGGATCGTGCAAGACCCACAAGACCCCCAGCTCCGTGTCTATAAATATGGCACTACCCTCCAATATCAGATACGTTTTGCTCATTTGTGCCTCTTACTCACTTTTGATTGCTTACTTTGGCATCGAAGTGTCTGCAAGTACCTAACTCGCCGAGTCCAACCTCAGACGGAGACAACGCTAAAGAGCATAACCTCAGAAGACACCGACTTTCAAAGCTTCGAGCCGACCTCGACCTACAAGAAGGATAATCACAAAAGCTTATACCAAATGCTAATCTTCGACGTGATACAAAGGCAAGGTACCGAACACTATTCTTTTGTTACAAGCTAATTCAGATAAAAGTTTGTCTCGTTATTTGTAGGATTTTGTAGCCATCCTTACATTATAAAAAAAAAAGCGGTAGAGTTGACAAAAATTAAGATATGTTAAGGCTTGCCGCTATCCAAAAAGTCATAAAGCCAAATGTGAGAAAGAAGAAAGAAAAATTTGCGTGCAGAGAAAGAGTGGAGGTTACTTTGTTCATGAAAAAGAGAGGTCTCACCAAAAAAAAATGAAAAAGAGGGAAGGGTACTCCCATTATCATGCACATACGTTTCAACGAAAACCAAACAAATTTTCTTTTACCTTAAAAAAACAATTTTTTTGCCATATTATTTGTGTGGAGTTTCCACGGACTTTATTGATATTGACCACGAATGTACTCAGTTTTGTAAGTTCATATGATTTTTCTCTCCCAACAGAATTTTTGCTATACTCAATATTCGAACCCGAGATCTTAGTAGGATCCTAATCCAATTACCACTTAGACCACATTGTTTCCAACAAATTTTCTTTTTGATAAACGAAACATTATTATATAATAATTATTAATTTAAAATAAAAAACATAACATCTAAATAATAATAAAAAGGAACGTTTTGGGAAATTGTAACATAAAAACAAGGTGAGTGAGGGAAATCACATAGAGAGTAGAAGAAGAGTTACCACCTCATTGATCTCTTCTTTCCTTTTTCTTCTTCAACAATTCTCTCATTCACCGTTATAAACTCCCTCTCTCTCTCGCAATTCTTGTGGGGCTCCGAATCCATCTGAATCGGGTCGTGTTTTTGTAAACAGAAGAAAAACGGTGATGGAAGAAGGCCTAATTTGCCAGTGGAGCGTGTTTAGATCTCTTTTGGCAATTCTTCAATGGTGGGTTTTCAATGTCACTGTTATTATCATTAACAAGTGGATCTTCCAGGTTTCCCCTTCCTTCTTCATCTCTTTCTCCCTCTCCCAAATTCATGCTTCGTTTGCGTTTTTGCTGCACTTGTAAATCTAATCTCTCTTCAATGCTTTTTTCTTTTGTGTGTTCTTATATGAATGATTGTATAATCTCTGGAGGTTTTATGAGATCCAACAATTTTCAATTTAGCTTGGTGAAGCGGTGAAGCCAGAATTTAGGAAATTGCGTTGAATTATTGAGACAAATTAAAATGTTACGTTATAGCTTTTTTCATCCTATGGAGTATGGCCATTCTCCCCACTTGTTGCAAATTTACGTTGTTAATTGTTACATTCTAATCTAGCCTTTCAAAGTAGTCGTTTCATTATGACTTTGATGATGTGTGGGAGCAGGCTCTCAAAAGCTTGTTATCTTTGAATTTGCGGTGGGAACTCACCAGAGAATCTACAACTCCTACCTTTGAAATTCAAACACGCCGTGAGTTTATGCCATACTTGAAATGCTTGTTTGGAACCACGTTAAGTATGTATGACATAATCTCAGGACAAGTTTGAAGCTATTAGGTGTAGATCAGTGAGGGCCTTCTGGACATGGTTTCATTATGAATCGCGATCTTACGTACAATCTCGATTTTGACAACTATGCCTGTAACCCTAGTTTTACTTTCACGTTGGACCCAACATGTATGAAAATTATTACATCAAATGCTTTTTATTCATGTTTGTCTTTCTTTTACAGAAATTGGATTTCAAGTTTCCCCTATCTGTTTCGTGTATCCACTTTATCTGCTCAGCCATTGGAGCATACCTGGTAATTAAAGTTCTAAAGCTTAAACCACTGATATCTGTTGACCCTGAAGATCGCTGGAGAAGAATCTTTCCTATGTCATTTGTGTTCTGTATTAACATAGTTTTGGGGAATGTTAGCCTACGCTACATACCGGTTTCTTTTATGCAGACAATAAAGTCATTCACTCCTGCAACAACTGGTAAGATTCAATAGTTGGTTACCTGTCTGCTGCTTGCTGTTGCTGTATAATGTAATTTTGAGAACAAATTCATCTGATCTTGGTAACCTTGCTCAGTTGTTTTGCAGTGGCTGGTATGGAGAAAACATTTTGACTGGCGTATTTGGGCTTCTCTTATACCCATTGTTGGAGGGATTCTTTTGACTTCCATTACAGAGCTTAGTTTTAATATGTTTGGATTCTGTGCTGCCTTATTTGGCTGTTTGGCTACATCTACAAAGACTATTCTTGCAGAGTCTCTGTTACATGGTTACAAATTTGACAGGTGTGAAATCTATGCTTAACCTTTTCTCCATTTGTGTATGTTGTTTGTTGCTTTTTCTTTCTTTCATTTCTCTCTTCATCCTCTCTGGATTTTGCTGTGTTGACTTCCCAATGATTGGTTCTGTATTCTATAATGCTTTTTCTTCTGGTGGACAATGTGTTTTTGATTCATCCATCGTCCTTTGTAGTCATTTTTCCATGTGTAAGGGCGAGGTTGAAGAACTAGGGCTTAGAGGTTTTCTGTATTTTAGCCAGAAAGACTTCTGTATTGTTAGATTTGATTGCAGCACATGCTGTCAGTATGCTTTGAGCATGAAACATGATACATAATAGCAAAAAAAAAATGTCTGGATTCTACACTAAAAATGGGCGTGGCTCATTTTTGTTTCATGAACCTATAATCTTAGACTATATGTTCCTCATTCTTACTCCTGGTCTGTACCTCTGTACATATGGTAATTAAAGATTGCAGTTGCAAAGTTCCAACCACCTTTTCTAATGCTTGATGTTTTTGTTATATAAAAGTCTTAGAATTTGGGGTATAGGGCACAACTCAACCTCACAAATCTGGCTTGTAAGATGAGGGTTGTTTAATCTCTATAAGGACTACTTAGGTCAAATCTCTAGGCGATGCGGGACTAAACACACCCCGTCACGCTTAGCAGTTAGCACATTCAACGCAACTTGAAGTTGCCACAGTTGAGCAGGCTACAGGCGGCCGCTAATGTTATGCAGTCTAGATGTGACAGTTCCACCTGCAGATGCATCTTAATTGGAGCTATAAGCACTAAATAAGAAGATATAATTTGCACAAGTAGTCACAAATTAGGTAGATTGAAACTTAATGTGATTGGGGGGGGGTATACGATTTCAACATATCTTGATGTTACTGTCAATGAAATTTCAGCTGGTCAACTTTAAATTTTCATTTATTCTTTTTAGTTAACATTCCTGTCCATATTTATGATAAGGTAACCTGGTACAAAATATTTTTTTTGTAATCTGTTTGCTAACAATTGACATTGATGATTCTGGATATGTGAATTGTTTCAAATATGCCACTATCATACAATTTATGCAATCATAACAGTGTGGGGGTGAAATTACTCCTACTGTTGTGTATTACATTCATTTACATTTGAAGGGAAGTCATATTAGTAGAGGAGGTGAAAAGGTCGTGGAGGACCAAATCTCCAACACAACATCAATTTCACGCTCAAGTCTCAAAAGATGAGCCAGTGGTATTTGAGCTAAAAGCTCTTTGACAGTGATTCTGTCTTTTTGTTATCTCTAAATGCTGTACACTAAATGAACCGATGGCTGGAATACTCTCTTAATTCGTCATTAATAAAATTGAAAAGGATTTATGGAAGATGTTAGTCGTGCTTTGTCCCTTTTTGCGTCAATTAACTTTCAAAAGTTACAACGAATACCA
This sequence comes from Astragalus glycyphyllos, assembly GCA_963573325.1. Classification (NCBI taxonomy): domain Eukaryota; kingdom Viridiplantae; phylum Streptophyta; class Magnoliopsida; order Fabales; family Fabaceae; genus Astragalus; species Astragalus glycyphyllos. The sequence goes on from OY754309.1 coordinate 14,729,907, forward strand.
GAACTCGGCAGTATGAAAAGTTTTACTGTTGTAGTTGTTAGTCGAACAGTCAGCACTGTAACATGTACATAAGCATTTCTACTCGAAATCCACTTGGGTGCTGATTTTTCAACATTTCTTCTTGTGTCTCATTTTATGCATTAATTTTAAAAGAAAAGGTAAGTGTTAGCACAGTGTAAGTGTTGCCACTTTCTCACAGCTATGCTGTACCTTCTTCTATTCCGTGCTTGTGTAGGTTTTTTGTTGGCATGATTTGTCTGCAATACAGAGACTAATTGTTCTTTTTTGTTCTGTTTTTAGCATTAATACAGTTTATTACATGGCACCTTTTGCAACGATGATCATGGGGATACCTGCTCTGTTACTTGAAGGCAATGGAATTCTTGAGTGGCTAAGTATTCATCCATATCCTTGGACGGCTCTGTTCATTATTTTCAGCTCTGGGATTTTGGCGTTCTGCCTTAATTTCTCCATTTTTTATGTTATTCACTCCACCACAGCTGTAACCTTTAATGTTGCTGGTAACCTTAAGGTGAGAGATCTATCAGACAGATTCAATTCCACTATACCATTTGGTCTTGATATTCTGAGTCATCTCATAGTTGTTATCAATCGGTTCGTTCCATGTATTGTTTGAGAAACTGTTCATATTTTCAGTTAATACCTGGAGAAACTGTTGCCATATTATAATTATTCCTTTAACATGCACCTTTTCTGTTCATTCCTTCACATTTGAATGTATTAAATCACTAATCACTAAATAGACTTGAGGGTGGCAGACTACTACTGATGGTGTGTCTGAATGGTGAAGCCAATCTGTGATCTCTGAAGTCACAGTTATTCTGCATTTTACCAATTAACAGTAATCATCCTTTCTGTGCAGGTTGCAGTTGCTGTCCTTGTTTCATGGATGATATTTAAGAACCCGATTTCTTATATGAATGCTGTTGGATGTGCCATTACTCTTATTGGATGTACATTCTATGGTTATGTGAGGCACATGCTGTCCCAACAACCATCAGTTCCAGGAACTCCCCGGACACCGAGGACGCCTAGGAGTAAGATGGAGCTGCTTCCTCTTGTAAATGATAAATTAGATGACAAGGTCTAATTGTTTTAGTTTCTAGTGAGGTTTTTGCCTTTTTATTTCGTATAGCAGCTGTAGCTAAAGGTAAAAAAAATATAAAAAAGTAAAGTGACTTCATTTATTTATTTTGTTAGATTTCCCACAGTTTTTAATACACAGTTCTTTTCTGGAGCCCTCCATCTCTCTTGCTCAGCTTGATTTCAGCATGCTTCTTATCTCCATTTTCTATTTTGTTTCGAGATACGATTTCAACCTGCATGTGATGAATGTAACATCTCACAACTATCCTTTTCATTTTTTTATTCCCTTAGAGCACCACCCTTCCCCTGTTTCGTTTATCAAATGCCCATATGCTTTGCCTAGGTCTGACAATGAACTAAATCAACTCAAACATAGTTTGAGACTTAACTCGGTAATTAGTTTATTGAACTTGGTCTATGAACCAACTAAGTTGAATTCAAGTTAAAAATTAAATTCGTTGAATAAATGAGTTAAATTTGAGCTGTGTATAGTTCGACTCGTTTGGTTCCTGAACTAGCTTGACAATCTATGTATATTTGTGTGTGGATGTCTGTAATATTTTATACTTAGTTTGTGGCGCCTAGCACAACTGGCAAGATTGACGTTGTTAGACTGAACATTTTTCCAGGTTTGAATCCAGAATCTCCACTTTGTGTGCGTGAGTTTACAGGTGATGTTTGTTGTAACACCTTCTGAAATTATCTAAAATATTTGCAAGTGCTAACATTCATGATAACATAAAGTTACTTCAGACACAAAATTGGCTCAAAATTTAAAATCGTTACACTAACTATAAGTCATACTATATCGTCGCTTAATCAAAAGCATAAAAATTACATAGATCTCTTGAGTGCCAATTTGCTGCTCAGGTTTTATTTTGACTTATACAATTATATAACTGAAAATAAATTTAGAGCAGAACTAAAATGAAAATCTCTATAGCGGCAGAGCTCACACACAAGTTACTAATTTTATTAGCTTCATATGTTATTCTACGTTATCACATAATCATAACCGATAAGGAATAGGCCATAATATCTAAGAATTCATCGGCATGCTCTAAGTCAATACCCCGTAAATCCTTAGTGGCTTAATCCATAATATGAGAATGTGACCGGGTCCCAGGGAAGCGAGTAAATCCTTCAATTTTACTGTTTTATCGATTGTTTTAATGAATTAGCTGTGTTGTCCTTTTATCTAGCTGTTCTTTTGTCCCTTGTGGATTTATCTAGAAGGTCATTAGCTGGCCAGTAGTGGAGGGAATATTCCCTCTAGGTACGATGTAATTCTGTCGTATTTATAAGTGTCTGCAATAATTGAAAAGGATACAATCATTGAGTCAATCATTTCTCTTACCTCGTATAGTTATGTGCCCTAGATTCTCTAAGCAGTCAACCTTCGAGTAACATTCAATCCCTTGCTACTCCTAGTGATAGCTAGCTACTACCAGTTTCCCTAGTAATAGTGATATTCTGTCACAGTTGGTAACAGTAGTTAACGATCATGCAAGCATGACTTGTTCATTGCAAGATCTGGAACGACATTTTGAGAAACAAAGAGAGGTGGTTAATACTCACATTGACTTGATTCAAACCCAGATGGCGAATGGCATGGAAGAAATACATACCATTTTGCGTAATTTTCAATGTGATGTCGGTCCCACATCACCACCAGTCCAGAACACCACCCCTCCTACTCCACCACCTGAAACTCTAAACCCACCTCCAACCACCATTATTCCACCCGCATTTCCAAAGTGGAATTCCCATGTTTTGGTGGAAAGAATGTTCGTGATTGGCTTTATAAGTGTGACCAATTTTTTTGTTTGGATGAAACACCACCTAAATCCAAGGTCAGATTGGCTTCCATTCATCTTGAGGGCTTGGCCTTGCAATGGAACCTCAACTATATGCGTCAGAAGTTTGATGTTTATCCCTTGTGGCCACAATATGTGGTCACAATATGTGGTAGATGTCACTGGTAGATTCGTAGCATTTTTCTGGCTAGTTTGAACATAATACACAAATGGTTGTGAGAATGTTTAATCCCACCTCTATTGCCCATGTTGTTAACCTAGCTAAATTACATGAATCTTTTAAGATCCAAACTACTAAACCCTTGAAACGTGTAAACACTTGGAAACCCTTTACCTCAGGAACTAAATCCCTCCCTACCACCCACACACTCCACTCACCTTCTGAGCCTAACCCTAGCCAGAAACCCCTGTTTACCAAGACCAATAGGACATTCTCTCTGCTGATATAGCCATCACCTTAAACATACAAGAAATTAGTTGGTCCTTGATTTGACTGAGGATGAACCTTTAGAAACTGTCCTTACTGAGATTGAACCCCCCACCTACCACAGAAACCACCACATCCAATGGAAAAAACCCCTCCTTTCATTACAAGTCATGACTGGAATGAGTTGTTACCAAACCATGCGAGTTACAGACATGTATGATAATAAATTATTAGACATCTTGTTAGATAATGACAGTACTTAAAATTTTCTGGATTTAGAAAGAGCTAAAAAGCTTGGTTGTAAATTGGAAGTTGCGGATATTCTACCTATTACTACTAGTGGAGGACATAAGCACGAGACTCCTTATTTGTGTAAAGGTTTTCAGGGGAAATTACAACAAACTATATTCACAGCAGACATGGTTGTTTTACCCATGGGAAACTATGATGTAATATTGGGTATTCAATGGTTAAAATCCCTAGGGCCCATTTTATGGGATTTTGAGAAGCTTCAAATGAAGTTCTCTACACAAGGTCACAAATTTGTTCTAAGGGGAGCAAAGACACCTACAGTAAAACTCATTAATAATAAATCTTTCTCTCAGGTAGTGCAACAAGGAGTTGAGCTTTGCTTTCTCAACATCCAAGAGGATTACCCTCAGTTTTCTTTGCCATCATGCCATTTGATGCGCTCTGAGTTACCTATAGCTATCCCTCGAACCATTATTCAACTCACGGACTCTAATGCAAACTTATTTATGGATCCTACAACTCTACCTCCTCATAGGTCTGGCTTTGATCACAAGATTCCCTTTAAGGCAGGTACGAAGCCTTTTAATTTAAGACCTTATAGATATTCAGCTACACAAAAAAATATTGTTGATAAATTAGTAGCTAAAATGCTTGAGCAAGGGTGTAATTCAACATAGTACTAGTCCATTTGTTTCGCCCACAGTTTTAGTAAGAAAAAAGATGGGTCTTGTAGGCTTTGTGTTGAGTTTAGAAGGCTTAACTCTAGTACTATTAAGGGTATATTTCATATTCCCCTAATTGAGGACCTAATGGATGGACTAGGTGGAGCTACTATATTTTCTAAGCTTGACTTACAGTTAGGCTACCACCAAGTTAGAATGGACATAGGGGAGGAACATAAAATTGCTTTCGAAACTCATGGTTATCATTTTGAATATCTAGTTATGCCTTTTGGGTTGACCAATGCCCTACCACATTTCAAGCTTTGATGAATCATGTATTTCACACTTTTTTAAGAAAGTTTATTGATAATATTTTTTTTGATGATATCCTTATTTATAGCAAAAGTCTTAATGACCATGTAGAACACATGTCCTTGATTTTTTGAGACTATCAGAAAAGAACACCTCTATCTTAACAAGTCCATGTATCAGTTTGCCAGTTCAAATGTTGAATATTTGGGGCACTTCATCACTCCAGTAGGTGTGGAAACTGATCCTTCTAAGATTCAAGAAGTAAGTAACTGGCCTAAGCCTTCTAATCTCAAACTGTTACATGTTCTTCTCCTAACCCTCTCTATGCTTTACTTCGTGTGCTTACCGCTATATGTTTTTCAAGAAATGATAGTGAGTTCGTCTGGTCATTGACCTTAAGCTTAAGACACGTGTAGCATCTGTTATGATCAAACAAAAGCTCAAGATATGCTATATTGCAGCGTCTATTTTATGCGAATAGATTTAATTTCGGTCAACAATATTTAAACCCCCTTTAATGTGTATTCCATCACCTTCAGAAGGATTAAGTCGAGCAGGATTCTAAACTAGGGGAGTTAAGAAAAAAGTTGAATACCTCAAATTTCTCATTCCCCATTTAGAGATAGAGTCTAGGTCGGTAGTCCTTTGAAAAACGAAGTGTTAAATATCTGTCACACCTTAGAGGCAGTGTAAGAAATTCTTCTCATGATGAGGATCGGGGGCGGGGAAAAGTATGGGGGATACGGACGAGACCTACCATACACCTTAGGGGACAGAAACGGTGGAGAAAAATTTTCATAATGGGGATCGAGGGCAGGGACAAGGAAAACTTGTGGGATAGGAATAAGGACCACGCCCCCGTGGGGACAGGGCGGGGGAGGCAAACTCCATATAAAAGAGATTGGGGGAGGAATGAGGGCATAGAAAATTTTGGAGTGATGGGACGGCGAGCGGGGAAGTACTACCCGCCCTTAATATATGCGAAACAACTTTTTCATGTATAACTATGTGACAATCATTGTTAGCTATATCAATTGTTATTTATATTATACAATTGTATCTCATATAAAAATTAAACAAGCAACATAAATATAGATTTTCGTAGTCTTTTGCTACAATGTCAACTGTTTTTGGTATATGTAGATGTCTAATGGAGATAACTGAAAATCCATAGACCGATGGGAAAACACATTCTTTTACATGGTATCATCTACATGTATTTGGACTAAATTTGTTCTACCACATTGCTCTTTAATGTTTCCCTTCATTATTTTTGATACATCTAACATAGTTTTGCATATTATTCATGTTCTAATTTACGATTATTTAATATATCAGTCACGTACCGTGGTACCCTCTGACATTGATATATAATTCTCCTACAGCTTTTGGCTGATGAATCATGTTGTATACAATTTTTTGAAAGTACCGAAACAACAATTCTTATGGCAAGCATCATACAACTTTCTGAAAAAAAAAGAATAATTTTACTGTCCACATCTTTTTCCTTACATCGCACGTGCAATGGTTTAGTAAGTATTTTAAATTAAAATAGAAGATTGACCATCATGGACTTTTTCATAGACAACTATTAAATTGGGAATGGACTAATCATCTTTCCTGAACTAATAGAATTATCTAACTTCTTTTCTTTGGAGGAATCTAGTAGGATTTTCTAGGAAAATTGGACTATTAGGAGTTGAGGTGAGGAAGCCGTTGGAATTATATGGATCCAGAAGCAATAACCCGCAATGGTTTTGAAGATACCAAATAAAATAAATGGAACAATTTTACCCTAATGTATTAATGCATTTACTTATGTTGTGCTAAACTATCTGATACATAAGTTGTGTTGCGTGTTCATCATTTGGTCTACTGAAGACAGTTAATGGCACCAAGATGTGACTATGGCTAAGGAGCTTGAAGCATCCTACGAAAGATGAATCATCTGTTAAAATCATATAAACAAGTGTCTATTTCACTATAAGGCATTCCAACGTGCGTCTACACCAAAGAATATTGCATCTAAACAAAAAGCATATGTTTGATACAAAGTGTCTGTTTGATGAAGCAACTGGTCAAAGTTGTGTTGACTACAAAGATCAAGATTCTGTTCAAGTGTTTAATGGCATTTATAATGCGTCATATAAATAAGAAGAAGATTAACGGTACGAGGATTCTCCAATTATCAAATAGTAAATGCACCAAAGAAAAAGCGAAAAAATGTCAACATGACCTAATATAGTTAATAAAAAAGAAGATATTTTTTGTACATAGTACTCTCAGAGCTTAATCACTTAAAAGTAACATCCGATTTCCACGAAGTACACAAATGATTCAATGCATATGACCTTCAAGTAATCTCTCCAGCTGACACTTGAAATAGAGGAGCTTAACATCTCTTTTATGCACAAGTGTGAAGACATCGTAGTGTGCACAAGAAAAAGAGTCGTGGTTCTGAATAGAGAGAAAAGGAAAGAACCTCTTTTGGAAAAACTAGAGTATAAACAGAAAGGAATAAATCTCATCTATGGTCCCGAGAAGCAACTTCCAAACACTTATTTTCTCGATTAGTAAACAAGAAGACTGAGTATGCAAGAGTGTAAAAGATAGTCATATCAAGATTATTATTTAGGCATCTCAAAGAGAAGGTGACTCAAAATGCAACTATCTCCCTTTCTTAAGTAGGCTATTCAAAAAAGGTAAAGTTCGAATATGAAGAAAAAGCCTTTGAACCACTTCTAACTTTATTGTATATCCTCTCTAGGGAGATATGATTAGAACTTTTACGTAATTTAGTCATGGTTTTTCTGAACTCCTAATGGTTGTATGACAATGGAGGAACCATGATCTAATATAGGATTTGCAATAGATTTGCTCTGAAAAGAGTTAGAAATTCTAGGATGAAACAAAAGATAATACATAGGATTTAGTATCACAATGTTGTCAATGTTGTCATAGGATTTAGGATTCTAGAAATTCTAGGAGGAACCATGATCAAATGTTGTTGCCTAGAGAGGCTATAGTTCTAGGATGATTTAGTATCACAATGTTGTCAAAGTTGTTGCCTAGAGAGGCTATAATACTCAGAGTGCCTAGTGAGACAATGTAGAATGCCTTTGGAGCCTAGAGAGGCTAAGAGTAATACTCTTATAAATCCTCGAGAGGTAGAAGTTAGGAATACTCTTCATACTGTGTTAAGTCCTTAAAGGTTTAAGGAAAAATCACTTTGTAATGGATGGACTTGATGTAGCAACAGCTGTTATATGTGTATTCCAACGCCTTCGGTAAGGTTAAGGGAGGCGGGATTCTAAACTAGGAGAGTAAAGAAAAAAGTTGAATACCCCAAATATCTCATTTCCCATTTAGAAATAGAGTCTAGTTCACTAGTGCTTTGAAAATTTGAGTGTTATATATTTTGCACACCTTAACAATTTTTTTTTGAGAATAGCACACCTTAACAATTAAAAATACCATTTTTTACACTAACTGCTTCATGTCTTTAACGTATAGTCTCTTACACTTTTTTGGATTTTAGTCATAATTTTCCTTAATTTCCTCGCTTAACGTTTTTTTGGAGCAGTTAAGGAACTCATAACTGATAGAAATGATTATTTTTTTAATATATATAGTCGGCTTATAAAAAGAGAATCATTTTGTTTATAATTTATAGTGTAATCCTCAACTGCTTTCTTCCATGTCAACAGTTAAAAAAAGTTTTTTCCTATTTACGAAGCCTTAATGTAAGCAACTTTTCCAATGCTTCTCCTTCATCTTTCCCTTTTGTTTCCTTAGAGTATGTGAATAATCTAATCTTATATATGAAAATGGAAGAAATAATTAACAACTTGAATATTGTTGTACACAATTGCAAAATGTCATTGTATTCTTGTGGCTCGAGGTGATCCAACAACAAAAAGATTGATGGTATGTTTACGTTTTCTTAATAAAGCCATCCGGCTTATTGGCCAACGATTACAGGCTTGTCTTGCTGATTTTTTGGATGTGCCTCAAAGGTTTACTCTGGCAGTATACTAGAACATCAATTCTTACTCTTCTTACATTCTCACATTACCATAAAATTTTCAATTATTCAAATATATATATATATATATATATATATATATATATATATATATATATATATATATATATATATATATATATTGAGGATGCTCATGTTACTAATTGCAGATAGGCGTGTGCCTTTCTGTTATAACTCCGAGTTCACTTCCAATTTTTTGAGGGATTTCTATTTTGGTAAGCGTTATTGTCTCATATATATTTTTTAAACAAAATTTTATTTGTTGGTGTCTCATAAGGTACTTGGTACCCTTTGAACTGTAGATCATATAAGAATTTAGTCGAAATTATAGAATGAAACAAAAGATAATACATAGGATTTGTACATGTTTGTTACATGACAAAATTAAAACAGAATGTGTAACAAAATAGGGAGGTAAAACTAATAGAAACTGAACAGTTTTTCCTAACAAAATATAGTCTTATGATGAATGGCCAGCAAGTGTTACCATACAAGAGTAGTCTAAGTGTTAAGTTATACTAGACCCAGGACCCATGCTACGCACGCGTTGGCAAAGAGGGAGGGTGAATATCGTTCTTGATTGTGAGCACATGAAGGAATCGTAAATTTTTAGTACGTGTAATGACAATAATGATGAATAATAATATATATTCGTTGAAAGCAGCGTCGCTCATCTAAATCGAGTACAATTAGAATTTAGGTGTATGAAGTGCCAATTGAAGAGTTGGTATGGAAAGTTGGGGTCTAATGTTGTCTCTAATTGATGGGTCAGAGGAAGAAACATTTGAGTATTTATACATGTGTCAGCACTTAATGAGTAAGAAAAATTAGGCACCAAATTCTATTGCTCAGTAACATCGCTAAATGACTTCTTCGCCCCCTTTTTCTAATATTAATTACTTGCTCTGGTTGCATTAATTTTTTTATCCCTTTGTTTATTTTTCCTCTTATTTCCTTCTTTTGTCGCAATAATTTTTTTTCCCTTTTTTATTTTTTAAAATATGTTGGTAGGATCCTATACCTTAATTTTGTCGAGGTCCTGTTCCTTCATTGTTGATAGATTTAGATTCGTATGTGACAATTTTTTTCTAAATTTTCTTTTTTAACCTTTCATGTCTCTCTTGCATCATTTGTCTTCCTTCCTCCACATCTCTGAGATACCTCAACATATTTTCATCATCATCAACATGAGATTTTGAAGAGCAAATAGATATTATACATATAAAAATTTAAAAGTTGGAATTCATATAGTGAGGGGTTTGAATTTTAAAAAGAGTAGCTATTTTTGTTGTTTAATAGTTACAAATAAAGTTTTGCAGTGTCCCTAGAAATGAAATATATTTCCGATTCACTATTCTTTTAAATCTATGTAGGTGCAACTGTACAGTTGTAATAGAGTGGCATCATTTATCATTTCTCCTTAAAAAAATAAATGATTTTTTATAGGTTTTTTCCTCTTTACTTGCATCATCAGCTGAATCTTTCTTCCTTCTTCAAAACTGTGAACTCATGATGTTCCATTTTCTGTTCTATGTTTGTTATCTAATCATTTGTAACATAAATGTCAAACAGAAACCTTCGACATCCTAAATTGAAGTTCCTATTGCCTTATATATATAGGAACATGCAAAGACCAAATATGTCAGAACGCATCAAAGACTGAAGAACAGCCTGATAAAATTCAAAATCTTAACAGCAAATATGCTGAACTCTGAACTGAAACAATGGGGAGTCCTTCGTTCCATGATTTCATCTCCTCTCCTCCACCGATAAATATCGAAATATGGTGGCGGTGGTGGAGTATTGTGGGAGCCAAGTAGAGATAACAGTGAGTGTTATGGAGAGGTTAAGGAAATTGATAAAGCAACAATGGAGCACTTTGAATGTCAACAACCAGGTATTGAACAAAACCACAAAATAACATAATCATAAAAAAATACCTTCAGTTTTCTATTCTTACAGTAACAATTAATCAGTTATTCTTCCCGCACCTTTCCTAATTAAGTCAACAAAAATAGCAAGTGGGGAGCCTTGAATTTCCATCTTCAGAATGTCACCAACTCTAAACTTATTTTCCTTCACAAAGGCTAGCCATGCTTCTCCTGTTAGATATTTTTCTTGTCAACAAAATTAAGTCAACAAAATGCATTCATATGTCGCTTTAGAAATGATTTCTTCAAGTGGTGTGAGATCAATGGTTCATGTGTGGAATGATGGAGGAAAGTTAGTTCTTGGAAATGGTTGGGAAGAACTTGCAAGCACACATTCGAAGGGATGTGCATTAGAAGTTATCTATTTTAAACACATTGGAGAAAATAAGTTTAATGTATGGTTTTTTGGAGAGGATGGTATGGAGGTGCAAGTAATGTATGATTCATGGCGCTACACTCCTGTTTGCTTTTGTATTTCATACAGGAAACCGACTGCTGTTCACGTAACATCAGTAAGTAATGAAAATTCAATGTCGTGTTTTGCCATTGTTTTAATATTTGAAACACTGTATGGTAACACTTTTTTTCCTCATAATTTTTGTACGTATAGAGAATACCAGGGGGATTTGTAGAGCTGCAGAAACATTACCTAACAAACCCTTTAACTATCCACTGTGAAAATGAGCGCTCGTATGAAGTATGGTTTCAACAGTTTGGGAAAGAAATTTGGTTAGAAGAAGACTGGGAGTTTATGTTTAATGATCTAAAGATTAATGATGATAGTTACATGTTTTTTACTTAATTGGGCAATTCGGCATTCACTATGAAGATTGTAAAGTTATGACTTAATGTTTATGTGTTTATGTTTTGAAGAATGTTTATGACATCAAGTTTTATCTTGACTTTGTGGTTTTGAAGAATGTTTATGTGTTATATTTTCGAATTTTTCCTCTTACAGATTACTTTATATAAGTTTGGTCGATTTCATTGTTTTGTTATATACTATTTATGCTTTAGGGTAGTTAGGATATAAGGTAACTGAAATGGACAGAAGGTAAGATAAATGTCAAATAACTTATCTCATCAGTGAATTATGAACCTTTCAAAATTGTTATTAATATAAAGAAGTAAAAAGTGATGGAAAAGACTAAGTGTGGTCCGAAGTATGTTGAAGATGTTGTTGAGCAAGAGAACTTGGTGCCCAACAACATTGAAGTCAAAAGTTATTGCAAAACTATACTTTTCAATTAGAAAGGAAAAAGTGTTTAATGATGTCGCAGCTATTGCTGAGTCAATCAATGTTGACTCATTGCATAAAGACTAAAGTGTATAGTAAAGAAAAGTTATAGAGAAAACCAAGTGCATTCCCAAGTATCTACATGATGTTGCTGAATGGAAAAAATTAAGTCACCCTTTTGAGTTGATTTTTTGTCATTAAATTGTGTGGTTTTTATGATTTATTGATGTAGATATAGCTTTAATTAGATGTGATCTCACTGCATTGCTAAATTTCAGTTACAACTTAATTATTACAGGTAATTTAGTATATGTAATAATTATCTATTACATCATAAGACATTAGGTGTTGCCATTTTGTTCATGTATCCTTTAGTTAAACCAATTTATATAAAACTCTGTAATTGTTCTGTATTTCTTAAATAACATGCATTCATGTTTATCATATAAAAATACTCATGAAAAGTCACTTCAAGAAACATAGATTATATTATATTATCCATAGAGTATTGGGTGGTCAGTAAAGCTCTAAAGTTGACAGACATATCACTGAATATTTAAGTAAGAATATAAATTCTATTATATATTTGGGCGGTTGTGCAACATTAAAAATTTAAAAGAGGATATACATTAGTTGTGAAGTTGTGATCCATGACAGGATGTTCTCTTAAAAAATGATTAAAAAGTATAGCAAGGTACTGAATATTTAAATAGGAATATAAATTATATTATATATTTGTGTGGTTGTGCAACGTAAAAAATGTGAGAGAGGAGGGTATACATTAATTGTCAAGTTGTGATCCATGATGGGATGTTGTTATAGAGATAAGATCTTATCTTATCATTGGTAACTTTTTTATTAATAAATTATATGCATATTAAAATTGAAATATTTTTTAAAGATAATCTTGTAATCTCCAAATACTATTCTTATTGGTTGGAATGGAGGTGGAATGAAGTTAGTATTTTTATAGATAAGTGCAATTTACTTGTGTGTATATATAGGGGTGAATGCTTCTTTTACTTAGTGCATTCGAGACTATCATTGCTTTCTTAATAGATGTGTGCAATTTAGTTGAGTGCAATTTTCGTTTTGATTGGTGTTAGCTTTTGTGCCACCATAAATGTTTGTTGTGGGATTTTGGGCTTCCCTTGCTATATAAGAGAGGGGTTCAGGCCTTCAATCTTTGCTCTTCATGGCCTCGTCTTTTGCCACATTCCTCTGTATTGTTGAGATTATTCCTCCTTTCTTGAGTCTTCTGTACAACCCCACCAAGTTCTGGCGCGCTGGGGTTGTCATGAGGTTCAAGGTGGGGGTTGTTGATCTTCGTGAGTTGTGGATTTTTCCTTGTGTGACTTCCATTTTGAGACGTTAGGGCTGTGCAGAAGACTCAAGACGCAGTGAGCATGGAGGTTCAGGTTGCTGGTCGCTGGAGGTGACTCTCAGGCCGTTGGAGGAGAGCTTTGCCATAATTAGCAGGCAAACCTCGGGCTGCTTTTGTGTTGCTTCTGGCCTTGACGGGGGAAGTTCTGATGGAAGCTTAAGGTTCATCTGCCTCTCCTTCAACCGGGCCACTTCCTCGTGCTGCTTCCCATGTCTACAAGATTCAGAACATTGGATATAGCACATCAACTATGCCTAGGCCAGGAAGCTCCCATGAAGATCCACTAAACCGGTCTACACCTCTAATTTATGGGTAGTTGGGGTTGATTGATCATGTTGGAAAATGTCACTGTTGGTGTTCTCCTCTGGCTATAGTAGAAGGATCTGTGAATACTAATAATTACATCCTGGTAAAGCATGCATGCCTTCTCCAACCAACACGCTCTACTTTCATTGGAGTCTAGGCTACTTTTAGAATGTTATGTAGTAAAAGCAACCTCTATTTTGCTATGTCAAATATTTTTTCCAGATATGAGGTTGTTAGAAAGTTGGTCTATGTAAATGTCTCCTCTAATTAATATTATCCATAAATATTACAACATTATTGGTGAACTTTATCATCATTACAGGTAGTAAATATTTGTAAAATGGAAAACAAAAAAAAGACATTGTTATTCAAGGGGAGACATAAGTAGATAAAAACGAAGTTGGACTTTTTTGGTGACTCACAGTCTTAACTCATTGCATTAAGTAAGCAAATGTAAAAGAAAGTAAATATTGTTGAGGAAGAGAAGTTGGTGCCTAGGAACACCAAAGTTAGAATTGATTATAAAAATATAGCTTCGAACAAAATTCTGTAATTTATGTAATTAAAGTATAGGCTTTTAAAAAAAACATATCTTACAGTTGGGGAAAACCATCTATATTATCAAGTATGTTGCTGAGCGAAAGAATTTGGTGCTCAGCAAAACCAAATTTGGACTTTCCTAAATTAACCTATTTTGTTGATTATTTCAACCGCTAAAAAACAATACACATTGAACAATAATTATACATTTATATTTAATATGAATAGATTCCTAACCTATTCAATTGGAGACATAAGTATGATCTTCTTATTCAACTGGAGACACAAGTAGATCAAAATAGTTAGGTGTAATTAATATGTGTTGGATTTAGATGAATGGTACAACTTGCATTATTTGCAGCAAATACATATTATTATTCTTCATTATTACTATCATTATATGTAGTAAATATATGTGGAACGGAAAACCAAAAAAAACGATGTTCTCATTAATATCATATATTATTATTATTATTATCATTACATGTATTAAATATTTGCGAAATGAAAAAAAAATGATGTTCTTATTCAAGTGGAGACATAAGTAGATAAAATAGTTAGGTATAATTAACATAATTCTTAGAGATTGGTTGAATTTTAAGATATGAAGTATATAGTTTTAAGTAAATGTGAAGGAGACCAACTAAATAATATAAGGAAAGTAAAAAGTGATGGGGAAAAGCAATGTAATTATACAGTAATTATACTCTCTAACTTATGTAATAAATTATACAATCCCAAACAAAATACAATTAGAGGTAATAAGTATTAATATTGTATAAGCTTTTAAAGATAATGTTGTAATGTCTATGGGTAATTTTTGAGGCGCATATTTATCAGTAAGAAGCACATATCTTACATTTGGTCAAAAAATATACGTGTCACTCTAAACAATTGACACACCACATAAACGAAACAACTACACAAATAGAAACAGATTGAGGCCAGAATGGGAAGACACAAAGAACTAATTATAGCCACTCGTTTAAGCTGGAAAAAACAGGCTCAAGTATAGTTCAAAACACATGCAAGAAAAAAAGGTGATAGGATAAAAACAAAGAAAGGTTATACCATAAAAAAACAAATAACTGATGCCTTAAAAAAAGGTCTTGGTACGTATACAATCCCGAACAAAATACAATTAGAGGTAATAAGTATTAATATTGTATAAGCTTTTAAAGATAATGTTGTAATGTCTATGGATAGTTTTTGAGAGGCATAATATTTATTAGTAAGAAGCAACACATACATTACATTTGGTAAAAAAAATACACGTGTCACTCTAAACAATTGACAAAACACATAAACCATGAGAAAGCATAGATTAAGGCCACAATATGAAGACAAACAACTAATTATAGCCACTCGACTAATAAACAGTAGAGAAATATTTTTAGATGTAGATAAAGATTTAGTACATATTTTTTGATTAAGCAATTTCTATACATGTAGACAATTATTCAGAATATATTTTTGAACATATTATAGATGAGTTAGATTAGTTCAAACATAAAATAGTGGATAGATAAATAGATATGGTTATTAATTGTTGTTATTATGCAGATGGTCTTCATCAATTTAATCATCATATGAAATATGGGATTCATCATCTTGATTGTTAAGGACATTTAGTTGAGGATTGTGGTTGTTCATGTCGGCCGCCAAAAATTCATTTTCCATGTAGCTTGAATGTCTAGCAATTGTTAACTGTAAATGTCCATGTGATTGATATCTGATACACATTATAGTATGTTGAACATACCCATGATCAACACAAATTTGATCAGTTCCTACCATATATTTTGTGGAGTGACAATCAAATGTGAAAGATACAAAAAATCGGCAGTGCTTCGAAGAACAACTTCTGGTGAAAATTGTTGCATGAAATTTTGGTGGAAGGCATGAGGAATTAAAATAATTGGCTGAAATAACCTAAAAAGGGAAAAAAAGTTGTAATATGATAACTATAAAAAAGAGAAACAATAAATTAAATGGTGTAAAGAAGAAGAAATAAAGAGAAGATATTACATTAGCAGCATCAACAATTGTCATAAACCTTCGAGGGCGATGGTTAAGAACTTCACCCATGGTGATATTTGCGTCATGCAAAAGGTTATGGATTTGTTAATTTAAAAAGGATGAAATTAAGTGGTAGTTATAAATAAGTGTTAGTATGAATAGA
The DNA here is from genome assembly GCA_963573325.1 of Astragalus glycyphyllos. Lineage (NCBI taxonomy): Eukaryota > Viridiplantae > Streptophyta > Magnoliopsida > Fabales > Fabaceae > Astragalus > Astragalus glycyphyllos. Next base: position 14,746,109 of record OY754309.1, read on the forward strand.
ATTGACACTATTTTATAAAATGACAATTGTCACAATTGTGATTTCTGATTTAAGTATTAGGTGTTGCATGTCAACCATGTGTTAATCTACATGTTAAAAGAGCAGTGGCTTGACTATTTGATTATATGAAGCATTGCCAATGTGGTATAATTTCAAAAGAGTAGCTATTAGGTGTTGCATGTCTACCTTGTGTTAATATACATGCCAAAAGATTAGCTATTAGGTGTTGTCTTATTAGTACATTATTAGTTGGCTTCTAATAGTATTGCCACGTATATATATATATATAGATACACACACACACATATATATATATATATATATATATATATATTTGTTTTTTGAACATCATGAAATCAATGTACAAATTATTAAGTGTTGTGGTATCAATTCACATGCCTCAGTTTTTTAAAATTTACGTGGGTGTATATAAGTAGATAAAGAAGTTAGGTGTAATTAATATAATTGTTAGAGATTGGGTGAATTTTAAAATTTGAAATAAATACTTTTAAGTAAATGCGAAGGAGACCAAGTAATTAATATAAGGAAAGAAAGAAGTGTGAGGAAACACCAAGGGCATCCCAAGCCTCTTGAAGATGTTGCTGAGCAAAACAATTTGGTGTTGAGTAACACTAAAGTTACAACTTATTGTAAAATTAACTATAGCTTTTAATTGTAAAGCACAAAATACTTAATGACGTGGCAAATATTGTTGACTCACTCAGTGTTGACTCGTTGTATAAATACTCAAATGTATTGTAAAGTAAAAAGTGATAGGGAACACCAAGTGCATTCCCAAGTGTATTGATGCTGTTGTTGAGCAAGAGAGCTTGGTGCTTAGCAACACAGAAGTTAGAATTGATTGTATAACTATAGCCTCCAATTGTAAAGTAACTAATGAAATTAAGTAACTAATAATAGAAACAGTAACCAACTTATGAAAAAATTACAAACAACACTGATCTTTATTTCCTTTATAAATTTTTCATTAGTTAGTTAATTTTGTATGTAAATGTGATCCATGGTAGAATGTTGTTATAGAGGTAAGATTTTATCTTATCGTTGGTAACATATTTATCAATAAGTTAAATAGATTTTAATATTGAAATTTTTTTTAAAGATAATTTTGTAATCTCCAACTATAATTCTTATTGCTTGAAATGGAGGTGGATAGGGTTTTGTTTATTTGTTTTTTTAATATTCATTATGATGTCAATCCTTTTTTCTACGTGTTGGCAGCTTATATTATTTATATTAAAAGCAGTTGAAATTAGTACTTTTATAGATGAGTTCAATTTACTTGTGCCTACATATAGGGATGAATGCTTCTTTTAGTTAGTGCATTCGAGAGTTTAATATTTTTCCCCATTTGAGGCTAGTGTCTTCATGTTTGGGATCAAATCTCCTTCTTCAAGTCCTCTGAGTACTATTGCTGTCAATGTTTTGCTGCGTGATGGGAATACCAGGGTATTTGATGTGGGAGTCTTTCATCTATGCGAGTTATGGATTTTCTTTGTTAGTTACTTTATTCTTCTTCATCCAGGATTACTTAGGGAACTCGATATGCATGCTATATTGGGGCAAAGCACAGCTTTGTGTTCCACTGGCCAGCTGCAATCAGGATAGTGATGTTGTCTTATTTCCTCTTAACCTTGGGTTATTCGTTAGGATTTTTCCTCTGATGATCACCTTTTTGGTTGACTTGTACTGACAATAGATGCTTCGATCAGAACCCTGAGCGGAGCAAGATGTTGTTCTACTAGGAACCTGACTTGGAAGTATCTAATCTAAAACTATAAATCAAGAAGTCACAAAACGTGTACACTTCTTTCATGTATGAAGTCATTCAATAACTATGCATGCATTGCAACAATAATTTCTCTTTTGTTGTTACTTACTAATTACATTGACACATATGGCTAAAAAATTTCTTCTGGTGTATTATGCTTTAAAATCATCATGTTGTATAGCTAAATCTTTATCTATAAATCAAGGAGTCAGAACTCGTCTTGTAACATATGACATACCTGATATATCTCCCACAAATGCAGGTTTTCAAAAGTGGATACACCACTTACCAAAGACAATGCTTTTGCTTTTTGATTGGGTTCGAAATCTGAAAGATAAAGGAGGTCATATACCAGATAGGTTTTTTAAATGTATCAAGAGTGATGTTGATGTACTTTGGATGCTTAAATTCATCCCATATCTCGGAAAAAGTATTATTCTCATGTTTTAAAATGTAAATGTCGTTTAGATAAATAATTTATAATTTAAATATCGCAACCTTTATCTATAAAAAACCTACCCAACATTTTTGTATCATTAAGGAAGAAATTTTACCAAAACAATGCTTGTCAAAAATGTGTAGATGCAAATTTTTACGTTTGTTTATTAGTATTATTATACATATATATATTTGGATTTAAAATTAATATTGGTTAAATTTTTTTTATCTTATCATTCGGCATTTATTTATTAATAAATTATATAGATATTAATAATGGAATAATTTTTAAAAGATAATATTGTAATCTACAAATATGGCTTTCATTGGTTCGAATGTAGGTGCACTACGCCAGATCTTGAGAAAAAGGGCGTCCTATTGGGCAGCGCTCTTGATGTAAGCACTGCTTCTGGTCTAAAATATCAGGGAATGGGCAGTGCTTCTGCTGGAAGCGCTGCTTTTGGCTAAAACACGGAGAGCAATGGGCAGCGCTTCTGCTGGAAGCGCTGCTTTTGGCTAAAACACAGAGAGCAATGGGCAGCGCTCCCTTGCGAAACGCTGCCTATTGGAGGACGCATTTGCGCAATGGGCAGCGCTCCCTTGCCAAACGCTGCCTATTACTAAGAAGATGGGCAACGCTCTTTCCAAATAAATGCTGCTTATAGTGGTTTAACGTTATTATTTCGGGTCTTTTCGATTAACGTACTCACCTAGCTCTCTCACTTTCAACTCTCTCACTCACGTACTCTCTCTTTCTCTCACTTTGTTTCTCTCTCACCATTTAGTTTCTCTCTCTCTCTCTCAACCATTTCGTTTCTCTCTCTCTCTCTCTCAACCATTTCACGCGTTTTGGTTTTGGTTTACACATCCATTTCGTTTTGGTTAGTGTTCAAGCATCTTCAAGCCAAGAATCTTTGAAGGTAACTCATAAACCCATTTCTTGGTTTGCATTTAAAGTGTTTGAGTTTTTGAATCAAAGAATCCCATTACAAAGAAACCCATTTCGTTGTCGTTTTACTGCTTAATATCATGCTAATTATTTGGATAATGTGCTATTAGAGTGGATCTTATTTAAAACTGAATGTGTTCCTTTACTTTTAGTTGTTCTTGAAATGAAATAAATATTGGTACCTTGCCTGTGTTGAAATTTAGGCTTGGCTAGAACAATGATTCTTGAAATCTATTGCTAAAAACAGTTTAGATTGAACCATGTTGATTTATGTCTTCATAGATATTGCATTGTTTTGTTTGGTTTGGTATCTATCTACACAAGGCTTTGTTAATCATAAGTAGAATTTCCAAGGAAACAATCGGTTGTCTTACTGCATTTTTATCATGCTTTATATTATGGAAAATGTGCTACTAGAGTGACTATTTAAAACTGAAATTGCCTCTCCTATTTTTTTTATGTGTTCCTTTTCTTTTAGTTGTGCTTGAAATGAAAGATTGATACCTAACTTGTGATGAAGTTTAGTCTTGGAAACAACAATGGTTCTAAAAATCTATTGCTAAGAACTGTTTTGATTGAACCATGATGATTTATTTCTTCATAGATATTGCATTGATATGTAGGCTTTGTATTCTTGATACCTAAGATTGATACCTAAGAACTGTGAAACTTTTTGTTTTAGGTAGGCTTTGTATTCTTAATTTGAATATAAGTTATGCATGTCTAGAACTCTTCTATTACTACTTTGATAGCATAAATTCTTTCATTTTTTGTAGTTCTATCTTATCAAATATAAGTTATGCAAACTCTTCTATTACTATTTTTCAGAAATAGATCTCCTTTTTTTATATTATATATTTTATACTTGAACAAGAATAACTCAGTGATTGTGGTGTTATATGTTATGATACCATTTAACGTAACCCGACTTCACAGATAAGAGACAATCTCTGAAGCATGGGTACTTCAATAACTTGTATATGTGTGGTGAATGAAACTAGCAAGTAAAATCGAATATGCCTAAATTGAATATGCAAATTGTTTGTTAGGTTTTGCGGAGATTGTTTTGCCGGAGCTTCGCGTTCATTTTTCGAGTTCGTCCTGGTTCGAGTGTTTGTTCTAGTGCGTGGTTCGCATGCGTTGAAGTACATTGTTGCTTCCACTTGTTTAGGTACTTTTGTTGTTTTCTTGTATTTATTATAGGAAGAATGACAATATGGAAGACATCAAAGTCTTTGATTTATTTTTAGAACTCTTTTTTATTTTGATTTAACCATATATTTCAATTCTAATTTTATTTAATTATATAATTTCAGTATTTTCCTGATTGTCGGTGGAAGACATACTCTGCTGCCTAGCTTAATGCGCTTAGGGGAGAGTGGTGCCATTTTGTCTCGCAATTTTTTTGATTTTGGATAGATAGTAATGTTGTAAATTGTTAAGAGTTTGATTTGCATACATTCATATTGTAAGTTGCTAGCTTGTTTTAATTTGGATACATATTGTAAGTAGCTTGCTAGTTTTGGATACATATTGTTAGAGAGTTTGATTTGGATACATGCATATTGTTAGAGAGTTTGTTTTGGTTTGTCATATTGGTGCATTTGGATATATAAACTAGTTTATATATATATATATATATATATATGTTGTTAGTATATAATGGATTGGATTGGTATTGGCTGTATATGACCAGGAAATTATCAAATATAAAAAGGAAAAAACATAAAAACAGAAAAATAAAATAAAAAAAATTATACAATGGGCAGCGCTTGCTGGGAGAAGCGCTGCTCATTCACCTAGCGCGTTTAGCAATAGGCAGCGTTTTGTAATATGAAGCGCTGCCCATTGCTAAATGCGCTAGGTGAATGAGCAGCGCTTCTCCCTGCAAGCGCTGCCCATTCACCTTGCGCTTTTAACAATGGGCAGCGCTTCCTTTTACAAAACGCTGCCTATTGCTAAACGCGCTGGCTGAATGAGCAGCGCTTCTTAAACGCTGCCCATTTAGGGTGTGGAATCAGCAGCGCTCAGAAACGCTGCCCATGGCCAAAAAAAAAATGCTGCCCATCCCCAAATCTGTTGTAGTGGTGGATAAAGTTTTGTTATTTTTTTTTATATTCACTATGATGCCAACCATTTTTGTTTACTTCCGTGTACATATAGGGGTAGTGCTTAGAGTCATTTGTTCAGAATTAGTTAGTGCCTTACAGTCATTCATTTCTTGCTTTATTCATTTGAGGGTAGTGTCTTCATGTTTCACACCAAATCTAGTTGTTCAGGTCCCCTGTGTTTTCCTTCCAACGTTTTGGTGGGTGATAGGATTACCAAGGCATTCGATTTGCCTGTTCCGTTTTGGGCAAAGCACTGCCTTATCCCCCACAGAACAACTGTAGTAAGAGCAGTAGTGGTGTTTTCCTTAATCTCAATTTTAGTTTATTCGTTATAATTTTCCTGAATCCTGTCCTGAGAGTATGTTTGTTGTTCAACCAGACACTTGATTTCGGAGAATCTTCTATAAATCAAAGAAATAGAGGTGTTCTGACTCAACAACAATTCAGCGAGGGATTTATTGTTACTACTTGTTTATATAAGAAAATTCTATCTCTAAAGCAAGGAGTCAGAACACGTGTTGTAATAATAAAGCATACAAATATTTAGTTTGTTTTTGTGTTTAACATGTAATGTTATTTTGTTTTATTGTCTTTATGGTGTTCTAAAAGTTGATTTAAAAAGATTAATTTGATTGAAAAGGAAGACATACGATTTCTGAAATATTACTTTATATAAAAGATAAACCTTAGTATTTAAGATATTTTTTATATCAATTGTCATATAGTCATAATGTTAAAGAATTAAATAATTTAAAAATTGCTTTTATTATGTATGCATTAAAACCGTTTATTATTTTTTTGCTGTTGTAAGAAGAAACTAACACGTGCATGTAGTATACTTGAAAATGTTGGCATGCGATACAAGTGTCCATGAAATTAGTTAAAAAAATTGTTTAAAACCACATGTGAATTGGTTCATCCATTTTTAATGGAAGAAAAACAATGTATCACCACGATATAGTTTTTTTTGTTGCATGTTAGACATTTGGTTACATGTGTAACCTTAAAGAAATTATATGTGTAATTATTGTTTGCATGTTTGACAATTGGCCAATTAAATATGAAATAATTCTAAAAAGAAGAAGACGTGGTTGACAAATCTATTGGCCTCAATTAGTTGCTTAACGAGGATAAAATTGTAGATCTAAAGATATCCACATCTCATACAGTAGTTAAATGCAAACAACAATATAATCAGTAGGTCCGGTTCTATATGATAAACAAAAAAATGGAGGGATACACTTAAGTTGCTTTTGAAACACACTCATGATGAAATTGAATCCAGGTAAGTTGCAAATGTAGATGTATCTCTTCAGGCAAAAACATGGGAGCAATTTATTTTCGTTTCCCAGTACTGACATTTACCTGTACGTATATTTGAAGTCAATTAGCAAAGGATTAGAGATTTATTGTCATCTAACTAAAAATTTAAAGAGTAATGTAACATTAGAAAGGATTAGGAATTTATTGTCATAGAATAAATATAAGTACCTAATATAAATTTTTAAAGACTTCTTTGTAGACCACATTTGAAGTAGATTGTGATGGTTGATTCTTGTCATCTACAATAAGAATCTTTAGCCCTTTTTATGATGTCACTCTGGATATTGCAACATAAAGTTGTCCATGAGAAAAAACTGGTTGTGGCAAAAAAAACACCAACATTCTCTAGTGATTGTCCTTGACTCTTGTTGATAGTCATTGCAAAGGATAAAACAATTGGAAATTGCCTTCTTTTAAATTTGAAAGGAATTTTAACATCTGATGGTGTTAATGAGAGTCGGAGTATATAAACCTTTTCACCAATGTTAGTGTCTGTCATAATTTTCGTTTCAAGAACAAACTTACCCATTCTGGTGATAATCAAACGCGTACCATTACACAAACCTTAACTTTGGTCAATATTTCGCAACATCACCGGACAACCAATTTTGAGCTTTAATAAGTGATTTAGTATAAATGTCATTTGGAGAGTTTATATCTGAATGCATAATTTCAGGGGAATCAAAGCTCAAGTAAATTTGTTCTTCACCAGGCATAAGAGAAAGCATATAGTTATTAACAGTGTCAACAATATCATTGGTAGGAGCTAGTATGGCTTTGTCTTGAAAGTAGGTGAAATCATGCATATTATGTGGAAATAATGGATATGTCGACTTAACAATGCTTTCAATTGGATCTGTAAAGTCCGAAATTAAGAGTTCTTTTGGAATTTCAACGGTGACATCTAAATCTTCTGATAATCCAATAGAACCGTCGCCTATTTTAAGAACCCAATCAGAAAATTGTTTCTCTTTCTTCAATATCAACATCTGAGCAACTTCTTAGTAGACCCGTATTTTTGGTTAGCTGCATCATTTCACAATCATCCAAAAGATATGATGAGTTTATAGAAGAGTGCACAATCTGTGGCCTTGCACCTTTGGGAATGACAGGCAAAATTTGACGAAAATCACCACCCAAAACAACTACTTTGCCACCAAACGGTAAGTAAAGGTTAATTTCATTGTCGAACCGTAAAATGTCTCTAAAAGTTCTATCAACAGCTTCAAAACTATGTTTGTGAGTCATAGGAGCTTCATCCCAAATAATTAATTTTCACTTTGAAATCAATTCAGTTAATGGCGTACCTTGTTTGATGTTGCAGGTTAAGTCTTCATCAACATTTATAGGAATGCAAAATCTTGAATGGGCAGTACGACCTCCTGGAATAAGCAAAGCAGCTATGCCACTTGAAGCAACTGTGAGAACTATTTCACCTTGTGATCTTAGAGCAGCCAAAAGGGCTCGCCAAATATATGTTTTTCTAGCACCTCCAAATCCACTGATGAAAAATAAGCCTGGTTCATTTCTATTGATGCGATCCATCATAGCATTGTAAATTGATAGTTGTTCATGTGTCATTGATGATAAAAGGTTGTTGTGTTCTAGAGACAATGCTTGTCTATCATAATTGAGCTCATCGTAAATTAGTTTATTTACTCCAGTGGAAAATAAAGTTGTATCTAGCTGTGTTCTAGAGATAATTTGTTCTTGTGATAACTCTAGAACTGTAAAAGAGGAAAAATTTTGTTAGACATAGGAATTGAGATATTTCAAATTATATGTAAAAATTTATTAGATTTACCTTGGCAATGTAAAGCTTCTCTTTGATAAAACAATATATCATCAAATAAATGTGAAGAAGTTTTTTTCCAAACACGTTCTGGTCTGGAGAATTGATTTCCCAAAAGTAAGGTACAAAAGAGTTTTCGCTAGTATGATGCAGTGCCCCAAATGCTTGCCTCTCTAATTGCATTAATAAATTCTTTATCATCATCTAACAATCCCATTGCATAGCAAGTTTTTTTGAATGTATCATGAACAAATGTGTCAACTGTCCAAATATCTTCAAAAGAGAATGACCCTTTAACAAATATCTGAGGTAATAAAGCTCACCCGAACCAGGAGGTGTGTAACGAAGCCTTCCAACTGCAAACCTTCCTTTACGTGGTACCCATTCACGCTTGTCTTCTTTCCAAACAAATTTGATTGGGAATTCGGAGTAAGTAAGATTCCTTGCTTCTGAGTATTTTTTGTTTGCTTCCATCCACACAATAAATTTAGTTTTATGGACGCTTGGTTTGTTCAGAACTGTGGCAATGTTATGGTTATCTCCAAACAGTAATGGCTGCTCATCTGGTAAATGAAATGTCAACCTTTTAACTACAGGTTCTCTAAAATGAACATCAAAACTAAAGATTCTTCACACAGCCTCACATGATGATAAGTATCTGCAGTCATAATACATTTTTATTTCATTAACACACTGTGCATTAGCATTGTCTGCAGCATCATTATAAAAAGTGGTGGTGACCTTGTCATGCCCTTTGATGATATATTTGAACAAATATTTGACAGAGCGTGATTGATTGCACTATTCAACATTAATATGTGCGTTATACTTAAAAATCAATGCTCTATTATATGGGACAACAAACCTGTTATCAACCAAACAGTCACCTTTTTGTACAGATACAGAATTACCTTTTGTAGATGGGATACCCTTTTGGATCAGTCGCAGTAGAATCACTAAATTTTTTAGGAAAATGTTTTGTACATTTTTCTTGTTGCATGCATGGAGATTTGGGATTTTGTAAACCACATGGACCATGAATCATAAGTGATGTAACATTTTCATAAAGCTCTGGATCAATATTTCTATCTGGTATTTCTGCAGATATAATCTTAACTATGTCAGTTGATTTCTTACACTAGAAATCAGGGTGCAGGAATACCAGAATATGATCGTGTGGTAGACCCCTTTTTTGAAATTCATTTGTGTATATATATCTGGAAAACCAAAAAGGAAAAGTAAGCAAATTTTGATCAATATAAGAAAAAATGTGTTTAAAAAAAATAATAAACTTAACATACCTGCTTTCACTTTTCCAAAGATACTACCCTTTTTGATATCTTTAATTAACTCATCAAGTTTGATTTTGAATAATATTGCAACCAAATCAGGTCGATCTTGAGATTTAAAGTTGTATCTTTTGAAAAAACTTTGGAGTTCAGGTCAATTTTGATTTCAAGTAACAAATCTGGATAGCTAGTCCATGAACAAATTGCCATTGCATCGTGATAATTCTGGAACATATACTGTGAGGCCCACAAATTTTTTTTTTGATAGGCAAAGTGGTTAGAAATTAGTGTGTTAGTAGTTAGAGGGGAGGGGGGAGCGAGGTTCGAACCCCGCACGCCTACATTTTCACCAACAATGTCCCTTTCACTCAACCATATACTGTGCTCCGCCCACAAAAGTTGATGGAAGAACAATTCGTCTACCTGCTGTTGAAGAATTTGTTTCTCCTCTTAAGACTGCTTCTGTAAGATTTTTATACAATTCAACACGAAGTTCTTTTTTGTGGTTCCTAATCACCTTTAACCTTATAGCTCCTATCATATTATAACCATCTACTAAAAATTGCTGGAATAAACGTCGACTAAATATTATGGGTGCTTGTTCAATTTGTCTATGTTGTATTCTGTAAGAAAACCATTTTCTTAGAGTCACATTATTTCTTTTAATATTGGGATCATTTGAATATGAGTTGAATTCTAATTCTTCTACAAATCCATCTTCACCTCGAGGAAAAAGTAGCAGATACTGTAATGGCAAATATGCAGCACTCAATAATGAAATCTATTTCAATCCTCCTTCTTGTTTTTCAACTATAACATCGCTTTCAGAATCAGCAGTATCAAAATCACCAACTATTAATGCTGCAACTTCAAATGATGTAGGTAAGTTGTAACGCCTACCATCACGACCTCTCTTCCCAAGAATACGAAGTCTTAATGAAACAGTATCCTGTCCCCAATCTTTTGCTGAATCATTCAATAAGTTTTAGCATATGGGTTATATAAATCAATAGTGCTTTTAATTTGAGAAACAATTGAAGCCTCTAGTGACCGAGAATTGTTACTCATTCTGAAAAAAAATGCCAAATTAATTTAAAAAATCTAATTGTTTAAAATAGTAATAATGAGAAAAAATAAAGCTCATTATAGGTAATTGACCTTACCACAGACATTCGATTTGAAATTTCGTTGTCAGTATCATAAATGTATAGCTGAGCAGATTTAGGTTTTCCACCTGGAGAAGGAAGTAAGGTGCCTATTTGATGATAATTTTCACCTTTTAAGACAAAAGTTGGAGGAGCTCTCCCAGTATTTATAGTTTTATGAATTTTTCCTCCCAAAGATGTAAAAGCAAACATACTATTGAAGGATCTAATATTTGCCAAAAAAATATTTGCTTTGAGAATCATGTTTATGAAAGAGACTATTCAGAGGTTCAGGTAATGGCTGATAATGTGGAATTGTAATTCGGCCTTGCATACAGCACATAGAGAACTTTGCTGTTGTTCGAAGATTGCGTCTGTTCAAACGTTCCTCAAACCACATTATAGAACCACAATCAGAACAAATACAATTTGGTTCTTGAATATTTCAATATAAATTATTTCTCCCTGGTTGAACATGCATAAAACAAAAATATGAACATGCAATAGTTGCAAATGACAAAATATTTGAACCAATTGGTAGAACAATAAATATAAAAACTAGATTCATTACCAGTTAGGTTCGGTTGAAAACTGTTTTCATCATCAGATAGATAGTGAGGATTTGCATCTCCCACGTGCGCATAAATTTTGTACCGAGATAAACAGTAACATCAATCTCATGAAACCACCAATCTTTGAATCTATGTGGTATCATCTGCATTACATATAAGGTAGGAAGAGTAGGATTATATGGCATACATTTTTCATAAAAGTAACCTGAACACAATATTTAATTAAAAGTGTTGTTGCTTACAATTCGATCTGCACCACGAGTCTGATGTTGTATTACAAAGCCTCTTGGTCCCATTTCGTTGACAGATAAAAAGATTTGTAAGTTTTCATCTAATGATCTATATTATGCTGTTATACATGTATTCAATTAGTCACATCAGTATGACTCGATCAAAAATTCCAGAAAATCATCATATTGATAAGGTAAAATACCACATGATAGCAGAGATGATCACAATTTCAATAAATGCTAACTATAACAACTAACATCTAAAGACTAAAAGCAATTAACATGAAAACTTCCCACTCTCAATCTTAGGATATTTATTTGTATGGTCTGTTGCATCATATAGATCCAAATCAAACACAAGCATAGTTCTTGCTCTGACATAAAAGAGGATGCAAGCATCAAAATGAATTCAACATTCTTTAATATGCCACATGGAAGTGGATATGAATTTTTTTGAAGATTAGGCAAATCAAACACAAGCCTCAAAATGAATTAAACATTCTTTAACTTAAGAATCTGTTACAACATAATTCTTCTTCAGTTAACATAGTTTTTTGAGTAAAGAAGACAATGATAGATTAAGAACAAAAATACAATATCAGCAAAGGGAGAACTATTATGGTTATTACACGTTTTGATTATTAATATGGATAATTTTTCACATCCATAATTTTTATTTCTAAGAAAGACATATTACATTTGGTTAAAAAAGCACACATATCTTGACAAAACACATAACCCAAACAACTGGACATAATAGAAGCACGTTGAGGGCAGAATATGAAGACACAAACATGCATTTATGGAGTGTTAAAGATTGTATTACAATCACTCATATTTCTCATAAACTAAATCCCCAAGTCGTGTAGCCTAATTCTAAATTTTGCAAAATCAAAGATAGAGAAGACATTGATGCACTTACTTGATAGTTGCATGCAAGACACAAAAGAGACTTGAGAAGAGGAAAACTGATCCTCTGCTTTTGAAAATCCTTCTTCGTTGATTGCTTCAACTTCTTACTTACTGCTTTTGACTTTTTTTTTCTTTCCAACAATTTTTTTCTATATAGTACTGGGCTTATTGGTAATGGACTTTGTTTCTTTCGAATATTATTTGCAACCATGTTATTGAAAGAACCTACTATTTACAACTATTCCTTTTGCTTTATGTTGTTGGAAAATTGTTGCATATATACTTTGTATAAAGTAACGCATAACAAAATGCAATAAGTTTTCCATAAAACCCTCTATAAAATACCTAGATATTTATTAATTAAATTAAATAATGATGGTTCAAACATTGATGATAAAATAGAATCCTGGATATCTAACATTGATTTAATTGCTGATAAAGAAAGAGAATTCTTTGTTTAGTTCTCTACATTAAAGACAGAAAGAGGGACCAACTAAGTCTGTCACACATGTACTAGTCAAATTGACTGTGAGATAAAATATAAAATGTGGTGAATGATTAAGATTGTAGCAATTAGCATGAAATCCAATACATTCATAACATTTTACGCCATACCCTTTTCCACATTCAACAGGTACAGCGAAGAGGGATTTTGTTGATCCTACACCATAGAAGCCACTCTATTTAGATTAAACCTACTAAAAATGTGTACCAAAAATAGCATATCTATGATATTCTTTTTTAAGATAAAATACCATAATATGGTATTTATTTTAAAAGTGCTTACTATAAATATTTATTTAAGTAAGGAATCATGTTTTTTGCGACTTTGTCTTTTAAATACTACACTTTTTATTGCTTAAGATACCTATGTAATAGATGAGCTTTGACGAGAGGAAGTTGGGCGACTGTTATTAAAGAGTTAGAGCACATGACCTCTTCTAAGAGACATAAACCCAAGGAACTTCGACATGGAAACTCCCAGCGTTAAATGTACTAAACTCTTTCTTTTAAAAACAATATGATAAGATAAACAAATTAAAGACATTTATTAAAAACTAAAATATAATCCCTTTTCGTTTTTGTGTGATGCTTAATTTCTCAGATTCGGCTAAATTGCAATACACGAATCGCTTATATATGATACTTGTTTATATGTGAATCTGTTTTCGCAACTCTTAACTATTCGGGTTGTTTAATCGCTTATTTTATTTAATTCGAGTAGGAATTGATAGATGATTGATTGAATTCAGTTATGATATTGATTGTGTTTAGTGGCGCTCTTTCACCATCCTGATCGATTGAACATGCTATTTTGACGCGTGCTTTATAATGGTGCAAATTCGTATAAACTAATTGACGGTTGCTTTATTAGTTTATTATTAGTCAAGAACTGAAACCTTGAACGAGTCTTGCACGATTATTTGGAACCAATGATAAATACAAGATGCGTACTCAGAAACCGGTGAATTGGTTGTCCCTCTAAGATTATTAAACCCCTCAAACAGATATCATTCTTCAAAAATCCCCTTTTTGTATTGCTAATTTCATTCTTGATTTTGGTAATTTCAGTAGTTAGAGGTCCTCGAGAGACGACCAAGGTCTCTTACCTTGATACTATATTTACTCTTTTTTATTATTTTGACTGGCGTACGACCGCTGATCATATTGGCGCCCTTGCCGGGGACCTCTGATTAGGCATTGCCAAATTAAGAATCCCATTAACCACTAACCTTTGTTTTTTAGTTTTGTTTCTTTGCAGGTTCTATCGATTTCTGTCTCAGATTAGGAGAAAAAAATTGATTTTCGATTGATCTGGAAAGATTGCTCCAAAAATTGGTCAGTAAATCAGAAACAAATCAAGAGATAGACTTGTTTTACTCCAGTTTTGGCATAGATTTCGTGTATTGACTGAGTTTGGATACTTTAAAATGTGTTGCAAACTGAAATCACTGAAACTGCCCTATTTCTAAATATATGTCCAAAGTTTTGTAAAACTGTACTAGTTGGCTTATTTTATATCAAAATAAAATTCTTTTCATGAACTAGACACTCTAAGCTTTCCAAAGAGTAGTCGTTTGCTAAATTTCGATACCATTTGATAGGTTAATTAATTCACCAAAGTAGACGTATGCTTGATGAAAATTCTGGCTGATAATCGTTTATGCTTTGTGTTATTTGGTTGCATGTGTGTTTGAATTCAAACCCTCTTCTATGAACAAGCTTAAGATGATGCTATGTTTCTTATATTTCAATAAGTAAATGCGTAGACTGTGAATCTATATGAAATGATATTCAAACTCCTTGATTGATAGTGGAGCTAATTGCCAATTGGGTCCTTGAACCAATTTTGTGTCTTTTGCTTGATTTTGTCAAAAGAATGAGTTAGGTCCTGAAGTGACTGTAATGTATGTACTTGTTTGATTTGGATTTTGTAAAATGTTTCAACCTAGGTGTGAGATTATGTTTAAATGAACTAATGCTAATTAAACTTGGTTAGAAGCTAGCATGAGTTGAATGCATTGGAGAAAAGTTGGATCAAAGGATTTGGTAAGATTTTAATTGAAAAATTGAATTTTGGAAAACTACAGTAGGGACCTGGACTGTGCGTCCCCCACTGCCACCCATTTTTAAACTTTTGATTCCGCTTTCTTTTCGATGTCAACTCTTCCCTGATCCCATCCCTAATCCAATCTGAGTTGTCCTAAATATTATTGAACTCAATTGATGCGTGATTGATATAAAATGACAAAATTTTACTTGTAATATAAATGTTGGAATTTGATATTATGTGTGAATTGAAAAAGTCGCACATTGGATAGAATAGACACTTTGAGAGTGTTTACAGGTGGGAAACTCACACATGGGTTTGGGCCCCAAGGGTTACCCAATTTTGTGAATGGGAGAGGACGCACAAAAAATGACCACCACAAGCGCGCCGCAGCCATCCGGACGTCTGGCCGGTCGGGTCGGGCTTGGGCTTGGGCTTTGGAGAGTATTTTTTTCGAAAATCATTTTTTTATTTTTTTCCGCGGCCGTTGACTCTCCCAACGGTCATATTGACCGAGTCAGTTTCTGACGGTCATATTGACCAAGTCAAACCGTAACGCTTTTTTCATTTAAGACGGTTTAACCAAAAGAGCCATTGGCTCTACATTGCTTCGCAACGGCTATTCCCCCATCCTCACCTTTAAAAGGAAGACCCCTCCTCACTTCTTCCTCACACCAAAAGCTTATGCACTTCCAACTTTTCTCTCACACATCTAAACTTTCTTTTCTTCTCTAGAAAGCTTGATGCATTTCCAAGCTTATTTTCTTAAGAGTGGTTTTGATAACCATATTGAGGGTGTATATCTTAGAGCGAATTTTCACGGTGCAGTAAACTTTCGTAGCAGTTTCGACTGGGCTGTTTTATTCTGGGACCGTCGTGGTTGATAGTCTGCTTGCACAATTTTTAGCAGTGCCACGAAACGTCTTAAATAGAGCGACCTAGTCCACGACTCATCCCAGTAATCTCTTTGGCTTGATTTTTGAAAAACAGTGTTGTATGGGGAAAGTTCTGACTAGGAAAGACTTGGTACTTAAGAGTGTCCATTGTGACCCACCTCTCTTTTCTGGGAACCTACTCGAACTATCAATTTTAAGACGTTTCCAAATCAAATCAGCCATGACAACTGAAGAAATTACTGGTGTTGGTTTCGCTGCCTCTGACTTCAACAAACCATTTCGGTTTGAGGGAACTCACTTCAAACGTTGGCAACAAAAGATGCATTTTTTCTTAACCGTAAAAAAAGTTGCCAATGTCTTGACAGATGAGATTCCAGTGGCAAATGAAACAGTTGAACAGGCTAAAACAGCAAAAGAAATACTCCTATGGAATGAACATGACTATCTCTGTATGATTATTACAGTAAGTCTGTTAGGGATGTCTGAGATGCTCTGAAAATAAAATATTCTTATAGAAAGAGAATAATTTTCTCTATACTATTTATCAATAAAAGGAGAATGGTTTTCTCTATACAGTTTATCAATGGAAAGAGAATGATTTTCTCTATATAGTCTTATAATAGAAAGAGAATGATTATCTCTATATTTTTTAATTTTACGGAAAGAGAATAATCATCTCTATAAGAATGGATTTTTTAATTCATATTTTTTAAATTTAAAGTTGCATATATTCTGTTTTACTCAATTTTTTTGTTTAACACTTAACAATTAATGATTTTATATTATAGAATTGCTTTTGTTCTCAATAGTAACAACATTATTTTTTGAGAAGTTATGTTTTCCACGATATATTGCAATATATAATATTGGAAATTGCAATATAATTTTCTAGAGAACCATTCAAAATTAGAACTGTAATCAGGCTCAAAAGAACAATAACTTGAATGGAACCCCCCCAAATTTCCCATATCGTCAACTTCAACTACCACCTAGAAATGGCGCCGCTCCTCCATTTAATTTTTTCAATTGTGAGAGACCAGGTCATATGACACGCAAGTGTAGGACACAAGCCAAGCTCTGCCCCGCAGGCTAAACCTGACTGAATAGCAATCCTTTGCTATAATTTCTGAAATCAACACTGTTGGTGAATGCTATAATTTCTGAAATCAACACTGTTGGTGAATGCGAAAGTTGGTGGATGGTTACTGGCTTCGCTCGCTGTTATCATGCTATGTTTTGATCATACACCGTTGCTGAAAATAAGAAAAGTATGTTAAGTCTGGTGAATTTTTTTTAACGCATTGTTTACTTCGTCTATCGGAAGTTTTGTACACTATACTAATTTTTACACTTGTTTGACTTTGACGTGTAAACAAACACATTCTTTTTAATAAGAGCTGGATAGCATTTTTCAAAAGTTATTTTCTCGTATGACTTAAGAAAAAATTGTGATCTTTGTAGTCAAGCAAGAATTGTCTGGACTTTGCATAAATCAGAAAGGAAATCTGAGTATTAGTTTTGACTCACTCAAATATATGCGAATAAGATAGAACGTTAACCAGAAATGGAAAATGATAGTTTATCACTTTTATTTATAATTGCTTTGACTTTGTGAAAAATAAAAGTGAAGTGCTTGACATATTCAGATTTTCAATACAGATTTTTGAAAATCAATTAATTAGAAAGATTAAGAGTTTTTATATTGTTTGAGGAACAAAATATGATTCCCATTAATTTAATGGAATTATACATGAAACGACTGCACCATATTTTTTTAAATGAATGGTAAAGCAGAAAGAAAAATAAAACCTTTATGAAATTGGTTTTGCTAATTATGCTGAATTCTAGCACTTGATCTTTCATGTGAAAATTTTTATAAAGTGTTGGTTATGAATAGATTCGCTGAATCTAATGAAATGAAAATTTTTCCTTCGGAGATCTTAAAGAAAAGACAACAAAATGTATCTTATTTCCGAATCTGGGGTTGCTTGGCTTATGTCAGGATCCCAGATCAAAAAAGAGTTAAACTCTCTAGTAGAGCCTATGAATGTGTATTCATTGGGTATGCGGTAAACAGTAAAGCTTACAGGTTTTATGACCTTAAAGCTAAAGTGATCATAGAGTCAATTGATGTTGACTTTTATGAAAGTGAATTCCCTTTTAAATCTAGAAATAGTGGGGGCACCGGAACTAGTCAGGTTTTTGTGCCTAGGAACGTTGAAAACAACAAACAAAGGGAAATAAAACCTCGAAGAGGTAAGAGAGCACGTGTTGCTAAGGACTATGGACCCGATTATATGGTCTTTACATTAGAAGAGGATCTAACTAGCATTCAAGAAGAATTGTCTTCTTTGGTTGCCAATTTGTGCAAGAATCCATTAATGACGAGATGGATTCTCTAGAGTCTAACAAGACATAACACTTAGTGGACTTGCCCCCTGGTTGCAAACCAATTGGTTGTAAATGGATTTTGAAAAAGAAACTAAAACACGATGGCATTGTTGATAAAACATTCATGCTGTAAATAAAGTGAAATCACTGTTGTGCAACAACTTTGATATGAAAGAACTTGGAGAAGCAAGTGTAATACTTGGTATTAAGATCACTAGGTCCGAGAAAGGAATTTCTTTGGATCAATCTCATTATATTGGGAAGATCTTAAAGAAATACAATTATTTTGATTGTAAACCTGCATGTTCACCAAATGATCCGAGTGTCAAGCTCTTTAAGAACACTGGTGACAGTGTAAGACAAACGGAATATGCAAGCATCATTGGTAGCCTAAGGTATGCCACTGATTATACTAGACCCGACACTGCCTATGTTGTGGTATTTTTATGCAGGTTTACTAGTCGACTTAGTATAGAGCATTGGCACGCTATCGAGAGAGTCATGAGATACCTTAAAAGGACCATGAATCTGAGACTACATTATCAGAGATTTCCAGTTGTGCTTGAAGGATACAGTGAAACAGATTGGAATACTCTATCAGATGATTCGAAAGCAACCAGTGGCTATATTTTTAAATAGCTGGTGGTGCTGTCTCCTGGAAATCTAAGAAACAGACCATATTAGCTCAGTCTACTATGGAGTCTGAAATGATAGCATTGGCAACCACTAGTGAAGAAGCTAGCTGGTTGAGATGCTTACTAACAGAGATCCCTTTATGGGAAAAACCGATGCCAGCTGTGTTGATCCACTGCGATAGTACCGCGGCTATTGCAAAAATAGAGAACCGTTATTTCAACGGTAAAAGATGACAAATACGTCGTAAGCACAACACCGTAAGAGAATGTCTCTCAAAAGGAGTTGTGAGAGTGGATCATGTACGCAATGATCAGAACTTAGCTGATCCTTTGACGAAAGGATTAGCTAGGGAGAAAGTCCAAAATACATCTCAAAGGATCACTAGTGGAAAAAAGACATTAGAAACACCATTTAGCATCGGTTGTTTGAACAGCCGATGCTAAATGTTGAACCAGTGTCAATTTTGCAAATAAGTGCAAGTTTTTGTTTTCCCACCTACATTTAGCATCGGTTGTTTAATCAACCGATGCTAAAAGTACCTGCGTCAGACATTTAGCATCGGTTGTTCATAACAACCGATGCTAAAGGTCCCATTTTATTTTTTCAATTCACGCATTCTCAGTCTCTCCCTATCTATTCTTTCGTTCTCACTTCTCAATTTCGTTCTCAGCCTCTCACGCATTCACTCTCCGTCGCCGTCGCCGTCCTCCCTCGCCGTCGCCGTCGCTGTCCTCCCTTCCCGTCTCCGTCGCTGTCCTCACAAACTCATCATTGCCAGTTCGTTCACTTCCTTCAGTTCGTTCTCAGTTTTCGTTTTCGTTCACTCCCTTTGTTTTTGTTTTCTCTTCAAACTCAGTTAGTTCAGAATCTTCAAATGGTAAGTATCTTGGCTCTCTCTTTCTCTCCCTTTGTTTTCGTTTTCTCTGCTTGAAACCCTAAGTTCGTTTTCTCTACTTGAAACCCTAAGTTTGTTTCGTTTTGAAAGGGTTAATTTTGATGATGTCAAGTTTGTTTTGATTTCGTGTTTGTTTCTCAGTGTTTGTTATTGTTGTTTGCTTGAAACCTTCAGTATTGCTTCTTTGTTTCTGGGTAAATCAGTGTTTGTTGTTGTTGTTGTTGTTAGGTTACACACAAAATGTGCAATTGCTTGAAGACTTGAGTAGTTGTTTGCTGCTAGTAAGGACGCAATTGCTGGTATCGCTTCTTTATGTATTGTCTTTATGTATGTTTGTCTTATGGATTTTAAATTTTTGTGGGGAAATTAAAGCACATACGTTTAATTGAGGAAATTAAAATATATTAATTAAAAAATTGTTATTATGAATTTTAAATTTTTGTGGGGAAGTTGAAGTTACCTATCATGGATAAGCCTGAGACTTGGTTTCATGGTAAGTTGAAGTTGAAATTTATGGGTTGGCCAAGGGTTGAGTCTGTTTTGTTGGAATTTGGAACACTGAAAGTGTTAAACTAGAGGCGTATACGTATACCTGCTCTGGTTTTGTTGTGACTCTCTCTGATTTCCTCAATTAAACGCATGTGCTTTATGGATTTTCAGGTCTCATTCACTGCTAGTATTGCTTCTTTATGTATGATTCTCTTTATGTTTGGTTATACACAATTGCCTTTCAAACATGTCATATTAGTAGTTGTTTAATTAGTAGTTAGTTTTCATGAAATTAGTTTTCACTGCTAGTTAGCTGTGTTTTGATCAATGTAATATTCTTTCGAGTCGATGGCAGATCCATAACCCGGAGTTACGGGTCAAAAAATTTAGGCATAAATGCACTTTAGTAAACACATAAAGTAATAAACTAATACAAAACTGAAAATTCTAGTTTTACTTAAGAAATAGGAAAATGGAAGGCTATTATAACCTTGATCATAGTTGCTTGTGATGTAAAATTTAGATTTGTCTCCTATCTTATGAAGACTTGAACTCAAGTGATGCAAGAATGGGGAGCCTATAAACTTCAAAGTTATCTGGTAAGCTACCTTTCCTCTTTGTGTTTCTTTGAGCTATGATATTGATTTATGTTATCTTATAGGATTCTTGCTGTTGTGGACATGCCAATAATGGTGTTTGCTTAGTTTTTCCAATTGTACTCCTTTTGTCATGAGTTGGAAAATAGAATAAAGGAAATATCACAATGGCATCTAACTAAATCAATTGGTATTGTAATGCCTCGCTTTTATGTTCTTCATTAATTGGGTGTGTTATCAAATGTGTTTTACCTTTTGGTTTCATCTTTTGGTTTTATTTGCTATTTGAATTGATTTTTTAGTGGTGGGTTTCATCTTTTATTTGCTAATGTTTGATAAACCTCATCAGTATGCATGGAGAGGTTTGATGGTTTTCTAATTGGTTTGATGTGATTTTTTGATTTTGTTTTAACAATTAATTCTTGGTGTATTATTTTGGAGCATATAGTCATGGATCATAGTTGGATGCAAAGTAATCGTCTAAGTGATGAGTATGCGAAAGGAGTCGAAGAGTTTATACATTTTGCTCAAGTAAATCTTCGCAAAACTGATGTTCCCGAAATTGATGTTCCCGAATCTGAAGTAACGTATTCCTTCCCTTGTTGTAATTGTGTGAATCGGGCCCCACAACCACTAGGTGTAATACGAGACCATCTCTTTGTTTATGGGATCTTACCCAGTTATACCACATGGATATGGCATGGTGAATCAACCGGCAATCCAACTGTGTCCAAAAGTGAGAAAGTCGATGAAGATATGGATGATCGAATGGAGGACATGATACGTGACATTGGTCCTGAATCTTTTAAGCGAGCGCACGAATATGATACTTTGTGCAAAGACAAAGATCAACCTCTGTATTTTGGTTGCACAAAATACACACGATTGTCTGCTTCATTAAAATTGATCAATCTGAAGGTGATACATGGGTGGACTGATAAAGGATTCACTGAATTGCTTGAGCTATTGGAAGACATGCTTCCCATAGGTAACACACTGCCAAAACGTACGTATGATGCGAAGAAGATTTTGTGTCCGATGGGTGTGGAGTATAAGAAAATACATGCATGTCCCAATGACTGCATATTGTATCGGAAAGACTTTGAGAATTTTCATAAGTGCCCTACGTGTAATTGGTCGCGCAACAAAGTGAAGTCGGGTGAATCTAGTTTTGAAGACAACAGCACAAAGGGTTCCTCTGCGAAGGTTTTATGGTATCTTCCAATAGTACCTAGGTTCAAACGCTTGTTTGCTAATGCAAATGACGCGAAGAGCATTAGATGGCATGCAGATGAAAGGAAATGCGACGGACAGATTCGCCATCCGGCCGATTCTTTCCAATGGAAGAAAGTTGACAATTTGTATCCGGATTTTGGCGCTGAGTCAAGAAATCTAAGGCTCGCACTTGCTTCAGATGGTATGAATCCATATGGTAACTTAAGTACGAATCATAGCTCATGGCCTGTTCTCCTTGTAATTTACAACCTATCTCCATGGTTGTGCTTGAAGCACAAATATGTGATGTTATCCATGATGATTTCTGGTCCGAAACAACCAGGTAATGACATAAACGTTTACCTTAGTCCATTGATTGAAGACTTGAGGACAATGTGGGATGAAGGTGTGGATGTGTTTGACGGGTATTCTAGTGAAACTTTCAAGCTGCGAGCCATGTTATTTTGCACGATCAATGACTTTTCAGCATACGGAAACTTGTCTGGGTATAGTGTCAAGGGGCATAAAGGTTGTCCTATTTGTGCAGAAGGAACGTGCCACCATCAATTGAAACATGGAAGGAAGATGGTTTACCTTGGGCATCGAAAATTTCTCAAACCTAATCACAGATATCGTAAGTTGAAAAAAGCTTTTAATGGGTGCCAAGAAAATGACATTGCTCCGATTGCGTTGACCAATGAAGAAGTTTATCAAGTGGTTAAGGACATCAAAGTTGTATTTGGTAAAAAGCAGAAGCAGTCCAACGAGAAAAGCAAGTGGAAGAAGAGATCGGTGTTCTTTGATCTTCCGTATTGGTCCAATCTTGATGTAAGGCATTGTCTTGATGTCATGCACATCGAGAAAAACTTTTGTGATAGTGTCATCGGGACTATTCTCAACATTCAAGGGACAAAGGATGGTATAAATTCTCGTCTAGATTTGTGTGAGATGGGCATAAGAGAACAATTACATCCAGTGGAAAGAGGCAAAGGCACATATTTGCCTCCAGCATGTTATACCTTGTCAAAAAAAGAGAAAATGAGCTTTTGCGAATGTCTACAGGGACTCAAAGTGCCACATGGTTACTCTTCAAATGTAAAGCGACTGGTTTCAATGAATGATCTCAAATTAGTTGGCTTGAAGTCGCATGACTGCCACGTCTTGATGCAACAACTACTACCTGTGGCGATTCCTGGCATCTTGCCGAAAGATGTCCGACATACCATAACTAGATTGTGTCTATTCTTCAATAGTATATGTGCTAAAGTCATCGACCCCGAAAAATTGGACGAGTTGGAAAATGAGGCTGCTATTATCTTGTGTCAGTTGGAGATGTTTTTTCCTCCCTCGTTCTTTGATATCGTGGGTCATTTAATTGTTCATCTAGTTAGGGAGATTAGATTATGCGGCCCTGTTTATTTAAGGTGGATGTACCCAGTCGAGCGATACATGAAGATCTTGAAAGGGTATGTGAAGAACCAATATCGTCCTGAAGCATCCATTGTCGAAAGGTATGTCACAGAAGAAGCTATTGAGTTTTGTTCAGACTACTTGTCAGAAGCGAAATCTGTAGGACTACCAAAGTCTCGTTATGCAGCGAGATGCCAAGGTAAAGGTACACATGGATGTTCCACTAAGATCATGGGTCGGGCTGGAGTGCTTCAAGCACATTTGTCTGTTTTGAATAACACAGAGGAAGTTATACCTTACTTGTCTGATCATAAAAAGATAGTAAAGGCCAAAAACCATTGAATGAATAACTATCAATTATTGAACGAGCATAACCACACATTCATAGATTGGTTTAAATCACAAATTAAGAAAGATCCAAGTGCCTCTGAGACTTTGAGATGGTTAGCACATGACCCTTGCATTAATGTCGTGTGTTGGAGCGGGTACGACATAAATAACTATACCTTTTACACAAAGTCGAAAGATGAGGTGAGTACCACGCAAAACAGTGGGGTTATGGTCGTGGCTTCCTCAATGCACTTCTCTAGTTCAAAGGATGCTAATCCCATACTCACATCCATTGCTTACTTTGGTGTCATTGATGAGATTTGGGAACTTGATTACCGTAAATTTAAAGTGCCACTTTTTAAATGCAAGTGGGTTAACGCTAGCAAAAATAGTGTGCATACCGACGAAATGGGATTTACACTAGTGGACCTTGACAAGGTAAGTTATAATGAGGAACCTTTCATCATGGCTGACCAGGCAAAACAAGTATTCTATGTGAAAGATCCTTCTAACAGGAAGTGGTCAGTACAAGGAAAAATAGGAAGTGATGAAGATTCAAGTCTTGCAATTTCTGAAACACCTTGTTTGTTAACACAAGTGCCTACTTTAGTTGATGACAATGTAGTTGACGATGAACATACCGCTCGCAATGATCATAATGAAGGGATTTTATACGAATGAGTTTAGATTTGTTCTTTATTTTTGGAATCTATGAAATTGTATTGTTGAACTTTAATGACAATGATGGTTGTGACTTAATGGTAGTTGTTGATTGAATGAAATTTTGTTATTATTCTCAGATTTTTGAGGTTGCAAGATTTGTTTTTAGTGGTTTTTGTTTTTGTTAGATTTGTTTCTTGTTTATGTTAGATTTGTTTTTAGTGGCTTAATTTGTTTCTTGTTATTTTTCAAAGTGTTAGAAGAAACCACTATATTGTTTAATGCAATTGTGAAGAAGGTGACCATTAAAAACTGAAATCCATAAAACAGAGTTGTGTTCTGTATAGCAGATACTTTCAATAATAAAACACAAGTTGCAATTGATTAATATATTCAGTTCAGACAGTCAATGTCATAAAGAGTAAAGAGTGAGTGACCCACATTTGCATAACTGTTCTGCATATTTCTATTGAATGGCAGGTTGCAATTGATTAATATATTTTGTTTCCTTTGTTCAAACAGATATCATGGATGATCCCAGTGCCAACCCTCCAAAAAAGAAAACTAGACGTCCGACATCATTACAAAAGTTCACTAATCGGCTCCCAACTGGTGAAAAATATAGAGTGGCTGTTGATAGTAAAGGCAAAATTATTGGTCCATATGCTAACAAATTCAAGAACTATTTAGGGGTGGTTGCTCGAACAAAAATAAGCATATTGCCCTTTTCCTGGGAGCAAGTTGATGGCAAAACAAAAAGGATTGCTTGAGATGATGTTAAGCAAACATTTGATGTTCCCGAAAATGAGGAATTCCACAAGTTCTGGATGTCTCATATCGGTGGTTGCTGGAAACAGTTCAAGACAAGACTCAACAATGAATATGTCTTTGGCAATGGGGATGTGGACGGTCAAACTACTCCATGTCACAAGTATAGCGCCATATCTACCGAGACATGGGCTGCATATGTTAAAAGTCGCACTACTCCGGAGTTTGTGGTATTGTTTTAACCACAAAATTTTTTTGTTTCTTAAACAATATTATGGATTTGTTATATATGTGGTGGTGTTTGTTCTTTGTAACAGGCTAAGAGAGAATCTGCCAAGAATACTCAAAAAAAAATATATACAAACACACAATGGGGCCAGGCGGTTATACAAAGTTGAAGGAGAATTTGAAGGAAGAAATAATAAAAAAAGGCAAGGAGGAGTCTGGTGATCCTGATTTGGAGATTGAGCCTACATCTCCAGAGCGACATGAGCTATGGAAGGCTGGCCGCAAAAACAAGTCTGGATCTTTTGTATCTGAGGAGTCAGCAGCAGTTGCATCTAAGATTGTAAGTAAAATATTTTTGTTGGGTTCAATTCTTTCATGTATGCAGCATCAGTTACAAACTTTTTGGATGTTGATTGACAAAATGACATATTTTGGAAAATGAAACTAGAACACATTACCGTCGATTCTAACACGTGAACATGTTTTTGTTGTAGGACGAACTTACTGTTATGAGCAGCCAAGGATCTTTCGTTCCGCAAGGAAAGAATGATATTTTGACAGCTGCCATTGGAACACCCGAGCATCCTGGTCGTTGTCGCGCAGCTGGAAAAGGTGTCGGGCTATAGAAATACTTTAGACGTGTGCATCGTTCTTCAGGATTCAATAAAGAGGAGTTCATGAATCAAGTGCTGGATAAGATGGATGGGATGGTGGAAGAACGACTTAAGAAGATTTTGGCAGAGGTATATGTTTATGAATTATATAGTATATTTTTCACTGTGAACAAATTGATTGAGATCGTATTTTTAATTATTCAGAGGCCTCAAACATGTGGAGGATTATGTCAAAATGCGGCTGTTCAAGTTCCCATTCCCATGAGCACTGTTGGATCTAAGGGGAGCTGCTCACCATCTAATGTGAAGGAGGAGGAGGGGAAGGAGGAGGGGGAGGAGGAGAAAATTGATTGGTTGAAAAAGATACTTTTGATTGCTTATGATGATGATAGACATGCCAAGATAGAGTTGAAGCATGAAAAATATACGTGCTTTATTGGAGGCAAAGCGATCAACGAAATGGTTTCTGGTAAAGGGTGGCTTGAGTTGGCCCACTTGAGCAAATGGTGCACGTAAGTAGTAAGGTTAATTTGATTATGTAAATTTCTCGCGTTTCTAATATTAGTCTATTTAATAGTTTTTCTTACGTGCCATTAATAAATATCTGTATCGCCAAGTTGTTGAAAAGGATGATGATCAGTATGGATTTGTGTCCACATAAGATGAACTTGAAAGCTGGTCACATTACCAAACAGGATGTTTCTGAATATATTCAACGGACACTGACTACTACCAATAAGGAAATATATCTGGCTCCATTTTGCCATAGGTACATGAATTAGTAATTGATCCATGGTGTCTTTTTGGTTGTGCAATTTTGACAGAACTGTTTAATTATCAGTCTTTGTATCACTGCATGTTGCTGAATTTTATGTTTATCAATGTTGCAGCAATCATTGGCAACTAGTTGTCCTACTCCCAAAGCAAAATACCGTGGTCTGGATGTGTTCCTACAGTTGCCAACCAGGAAAAACAATCAAACACATGTTTAGCAAGTAAGTTTTTAATTATTTATCATGCTTTATATTTTAGTATTTGAACTTTGGGTTGAAATTTTATACCTAATTTATATTTATGTTGTTATTAGAGGTGTGAAAGGGGATTCTACATCGGCCGCCAAGTGGTTGTACCCTATAGTAAGTAGTTTAAATATTGGGTTGATTTAATTTTGAGTGAATTCATATATGATATATATATATATTATATTATTTTTTGGTTAACTTTGTTAATTCATTTGTGTAGATGCCAATACAAATGAATGGTTATCATTGCGGCTATTATGTGATGAAGTTTATGCTGACCATTTTAACTGCAGGTATTGTTGATAATTGGGAGAAGGTATTATCCCTGTCAATATAAGACTTCTTTTATAAAACTTCTTTGCAGTGTGTCCTAAGTAGTTTGATAAAGTTTATGTTAGTTTTTTACCTTTAATTGATAAACTTTTATAAAATTGACATGGATATTGTGTCCAGTTGAGTTCAAGTAGAGTTGGATTTTTTAAATGTGTGGCTCCTACATTGAAGTTTAGTAATCTGTTTGCATATGCACTTTGAGTCTGCTCATGTTAGTCATTACTCATTTGTCTGATAATAATTTTGAATTTAAACCATAAAGCTTGACAATTATGTGTGTTATTTTTTTCAGTTGAAAAGTGTTATTTGCTTGAGTCTTTGAGTTGATGCCATACTCAGTTAATTTTATAGGTCTTATGTATAGGTACGAGGATATTTTATTAATGATTGGGAAGTTATCAGATGGATCTAATTACTAAAGTTTTTTCTCCTCTATTTGGGTATTAACTAGGTTCCTTAAAAACTTCTATACCTGGGTCACCAATTTTGAGGGCAAGTTGACTTGGTGGATCTATTCATTTTTTAAGTTGAGAAATCACAAAAAGATCCATTTACTACCTTTTTCTGCTAAAAAATTTCCTTGGAAGTGTTTGTTTGGATATTAATCATTCAACTCCTCAAGTAATCCCCTTTCAAATTTATATGTTGCGAATCCTCACAATTGATCAACAGGAAGTTGGAACATGCTTAGGTTATCAATCATAGGTGAACCATCATCAATTTTCTTGGGCCAACTTCTTTTATAAAACTTCTTTGCAGTGTGTCCCAAGTAGTTTGATAAAGTTTATGTTAGTTTTTTCCCTTTAATTGGTAATTTGGTACTAATAGTGTCATTATAGTATGAAGTAATGTAATGCTTATAAGTTACTGTAGACAAAAATTATTATTGAGTTACTTGAGTTGTTAATGTTCTGTGTTATTATTGACATGGATATGTGTTTGTTTATGATTAGGGTACTGACTTTTCATCCACAGAATGTTCTGAATTTTGAGTCACTTTTAAACTTGTAAGTATTTGATAACACCCAGGCATACACCGAAGAGGAAATTAAAGAGATTCGTCAGCTTTGGGCGGAATTCTTTGTCAAGATACGTACAGAGCAAAAGGATACGCTATTTCCAACCAATTAAGTTATTTTGAGCAAAAGAATACCACATTTTGAACAATTGTTATTTTGTAAGAGATTATGTTTAATGGAATTTAAAGTATGTTAGGAAAGAGATCCTTTGAACAATTATTATTTTGTAAGATATATTTATTATGTGTTGATGACTGGAATTATCGCTGTATATAACAGGTTAATAATATGTCGGTATGGATAAAAACAAAAAAAATATTAAAAAATATTAATACATTTAGTATCGGTTATACATAAAAAACGATACTAAATGTACTTACTTAGGTACATTTAGTATCAGTGTTTCTGTATAACCGATACTAATGTACCTTAGTAATACATATAGTATCGGTTATACAGAAACAACGATACTAAATGTACTTACTTAAGTACATTTAGTATCAGTGTTTCTGTCTAACCGATACTAAATGTACCTTTAGTAATACATTTAGTATCGGTTATATAGAAACACCGATACTAAATGTACCTTAGTAATACATGTAGTATCGGTTATACAGAAACAACGATACTAAATGTACTTACTTAAGTACATTTAGTATTAGTGTTTCTGTATAACCGATACTAAATGTACCTTTAGTAATACATTTAGTATCGGTTATACAGAAACACCGATACTAAATGTACCTTAGTCATACATATAGTATCGTATGTTTATGTACAACCGATACTAAATGTACCCTAGCAGTACATTAGTAGTACATTTAGTATCGGGTAAAAAACCGATACTAAATGATCGTACATTTAGTATCGGTCGATTTAGTATCGGTTCCACAACCGATACTAAATGTGCAAAACAACCGATACTAAATGTCAAATCTGCACTAGTGGATGGGACTACTGCCATTAGAATCATGAGTCACTCACGATGGTAAGCCAACCTAAAAGACTGGAGATCCCAAGAATTAGGTTCAATGGGTAATAACAAGTTGTGAAGTGATACGAGATGAACATGCTATTATAAGTAAAGAAGCATGATTCCTGAAGCGACGTAAGGTTGAGGTGAGAGAAACTCTTAATGAGATCTATACTCTATGTGGAGTGGAGTGCCTAGCTATAGAAGTACCCTTAATAGACTCACCTTTGTGAATGTGGAAGTGGGACCGCTTCCTATGGAATCGTTGGCAGAATTCCTAGTGCGTTCACTGAACCGGGATAGACGTGCAGGGACATAAAAGCACAGGCTTATAAGAATACACCCATGGAAAAGGTTGTGTGTGGTTTTGATTTTAGAGATAGAGTTCAAGACTACGAGTCACTCTTGTTGAAACTACGTCCTAACAGCTAAGCAAAGGTTCAAGTCGTAAGACACATCTATTTATGCACAATCTTATGGAAGCGTTTGATGCTAATTCTAAAACTCCTTTTTAAATTCAAGTGGGGGATTGTTAGAACTTTGATGTTATGTGTGAATTGGAAAAGTCCCACATTGGATAAAGAATAGACACTTTGAGAGTGTTTATAAGTGGGAAACTCACACATGGGTTTGGGTCCCAAGGGTTACCCAATTTTGTGAATGGGAGAGGACACACAAAAAATGACCACCACAAGCGCGCCGCAGCCGTCTGCCTGGCCGAGCCGGGTAGGGCTTGAGCATGGGCTTTGTGGTGTATTTTTTTCGAAAATAATTTTTTATTTTATTTTTCCGCGTCCGTGACTCTCCCAACGGTCATATTGACCAAGTCAAACCGTAACGCTTTTTTCATTTAAGACGGTTTAACCAAAAGAGCCATTGGCTCTTCGTTGCTTCCCAACGGCTATTCCCTCATCCTCACCTATAAAAGGAAGACCCCTCCTAACTTCTTCCTCACACCAAAAGTTGATGCACTTCCAACTTTTCTCTCACACCTCTAAACTTTCTTTTTCTTCTCTAGGAAGCCTAAAGCATTTCCAAGCTTATTTTCTTAAGAGTGGTTTTGATAACCATATTGAGGGTGTATATCTTAGAGCGAATTTTCACGGTGTAGTGAACTTTCGTAGCAGTTTCGACTGGGCTGCTTTAACCTGGGGACGTCTTGGTTGATAGTCTGCTTGCACAATTTTCAGCAGTGCCATGAAATGTCTTAAATAGAGCGACCTAGCCGTGACTCATCCCAATAATCTCTTCGGCTTGATTTTTGAAAAACAGTGTTGTTTGGGAAAAGTTCTGGATAGGAAAGACTTGGTACTTAAGAGTGTCCATTCTTTCCTGGGAACCTACTCGAACTAACAATAAATGTTTAAGTCGAACGGTATTTCTTAAATGAATTCACGAGTGAGAACTATATTATGTTCGTAGATAAGATTGAAGTAAGTTGGGGTGGGTTAATGATCGATGGGTTGAAAAGGGGGGTAACAAAACAACGAGTTGTATTTGGAATTGATAAATTTATCTTTCCTTTGCAAACTTTTTTTGTCTTATGAGTTTTACTTATTCTAACCTTCCCAAATTTTGTTCAGAATCAAAATTAATTATATTTCGAACATGAAACTTGTTTCTTGGTTTATCACTTTGCATTTACTTCCTCTACACTCAAATTATTTTTAAAATTTAAAGGTTTTCTCATAGTTATTAGCATGAAATTCCCTGAATTTACGCATTTTGTCTGGTTAACTTCACACACGTTTATGATCGTTGACGTTTACAGTTTTAGAATTAGTTTTAGAATTAGTTTGTATCATTCAGTTGAAAATATTGTCGACATTGTTAAGGTGGATATGTTTAAAGTGAGTCATTCATATTGTAATAATTGAAGTATTCTCATTGGAATTGCAGAAACATGTCATGAGAACGTTTATTGAAATTTTACACTAAATTGGATTCCTGTTACTTGATCAGATTTAGTTTCGTTAAAAAAGATTTTTAAAATTTCTCATGACTACAAGTAGAATATTTTCCTAAACTTGTTCGGTCTATTTAAGTCCATATTGTAACTCTTGTTGATTATGGCATTACGGATTGTTTTGAATCACCTCTACATCTCTCTGTCTTTGATTGTTGCTGTTTTGAGATTTAATTGGAACCGCTGTTTTTGTTAAGTCTTTTTCGTATGTCTCAATTTTGAAAATATGTTTTCAATTATGTCTTTCCATCTTATCCGATGTCAATCATTAGATCGTGTTGTGACGCGCTTAGGACAAATCTTTTAATTGGTCAAGATATCTTGTGTAAGGTTTACACTCAATAGAATGAATTAAGAGTAAAGGAGGGGAATTGATTTGTCCATTTCCTTGTTGTATTTGATAGATAGGACTTGAACAATTTTTTAGGACAGAAATTTTCAAGTTCGGGTGTATTGTAACATCCCAATGTAAATTACTTTGATGTTTGAGTGGTTTAATTAATTGAGGATTACTTTGATGTAAATTACTTTTAGTAATTTTATGAATTGATTGTATAAATGTGAAATTAGCGTGCCATGTGTGCTTGTTTGCTAGTTTAAGTAAATTCCCTGGGGTACTGTTTGAACAAAAGTTAAGGTGCCAATAGTGTAAGACCCGTAATTTTACTGTAGTTTGAATTAGGCTTTATTATTTCTTTTCCTCTGTCAAATCGTTCTAATCGTTTTAGATAAATTAAACAGTTATGTAGATGCTTGTGGTGAAGTGTATTTTATGTAAATGGCTATTCTACTACTTCCTCAAAAGTCTTAAGTGAACAATATTTTTGAGATCGTTGTGAAATGTGTGAAAATAGTTTTATCCTCGATTTAAGGAAAATGGGAAAAATATATCGGTTGTTTAAATTTTTAGTGGACTCCGATTGCCGCCAAAAGTTAAATAAAGGTTTTATATATCGACTATAATGGGAACATAAACTTGTTATGTTTTCTAAGCTTTGATCTGAAAAATCAGTCAGGAAATAGTTTGTTCACGCGTTGGTGAAAAATTACTTACGAAGGAAATTTTATTTCCGATATTTTGGGTTACTATAAAAAATTACCCGTTAAGGACTAACTTAGAGCGCAGCATAGTGATGTCCGTTAGAGTCACAAAATAATTAGATACTTTTAGTAAGTTAATAATATTTTAATAGTATGTTAGATTTAAGTGGTTGAGATTAAACCATATTATTTTATTACAATTTGTGGACCAAGTAGATTTATGTTTTTTTTTAATTGGAAAGAAATTTTAGACTAGACCCCCTTATTCTCTGAAACCGATTCACCCCTCTTCCTCCCTTACCTCACATTTCATGTTTGCTTATTCATTCTTGAGAGAGAAAGAGCTAGTGTTGGTGCTTGAACCTTGGAGAAAAGTTAGAGATTTATGAGGGTTTGAGAGAAAATTTGAGGAAACTCCCAAGAGAGAAAGTGATTGTGGTGGCATGGGGAAGCTTGTGAATAGATTTAAGTGGTAAGTTTCTCTCTTCCTCATTTTCCCTCATGTCCGAAATGTGAATTTAGTTGATAGGAGAGTTTTGAAGTTTCTTTCATTAAATCTGTTGAGTTTATTTTGGTGTTATTGTGATGAAAATAAAAAAAATAATAAATGGATCAAAGTTCTCCTTCTATTTTGGTGTTTTAAAAAAAATGGTGATTCATTTATATGTGTGAAGGAGTTTTAGTTTGAAAAATTTTGTTTTGATGTTGATCTTATTGTTGTTGTTGAGCTTGGACTTGAAAGAAAAATCTAAACTTCTCTCTCAATCCACGGATCTTTCTTTTTCTATATAATATATTATTCTTCATTTCATTTCTTTTATTTTTGAGAGAAAATAATGGTGTTGGTTCTTGAAAAGCTTGGAAACAAAATGAGATTTTGGGAGAGATTGAATGGGATTTTAAGAAAACCTTTATGAGAAAAAAATGAAGAGGATGACACGAGGAAGTTGTAGGTGTCTTCAACTTGTAAGATCATTCTTCGCTTTTTTTTGGATAGGCCGAAATGTTGTTGTTGTTGGAATGTTGTCTCAAATTTTTACTTCTTAGAATTGATATCTACTGTTAGTAGTAGATAATGTCATCTATATAATGTAAGATCCAAATTTGTTGAGCGTTATTTATTGTTGAAAACTATGAGAAAATGATATACTCAAAATCTGAAAATTTATCATAAGAAGTGTTGATTTTGGAACTTTAAAGTTTTGGCCAAAGGAAAAACTAAAAAAAGGGGAGAAGTTGATTTATGTTTTGTTCTATAGATGTTGATAGGCATTGGGAGGAAAAGGCTTTTGATGGGTTTATAAATTCTAGAGAAAAATTATTCACCATTGATTTGTGTAGGCGGCAAACCATTTTCCTTTGAGGGAAGTTTGCGAAATTTTGATAAATGTTTTAGAGCTTATTAAAAAAAGATTTGGTTTTAGACACGGAGTTTAAAAGAAAGTTGATTTTGAATGTTAATGTGTTAAATCTAAAATGTATGTGAATTTTGTGTTCTGTTTGGACTGGAAATTTTGGAAAACGACCTAAACACAAAGGAGACCCTGTCAAATTTTCATCACAAAAGTACTTGGGAAAATTTGTGGTGTTTTGAGTTTAATTTTGAAGAAAATTGTTGTTGAATACATAAGTGGGAGTAGATATATAGTGATTGTTTGTCATGTTGTGACTTATCATTCACTGAATGATCAGCGGTAATTCTTGAGGGAGACAAGTAAAGTAGAATGTTTGAACATAGATAGATAGGATCGAGTCGTAGAGGTCGTAGGTGCAACCGGATGTAATCTACACTAGGAAGGAAAGCGCTTGAGGTAAGGGCTTCTTTCTAGTCGCTATTATATGATTGAGACTGTGGGTGGTGTTTGTATGTATTTGTTCTACGTTGTGAATGTGATTATATGATTTTGATGATATGTGATTGAGATGTCTACTGGGATTTGGAGTGACTTTGAAAGAAGGGTGCGATGAGGCGGAGGTAGGTATGACCGCTAGTGTGATTAAGTAAATCATTTTTGTAAAAAGAAACTTAAAGGAGTCCTTATAAAAGTGAGGGTAGCACCTATCTCGGATTTTGAAAAGGGGTTAGAAAGTGACTTAGAAATTTTGAGAGGTTGAAATCAGGATGAGTTAATATTTTGAAAATTATGATTTTTGAACTAATGGAAATTTATTTTGGGAAGTGAGAAAAATGAAATGTTAGGGAAGTTAGACTGAGATTTCGAGAGAGACGTTTATAGGAAATTTGTCGGTGGTGACTTGAGGAAGCTATTGGAATGATTAGCGTGGGACGGGAGATACTTAAAGAGTTGTACGTTGTTGAATCGAAAGAAAAAGTCTGTAAGGGCTCTTTTCTTTCTTTATATGTATTACTTAATTTTTGAATGTTGTGATGGCCTGTACTGATTGATATATGTGTTGCTAATGTGTTGTTTTGGTGCTTGGTGTGGTGAAATTATGCATGAGGTGTTGATGTGTAGTGTCATGCATACATAGGCGGTGTTGTTCTTCATTGGACCTCACAATGGTGGTGTTGTTCTTTATTGGACCT
Organism: Astragalus glycyphyllos; assembly: GCA_963573325.1. Lineage (NCBI taxonomy): Eukaryota > Viridiplantae > Streptophyta > Magnoliopsida > Fabales > Fabaceae > Astragalus > Astragalus glycyphyllos. Next base: position 14,781,240 of record OY754309.1, read on the forward strand.
CACAAATGGTGGTGTTGTTTTTCATTGGACCTCACAAATGGTGGTGTTGTTCTTTATTGGACCTCACAAACCCCTACGGGGGAGGTGATATTCCAGAATCATATGCATTGGCATATAGGCATTGCATTAGGATATATGGAGTGGTGTGACGTGTCGTTGTTGTTGAGTTGCTAGAATGTTGTTTGAAATTTGTTAATGTTATATATATATATATGAATTTTTATGAATATGAGTCATTATATATTTATAAATGCGTAATTCTAGAAGATGACCCTTGCCTTTGGTTCTCCAATGTGATGGATGTCAACCCAGTTATTGGAGAACCTTGTTTGAGTATTTCAAAGATGAAGTTGCAGAGGTCAGTGTCCTTTCATAGTGGAGTACTGGTTGACTCCTCGAGGTCCCAAACAAAAAGTTGGGTATAGAGTGCTTGATCAGCGAGGTGTCTCCTTTTGTCGTTCTTTAGGGAAATTTCCCAACTATATGGTTCTAGAGCTGTTCTTTGTATGGGCATTTGTCCAAGGTGTATCAGTAAAGAAAGTCGTTTCTGTATAGGTGTTTTTTTAAACACATTGTACCTTTGCGTTGTAAACCTATATATGTCATATTTTAGTTCTAGTTATTGTATCTTATTAAGTGTGACATCACGTTTCAAAAAGACTGCAACATTCTGATTGTTTTGGGAAGGGTTTTGAAAAAAAAAATACTCATGTTTTAACGATAGACAGGTAGAGTATTTTTTGAAAATTATATCATATTAATAGTTGAGTTCACGTAGCAGTGCTCTGAAAATTGGGGTGTTACAATTAGCATTAGTAAGGCTAAAATGAGAATTTCCATACCCAATTCCCTTAAATCTCAGCTCACTAAACTCTCACACAGACTCACACAACACACACACACACAAAATCAATATATGAAAGAAAAGAAAAGAAGAGAGAGAGAGAGAGAGAGAGAGAGAGAGAGAGAACATGAGAGAAGAAGAGAAAAGAAAGAGTTGAGAGAAAATCAACAAAAACCTTCATCTTGAAATGTTCCATGGCTGAAGTGGAACCCCAACCTCTCATTTTACGTTTTCATCACTAAAAGTTAGTGAATCAAACATTAACTTCAGAAACTTTAGATGCAACTTCTCTCCATCTCCATCTTTTCTTTGAAGCCAAATTCATATTGCATGCAAGACCATGGGGTTGGAGCAAGCTTGGATGATCTTGCATGCTTGTTTTAGCAGCTGATTTGGAGTATTAGAAAGCTACATTGTTGATTAAGTGGATTGGAAGGGAGTGAGAAGCTTGGTTTTCGAATTTGGGAAGCTTAGGAGTTGTTTAGAGCTTCAAGTTGTTGATTTTATTGATTGATTGGTTGTAGTCGCCTCTTCATGTGTGTTGCTCACTTTAATCTTTGGATTTTCAAAAATGCATGTTGGTTACACTATGTGTCTTGATTTTATGAAGTTGCATGTACTGGTTTTCTGAGTAGTGGCGTTTTGATGAGTGCGAAAAATCATTTTCGTGAAAAATTGATATTCGTATTGTTGTTGGAAATCCATGTTATAAGTGATGCTTTAAGGTTGTTATAATGTGAATTGAGACTGATTTTGGTCATGTTTTGAGTTGAGGATAGTTTGGTGCAAGTATTGTAACAACCGGAACGGGAATTTCCAAAGAAAATGTTGATTTTTGTGTGCAGTCAAAAGAGCTTGACTGGTGCAAGTCACTGGTGCTCAAAATTTAAAAAGTTCCACGAATCACGACCGGTGCGCCTGTGCACACGACCGATGCGACCCTATTTTTCTAAGTTATAAAATCCCCGTTTCCTCTTTGTTTTAGTATCCAACTCGCTTTCGATCCTAAACTTAACTTCAATTACTAGAGGAATGCTATGCTTATGATGATTGAGATAATTGATGATGCTATGATATGGTTCCGTATAGTTTTCGTTGTTGTTTTCGGAAACGAGTGTGACGAACTATGTAGTACATATATAAGTACTTATGTATATAAATGTCTAAACTAATTAAAGGCATAAAACACTATGGGGATGATGATCCCCAAAGGTTTAATAGCATGCTTGGCAGAGGGTATTCATGAGCCTGAAAACCAAGGCTCCCGCATTACTTAGCAGTGATTGTTGGGTTTGAGTTCTTCGTTGAGATAGAAGAAATAATTTTCCGGGTTGTGCTAAGAGGATAAGAGGAAAAGATAAATATAAGAAAACATCGAGAGTCATATAGTGATGTAATGCCAAGGAGCTCACTGGGATTTTATAAACCTCACCATTTATCTATGTTGTGTTTGATAGACAAGCAGTTAAGGAAAAGCAAAAGTAAGAGGAAGTTCGTTGAGCTTTGCTACGAAGTTTCCCATGATCATTATGTTATAATGTAACCTTTTATTGGGGATTAGGATATGTATATATGTGTACCTCTAAGATTGGATTAAGTAATCTACACTTAATTGTAAAATTGTATTGTAAGACTTTGACTGAGTTTCCATGAAATATGATTGAAAGACTGTTACCATATTGGTAAATTGGACTCCTATGAAGTATAAGTTTAAAGTTTTTAATCCAAACTTAGATTAGCATATCTCTGATTTAGAAAAATGGCTAACATTCTAGACTTTATAACGTCTAAAATTTAGGATGTTATATTAAATAAATTGAACTTGTTCCTAACATTTTTAGATTAATAACCACTAAATATTTTACTTCTTATCCTCACAAACAATTTAGTCCTTGTTAAATTTTTTATTTAGTCCATTAAATTGATATTTAATCGCAATCTTTGAGGTTGACACTCAGTTTTACTGATTTTATTTTCTTGCAACTTATTCAAGCCTTTTGATGCTTGTTTCGGGGGTTGAAGGCGTGAATATGCAGATTGAGTTAAGAATACTACCATTAAGACTTGGTAGCATTCCCAAATAATGACTTTGTGACTTTGCTAGGGTTTTCCGACAAAAGGAAAAATCTTTGAAAGCAAAACATTACTTTTGGAGCATATGCTTGACACGCTTTTCTGTACAGACACAGTGTAGCATTACGAGCAGAGTACATACATTAATTTCGAAAAGCGTTTTTTAGGTAATCTCATTATTTATGATCTTCACTTGATTGATTCAATATTATTTCTTTTTTCTTAATTCCTTATTCAAAAACTTCTATTAGAAAAGACTAATAATAAATGTCAGTGAAGATATTAATAACGCAAAAACATGGTAGAACCAGATGCACACTTGGACTAGAGGATCTCCTCATAAAATAGAGGCAACCTATGTGAGAATTGATCATTTACATTTTGGAACCCAATAGTATCACCATGTTGTTGTTGCTGCTGTTACCGTTGTTGTTGTTGTTGTTGTTGCTGCTATTGTTACTATTGTTTTTGCTACTGTTGCTGCTACTGTTGTTGTTGTTGCTACTGTTATTGTTGATGTTGCTGTTGTTACTGTTTTTGTTGTTGTTGTTGTTGTCATTGTTGTTGCTATCGAGGTTGCGTTTTCGGTGTTGTCGTCGTTGTTGTCTCGGTTCTCGTTGAAGTCGACATCGATGTTGTTGTTTTCTTCGTTGTTGTTAGTAGGGCATTATCGGGCATGGTATCTTGGTCCTGCGTTGTTGTTGTTGTTGTTGTTGTTAGGGCATTATCGGGCAAGGTATCCCGTTAGGGCATGGTAACCCGGTCCTCATATTCTTGTTGTCGTTGGTAGTAGGGCATTATCGGGCAAGGTATCCCGTTCGAGCATGGTATCTCAGTCCTGCGGTCCTTGTTGTTAGTAGGGCATTATCGGGCTAGGTATCCCGTTCGAGCACGGTATCTCTGTCTTGCATTTTTTTGTTGTTGTTGCTAGTAGGGCATTATCGGGCAAGGTATCCCGTTCGAGCTTGGTGTCTCGGTCCTATTGTTGTCATTGTTGTTGTTAGTAGGGTGTTATCGGGCAAGGTATTTCGTTCGGGCATGGTATCCAGGTCCTGCCGTTGTTATTGTTGTTGTTGATGTTATTATTGTTGTTGTTGTCGATGTTGCTGGTAGCCTGTTGAGTCTGACCGTTGAGCTTGGTTTGTTCATGCGTCCGTATGAAATCAAATAATTTGTTGTTGCTGAAGAACTTGATTTGGTGGTTGGTGTACTAATTGTCTTGTTGCTGTGTCTGCTGATTGTGCATGTTGTATGACTAGTTCCTTTTTCATGACTGCCTGTTAGTTGTCGGGTGCGTGTGTGTTGGGAACGCTCACTGAGATTTTTATCTCACCCTTTCCATTCAAATTTTTTTACAGTTAACCAGCAAGGAGAATTGAAGAGACATTAATATTTTGTATTAAAGCAGTTGATGTGTAATTTATAAACATAATTAGGTTGATGTAAAGTTAATTTGTATAGAGGGATAACTGTATTGTTGTATTCATAAGAAAGTAGAAAGTGATCACTCTATTAGTTTAGTACCGTTTGATGTTTTAAAGTCGATAATAATGTTTTTAATTGTTTCCTCAAAATTTTCCGCCATCACGTTTTTACTATAAAAATAGCTATAATGAATCAAGGTGTTACAACTTGTACTTTCACAGCAGCTTTAGAGCTGTACCATGAAGCTTCACAACATTCAGCCTTTAACATACTTTTTTTGACCTAGGAATAATCATGGAGTTCCTCCTTCATTTATTGTGAGTTTCCAGCAACAACAACTTCTCTGATTTTCAATAAATGTGAGCTAACATGTTTGTCTTGCTGAGAAGCTTAATGATGATGATCTTCATGAATTGTTTTTGAACTTGTTCTTCATCTTCATCTTCAACCTTCACAATTCTGGATCTTCAAGATAAATGTGGGGCAACACTCGTTTACAATTCTGGTCAATGTTGCGTTAACTTGGTCAACCCTTTTGGTTGACTTTTGCGTTGACTCAACCTTCAAAGTTGACTTTTGGTCAACCTTCACAGAGATCAACCTTCACATGACCTTAACCTTCACATCTTTCGACCTTCACAACTCTTTTCTACCTTCATTTTTCTATGATCTTTTTAGCACAAGGTAAACTGATATTTTGCTATCTTTAATGACTTGTTCTTCACACTTGAAATAAACTTGTTAGATAACATTAACAAGAAAACTTAATACCTTACTATGTTTGTATCATCAAAACATGAAAGGAGATTTTCATTCCAACACCTACTGTACCTACTCCTTTGATGAAGCCTTTGTCATTGTTGCCAAACATAACAAGTCCTCCATCAAAGCTCTCCAAGGAGAGGAACTTATCTTTCTCCCTTGTCATGTGCCTTGAGCATCCACTGTCTAGGTACCACAACTTTCTTCTTGATGCTATGAGGCATGCTTGCATTAGTTTTTGACAATGATCTAGGTACCCATTTGTCTTTGGGTCCTTGAGGGTTAGTTTTCAAATTCATGGGATGTTTTTGCTTATTTGTACAGACTGAAATATGATGTCCAGTTTGTTTACAATTTAAGCACTTGATTTTGCGCTTTCTCTTTCTCTTTTTATATATTTGATCTTCTTCAGAGGGAGTTAACCTTTCTTGAGAAGCTTCAAGATTTTGTGCATAGATCATAAGCTCATTCGTTAAATCACTAACTTGATTTCTAAGCATTGTATTTTCCTTTTCAAGTTCCAAGTTAGACACAATGAGTTTTTCTTGTGTTTTTAGGTTGAGAAGCTTGATTTCTTTAGATAGTTTGAAATGAGATTTTTGTAGGGTGTGAATTGTTTTTCCCATTCTTTCATTTTGAGTTTTCAGCTCCTCATTTTCCTTTTTCAAAACACATAACTGATCTTTAAACAACATGCATTTTTGAGAAAGAATGTTTGAATCATAAAGCAAGCTATCAAAGGAGGATTCTACTACCTTGCAAAAATAACATTTAGAGAGTTCAGAGTTTTGTACCTCTTCTTGTTCTGTTTCTCCCATGAGACAAAGATTTGCAATTTCCTCTTCATGCTCACTTGATCATTCTTCTGAATCATCCCATGTGGCCATTAAAGCTTTCTTCTGAGGTGTGAACCTTCTTGGACTCTTCTTATTTAGAAGAGGTCAGTCTTGTTTCATGTGGCCAGACTTCTTGCTTTCAAAACAAGTGAATTTTGATTTGTTTCCTTCTCCTTTAAATGTCTCCCTTCTGAACTGAGGTTTTCCTCTTTTTTTTTGTTAAGCCATATGCTGATTCTCTTAGATATCAAGGCTAGTTCTTCTCCTTCTGTATCATCATCACTTTCTAGCTCTTCCTCATCCATTTGAGAAGATTTAAGTGCCAGTGACTATCATTTCTGAGAAGAAGAGTTGTCTTCTTTCTGAGAAGCTTTTAAAGCAATTGTCTTCCTTTTAGTGAACCTAGCAGATGGTCAATTTCTAATGAAGACAGATCCTTTGCTTCTTATATAGCAGTTTTCTTTGGCTTCCAAGCTAGTGGAAGACACTTGAGAAGTTTGGTAACCTTCTCAACATTTGGATAGATTTTCCCTAGAGAACTTAACCCATTGATGATTGTAGTGAATCTACTGAACATTTCCTCAATGGTCTCTTCTTCAGTCATTTTGAACATCTCAAATTCATGGATGAGCACGCCTTTCTTTGCTTCTTTTATTTGATCAGTTCCCTCATGAGTAGTTTGCAATGTATCCCATATTTCCTTAGCAGTTTCTTTTCCCACTATCTTGTCATATTCTGCTCTTCCCAATGCACAAGTTAGGTAATACTTGGTTTTAGCATTTTGTAGTACACGATGCTTCTCATCAGCAGTCCAATCAGCCTTTGGTTTGGGAATACGGCTATTTGATACATGACCTGCTATAGTTGGAACATATGGACCATTTTCAACAATGTCCCTTATGTCTGTGTCCTGAGATTCAAGGAATAGTTTCATTTGACTTTTCCAATAGTAGTAATGTTCACCATTGAACCCAGGTGGTCTGTTTGATGAAGCACCTTCTGGTAGGAAGACAACAGAATTTGGTTTGGCCATGACTTCTTCCAGAGGCCGAGCTCTGATACCAATTGAAGTCAACAATGTCACAAGGAAGGGGGGGGGGGGGGGGGGGGGGGGGGGGTTGGAATTGTGATCCTTTTTAAATTCCCCTGCAAGAACATAACTTTCTTCACAAGAATGACTTAGAGTTAGGACAGTAAATGATTTGAGTTAAGAAGGGTGAGTCAAAAACAATCTTCTTAACTTAATAGGTGAGCAGAGAAGGTTGATTTATCTGTCTTCTCAACTTTATAGAGGAGTTGAGAAGGGTCAGACAGTTTCACCTTCAATACTTAACATTCTTAAAAGGGTATCTGTTGATTGTTAAGATGTAGCTAGACTGGTGATAATGTTGTGATATATTTAGAAATAGCTTTTCAAGAGTTTTAACAGGATGTTATAAGTATAGAGAAGATGTGAGAAGGGTTGAAAACTTCGTTTTAATTTCAGAACATTTACAGGTAGAGAAGGGTCAGAGTTGACACTTCTCAGTTTACACATATCTTCTCCTGATGGAGAGTTTTCTCATGAAGGGCAAACTAATGATTTAAAAGCAATAAATAACACAGTGATTTATAGTGGTTCACCCAAATTCCTGGGCTACATCCACTCCTCACTTCCTGTGAGTATTTCCACTATTTTTCAAAAATAGTTTAAACCTTTTACACCTCCCTAGGGTAAAGGAACTCTTGGTAGTTTTCTTCACACAGCTCTACCTACTGTAAACTCCCCGAATAGACTCCTTTTGATCTATTAGACTGCTTCTAACACAAAAGCACTCACTTCTCAAGTCCTACAGCAACACATGCCACTTGAGAAGGTTCCCTACAGGTATTCTTTTTAAGTATTTGGGTTTGTGGGATTTCTAGAGCTTGGTTGACACAAATGGAGTATACAATAAATACAACAACACAAGACTTAATACATACTCAGAGATCAAGTGAATCCCTTCATGTTTGTAGCAGCTGAGTATGGATGAGAAAAATCTTTGACACTTGAGAAGGTTGGAAGTTAAGAACTCAATGCACTCTCATGAGGATCAATGGCGACCAGGAGCGTTAATTTATAGATGAAATTTTGTGTAATATCCTCTGGTCCAAACATTATAGTCGTTGGTGAAGTAATATAGGCATTTATAGCCGTTGGGAAGAGCTGTCTGCACAACACAGCTGTGTTTCTGCTTTTCTGCAGAAGACAGCTGTTTCCCGTTGTCATGACCCTTCTCACAGTGACTCTTCTCACACATGACAGATGATGAAGATGATGCTTCTCAAGTTGATGCTTCTTATGTTGATGTTCCTTAGAGTAGCACTTGTAGTATGACCCTTCTCAACATGACAATTCTCATCATGACCCTTCACCTGGTCATGATTCTTCTCATCTGATGCTTCTCATCTCCTTTCTTATAGTTCTGTCATGACTCTTCTTAGGTTGATCCCTCTTAGATATCCTTCTCATATTGCCATAGATACAGATGAAGCTTCTCATGATGATCTTTCTCAAGTGGACCATATGGTCTTGCTCTTTTGATCTTATCATAAGAGGTTTCTTCTTTAAGAACATTGTGGGCAATATTTTCTTAAGTCTTCTCACATTTTGATGCTTCTCATAAGCATACATCTTCTTGAGAATGTCTTGATTAACCTGTACTTATTAATCACTCAATAAGAGACATTAGTAGCATATGAAATCAGATAATTTAAGCTTCTCACATTTGAGGGTTTGTTAATCATCAAAACTAATTAGGGATTTCGCCTCAACAATACATACATAGGTATAGTTCTCTCTCACGCACTAGCTCAACAATCACATTCAACCCGTGGGAAATTCAAGTCACACAACCGTATGTTAAAATTGCACTTGAGAGAGGGATTTTTGCTAAAACATACATCTTTTATTTCATGCAATAAATTTGCCAGAGGAAGATAACTTTGTCCTATGACAAAGGATATATGAATTGATTTTGTATGGTAAGTAGACAATAAATAAACAAAAAGTTTTACTGTCGCGCAATGTCACTTTAAACCAGTTTTATACTAATATCCAATGATGTTTCACTATTTTTCCACGCCAGCCTACTCTTGTAACCAAATCTTAAAATTCACCTCAAAATAATGTGCTCTTCTTGAATGTTAGTTTAAAACTAGTTTACACCAAAATAGTATATCCATAAAACTCATAAACACATGCGGAGGATAAATAGTGCATGCTTTACAATTAATCAGTTACATAAAGTATAGAAGTCCATACCTCGAGCTGAAATCTTTTCAGAACAGTAGGATTTGACAGATCCAAGAGATTTAGCTCCATTAAACTCAATGCAGATGAAGAGTTGTTTAACCTTATAATCAGTTGGAATAGCATTTCCTTGTTAAATACACTTGTCATTTGTATTAGCTTCTTTCTTCTTCTTCTGTAAAAAGATGTAACACCTCTAATATATGAAGTTCTTTTGGAAGCAATTATAAAATGTATAAGATTCAATCATTGCACATACAGATTTGCAACTAGAGTTTGACTTGTTTTTGTTTTAACTCTCTTGTGGTGGGATTTCAACTTGTCCAAAATTTCTTGGAGCAATGTACTTGAAAGCACTACTTGAATAAACATTACCTTCAAAAGTAACGAAAATTAGTTTTAGAAATTAGTAGAATAAAGTTTACATTGTAAAAATACATACATTTGTGCATGATATAAATACACACAAATATTTTGCATTGATAACTTTAATTCTGCGATCTCGAAGGGTTTTTTGGGTAGTGTAATTTTAGGAGGAAATTGAAATATTTTAACTTTAATTTCAAGGTAATTAAAATTTACCAATTCCCCAAAAAATTATATTACCTCAAAAAAACACTTCATCCGAAAACACCTTGTATAAATTAATTCATATAATTTAAGGACATAACAACTTCATGTATTTGTTTTTACTTATAATTATCTAAGTTTCTCTATAATAGTTTCTAATAATCGTATCAAGAGGAGTGATACCAACACTCTCTTACTCTCTTTATGATTCGTTAAAATTCATGTCCGTCCAACTAATTTAGGAAGATCTACTTTCAGCATGGCGCGACCTACATGTATTTCACCCAATCATTAAGATATTATTGAAGAAAATGCGCAAAAGAGTGTTGCTAACATCTTTCTCAAATCAATGTTGACGATACTAATTTTATCTCATGCAAAGGATACTAATGTGCAAAAAAGAATGTTATATTTTATTTCATTCAAAGGATATTAATTTTAAATTCACTTTAACAACCATAATGTTAAAAAAATAGAGTTAAATATGTTTTTGGTCTCTATAAATATAACAAATTTTGTTTTTAGTCCCTGTAAAAATTTTTGGGCACTTTTAGTCCCTACATTATTTTCGGTTTGGACTTTTAGTCCTTGCTGTTAGTTTTCACTAACGGCGCTAATGTGGCATTGCTTATTTGTCATATTTTTATGCGTTGGATGACATATTTTATTTCCACATCATTTTCTTAATGCCACATAATATAAATGCTGGAAATAATAAAAACTGAAAACAAAATAAAAAAACAAAAATTAAGAACCCAAGAAAGATTCAGAATCCCGAATCTCTAATCTCACTCTCATTTCCATTTTTTTCATCTTGCTATCCATATTCATGGTTGTGAACACCCAATTTTAATCGGTATTTGTTTTAATTTCGTTTTAGAAAAAAAAGACTATAAAAAAAAAGAGGAGTTGTCTCGCTGCCCGCATGCCACTTCTAACTAAGCGCGTGCGTTATTTTTAAGCATGTACCGTTTTATTTACGTTGTGTGTCTGACATCTCCAATCTGAGCGCGTGTATAATTTCTAGTGGTGTACTTTTTTTTTTATCGAGTACATACTTTTGCGGGGTGTGCGCGTGTTCGCGACACCACGTGTTCGCGTCTTGTCGTGTATAAGTGTTTATTTTGAGTGCTTATTATTTTTATTGTTATAGCTGTTGTTATAGTAGTTGTTGTTAGTTTAGTATTATTGTTATAAAAAATAATAATATTAATATTAATATAAAAAAAATATATGAAATAAATAATAAAGAAAAAATCAGGGTTTTGAATATTTGTTCTTATTAATATAATCAGTTTATTTACAAGAAAAGGATACACAAACAAAATCGATTTTGTTACACATAGGGACAAAAGATTAAAAGCAAAATAGTACACAAATTTTTTTTTAAAAAAATATACAAAAAGAGGATGGCAACGTTGCTGCCTATGGTTGTTGCTGCTTTGCTCCAGCTTTTAACATTTTGAGTTACAAGCTCAAGCTCTTTCATCTTCTCTCTATGCTTTTTACACTTTGGGCAAAAACATCCCAACCCATCCCTTGCTGCTTCCAGTGTATTCAGAGGTTGTTGGTGCTTTTATTCCCCATGAGTTTTGATCCTCTGCTCCTACACCACACCTACACCATATTTTTTGCCTATAAATACCATGAATAGTGACAGAAAAAGGGGGGAGGGAGTGAGAAGAAAAACATTACAGAGAGAAATGTGAGACAAAAAAAAATCAATTAGGAGAAAGAGGGCTTTGTTTCAAGAAAAGAGAATAGAGTGAATCTGTAAGAAAAAAGAGAGAAGAAGCAAAAGACCTCTGTAAATAAGGGCACCACCACCACTGTCTCCGGCGAGCACAACCGCCGCCGTGAGCTCCGGCCAACACCATACAAATAACCACCACCACCCAAAACCCCCAACAGCTGCAACCCAAAAATCTCCACAACCGTCACTGACTCTGTCGCCACCGTGAGCTCCGCCGCGGTCAACAGCACTCTCCCCTCCCTTCCCCTTTCAGTTTTTGTTTTACTGGTTTTGTTTTGACTCTCTCTTTCTTTTTCTCTCTCTCTCCCTTTATTTCTTTTGATTTTCTTTCTCTCTCTCTTTTCAAATGAACATGCGCATAAAGAGTGGGGATGATGGGGTGTCAAATCCCCCTGACCCAAATTTCTTGTCAAATCTCTTCACACTTCTTTTTCTCTTTATTTTAGTTATTATACTTATTTAACTTAATCAAATGAATACTAATATTGAAAACAGCATACTCCACCCACTTTACTCACGTCCTTGCCTTGTTTTTTTATTTTTATTTTACTTTATTTATTTATTTAATTATTTAGTTGTTTACTTTATTATTTCATTTTGAATTTGAATCAACTAGGTCTTCTCCCAAAAAAAAACTTACTCTGAGCACACCTTGTGCTGCTCCAGAAACGTGTCCCCACCTCTCTCTCATGTTCCTATTACCTTTTGTCCCTTATTTATTTATTTATTTATTATTTTATGTTATCATTATTATTTTTTATTATATTTTTTTCATTTAGTTACTTTGTGTTTTTGGGTTTATGCATAAAAATGTGGGCACTCTTGTATTTGTTAGAAAAAGATATGGCTGAGATGTGACATCTTGTCAATCCCGGTTTAAGACGTTCGAGTTATACAGCTTGATGATTTTAAACCCCCTTCAAAATTAAAACCAATCAACGCACAAATATTTTCCAGAAAGAACTACGTAGCTTTTGATTCTCCGCCACGCGGAAATACGTAGGAGCGGGGCCTCCCCGTCAAGCGAAAATTAATTTTTTTCCTTTAACACCTATTTTTCATAAAAAAAATCCTAAAAAATGGTTTTTGATTGAGGTGTACACCTTGTCAAATTCCAATTTATGAGACTTTAGCTGTACAGCTTTGATCTTAAACCCCTTCAAAAATAAAATCAACCAACCAACAAAATTTTCAGGAAGAACTACGTGACTTTTAAGTTCTTCATTGCACTAGAGGATATGTAGGAGCGGGGCTTCCCCTCAAGTCAAAAGCTAAATTTTCTAATTTTGTCCCTAGTTTATTTCTTTGTAAACCAAATTATTTATTTTTGGGGTAAACGGATTTTCTAAACTTATTGATAATCTGCACGATCAAATTTAAGGTAACTGTCTTGGGACAGATGTATTAGGGGTTCTGTGGAATTAAGTTTTCGCCCTTCCCTATACATAACCGACTCCCGAATCCAACTTAGTTTACGTAGACCAAATAACATTAAATGTAGGTTTTTCTCAATTTTTCCTATTAAATAAATTGGGTGGCGACTCCTAAAATCACACATTTTTGGGCCGTCTACGTCGAGATCCCTGTCACGACAATGGTGTAATCTGTAATACCCTGGTATTTTTAAACAATAGAAATACCAAAACATACATTTAGTTTACATCAGAGTATAAAACTTCCTGCTTAGATATACATCACTGCAAGAATAGCAGAAACGATTACAACTTATTACAGTTCAAGTCATTAATCGAGTATAAAGACAACATGGGAAAAAATACATAAACTAGGACTTTAATTGACTAAATCTTCAAATCCTCTCCTCGTACACGTCATCTACTCATGCCTTATCGCCATCTTCTTTCCCTATTTCTCTGTAAAAATCACAACATATGATAGGGTGAGATAAGATATCTCAGTGAGTTCTACAGTGACCCCTAACATTCACTCGGTTCAATTATAAAACCGTAGTTTAATTTATAGACCACTTGCCTATTTAATTGTAGCCCATCGCCGACCGTACACAACTACTAATCCCGGCATCTAATGTGCTACTCAATTAACTTTGACCTTCGTAATTTAATTTATAAACTACAAGTCTTTTATCAATCGAAACATCGACCGTGAAACAGCCACAATCTCGGTGAATCGTGCAAAAAAACCTAGCATAACATCGGCCGTCACAACATGCTTACTCCCGATGAACCCCCGCTAGTACTTTCCCTAATGGATACTGGGCCTAGGTTAGAGGCTCATGACCTTCCCCGCCTAGTATGCTATTCAATGGGTCGTCACCCATAAGTGATATAATTCATATATCATACCCGCATTGGGCCGTCAATCTTATTCGATATAATTAATATATCATGTCAATGTCAATGATAGAATATAAGTTTCCGTTTTGGTTTCAAAACATTTGCTCACATGCATACAAATTTTGGTTTTTCGAAATATTTATAACTTCCAAAACATTTCTTAAAACCCAAGTTAAACTAGTCAAAATCATGTTTTTATAATGTATATAACATCCCAATTGGTTGGGAAAAGGATTAGGAGTGGTTTGGAATCGAAAGGAGCGACGAAACAACGTTTTAGGCAAGCTGGACCAGAAAATTGGCACGACCCGTGTTAAATTCAGCACGACCCACGCTGCTGAAAATTCATTTTTCTAGCCAACCTGAAAGTTAACACGACCCGTGCTGAATTTAGCACGACCCGTGCTACTATAGCAGATTCAAAAATTCGTTCGTTTCGTTTCTCCTATCGCGTCCACTTCAAAATCTAGTCACAATTCAACTGAAAAACAGAACACACTTTACCATATTCTAGTTGAAACAACAACAATCACAAGCAATATATCGAGTAAGTGTTTATCGAAACTTCAAAATAACGAATTTTTCCGAAAATACCGTTTTGACTCAAAAACTCTTTCAAAGCGAAATTAAAGCATAAAATCAAAAATTTCAAACAATCATGACAAACAAAATAAATCCCTAAACGTGAGTAGAACTCACCCGGAATGTCGAATTCACCAAATACCCGAATCTTCACACAACGAACGAACCAAACACTACTCGAATATTCCCCGTAATCGCTCCTCTTGCTCCAAGGTTACCTTAAACACCCTAAATTCGAACTCCAAAGCCTCAAGCTACTGAACACCCTTCAAATACATTTTAATCTTCTTTGCAAATTCAGCTTTACCTCAATCAATTCCCTACTTAGACATGTAAGTCCCCAATGTGCTCCAAGACTCCATTTTTGACCAAATGAAACTTTGAAGCTTGATAATGGTGGAAGGACCAAGAGGAAGAATGAGGGAATGAATTTAGTATCTATGGAGAGGGAATGAAAAATGATTGAGAATGGTGAAGAGATCCCTCACATGCATCAAACTTCCAGTGAATTCTCACTTCTTCTTCTCTTTCTCTCTCTCATGCGACTTCCTTCTCTCTCTCAACCTCACTACTCTAAATTTTCAGTTTATGTGTTTTTATTTGATCAAATTCTATTAAATGTAACTCATAGTGTTCTTCATTAGTACATGATCATTCTTCATATACATGTATAGACTCATTTTTTTAAAATTATTAGCACACACTCTTGAGTAAATGTGAAGGAGATAAAGTAACTGATCTAAGAGAGGCGACAAAATGCTGATAAAGCAAGACAGTTCTTCAATCAGTTCTCTATCTTAAAGATAGAAAGAGGGATTGATGAAATTCTATTGAATGTAACTCATAGTGTTCTTCACTGGTACATGATCATTCTTCTTATACATGTTTAGACTCTATTTTTTAAAAATTTTAATACACGCTCTCAAGTGATTGTGAAGGAGATAAAGTAATTGATCTACGAGAGGCGGAAAATGACAGGGCACACCAATTGAATTCACAAGGCAATTGACGTTGTTGCTGAGCAACAGGAATCGATGCCAGACAACACAAACACAACAGAAAAAACCAAAATAATAACTCAACACATGCACATAATCTTTTATCTTATGTATCTATAGATTATAATTTTTAAACTTCAAAGTGCAAACTCTTAATATAATGTCAAAGACATAAATGGATTAATATAACTAAAGTAGCATGTGACACGAAACATGAAGTGCATACCAAAGTCTATTGATCGTGTTGCTGACCAAAAGAAATCCCACTTTGGTACTATTGATACTTGCATTTGTTAGGCCCAGTTAAAAAGGTTGTGCCATTTGATTGTGCAGTAGTTGAGTGTAATATATATATATATATATATATATATATATATATAGGACTGAGTCCAATTTCACCAAAATATTCATATTGGGACTACGACTTGGGATTTTTTTTTTTGTGTTTTTGCTTTAAATCTGGTTTCTTTTTTTTAAAAGCGGATTTACCTATTGAGTAGATAAAACCACTTTCAAAAAATAACAGAGTGGATTTACCTTAACTGGGGCTTAATCCGCTTTTTTATTATTAAAAGCGGATTTACCCTTTTGTTTGATAAATCCCAAATTCCATTGTTTACTAATTTTTAGTAATTTTTAAAATTTTTCAAAATCTCCAAAAAAGTCAAAATAAATGTGCATAACATTATTTTAGTTTTATAAGATTTTTAGTGATGTTTTTTATAAATCACAAAGGATGGGGAAAAAAAGTCCCACAAAAAAACCTTTTTTGTTTGGTTTCGGTATATGTGACCTCTAGGTGGCCCATCCATTTTGGAATTTCAACAAATTGTGTAGTTTAGTTTCTAAAGAAATCCCTAACGTATTTTATCTCTCACTCATTTCCTGTAAGTCCTGTCATTATATACCTTCATCTCTCTTGCACTCAGGGTTCCCTTTCTCGGGTATGTTATTCCCCCAACTTATGATGTTAAATATCTGCTTAATCTTTCTTATTTGATTTTGTTGGTTGCCGCTAAATACCTTTATTTTTTTTGGATTTATGAATTATTAGATTTTGACTCTGCATATTGTTGAAATGAGAAATAAAGTGTATGAATCTCTTTTTTGTGATTGATTTAGGGAATAAGTGAAGAACGATATACAAAAAAATAAAACATGTCGTAAATAACTTGGAATATTTCTCCTCTAATAATAGTATAGTACATGCAATTTTCAACTCAATTAACACTGAATAAAATGATTATGGAAATATAAATTGATTGTATAGCTCACTTTTATTAAGTGAAAGAACAGATTAAGGAATAATAAACACCACACTTTGCTGCTAAATGTTCTAACAGTTCTACATCTGTAAGATCAAACTTAACACCAACAGGAAATCCAGACCACTTAGGAGAAACCTAGACAAATTGGAATAAGCTTGAAAAACTTTTTAGCATAAGAAATCTATGCTCTATTGTAAGAAGATAGGTTAAGCAAATGCACTCCTTTCTCCGTAAGTTTCATCTAAAGTAATTGATTTTTCATAATAGAAACTATGAGAAGCAACTTACCTGATGGCATTGTAAAATCCATCAAAGTAACTTTATTTTTCTTTCGGTTCTTCTTCTCATTTTTGAAAAAATAAGCACTATGACAATTAACAGAAATATCCACAATTCTCTAAGATCAATAACTTTAACTTTGGTTTTTCTACCATTTTTGCGCCATCCCAAAATAATCTCAAAAATGAGTAGAAGAACAAAAAAAGAAGCCCCAATCTCCTTATTTAACTTATACACCATATGAAGTATAAAAAAACAATAGTAACTTATGACTTTATTTTCTGCTTACTCTGCTCTTCTACACCTCTATAAATAGTGGAATTGGAGTTGAAGAAACTGATATTAATATATAAAAAATATAAATAAAAATATGTATTCCTTTGCATGATTTCCATTTATTTGTTGATCCCACACCATAGAAGCCACTCTGAGTGGATAGTGTCGAATTGTGTAGATTTCCCACGGAGTTGTTGGATCCACTGCCTATAATCCAATATTGCTCTGATGCTCTCAACACGAAAAAATTATTTAACGAATGTTGTCTACGTGTTAGCTGTATTATTTGTGTTTTTAAGTGTCGACCAGTTAATTTAGGTGTCTGACAGCCACTTCTATTGTATTCAAAAACTATCAAATATACGTGTTGATATTCTGTATGCGTATTACATTTTCTTCATATTTGTACTGTTACAGTTTTTCTTAAAAAAAGGTCTTCGTTGGAACATGCATTTCAAGTTTTCTCCTATGGAATCTCTAATCCCCAAATTAAAACAAAACAAAGAAATATATAACACCCTAGTATTTCTAAATAGTAGAAATACCAAAACATACATTTTAGCTTACATCAGAGTATAAACTTTGCTGCTTAGATACACATCATTGCAAGAATAGCAGAAACGATTACTTAACTTAAATATTAATTCAAGTCATATTATATATTACAGAGACAACCACAGGAAACATAAACTAAGATAAAAGAACTAGTCTTCAATCTTCTCCTCGAGTATGTTACGTAACCATGCCTTCTAGCTTTCCTCGTTCACTATTTCTCTGTAAAAACAACAATAATGATAGGGTGAGATAACATATCTCAGTGAGTTCTACCGTAACCCCTAACATTCGCTCGGTTTAATTACAAAGTCCCTCTTTGGTAATTCAATTTGAATTACAAAATAATCCTTTTTCATCTTTTATCGCATCACCAACCACCCAAAGTAGCTTAAGTGATGAATTGCAATATTACATTTTAATCTTTAGCACGTCACCAACTCCGAAAGCTTAAGTGAACCTCCTAGCCAATAGTACTATCCCTAAAGGCAGAACAACAATCATAAAAATGATTCATGAGGGCCTAGGTCTAGGGCATATGACCTCCCTACCCTAGCATGCTAATCAATAGGGGTCGTCACCCCGACTAGATATAATTTATATATCGTACCCGCATTGGGCTGTCAAATTTATTAGATATAATATATATATATATATATATATATATATATATATATATATCTATATATCTTATCCACATCAATTATAGATGCAATCAATAGACCATTTAGTTCGGTTTTGTTTTTAAACATAACTGCTCACACGTGCACTAAGTTTGATTTTTCGAAACATTTATAATATTCGAAATACAAATCAATCAATATATATGGTTATTTCCTTTCGTATGCTTCGTAACACATTTGAGAACACATTAATCGGATTCCTGGATCAAAAGTTATGATCAAAACGGTTTTTAGGTAAAATTGAGATAGCAGGGTGCGCGTGAGTTGCGCGTAAGTGTAACATACGCGTGAAGAAACAGTGGATATTGCGCGTAAGTCGCGCGTAAGCGCAAATTACGCTCGGAGAGACAGTAGCTATTGCTTGTTTTGCGCGTATTTCGCGTGTGAGTTGTGTGTACGCGCCCCTGGACAGCAAGAACACGATTTTAGACAACATTCCACATCAAATTCTTACCCAATCTCACCTTTAACACAAACCAATTCACACTAGAACCAGAATCAACGTTTAACAGATACAAAACACTCCATAACAGTATTAAATAACAACCATAGTAACACATAGAATCAAACAACCATTAGTTTCGAAACACATAATCACAATTTTGAAAATACGGTTTTGACTCAAAACTTTCAGAGCGAAACAAAATTAATGCAATTCAGGAACGATAACAAACCAATTCAAAAACAAAAATCCTAAGCGAGTAGAACTCACCGATTGTGATGATAATCACAAATAACCACGAAGTCGAAGCCCACGAAAACCGATACCTCACGAACAATCCCCGAATCGACTCCGATGCTCCTCCGAACTTGAAATCGTTCCGAAGCTAATCCAAATACCCAAAATGACACTGTAGGTCTCTATCACTTTGATGGAGTACAGTTCCAACTTCTACAACCCCACATTGTTCTAAAACTCACTCAAAAAGGTAACTTTAGCAAGACAAAAGAACCAGAATTCAAAACTGTTTTTCCCCCATTTGAACTTCCTAGTGGTGCACGAAAATGAGGTCAAGAATCCTTACACCAGCTTCAATGTTCTATTATTACCCCTCCTTTAGCTCATCTCCAACATCAACATCAATTTCTCTCATAAAAGAGGACATGCAAACCCATTCTTGGAGCTTCAATGAAGATGGACTTTTGGTCACTGTTTTTAGGGATTTCTAGAAGGATAGATTCTGGTTTTTGCCTAGAGTGAAGAATAGAGAATGATGAGGGTGGTGGTGGTGTTAACAAGAATGGAAATGGTGGTGATTTGGAGACTTACTCTTCCTTTCCTTCTTCTTCTCTTCCCCTCGGCTCTCACTCTCTCTCCCTCTATTCTCTCTCACTTTTCTTTCTTAAATTCAGCAATTGAATACAATGAGAGCGTGTGTGTTGTTTTTGGGTTAGTGAGGTGAAGGTGATCTAAGGAAAATGACCACAATGCCCCTCCTCTCATTCACTTAAATCTATTTCAACCCAAATAGTCACACAATAATGCACAACACATGGCACTTAATAATTAACTTAGCTATTTCATAATATCAAATATACTAGATTACTCATATTAGCAAGTCAATTTAATGTGACATCATACTAATTTTTATTAAATGAAAATTAGTGAAATGATCGTTTTATCCTTTTTCTCTAATTCTCACTTAAAACCAATTTCCTAGATAATAATCAATCACATAACTATTCACACAATAATGCAAAGAAATCATTTAAATTAGCAATTATATATTGCTTTCACGACAATCTCATATCCTCAACTAGATTTATTATTTAATTGAATAATAAATCAATAGTTAATTTCGTTAACCGAAATTAACGAAACTAGGGATGTTACAAAATTCATACTCCATAATGAAGAATGTCACACATCATGCATTCAAAAGGCTCTCGACGCTGTTGCTGACCAAGAGGAATCGGTGCTAAACAACACATACAGAACAAAGAAAATCAAAAATGATAACTCAATGCATGCACCTAACTATTTTTCTTACGTATCTATAGATTATGTCAAAGACACCAATTGATTAACATAACAAAAGTAAGATGTGACAGGGAGACATAGTGCATTGCAAAGTCTATTGATTGTGTTACTGAGAAAAAAATCCAACGTTCGTATTATTGACGTTGCACATAATAAATATTTACGATTCGTTCATGCGTTAATAATCAAGAACGATATTCACCCTCCTTCGCCAACGCGTACGAAGCACGGCTCCTGGGTCTAGTTGGAAAATAGTTTTTCATTCTCCACCTTGTGTGACTAAGAGCTACAACAATGTGACGATCCCTTGCTTAAAAACTACACTCACTAGAGGGCGGTCAGAGGTAGAGTTGGTAGATGTGAGTCTTGATCAACAATGTTCCGATCCGAGGTGGGGTGTGGTACCTGCAAAGCCACTCCGACGCTCAAGTTAGGAAACGAGTCTAGTGTAGGTGACAATATGGGTGAGACAACATACCTTAAATACTTGCATTGATTGCTTATTTATAGAGTCGAGTGGCGTGTGACCTAATTGATCTGGACCGTCCGATATGAGAATTAGATCTTGGCCATTGATTGATGGATTTGCTTTTATGTGTGGGCCTCTTGATTATGGGCCTTATTATGGTCATTGAAAGGGGCCCAATCCGTAACAGTTTCCCCCCAAGTCTGGTATCTAGACTTGCTAACATGTCTGATCTTGAGGTTTTCGGGACTCAACTCTGTAAGCTGCAATCTTTCACGAAGCCGTGCGTGATCTCTGGAATTTTCCCCTTGCTCCGATCTTCCGGGATCCGATGTTATGAAGATATTCTCGTATGACGAGATTGAAAAGACCATTGAGTTACTCAAGGGGCCTGATTAGTGGTGACACTTCGATTCTCGCACCTGCAATTACTGTTGATGATTGGCATGCCATACGATGGCGGCTGGTGCAATGATGACACGTCGTTTTACGCACGCGTAATTAATGCCACTGAATGGACATGACAGTTCATTTTTGAACCAATTCGTGTCCCTTGGCACCTATATATAAATAGGGGTTTGGTTTCTTCATTTGGACTGCTACTTTTGAATTTGCTCTGACTACCGATATTTACATCAGAGTACCGAGCTTTCATCTTCGAGGACATCATGGCGAGAGTGCATTCTTTTTAGTGGAATGAGATCGTGAAACTTGGCAAGGAACTTCGGCTTCAAAGAGCTTTTGTTTTGCAAGGTTTGTGTCTTTTAAATTCATCTTCCTTTTTATTTTACCTCGGACTTCGCTCTGTTAGCTTTACCTTCCACAGCGTGGGGGTCGTTAGGTCGGGTTTCGACTTGGTCGAAGACCCACCATATGTCCTGATCCTGACATTACCTTCCCCCATTCCTATAGGTCTGAACTGGCGAGGACAAAACAAACACTTAGGGTCGTTATAAATAACCGTCCACCATTAGCAAAATTGATGGTTTCTGTCTCTGACATCCCGGAGGATGATTGCCTCAACAACGACGCGCAAACCGATCCCGAGGTTGGAAAGCAACCTGATTCGGCTCCCACGAGTGACCAAGTGGAGGAAGATCTTTGCATTGATGACAACTCTCTCGTAGATGAGACAAACGAACATGATGAGGATGACGATCTTCAAGTTAACGATGTTCAGGTTGACGATCTTCAGGGTGACGTTCAAAATGCCAAGGATCGGTCAAATGAACTTGATGTGGTGGAATTTTCGAGTGAGCACCGCCGGGTTGATGTTGTAATGCTAGAGTCAGATTCTTCTGAGGAAGTTCAGTCCGGAGAGAGACAAGGGAATTCTAAAATTCGTGATTTTGAAGGTACAAAGTCTGATTCCGGGGCGAGCTCCGAAACTGGGGAAGAGAGACGAGTTAATGATGACGCTGAAGATGAAGGGCAAAGCGACGATAAAGATGAAGGGCAAAGCGACGAGAAGGATGGAGGGAAAAGAGACGATAAAGATGAAGGAGTGAGCCAGAGTGCTGAGCGGTCACATACGGGTATTCTTGCACCGGGGTAGGTATGGTCGATGTGCCCCTGTTAGTGCCTTTGGCAACTCCCCGCCACTATTCGTGGGTTTTTTGAGCTTCTACTGCAGATTTGATCTCGTTACGTAGTTGGGTGCAATATGGACAAAATCGTCACCAAAATGTCGGGTCATAAGGGAATGATTTGGAGTACAGAGGGGATGTACAAAGATGAGCATGTGGCCGTTTGGGCCTCTGCTCTTAAGTTCGTGATGTACGACGTCATTATTTCAGTAATGAACATCTGTCCTCCATTCACCTTTCTCCAGTAGACCGTTCTGGGTACGCTGAACTTGGCTCCTTCACAAATTCATCCCAATGCGTGGGCATTTCTCCGAGCCAACGAATTGGTGTAACTTCACCTGGAGAGACTGGTGTCTGTAAATATGTTCTTCCACTTGTTCAAGGTTAACAGACAGACTGAGGAGGGAGCTCCATATCGTTATGAGCATGTGAGTTTTCGTTCGAGGAGGAACACCAGGATTTTCCGGCCCTACACTGACTCATTGAAGGGGGAGTGGAAGGAGAAGTTCTACATTGTTGAACTTGTTAATGACAAAGCCATAGACAACATGGGAAAGTTCAGCGAAGATGGGCAGTCTTTGGAATCCACTAAGTTCCCAATTGGTTGGACCCTTAGCCATTATAATCGCAAACTCGCCGCCTATTTTGTGAGCGAGTCAAAACTAAGTGAGGAAGACAAGGTAACCAAGGAGATCTTGATGAACTGCGCCTATCTAATTCCCTACCCTAAACCCAAGTTTAGAGGTTTCCATATTGATCGCTTAGTTAGGGCCAATACAAGTTCTGCGTTTCTAGGGCTTTAGGTAGGATCGAATCTGTATTTTTATTTCAGAGCTATTATGTTTTTTTCAAATTTTCTAACTTGTTTTGGTTTTTCTTGTTTTACAGATAAGATGTCAGGTGACAAGTTTGAATTTCTGAGGGCCATCGATGAAGGGAATGCCAGGGTTGGGAACGATGATTTTGAGGCTCAGGCAACCCCGCATCCCTCTCCTTGTCGTGAAGATGCTGTGTATGCTTCTCCTGTTAACACGGTGACCAAACAAGATCTAGAGAATCAAGATGTTGATCTTATCCTCAAGACTCGACAGAAGCAACCAATTCAGGTGGATCGCCCTCCTCTGATCAATGTTTCCTCTTCCCAGCAACCAGGAAAGAGGGTGCGATCCTATAATGGAGGGGATCCCAAAACCTCAAAGAAAAGTCGCCATGGTGGCAAAGATCAATCAAAGAAGAATAAGTCTGGTAGCCTCTTTGTAGATGTCGAGTTTTTGAAAAAGTTCTATGAGGACTACTATATCGATCCTGTTGAAGCCTCGGTGCAGGGGTTCAAGAATTTGGCCGACCTTTCAAAGTCCAAAAGGGAGGAGGCTGAAAATCGGACCAGAGGTACCTTCAAAATTTAAAACTTTACTTTTCGGATCGCTTTGTTAGCTATCTTCTTAATTTTACAATTTCAATTTGATCTTTTTCTTCAGATGCTTTGATAGCTAGGGATGAAGAAAGGGTTCGGACAGAGAGAGCCCCAAAGAAACTGAAAGAGGCTCAAGCTTTGTTGACCAAAGCTCGGTATGACATTACCGGTCTCAAAAGGGAAAGGGAAGAGCTGGAGATTGAGAGGGACTCTACAAAAGGCCGGGTTAAAGATCTTGAAGGTCGGGTCAAAGATTTGGAGGCCAAAGAAAAGCAAGCTGCTGGGACAATTTCGTCCCTCAAGAGTCGAGTTACCGAGCTTGAGGTTCAATGAAGAAAGTCAGAGAAGAAAGGGGAAATTCCAACTCGGATCCCCAAGATCAGATTACTGAGCTCGAAGCTGAGTTGAAGGCTACGCAAGCGGCAAAGGCCAAAGCGGACAGTTTGGCGTCCATGACTGGAAAGATGGCTCTTGAGATAGTCAGGATGATTTTAACAAAGATGTTGCTCAGATCGCTTTAGTCCATCCTTCATTATCCTTTGATACAAGGATTTTGAACGTGGATCATGAGTTGGATGGGGACCGGATCTTCAAAATCAATCACGCCACCGAACAGCGCACTGTCATCTATCCTCCTCCTTCTGACGTTTGATTTTAATGTTTAGCTCTTCCCCATTTTTTGTAAAGGTTTCGGGCTAACATAGTATCCGGCATAATTTTTTGAAACTGATTACTACATTAAACTTGAGGACCCAGTTTTTATTTTAATCCTTATATAGCCTTGATTGGTTTTTATCTTGCACGTGTTTAAGATTGCGTTTATATCACAATTCATTTACGTCGCCTTCTGTAACATTCCTAGTTCCGTTAATTTCGACTTACTAAATTAACGAGTGATTTGTTATTCGAGTGGATAATAATTCAAGTCTCAGATACCAACTTGTCATCAAAGCAACATTTAATTTCTCAATTATAGGATTTAATTGCATTATTGTTTAAACTATGTGTTTGTGTGTGATTGTTTTGGGTAGAATTAGAGTTAAGTGGGAATTGGAGCATTAAGGGCAATTTAGTCTTTTACCTACTTAAGTAACTCACCCCTCAGCTCACCAAACACTAAAATCAACCAAACACCCTCACTTTCATCAAAAATCTGAAACCAAGAGAAAGAAAAACAGAAAAATAGAGAGTGAGAGAAGAGAGAGTGGGCGTGAGAGAGAGAAGAGGAAGAAGAGAAGAAAGAATTCACATCTTGGCTTGCATGTAGGTAAACTCTACTTCATTCTCCTCCATTTTTTGTTCTCCTTTCAATGGTACCAATTTCAAGAGCTGAATCTTTCTATATCTCATTTCACCATTGATGAATATCCAAGTCCAAGTGGAGAAGAAAATGGAGTTTTGACAAGTTCAAGGCTTGCATTGCTCTATTGAAGTTGGTGAAAGAGTGGAACTGAAGATATAGTGTGAGTGTGAGCTATTTGGAAGCAAAGTCAGTAGCTTGAAGCTTTATGGTTTGTTTTGGAAGAGTTTGGAGCTTAATTTCATGTTCCTTGATGGTTGAGGTTGAAGATGGTTGTATAACAAAATTTCTTCTCGAAACCCGTTTTGAACCATCTCTGGCATTTCTTTCATAAGTCTCGGCAGAGACATCACTTGAAGTTCATTTTTGTTTATTCCGAAAATAGACACAAACGCCTTTAATTTTGGCACAAGAACCACTTGATTTGACGGAGTGTTGAGCGAGAAAAATTAGTTACAAGTTTCACTTTTATAACAATAACGATTTTGAATCACCCACATTGTTTTAGCGATAATTCTGAATACTCATCATATCGGTGTTGGACTTGAACCATTCGAAAATAGACAAAATTATCTACACATTAGACACTGGTTTGGATTGTTTTGGTTAAGAATTGAGTTAGTTATGCCTATTGTAAAACAGTATACAGATGCTGCCTAAACCGAATTTGAAGTTAGTTCCGTGTTCTGGAAGTTGGGAATGGCTTTGAGAAAATTTCTGGATCAACATTGTAAATTGAAGCTCATTAGATGGAACTTCGGTAGCTAGGGCAATTGAGATTTGAAATAGAAGTGGGTTCGAGTCCGTTGGAGCTTAGGACATCGTACGGGGATTGTTCGAGCGGTTACGTGTTTTGAGCATTTTGAGAAGTCTCGGTGCATTTCGTGATCTTCATCATGATAGGTGTGTACTACTCACGCTTAGGGATTGATTTTATTGTTTTTTTTGACTGATTTGAACTTCTGTTCGTGAAGCTATTTCGTTTTGAAAGCTATTTCGAGTCAGGAAAACGTTTTACGAAAAATTACATTTTGTGTCATTTCGAGTGTATATATGTTTGATTGATTGATGATAAATGTGATTTTATATGTTGTTTGGACTGGTTGTCATGTCTGGAATGTCTGTTTTAAAGTTGAGAATCGATTGGAATTCAGATTGGACTCGAACGGAATGCAGGCAACAAAGCTGTGAATCGATTGCCAAGACTATGAATCTGTTCACAAAAGCTGAATCTGTTCCCAGATTGGGAACCTAGTCCTATTTTGTGAATGGATTCCCATACATGTGAATCTATTCACAGATTACTTTACTAAAACAAAAATATTCCAAACCCATTCCAATCTTTTCCCCAACACCATACAACTTATGAATGATAATTTTAAATCGAATTGTCACGAACTACAAATATTTCGAAAAACCGAAATTAGTATGCGGGTGAGCAAATGTTTTGAAATCAAAACGAAACTTTATATTCTACTATTGTGATGGATATTATATATAAATTATATCGAATATTATTGACGGCCCAATGCGGGTATGATATATGATTGACAGCCCAATGCGGGTATTATATAATATTTGACGACCCAATGAGGTACGATATATAAATTATATCGAATTTGGGTGACGACCCATTAAATAGCATACTAGGCGGGGAAGGTCATGAGCCCCTAACCTAGGCCCGAATCACCGGGATTAGCAATCGTATGGCAGTCGGTGTTTTGATTAATGTATTAAGCTAGTGGTTTATAAATTAAACTACGAAGGCTATGGTTTTATAAATTGAACCGAGTGAATGTTAGGGGTCGCTGTAGGACTCACTGAGATATGTTATCTCACTCTATCATATGTTGTTGTTTTACAGAGAAACAGGGAAAGGAGATGGCATTAAGGCACGAGTAGATGACGTGCACGAGGAGAAGATTTGAAGACTTAGTCATTTCAAGTCTTAGTTTATGTAATTTCCCTTGTTGTCTTTGTACTCGATTAATGACTTAACTGTATTAAGTTGTAATTGTTTCCGCTATTCTTGCGGTGATGTATATCTAAGCACGAAATTTTATACTCTGATGTAAATTAAAATGTCTTTTTTGGACATAGAGACCTTATGGTCGATAGGTTAGATCGAGTCAGCTAGGGACCTAGACACTTAAAATGTCAGAACCTTTCAGTATATTATGTGACGTATTGAGTCAGGATCCACTCAATGTTTCATGTAAATTACTGAGAATGATGACGATTAGTTGCCTCAGCCCTGAAAATGTTCAAAACCTAAACCTTAGGATCCTAGCATTTTCGTTTCATCAGAGTTGTGCAGTAGAAGCGAAGGGCTACAGTTGGGCATCCGGGTTTGTTCAAAGAATCGGTGAGCGACTACTCAGCTCTTGAAAGCAATGTAACTGTTGTGTTGCAGCTAAGTCATTGATCTAAGATCAGTTAAGATTAGTTGACACCTCAGAGCTATGACCTTTGAAACCAATCTACTCGGGACAGATATACGGTTTAGCAATTCATCCTACTTAGTGATCCAAGCTAAAACCCTAACTTATGTCACGATTAGGGAATCCTTTCGGATAATTTCCAAATCTAGATCAAGATTCTGTTCTCTCAAAATCACACCTCGAATTGTTATAAAGCCACTCTAACCAGCGATGGGGCAATCTCTGTACCGATAAACCGAGTTACCATATGTTGATCGGATTAGTTTACGATCCGAACCCTTGAACGAAATCCCTTTCAAGATGAGACTAGTAAAGAGAGTCGATAGAAATAACCTTATGACAACCCTCTGGTTAACTGCACGCCGTCTCAGTCTACGAGAATTTTCCGCTAGTTTTCCGACTCATTTTTTTATAATTTCTACTCCGGAACTCCGATTTTTATGTTCCGAGAGGCGTTGGAAAGCTAACGAAAAATGTCTGTACATCTAAGTAGGTCGTAACCTGAGTTTCTAATTTCATTCTGAAGTGTACCTCTGTCTTACCCCCATCTAGCATGTCGGAAGAGGGAGAAGCTCAGAGTTACCTCGGTGTCGAACAAGATGTTGTTCTGGAAGTAGAACTCGTTCTGAATCTTGACTGATTAACGTGATCGTAATGACTATGCTTGGATAGTTACGGAAATTCGAAGAGAAGTTGGGCCAAGGAAACGTTTCATGATATGATACTAAAATTTTATGAATCAATACGAAGACACTTATGGTGTGCTCGTTTGATTCCCAAAACTTTTCATTTTCAAAATCTCCTTGGTGCCACCGCTGTTTCAATTTCATAATTAGTCTGAGAATAATCGTTACATCAAGGTTAATCAATAAATCAAGAATTTCATAGAATGGTAAGGAAGTCTACCCTCTAAGGAAAACCTTATGTCGTCCTAGTAAGATTCCTAATGCCGAACTCTTATCTTCTTAGCGACTGACTGGAAAATATCTAAAAAGGCATAGGTATCAAAGTCTCATCCTGATTGGTCCAGAAGGACAGTGATCTTGGATAAGTCGTTGGGCTAAGCAATTCCGAAAAACCCTATCCTGCGTAGGATTATCAGGTCTTAGGGTTGAGTTCCGTGCACTGACTTAAGGTTTGAAAGTTGCACTCTTATTAGTATTTTTAGGTTAGTTAAGAAAACCGACTCCTTTGGGTATGTGATAAAATTGTTTTATATCCAAACATTTTCAAGAAAATTTTTCTGCAAACCGTACCCTTCGCGAGTCAATCGAAAATTTCGTTTGTACTTGTGACTACCCAAAATGCTAGAAATGTTTCTAAGTTTACCGAAGATTTATGTTCCTCAATCGTCTACCCGGAAGTAGTGTGTGAATATAATTGCAAGTAAGAGAGGTGCCAAGCCGTGTTGGAGCACTTATCTTTCAGCAGCTATAGTGTTCAAGCTTCCGCTACTGAGGAAAATTCCAATCGTTAACCTTGTTTTCGCTAGGGTTAACAGTGAGTTGTCATGACTTTAATCCATTGGATGAGTCAAAACCAGTTTCTCGATTCGTATATTCTATTGGTTAAGTGTCAATAGAATCACTATGCGCTAAACTTAGAGCACTCACATTTTAGCACAACGTACGAGGTTGTTCCTGCGAGAAATCCAATGAATCGGATATGTATAGTAATAAGGTTTTGCCCACTACAATATTTTGATGGAGGAATGTCTATGGATGAACCACATGTCGGGCTGAAACTAAATGTTTGGATAGTGAGTGTATAATAGATAAGTCCTTGATAGTGAATCCTATAACCATCTTTGTGTTGTTTTTGAGGCAATAGGTCCATGCATGTTTTCATCATGAAATATAAAAAAAAATTGGGTCAACCACGAAGTTTTGTGACTAGCCTAATTGAGAAAAGAATTGCAAGGGAGCGAATTGGATCGAATAGAATGGCGGTTTAAGAAAAACAATATTTTCAACAAAGGTACAGATTAAGGAGCTCCGACCGTGTGCCAAAGGCTTGATCTGAGTGCCTGACTTTGTCCCAATTTTAAAAATCAAATATCCGCTTTCCCTTCGGCACAATCTCCTTCCAAATTCTTTCCTCAAACTGACCTAAGTATTCTAACCCTAAAGGGGCCAAGTTAAAGCACGACGGGGGAAAATTTGTGATATTTTGATTACACAAATGGTTGATTTCAATAAAGTAATACTTTCATTCTCACTTTCGATATTGTAAATCTTAAAATTTTTAAAATGAGAGTATCTTTTGTTGAAACGTCGTGCCTTGAGTAACATCATTTATAAGTTGGGGTGAAATAATGTTATTGGGGATAATAGTATTTTTCAAAGTATCATTGTTTGAAAACCCCAATGAAAAGACTTTTTACCCGAATAAAATGAATTTACTTCCAAATTCCGAAATGGATCTAATAAAATAAGCATTTCACTACAATTTTAAAAGTTTTTCTTGGGTCAAGTTACAAGAAAAACACTCTTTGTGTTCATTTGAACTAAGAGTCATCCTATTTTGAAAACAATTCTGTTTCCTTCGTTGGAAATTTTGAGAAAAACGAGTTAAGCACTTGGATAGTGTAACTCGAAAAGATAAGAAAAATTTCTTTTGGATACATTTGAAGTCAATAATGTGACGAGGAAGGGGTTGGAATTGTGACCCTTTTTAAATTTACCTGAAAGAATAGAACTTTTTCACAAGTATGATTTAGATTTAAAACAGTAAGTGATTTGTGTTAAGAAGGGTGAGTCAAAAACAATCTTCTTAACTTAGTTGGTGAGCAGAGAAGGATGATTCAACCGTCTTCTCAACTATATAGAGGAGTTGAGAAGGGTCAGAAAGTTCCAACTTCAATACTTAACATTTCTCAAAGTATATCTGTTTGATTGTTAAGGTGTAGCTAGACTGGTGATATTGTTGTAATATATTTAGAAACAGCTTTTCAAGAGTTTTAATAGGATGCTATAAATATAGAGAAGATGTGAGAAAGGTTGAAAACTTTGTTTTATTTTAAAACATTTATAGGTAGAGAAGAGTCAGAGTTGACACTTCTTAGTTTTCACAAATCTTCTCTTGATGGAGAGTTTTCTCATGAGGTGCAAACTAATGGTTTGAAAGCAATAAATAACACAGTGATTTATAGTGGTTAACCCAAATTCCTAGGCTACATCCACTCCTCACTTCCTGTGAGTATTTCCACTATTTTTCCAAAATAGTTTACACCTTTTACACCTCCCTAGGGTAAAAGAACTCTTGGTAGTTTTCTTCACACAGCTCTACCTACTGTAAACTCCCCGAATAGACTCCTTCTGATCTATTAGACTGCTTCTAACATAGAAGCACTCACTTCTCAAGTCCTACAGCAACACATGCCACTTGAGAAGGTTCCCTACAGGTTTTCTGTTTAAGAAGTTGGGTTTGTGGGATTTCTAGAGCTTGGTTGATACAAATGGAGTATTCAATAAATACAACAACACAAGACTTAATACATACTCTGAGATCATGTGAATCCCTTCTAGTTTGTAGTAGCTGAGTATGGATGAGAGAAAACTTTGACACTTGAGAAGGTTGGAAGTTAAGAACTCAATGCACTCTCATAAGGATCAATGGAGACCAGGAGCGTTAATTTATAGATGAAATTATGTGTAATATCCTCTGGTCCAAAGATTATAGTTGATGGTGAAGTATATAGCCGTTTAAAGTCGTTGAGGAAAGCTGTCTGCACAACGCAAATGTGTTTCTGCTTTTCTGCAGAACACAGCTGTGTTTCTGCTTTTCTGCAGAAGTCAGCTGTTTCCAGTTGTCATGACTCTTCTCACATATGACAGATGATGAAGATGATGCTTCTCAAGTTGATGCTTTTCATGTTGATGTTCCTTAGAATGGTACTTGTAGTATGACCCTTCTCAACATGAATCTTCTCATCATGACCCTTCTCATGGTCATGATTCTTCTCAACTTGACTCTTCTCATCTGATGCTTCTCATCTCCTTTCTTATAATTCTGTCATGACTCTTCTTAGGTTTATCCTTCTTAGATATCCTTCTCATAGTGCCATAGATACAAATGAAGCTTCTCATGATGATCTTTCTCAAGTTTACCATATGGTCTTGATCTTTGATCTTATCACAATAAGGTTTCTTCTTTAAGAACATTGTGGGCAATATTCTTTTAAGTCTTCTCATATTTTGATGCTTCTCATAAGCATACATCTTGTTGAGAGTGTATTGATTAACCTGTACTTATTATTCGCTCAAGAAGAGGCATTAGTAGCATATGAAATCAGATAACTTAAGCTTCTCACATTTGAGGGTTTGTTAATCATCAAAACTAATTAGGGATTCTGTCTCAACAACATTGTGGTTTGATTCCAAAGTCATTCTGTCATAGACATCCTTTCCTCCCAATAAAAAGCTACGGCTAAGCAGGAACATTTCGAACTCCTCCCGTTTTGAAGGTGCGGTACGTGTTTCCACCCTAAGTTATGAAAGTGTTTTCTAACCACTGCGGGTACACATGTGTGTAAATAACTTTTAGCGTCAGTATAAGAAGAACAGATACAGTTGATCAATCAATAAGTGTTAGTCTTGCGTCAACCATGGGTAAATGATTTGAACGATTTTGAGAACAAAATCTTTCAAGTTGGGGTGATTGTTGTCATACCCTAATTTTGTCCGCCTAGTTTCAAAACCCTAATTTTCAGCAAAAATAAATTTTTTTGTGAGTGATGCATTATTTGAGAAAGGGTTTAGGGTATTTACCCAAGCATTCTAAGGTTTTCAAAATCATTTTTGAGAAATTAAGGAATTTTGGGGCATTTAAAAGGGGCATTGTTTGGTCAATTTCAATTTAATAAATTTTTGCTAGTTGAAAATCCAATTAATTAATTTTTGGGAATTTATTTAATGAAATTGTATTATTTTGAACAAAAAAGTAAAAAAATAAAGAAAATCATTTTTCAAATTGTGCGCATATTTTATATGTGTAGTAAAAAAATCAAGTTCAAATTAATTCAAGAAAGCATTTCAAAAAATAGTACAAGGAATATTCCCAAAAATTATATGATAGGATTTTTGTTGGCAATTTTGGTCATCTCTCATTTTCAAAAATGGCATATTCTTCAAGATACCTTGTATATGGCTCAAAATGGTTGGATTTATGTACAATTATCTTGAAAGGAATAATCAAAATTGAGAGGATAATTGGAAGGTTCATGGATAGTACAATAGTACAATTGCCAACTTGCAAAACTTGGGCACCACTCTCATTGCTTGGCTGAATATCTACCCCTCTCATTTTGCATTTTTTTGCCCCTCATCAAGGTGTGTTTCAATCCTCACCCTTGATTCAAAATTAAAATGCAATCATAGAATGAGATGAGGTACACAATGACCTAAATGCCCCTAAACCTAATTGCACATTATATATACCCTCATATCCTCACCTCTCACAAGTTTTTGCACACAATTCACACTCAAAAACCTAGCCTCTCCTCTTCTACCTTCTTGGCCGAATACCCCTCTTCATTCCCTCACCTCATTTCTTCACTTTTTCACTTCAAATCAACATTCTAGTCCTAAATCCTTCATCATCCTTGCATTCTCTTCAAAGATCCATCTTCAAATCTCAAGAATCAAGCTCAAGATTGAAGATTAGAGGGTTGATTCAAGTGGTTTAGTGTTCATTCACCTTATTTCTTTCGCTATTCTAGCTTGGAGTTGAGGTATACTCTCAATCTTAGCATCATCAAAATTTTAGCACCAAAAATGTAGATCATCAATCTATTTTTGCATATCAAGCATTTCTTTGCATTTTAGTGCTCTATTTTATGTTGAAATGTTGGTATAATTGTTGTTGTTGAATGAGAGATGTGTTTCAAGCATTTTGACAAACACTTTGGGAGGTTTGGATGCTTGAAATGCATCTCTCTCTTGGAATAAATTGTGTGTTTGTGCTATTTTCATTTTGTGCTTGCATTTTCATGATTAAAATTGTGATTTGGGCTTATGTTTCATTTCGCATATTGTAGAAAAATTAGAGTTTGTGTGATTTTAGTGCATTCTTTGCTTAATCATGTGAATCCTTGCCAAAAAGTTTGACCTATGTCATTTGCTTGCATGATTTTGTTGCTTTCAAAGAATAAAATGAGGTTTTAGCTCTATGTTGGTGTCGCATTTCATGAGATAATTAGGGTTTGTGCTTGTTTTTGTTGTTTGCTTTGAAAATCATGTTTGTGTTGATGATTTGGTAAGAGGATTTGACGCTTATGCACTTGTGCATATCCCAAGTGTTAAAGATTACCTAAAGGGATTCAATACCTTAATTGCATATGCTTGCTAAATGAAATGTCAAATTGATTTTTCATGGCTTGCTAATGATCTTACTTGAGGCAAATGCCCTTTCCAACTTATTCCTTTCATGTGGTTGATTGTAGAAATATGCTAAATGTTGATGCCATCAAAATGATACCACATTGTTGCTTATGTCAAATGTTGATGTGAAATCCCTACGATTTTGCAAGTGATTCATTAAATGTTTGAATTCACTTGTGCTTTGTAACTTCCTTGCCTACTCACATGTTGTGTCATAAATGCCTAGTAGGTTCATTCACTTGCCTATTCATGCATCTTCAATAAGATGTGCAATCTAGGTTCATTCTCTTGCCTATTCATGCATTTTTGCCAAAATGTTCGACTTGGGTTCATTCTTTGCCTATCTATGTATTGTGACATGATATGTGTAGTCTAGGTTCATCTGTGCCTATTCATGCATTGTGTATTCAAATGTTGTAATGAGATGTTTTCAACATGAAAGGGTAAGTTACAAATTGTGTCTATGTTGTTGCTTGCTTGATAACATGATCTCAATGAATGTGCTATGCTTGCATCTATGAACTTTCTTGCATTCATTGTTTTCTTTTCTAAACAACTTGACATGAAAATGGTTACTAGTTTAGATCATTGCATGAATTGTAGTTTAGCAATTTGCATTTTGGTTATTGACTTGGAACTTGATTGAAAATGTTCTACTAGTTTTCCAAAACTCCTTTCCAAAAATCAAATTGCTTTCAAACTTCTTTTCTAAAATATGTCTTTAACAAATTAAGACCAATTTCTTTTCCAAGCTTAAACCCTAAGTTTTTCATAAACAAAATCATTAGTGGCCACTCGAAGCCTTTGCTTGTTTGATCACTAATGAGGAGTTATTAGTGGTAGTCACTCGAAGCCTTTGCTTGTTTGATTATCATGAAAGCTCCCAAACCTTAAATACATGCGAACCCAATTCAATTCCAAAAACAACACGAGTCATTAGTGGTAATTGTCCTAAGCCTTTGCTAGATGATTATCACCGATGCTCGCCTCATTTGCAAAAAAGATAAAATAAAAACGTTGTTACTCATAATCACTCGAAGCCATTGCTTGTTTGATTATCGGTTTCAACTTTTTTTCTTTCGAGTTAGTAATGAAAACCACTCGAAGCCATTGCTTGCTTGGTATTAGTGAACACTCGAGTCTTATTTCAAAAAACACCTAAAAACTAAAAAGCTAAAAACAAAAGATGTTACCAAGTGGCTTCAGTCTCAAGAGGGGGGTGAATTGAGATTGTTTTAAACAGTTCCCCTTTTTAACGACTTAGTTTGATTTTCGCGCAGGTTTATAAAATAAAAGAATTAGAACGCAAAACAATAAAGAACACGCGAGATTTATACTGGTTCGGTCACCTCCCTGTGACCTACGTCCAGTCCTCACAACCCTTTGTGAGATTTTCCACTATCAAATCAAAGCTTTCAATCGGGTGCTTTAAAACCCTTACAGACACAGGCACTCTTCACCAAGGTTACCCCACCTTGTGCAAGAGCCCTAAAAACAATTACAACAAGAGATACCCCACCCTTGTTACAATCAGAAACCCTAGAGAGATACCCCACTCTCTAGTAAAAACCCAATACAGTATTACAAGAAATTACAATAACAATGAAATAACAAATACCTCTGAGAAGGTGAATAGAACAACTTGAAGATCCCCAACCTAACCCTTGAGAGAAATCAGCTCAAAGTGATGAAGAACGTGAAAGGAGAAGTGTGACAGTGAGAAGTTTCGCGTTCTGCGTTTTAGAATTTTAGGTTGTGTGTGATCGTGAAACCTAGGGTTCTATTTATAGAGATTGTGAAAATATGACCGTTGAAATAATTTTTAACGTTAAAGTAATAAATGAGAAATCGATTTCTTGCTTGTGGGAACAAGTGAGAAATCGATTTTGTGCTTTATTAAAGCAAGTAGAAAATCGATTTTGTGCTTGAATGAAAGGAGAATAGGAATCGATTATTTGCTTAATGCAAAAGAGGAAAGAATCGATTATGTGCTTCCAAGAAGAAGCCTAAATCGATTTGGAGCTTTAATAAGGCAACTAGGCAATCGATTGTTTGCTTTACAAAATGAATTTCACCAAATTAAGAGGAGAATCGATTATCTTCTTTAGAACTATGAGCCATGAATCGATTGTGGGCTCTAAAACAAGTTCAATCGATTGCTAGCTTTAAGTTTAAAGGTTGTGAATCGATTTCTAGCTTTAAACAAGCTATGAATCGATTTCTAGCTTTAAAGTTACAAGCTATGAATCGATTGTTTTAAAAAAAAAACAATTTCTTTTAAAACAAAAGCCAAGAATCTATTTCTTTTAAGAACAACAAGTGCCTAACCTATTTATCAATTGAAAACATATGTTAGGTTCATTTGTGTGAGTGATATTGTGTTTTGTGATTTGAGCCGATTCTCGGAAGCGGTTTACAATTCATTCCTAAGACGACCCAACTTCCTAGGGACTACTACCCTTGACACACTTACTTCTTGAGTTGGTTGTGCCTTGGAATTCCACTTGTCACTTTGTGTTAGATTGCTTCATCATCAAAACTTAACCTGCAACACAAGATATCCACATTCTCCCCTTTTTTGATGATGACAAAATTTTAATTCATTTTAGGTGGGAGGTTAGTTCATCAAGCAAAACAATACACTATTATTAAAAGGACTCCCCCTTACTTGATGCTCCCCCTATCTAAATGCAAAGTGAGAATCCTATACTTCTCCCCCTTTTTGTCATGATCAAAAGGGTAAGCATGAGATAAAGTTTGCTAGTCGAAAGAGTACAGCTAAGAAAAACAAATAAACTATTACAATCGAAGACATAACACAAAAAATTTATTTAAAAGTTCATTTAAATTCTTTTTGAAAAAGAAACTTTCATTCAAATAGAGGATGAATCAATGATTCCAAGTTCTCTTCTAATAAAAAAGAAACTTTCTTTTTGCAATGGTTTTGTGAAAGTGTCAGCTAGCTGTTTTGACGACTCAACGAACTCAATCACACAATCGCCTTTCTGAACATGATCTCTAAGAAAATGGTGTCTAATCTCTATATGCTTAGTCCTAGAGTGTTGAACGGGGTTCTTTGTAAGATTAATTGCGCTTGTGTTGTCGCATTTAATCGGAATGTGATCTAATTCTACACCATAGTCAAGAAGTTGTTGCTTCATCCAGAGGATTTGTGCGCAGCAACTTCCTGCTGCAACATATTCTGCTTCAGTAGTTGACAGTGCGACACTGACTTGTTTCTTACTGTGCCATGAAACTAATGCACTGCCTAAGATGTGACATGTTCCACTAGTGCTTTTCCTATCTAGTTTACAACCAGCAAAATCAGAGTCGGAGTATCCGACAAGACTACATGTGGCGCCCTTGGGGTACCACAGACCAACATTTTGTGTTCCTACGAGATATCTCATGATTCTCTTGACTGCTACTAGATGTGACTCTTTTGGATTTGCTTGATATCTAGCACACATGCAAACACTAAACATGATATCCGGTCTACTAGCAGTTAAATAGAGTAGTGAGCCAATCATTCCTCGATATTTGCTTAATTCTACCGGTTTACCTTCTTCATCCTTGTCTAAGTAGCATGAGGTGCTCATCGGAGTGGTCATTTCTTTTGCCTTATCCATTTCAAATCTCTTGAGAAGTTCTTTGCAATATTTTGTTTGGGATATGAAGATGCCGTTCTTGGTTTGCTTTATTTGAAGCCCGAGAAAGAAGTTGAGTTCTCCCATCATCGACATTTCAAACTCATTCTGCATAATACTAGAAAATTCTTTGCAAAGCAATTCATTAGTAGCACCGAATATAATATCATCCACATAGATTTGTACGAGTAAGATGTCATCTTTTGACTTCTTTATAAATAGTGTAGTGTCAACTTTCCCTCTTTGAAAATCATGATTGAGTAGAAATTTGCTCAATCTTTCATACCAAGCTCTTGGAGCTTGCTTTAGACCATAGAGAGCCTTTTTGAGTTTAAAAACGTGATCTGGTTTTTCATAATTTTCAAAGCCAGGTGGTTGTTCAACATACACTTCTTCTTGAATAAAGCCATTCAAAAACGCACTTTTGACATCCATTTGATATAGTTTAAAATCCATAATTGATGCTAATGCAAGGAGCATGCGAATAGCTTCTAATCTAGCTACAGGTGCATATGTTTCATCATAGTCTATTCCTTCTTCTTGATTATAACCTTTAGCTACTAGTCTAGCTTTGTTTCTAACAATTATGCCCGACTCATCTAGTTTGTTTCTAAACACCCATTTTGTGCCTATTATTTGATGATTATTAGGCCTAGGGACAAGATCCCACACATCACTTCTTTCAAACTGATTTAACTCTTCTTGCATAGCAATGGTCCAATGTTCATCTTCTATAGCCTCATCTAGATTTCTAGGTTCAATTTGAGATACAAAAGCTATATGATTACATGCATTTCTAAGAGAGTTTCGAGTAGTTACCCCTTTTGATACATCACTGATAATATTTTCAATTGAGTGGTGCCTTGGGATTCTCCATTCCTTTGGTAACTCATTGCTTGATTCCTCTTCATTTCTTTGTTGAGGAGTAGACTCAGTCTCCTTCTCTTTAATTTCATCTTTCTTCTCTTCATCTAGTTGTAATGCTTCAAGCTCATCTGCAACATCATCAATAACCTTTCCCAACCTTTTGGGGTTAGTTTCTTCAAATGTAACATGTACAGATTCCTCAATTACTTTATTTCTTTTATTGAAGATTCTAAAGGCTTTACTAGATAACGAGTAACCGAGAAAAATTCCTTCATCAGCTTTAGCATCGAATTTTCCTGGGTTATCTTTTCCATTGTTCAAGACAAAACATTTGCATCCAAAAGTATGTAAGTGTGAAATGTTTGGTTTTCTCCCTTTGTAGAGTTCATAAGGGGTTTTCTTTAAAATAGGCCTAATCAAAACTCTATTCATAACATAACAAGCAGTACTTACAGCATCAGCCCAAAAATATTTTGGAATGTCATGATCATTCAACATTGTTCTGGCAAGCTCTTCCAAGGATCGATTTTTCCTCTCAACGACTCCATTTTGTTGAGGAGTTCTAGGTGCTGAGAAGTTGTGATCAATACCAAGTTCTTCACAGAAATTTTCAAACCTTTCATTCTCAAATTCTCCACCGTGATCGGTTCGGATGGAGACAATTTTCAGCTCTTTCTCATTTTGAATGCTACGAGCAAGTTTCTTAAAAGCTCCAAATGCATCGCTTTTATTTGCGATGAATAGTGTCCAAGTGTACCTTGAATAGTCATCTACTATGACAAGTGCATAGTAATTTCCACCAAAGGTTTTCGTCCGTGAGGGACCAAATAAATCCATGTGTAAAAGCTGCAAAGGTTTGTTAGTAGACACAATATTCTTTGATTTGAAAGATACTTTGACTTGTTTACCTTTTTGACATGCATCACATAATTTATTTTTTTCAAACTTGATTTTAGGAAGACCACTAACTAGTTCCTTAGAGACTAATTTGTTAAGATGATCCATATGAATATGAGCTGCTCTAAGATGCCATAGCCAAGAGTTTTCTTCCTTACTAATGAGACAACATGCATTATGAGATGAAACTTCATCAAGATTAATCATGTATATATTTTCTACTCTGTTTCCTATCATTCTAACTTGTTTGCTCTTTTTATCTTCAATGATGCATGATCCTGAATCAAATATTACTCTATTTCCTTTATCACATAGTTGGCTAATACTTAGTAAATTATGTTTAAGACCTTCAACATAAAGCACATTATCAATAGCAGTAGATAAATCTTTACCAACTTTACCTTCACCGAGGATTCTTCCTCTATTGTTATCACCATAAGTCACATAACTGCTTGATCTGGGGGTAAGAGTTAAGAACTTTGTTATATCTCCAGTCATGTGCTTTGAGCAACCGCTGTCAAGGTACCAATCTGACCCCCGTACCTTGAAGCATACCTGCAATGAGTTTAAAACACAGTTTTAGGTACCCAAATCTCTTTGGGTCCTTGTGGGTTAGTACTTGGTATGGTCCCTTTGGGAACCCACACCTTTTTCACAACTTGTCTACCTCTAGCCATGCACACAGAAGCAGTATGTCCAGGTTTAGCACAGTAATAACATTTGATATATGGACTAGTAGTAAATTTAGGTCTATGATGGACATGCCTTTTCATGAAATTGTTTCTAGGAGACCTAGGATGCACATGTTGTGTATTAGACATTTTTCCTATTGTCCATTCAAGCTCATGAATCTTCTTTTCATATTCATTGCACTTATCACATACATAATTAGCTTTAAAACAACCAAGACTATAGTTTTCATTTCTAAGTTCTAATCTTTCCTTAGTCAAGGAGATAACTTGATTTTGAAGATGATTAACTGCTTTCTTAGATTGTGTTAATGCTTTAGCTAGTTTCAAAGAGTCACTATGCAATTCAAAAAATGCTTCATGTAATTCATCATATGCATTATGCGAAGTTTCAGAGTTAGAATCTACCTCATTTTTGCTTTCACTTTCACTTCCATGATTGCCCATGAGTGCAACTTGAGCTTCTTCACTTTCTGAATCATCTGATGAGTCCATGTCATTATCTTCCCATGCTATGTAGGCTTTTCTACCTTTGTTTTCTTTGAATCCCTTTTTCTCATATTTTGACGCCTTTTTCGGTAAGCTTGGGCACTCCATCTTAATATGACCAGGTTTTCCACATTCGTAGCAAGTTGGAGGACTAGATGAGTTTTCCTTGCTTGAGAACCTTTTTGGAGGAAAGCTCTTCCTAGGAATATTTTTCTTTCTCATGAACTTTTTGAATTTTCTAACCATAAGCGCCATGTTCTCATCATCTTCATCCTCTTCAATTTCTGAGTCATCACTATCATCAGGTCGATTTGAACTAGAAGCCTTTAAAGCCAAGCTTTTCTTTTTCTTATCTTTTTCTTCATGCTCTGCCAGACGAGTGAGCTCTAGTTCGTGCTCTTGTAGTTTGCCAAAAAGAGTGGCGACTGTCATGGTAGCTAAATTCCTCGATTCAGCTATAGCAGTTACCTTCGGTTGCCATTCTCTATTCAAACACCTTAGCACTTTGTTGATTAAGTCTTTAGCAGGAAACGATTTTCCTAATGAACCCAATTGATTTACTATGTGAGTGAACCTCTTTTGCATTTCTTGTATGGTTTCTCCTGGATTCATTCTGAATAATTCATATTCTCGGATAAGAGTATTTGTTGTTGCTCTTTTTACCTCACTAGTACCTTCATGAGTGACTTGAAGATTATCCCACATTTCTTGTGAAGTTTTGCAATTTGACACCCTAAAGAACTCATCGGGGCTTAGTGCGGAAGTAATGATGTTTTTGGCCCGGAGATTGTGTTGTACCTTTTTCTTATCATCATCAGTCCAATCAGCTCTTTCTTTGACAGTGAGAATACCATTTACCATGTGCGTGGGGACATAGGGTCCATTTTCCACAGCATCCCATACATCAATATCAACCCCTTCTATGAATATTCTCATTCTTTCTTTCCAATATGCATAATCTTTCCCGTTGAATCCCGGAGGACGGGTAAGAGACGCACCCTCTTGCATAGACCAACCTGAAGCCATTTCTCTTGAAGCTGCTAGGCCCTTTAAACAAGAGTCTAGCTCTGGTACCACTTGTTACCAAGTGGCTTCAGTCTTAAGAGGGGGGGTGAATTGAGATTGTTTTAAACAGTTCCCCTTTTTAACGACTTAGTTTGATTTTCGCACAGGTTTATGAAATAAAAGAATTAGAACGCAAAACAATAAAGAACACGCGAGATTTATACTGGTTCGGTCACCTCCCTGTGACCTACGTCCAGTCCTCACAACCCTTTGTGAGATTTTCCACTATCAAATCAAAGCTTTCAATCGGGTGCTTTAAAACCCTTACAGACACAGGCACTCTTCACCAAGGTTACCCCACCTTGTGCAAGAGCCCTAAAAACAATTACAACAAGAGATACCCCACCCTTGTTACAATCAGAAACCCTAGAGAGATACCCCACTCTCTAGTAAAAACCCAATACAGTATTACAAGAAATTACAATAACAATGAAATAACAAATACCTCTGAGAAGGTGAATAGAACAACTTGAAGATCCCCAACCTAACCCTTGAGAGAAATCAGCTCAAAGTGATGAAGAACGTGAAAGGAGAAGTGTGACAGTGAGAAGTTTCGCGTTCTGCGTTTTAGAATTTTAGGTTGTGTGTGATCGTGAAACCTAGGGTTCTATTTATAGAGATTGTGAAAATATGACCGTTGAAATAATTTTTAACGTTAAAGTAATAAGTGAGAAATCGATTTCTTGCTTGTGGGAACAAGAAATCGATTTTGTGCTTTATTAAAGCAAGTAGATAATCGATTTTGTGCTTGAATGAAAGGAGAATAGGAATCGATTATTTGCTTAATGCAAAAGAGGAAAGAATCGATTATGTGCTTCCAAGAAGAAGCCTAAATCGATTTGGAGCTTTAATAAGGCAACTAGGCAATCGATTGTTTGCTTTACAAAATGAATTTCACCAAATTAAGAGGAGAATCGATTATCGTCTTTAGAACTATGAGCCATGAATCGATTGTGGGCTCTAAAACAAGTTCAATCGATTGCTAGCTTTAAGTTTAAAGGTTGTGAATCGATTTCTAGCTTTAAACAAGCTATGAATCGATTTCTAGCTTTAAAGTTACAAGCTATGAATCGATTGTTTTAAAAAAAAAACAATTTCTTTTAAAACAAAAGCCAAGAATCTATTTCTTTTAAGAACAACAAGTGCCTAACCTATTTATCAATTGAAAACATATGTTAGGTTCATTTGTGTGAGTGATATTGTGTTTTGTGATTTGAGCTGATTCTCGGAAGCGGTTTACAATTCATTCCTAAGACGACCCAACTTCCTAGGGACTACTACCCTTGACACACTTACTTCTTGAGTTGGTTGTGCCTTGGAATTCCACTTGTCACTTTGTGTTAGATTGCTTCATCATCAAAACTTAACCTGCAACACAAGATATCCACAAAAGAGCCTTTTCAAAACAAGACTAGAACTACGTAGCTTTGAATTCCTCATCGCACCGGAGGATACGTAGGAGCGGGTTTACCTCCCGTCAAGCACCCTTTTAAAAAATAATAACAAAAAGATTCTTCTTTCCCCAGTTTTCAAAAGCATTTTCTTAAATAAAAAAAGAAGAAAAGAAGTAGAACAAAGCGTTCCAATTCAACAGTCAAAAACCACACACTAAATTAAAGGTTCCCTTTCGGTAGAAAGGATGTGTGGGGTGCTAATACCTTCCCCACACATAACCGACCCCCGAACCTATATCTCTCGTTTTCAAAAGGCCAATCGCCTAAAAAGATTTTTCCAATGTTTTTTCTAAATTAAAATATTGGTGGCGGCTTCATTGTTTTTCCCGTTGAACGAAAAAGGATCCTAACCGGATTTTTCGGAGTGCATACAATTGTAACATCCCTAGTTACGTTAATTTCGAACTACGAAATTAACGAGTGATTTATTATTCGAGTGGATAATAATTCAAGTCTCAGATACCAACTTGTCATCAAAGCAATATTTAATTTTTCAATTATAGGATTTAGTTGCATTATTGTTTAAACTATGTGTTTTTGCGTGATTGCTTTGGGTAGAATTAGAGTTACGTGGGAATTGGAGCATTAAGGTCAATTTAGTCTTTTCCCCACTTAAGTGACTCACCCCTCAGCTCACCCAACACTAAAATCAACCAAACACCCTCACTTTCATCAAAAATCTGAAACCAAGAGAAAGAAAAACAGAAAAATAGAGAGTGAGAGAGAGAAGAGGAAGAAGAGAAGAAAGAATTCACATCTTGGCTTGCATGAAAGTAAACTCTACTTCATTCTCCTCCATTTTTTGTTCTCTTTTCAATGGTACCAATTTCAAGAGGTGAATCTTTCTATATCTCATTTCACCATTGATGAATATCCAAGCCCAAGTGGAGAAGATAATGGAGTTTTGACAAGTTCAAGGCTTGCATTGTTCTATTGAAGTTGGTGAAAGAGTGGAACTGAAGATATAGTGTGAGTGTGAGCTATTTGGAAGCAAGTTCAGTAGCTTGAAGCTTTGTGGTTTGTTTTGGAAGAGTTTGGAGCTTAATTTCGTGTTTCTTGATGGTTGAGGTTGAAGATGCAACTTCAACAAAATTTCTGCTTGAAACCCGTTTTGTACCATCTCTGGTAATTCTTTCATAATTCTCGGCACAGACATCACTCGAAGTTCATTTTTATTTCCTCAGAAAATAGACACAAAACGCTTAAATTTTGGCACAAGAACGACTTGATTTGACTGAGCATTGAGCGAGAAAATTAGTTACAAGTTTAACTTTTATAACAATAACGATTTTGAATCAGCCAAATTGTTTTATTAATAACTCCTTGAATACACATCATATCGGTGTGGGACTTGAACCATTCGAAAATAGACAAAATTATCTACACATTAGGCACTGGTTTGGATAGTTTTGGTTAAGAATTGAA
This sequence comes from Astragalus glycyphyllos, assembly GCA_963573325.1. Taxonomy (NCBI): domain Eukaryota; kingdom Viridiplantae; phylum Streptophyta; class Magnoliopsida; order Fabales; family Fabaceae; genus Astragalus; species Astragalus glycyphyllos. Next base: position 14,825,828 of record OY754309.1, read on the forward strand.
TTAGTTATGCCTATTTCAAAACAGTATACAGATGCTGCCCATACCGAATTTGAAGTTAGTGCCGTGTTCTGGAAGTTGGGAATGGCTTTGAGCAAATTTTTGGAGCTACATTGTAAATTGAAGCTCATTAGATGGAACTTTGGTAGCTAGGGCAATTGATATTCGAAATAGAAGTGGGTTCTAGTCCGTGGGAGCTTTGGACATCGTACGGTGATTGTTCAAGCGGTTTCGTGTTTTGAGCATTTCGCGAAGTCTTGGTGCATTTCGGGATCTTCATCACGATAGGTGAGTTCTACTCACGCTTAGGGATTGATTTTAGTGTTTTTTTGACGGATTTGAATTTCTGTTCGCGAAGCTATTTCGGTTTGAAAGCTATTTCGAGTCAAGAAAACATTTTGCGAAAAATTACATTTTGTGTCGTTTCGAATGTATATATGTTTGATTGATTGATGATAAATATGACTTTGTATGTTGTTTGGACTGGTTGTCATGTCTGGAATGACAGTCGATGTTTCAATTAATGTATTAAGCAAGTGGTTTATAAATTAAACAACGAAGGCTATGGTTTTATAAATTGAACCGAGTGAATGTTAGGGGTCACGGTAGGACTCACTGAGATATGTTATCTCACCCTATCATATGTTATTGTTTTACAGAGAAACAGGGAAAGGAGATGGCATTAAGGCATGAGTAGATGACGTGCACGAGGAGAAGATTTGAAGACTTAGTCATTTCAAGTTTTAGTTTATGTAATTTCCGTTGTTGTCTTTGTACTCGATTAATGACTTGAACTGTATTAAGTTGTAATCGTTTCGGCTATTCTTGCGGTGATGTATATCTTAGCAGGAAATTTTATACTCTGATGTAAATTAAAATGTATTTTTTGCTATTTCTATTGTTTAGAAATACTAGGGTATTACACCTTAAAGGAAAGTTTACTAGGACTCGGCCCAGATTGAACTCGTCCTTTAGGGTTATGGCAACCTCGGCCATTGGTCATTGCAGGTTTGAACCCCAAAGACCTTAGAATCCCTTAGGACAGTTTATTGGGATTCAGCTCAGATTGAACTCGTCCCATCGGATTGCGACTACCTCGGTCTCTTAGGAGATCGATTGATCGGTCCCAAGTCATTTCTTCCACAAAAGGAATTTTCATTTTATTCATGCATGATGAAGTCCAGGACGTCGGCAAACTTTTTAGCCCAACTTAATACATTGAATAGAATGAGATTCATATGATCGGCTTACATCATGCCCTCAAGCTCAGTTTTAAACTTAACTATAATAACTTTTAAGCTTGGTAGCATTCCAAGTTCGGGGGTGAAGTGACTAAATTACACAAGAAAGGGGGGGTTTGAATTGTGTACCCTTTTAAATCTTTATACCTGAAAAACTACTTAAAGTGTTTCATCAATCGTGTTTGGTTCTTTTTGAGTTGTGGCTTCATTTGGTTCTTTGGTAGGTTCTCGAGAAGGTTCTTTTGATGGTTTTGGAGAAGGTTCTGGTGAAGGTTTTAGAGATAGCTTTGGAGAGGATTTTTGAGATGGTTCAGGAGATGGTTCTTTGGCAGGTGATAGGTTAAGGTGTTGGTTGATTTCTGGTTCTTTTTGTGGAGGGTTTTCTTCACTAGAAGATTTGGCTTGTGTTTGAGAAGGTTCATAAAACAACTCTATTATCTCACTAAAGGGCTTAATCAGCATCTGTTTAGCACTTTTTGACCAAAAAATAGTTTTCTCTTTCATGCCATTGACAAAAGAGATTTTCTTTGTTTTAAAGAGTTTGGTCAGAAACATGCGATAGGGAAGGGATGTGGTTTGCCTAAGGGTTTTCACTATGTCAATCATGTAGTGCAAAATGATGTAGTGCAAGTTTATCACATACCTCTTGTACATGTGATAGACTAGAAGCAGATCACTAGGTTTGACACTTTCAATGCTTTCTGCCCTCTGAACAAGAGAGTGAGCCACCATGTTTGTCATGATTCTTGCTTGATCCTTCAAATCACACGAGACCAATTTGTCCTTTGGGTCCTTCATTAGTTCTTTCAAGACATCCTCTTTGTTGAAGTTTAAAGCATCATACCAGTTTTCACCATACACACATACACCAGATTATGGAATGTTCAGAGCACTAGCCAATTCCTTGTGAGTGATCACCACGGTTGTCCCTTTCACCTGAGTTGTGAAGTTTGTTTTGTCATTGCTCACATTCATCCTTTCATAGAATTCTCTTACCATGTCAGAGTAAATAAATTCTTCTTGAGACAAGAGATTTCCCCATCCTTGTCTTGCAATGTGACGGAATAAATCTCAATCAGAGTTCTTCATTTCTCCTAACAAATAAACTCTCGCAGACACAATTCCTCTTTTCTGTCATTTCTCACGATCATAAACTTGAGAAGGTTCAATTCCTTCAAGCTTCTCATCCCAGATAGTTTGACCTTTTTTCCTTTCTCTTAGAAGAGGGTTGTGAGTAATCACTAGAGCTTAGTTTGGAAGTTACCATCATATCTAACAACGTTCATTCTGAATCAGTTTCGTTAACAATCATGGGTTCATCCTTTTTAGAACCAAGTCCTTTCATCATTTTCCATGAGCTTGTTCTGATCCTTGATGTTCTTTGAGAGGGAGTGAGAGAGGTTCTGGATGACAAGGCAAAGACTAAAATTAGCCGTTGGAGTAGACGGTTAGGCTGATGACAAGGCCAAAGCAACAGTGACAGTTTCAATGAAACTGTTCACACTTTATTTGCCAAAGGTTTCCTAAAGATTCAACCTACTCGAATGAAGTTTCTCAAGTGAACCTTCTAATTACATGAGAAGGTTGGGGTTTTTGACAATTGTACTATTCTTAAGGACATTTTAAAATGTGCAAAGCCTCCTTAATAAAATTTGTAACTTTATTTTAATAGAGGCTTAGGAATAAGTATCTTTTAATTTGATGCTTGTTGTTAATAAAAATTAATTACACATCCTTTTGCTAAACATGATCATAAATAAGATGATTGATTAATATCAATATATGCTTTTGTTCTAGAAAGTTGGATGGAAATTGGATAACATATGGTACTAGGATTTTCACAGTAAAATAGAAATACATGTGTACCTTAATGAGTAGCCTTCCAATTTGATTCTTGATCCAAAGTACTTGTGAACAACAACTAGCATCAGATACTTTTTCTTCTAGCTTATTTCTGAATCCCTGTTGATTCCTACGACTTATTGATGCTTTGAAAATGGAACTAGGTTCCATACTACATTCTTTGAGAAATTTCTTCAGTCATAGCATCTATCCATGATTGATCTTGTATAGCTTCATTAATGTTCTTAGATTCAATCATTTTCTAACTTCTTGTCAAAAGAGAAGGTTGGTCAGAAGCTTGAGTAGCTTCATTTAGTTGTTGAGAAGGTTGAGGAGAAGCTTCCGGTTCATACTTCTCAAGCCTGTTTTCATTTTCTTGACTATTTTCTCTGACTTTATCAACATCAATCATTTCGTCTATACCTGTAATCTTACCAAAAGGACACGCATGCTTTCTTCACAAAGTTGGTTTTTGAACATTACACACTTTTGAGATAAAGTTTTTGAATCATCCAATAAATTTTCAAAACCATATTCAGTTTCTTTGCATGAAGCACAAGTAGATGGTTTAAAAGTAATTGCCTCTTCTGGATCAAAATCAGTCATAAGATATGAACCTGACTCAGATTCCTCAGAGTCATCCCATGTAGCAAGCATTCCTTTCATTTTTGGTGAAAATTTTCTGTGGCCTCCTTTAAGTTTTGGACACTAATTTTTGTAGTGACCAGGCTTGTTACATTCATAGCATACAGGAGGAGTTTTGCTAATGCTTTCTTCTTTAGATTGATCTTTCTTAACAAAAGGTATTCTATTGTTTTTCCTGAAATCACATCTTCTCAATCTTCTAGAGATTAGAGTCAATTCATCTATTGAACCATAGTCAAACACTTTGTTTTGAATGATAACAAATTACAATCTGTTTACTAATGGTTATAGTTGAACCAAAGCACAGGGCAAGAACCAAAAGCACAGGGCATGATCCAAAGCACTTGACTGATATCTTAAAGTGTAGCAGCTCGGAGGAGAAGCTACTCAAGCGTTCAAGACTTTTGTGTTATATTGCTTTGCATAGGACGCGTGTAAGATCCCGTCACTTCTGCTTTATAACTTTTGTAGTTGAGAGATGATCTTTTAAAATTGAACTTTCTTGGAAAAATATTTTATATAAAACCATGTTTATTTAGGTTAGGGACAAAATGTTTTTAAAAAATAGTTTGAGTCTTGAATTGTTGTTTTTTTAAAGAAAATAGATTCATGAGTTAGTGTTTTAAAAAGAATTTGTTTTTGAAGTAAAGAATCGATTCTTGATTTGGTACATAAAGCTAGAAATCGATTCCCACTTATTTTTAAAGCAATGAATCGATTTATCTCTTCCCTTTTAAGCATATAATCGATTTCTCTCTTCCTTTTAAAAGCCAACAATCGATTCCCACTTCTTGATTGTTTTTAAAAGAACTTGTTTTAGAAAGAAAACAATCGATTGATGACTTTGTGTACTTTAAGCTAAGAATCGATTTCCCTCTTGCTTTTTAAGTGGAAAATTGATTTACCCCTTGTGTTTAAAAGTCAACAATCGATTTCCCCATTCTAAGTTGGTTTTGAAAGAACTTGTTTTGGAAAGAAAACATTTGTGTATTTAAGCACTAAATCGATTTTGTTACTTATTGTGGAAACTCAACATCGATTTCTCTTCTCCTCTTTTAAGTAAGGAATCGATTCTCCACTTGTTTTTTGGAAGCACAACATGTTTTTGAAGCTAGCAATCGATTTCTCTCTTATTTCATTAAAGCTAGAAATCGATTCCTCACTTATTTCTTAAAGCAAGAAATCGATTTTCAACTTATTTCTTTCAAGAAATCAATCGATTCTTCACTTATCACAATTGTGTTAAAAAGGGTTTCAACGGTCATATTTTTACAATCCCTATAAATAGGATTGGGTTTTCACGATTGAAAACAACACAACACACAAATCAAAAAGAAAAGAACGCAAACACTCATCGTCACATTCCTTTTCAAGTTCTTCATCTAGGGTTTCAAATCTCTCATCTCTCTCAACTACATCTTGTTATACTGCTTGAGTGATTGAATCCTAGTTTTCATTTGTAATCATCTATACTTGGTTGTTGTGAAATCCTGGGAACATGGGTAATTCAATCGGGGAGATTGAATTGAAGCGAAATCCTTAGCAAGGAGCTTGGGTTCTCAATTTGGGGAAAATTGAGATTGGTGTGGTAGCTATAGGGAAGTTGCTTGCTTGTAAGATGTTGAAGAAGTTCTTCTCATATAGTGGTTATTATCAAGTCCGAAGGTTGCAAAGCCAGAGGCCGAGGACGTAGGGCTTTTTTCCCGAACCTCGTAAAAATCACGGTGTACGCCTATCCCTTATCTTTACTTTGCGTTTTCTTTAATAATTGTTAACTGTCGTCGCACTTGCTATTATCACGCGCAGATTTGATTATCGTTATAATTATCTTTGCTTTTGATATTACTGTACTTAGCTTTCAATATCACTGTAACTTTTCCTGTCATTGTTATAGATTGCTTAGGTATTGCATATAGTTTAAATCATCTTTTCCGCATTCGATTTAAACTTGCATCGTTAACTCTTTAAAAATCTAAAAAGATTTCATTTTTAGCATATAACCTTATTCACCCCCCCCCCCCCCCCCCCCCCCTCCTTCTAAGGTTATCATATAGTCCAACAATTGGTATCTGAGCTAGAAATTGCATATAGAGGTTAACATCTCGCAATTTTTGATTATGGGTTCATTTATGAAAGAGGGGATGTCCTTCAATAGGCCACCCCTGTTCAATCAGACTAACTATGACCATTGGAGTAGTCGAATGAAATGTCATGTGCAGGCTATAGATTTCACTCTATGGAGGATCATTGTTGATGGACCACTCATTCCTATGAGAATCAAGATTTCTAAACCTGGTGTTGCTGCTGACGGAGATACTTCCAAATATCAAGCCACTGGTACAGCTGAGGAAATACCTATTAAGGATATTTATGCCATTGACTTGAGTGAGCTGAGAAAGCCTGAGCTAGAAAAAATATCTCTCAATGTCAAAGTAATGAATTTTCTTCACCTATCTCTATGTGAAGAGAATATGGAAGGGTGAAAGGATGTCAGACAGCAAAGGAAATTTGGGACTGTCTGGAAGTGACACATGTTGGTACGAGTCAAGTGAAGGATATAAAACTTCTGAGTATGAAGCTTTCAAGTGAATAGCTTGAGAGCACTTGGGAAGAAGTATTCAACGAAAGATTTGAATGGGAAGATTCTTACATCCTCAACTAGTGAGTTCTTTTCCAAGACTTGTGCTATCACTGAAGCCAGAGATATTGGCACTTTACCTCAAGAAGACTTGATTGGGTCACTTCTTGCATTTGAGGTGGTGTTGGCCACTAAGAAGACTCAAGAAAAAGAAGCGGTCAAAGAAAGGAAGTCTCTTGCTCTTGCGGCTGCCAAGACTCCTAAGATGGCAAGGAAAGAGGTTGACTCTGATGAAGACATGCCTATGTTGGCCAAGAAATTCAAAAAGTTCATGAGATTCAACAAGTTTGGGAAGGGTGACTAGTCAAAGAAATCTGGGTACAACAAAGGAGATAGTTATGAGAAAAGAGATGATCAACCAAAATGTTTTGAATGCAACAAACCAGGTCATCTCAAGGTGAATTGTCTAAAGCTAAAGTCCAAGTACCCACAAAAGAAAGCCATGAAGGCTACATGGGACGATATTGACACTGAGGGTGAAATAGATGAAGAAGAGGAGGTTGCAAATGTTGATTGTCTTATGGCAAATCACACCCCTAAGGTAATCATTGCTAACCATAGTTTTTCTGATTCACCTGAATATGATGACTTATTTGATGATGCGTGTAGTAGTCAAGACTTGAGTGAGGCTTTTGACGCTCTTTATAATGAACATGAAACTCTTTTGATAAAATCTAAGGATTTGAGAAAGAGCAACAAAAGCATGCTCACTCAAATTGAGACTCTTGAGAAGGAAGTAACTAAGTTGAAGAATGAGCTACATAAAACTAAACCTGTGGATATCTTGTGTTGCAGATTAAGTTTTGATGATGAAGTGATATAAGACAAAGTGACAAATGGAACTCCAAGGCACAACCAACTCAAGAAGTAAGTCCGTGTTAAGGGTAGTCGCTAGGAAGTTGGGTCGTGTCTTAGGAATGAATTGTAAACCGCTTTTGAAGATCGGCTCAAATCACTAAACACACTAGCACTCACACAAATGGACCTAACATATATTTTCAATTGATAAATAGGTTAGGCACTTGTTGCTTTTTAAAAGAAATAGAGTCATGGCTTAGTGTTATTAAAAGAAATTGTTTTGAAGTAAAGAAATCGATTTATTCATATTATTTAAGCCAAAAATCGATTTCCTCCTTATGCTTAAAGCCATCAATCGATTAAATTGTTAAGGGAGTTGGTTTTGGAAGCAATGAATCGATTCTTGACTTGTTTTCTAAAGCAAAGAATCGATTGTTAGCTTTAAAGCTAACAATCGATTATGATGTTTAGTTTTTAAAGAAGAAAATCAATTATCTTCTTAATCTTGTAAAACTTCATTTTGTAAAGCACTTTCCTCTTTCGTATTAAGCTCCAAATCGATTCTTTCCTCTTTTGTATTAAAGCTCCAAATCGATTTAGGCTTCTTCTTGGAAGCACATAATCGATTCTTTCCTCTTTTGTATTAAGCAAATAATCGATTCTTATTCTTCTTTCATTCAAGCACAAAATCGATTATCTACTTGCTCTAACAAAGCACAAAATCGATTTCTCACTTGTTCCCACAAGCAAGAAATCGATTTCTCACTTATTACTTTAACGTTAAAAATTATTTCAACGGTCATATTTTCACAAACTCTATAAATAGGGCTTAGGGTCTCACGATCAAACAACAACCTACAATTCTAAAAACGCAGAACGTGAACTCATTCACTGTCACACTTCTCCTTTCACGTTCTTCATCACTTTGAGCTGATCTCTCTCAAGGGTTAGGTTGGGAAAATCTTCAAGTTGTTGTCTTCGCCTTCTTAGAGGTATTTCTGTTTATTGTAATTTGTTTAATTACTGTTATTTGGTTTTACTAGAGAGTGGGGAATCTCTCTAGGGTTTTGACTGTAACAAGGGTGGGGTATCTCTTGTATGTCAATTGGTTGTACTAGAGAGTGGGGTATCTCTCTAGGGTTTTTGATTGTAACAAGGCTGGGGTATCTCTTGTTGTAATTGTTGTTTAGGGCTCTTGCACACGGTGGGGTATCCTAGGTGAAGAATGCCTGTGTCTGTAAGGGTTTTAAAGCACCCAGTTGAAAGCTTTGTTTTGATAGTGAAAATGTCACAAAGGGTTGTGAGGACTGGATGTAGGTCACTGGGAGGTGACCGAACTAGTATAAATCTTGTGCGTGCTTTTCTGTTTTACGTTCTAATTCCTTTATTTCATAAACCTGCGCGAAAATCAAACTAAGTCGTTAAAAGGGGAACTGTTTTCAAACATCTCAATTCACCCCCCCTCTTGAGACTGAAGCCACTTGGTAACAAGTGGTATCAGAGCTAGACTCTTGTTTAAAGGGCCTAGCAGCTTCAAGAGAAATGGCTTCAGGTTGGTCTACGCAAGAGGGTGCATCTCTTACCCGTCCTCCGGGATTCAACGGGAAAGATTATGCATATTGGAAAGAAAGAATGAGAATATTCATAGAAGGGGTAGATATAGATGTATGGGATGCTTTGGAAAATGGACCTTTTGTTCCCACTCACATGGTTAATGGCGCACTCACTGTCAAGGAAAGAAATGAATGGACGGATAATGATAAAAGAAAAGTTCAACATAATTTCCGTGCCAAGAACATCATCACTTCCGCACTCAGTCCTGATGAGTTCTTTAGAGTGTCAAATTGTAAAACTGCTCAAGAAATGTGGGAAATCTTCAAGTAACTCATGAAGGTACGAGCGAGGTAAAAAGAGCAAGGACAAACACTCTCATCCAGGAATATGAACTATTCAGAATGAATAAAGGAGAAACTATACATGAAATGCAAAAAAGGTTCACTCACATCGTAAATCAACTGGGCTCATTAGGAAAATCGCTTCCTGTCGAAGATTTGATCAACAAAGTGCTAAGATGCCTAAACAGAGAATGGCAACCGAAAGTAACTACTATAGTGAATCAAGAAATTTAGCTACTATGACACTCGCCACTCTTTTTGGGAAACTACAAGAGCACGAATTAGAGCTCGCTCGTCTAGCAGAACATGAAGAAAAATACAATAAAAAGAAAAGCTTAGCTCTCAAAGTTTCTAGTTCAAATCCATCTAATGATTGTGATGATTCGGAAAATGAAGAAAATGAAGACGAGGAGAATATACTAAGGGTCAGAAGGTTCAAAAAATTCATGAGAAGGAAAAGCTTCCCCAGTAAGAATTCTTCACCCAAAAGAGTCTCAAGCAAGGAAAACTTCTCAAGTCCATCAACTTGCTATGAATGTGGCAAATCCGGACACATGAAGATGGAGTGCCCGAACTTACAAAGAAAGCCGTCAAACTTAAAGAAAAAGGAATCCAAAGGAAACAAGGGTAGAAAAGCCTACATAGCATGGGAAGACAATAACATGGACTCATCAGATGATTCAGAAAGTGAAGAAGCTCAAGTTGCTCTCATGGCCGACCACGACAGCGAAAATGAAACTGAGGTAGATTCTAACTCTGAAACTTCACAAAATGCATATGATGAATTACATGAAGCATTTCTTGAATTGCATAATGATTCTTTGAAACTAGCTAAAGCATTAACCCAATCTAAGAAAGCAGTTGCTCATCTTCAAAACGAAGTTATCGCTTTAACTAAGGAAAAATTAGAACTTAGAAATGAAAATCATAGTCTTGGTTGCTTTAAAGCAAATTATGTATGTGATAAGTGTGCTAAATATGAAAAGAAAATTCATGAGCTTGAATGGACAATAGGAAAAATGTCCAACATACAACATATGCATCCTAGGTCTCCAAGAAATAATTTCATAAAAAGACATGTGCATTATAGACCTAAGTTCACTACTAGTCCATATATTAGAAGTTATTACTGTGCCAAATTAGGACATACTGCATCTGTTTGTATGGCTAGAAGCAGAACAATTGTGAAAAAGGTGTGGGTTCCCAAAGGAACTCTACCAAGTACTAACCCACAAGGACCCAAAGAAATTTGGGTACCAAAACTTTCAAGTTGATATTATTGCAGGTATGCTTCAAGGTATGGGGGAAAAATTAATACCTTGATAGCAAGTACTCAAAGCACATGACTGTAGATATGACAAAGCTCTTAACACTCATCCCCAGAAAAAGCCGTCATGTGACTTGTGATAACAACAATAGAGGAAGAATCCTCGGTGACAGTAAGTTTGGTAAAAGTCTATCCACCTCTATTGATAATGTGCTTTATGTAGAATATCTTAAGCATAAGTTACTTAGCATTAGACAAATACGTGATTATCATTGTTTGATTTTGATTTATGCACCATTGAGGACAAAATCAGTAAGCAAGTTAGAACAATAGGAAATAGAGTAAACAATAACATATGGTGTCGATTTAAATCACATTAATCTATAGATGGACCCCGTTCAACATTATAGAACTAAGCATATAGAGATTAGACATTATTTTCTTAGAGATCATGTTCAAAAAGGTGATTATGTGATTGTTTAGTTGAGCAGTCAAAACCGCTAGCTGATATTTTTTTTTACAAAACCATTGCAAAAAGAAAATCTCTTTTTCATAAGAATAAAACTTGGAGTTATTAATTTATTAATTATCTGAATGAATTATGAACTGCTGATTGAATTTTGGTTAGGCTATCTTGTGTTGAAACTCGACTCTCATGTCATTTTGTGATTTAAGCTATCTTTTTTTTTTAAAATGCAATGAACTCACTGTTACTATTAGCTGCGTTTTCGACTCACCAACTAAGTTTGGCATTAACCCTTTTGATCATGACAAAAAGGGGGAGAAATATTAGTGTATTGTATTGTCACTTTGCATTTAGATAGGGGGAGCATCAAGTAAGGGGGAGTCTAGATACATATCTCTAATATTAGCGTATTGTTTTGCTTGATGAACTAACCTCCCACTTGAGATGAATTAAAATTTTGTCATCATCAAAAAGGGGGAGAATGTGGATATCTTGTGTTGCAGGTTAAGTTTTGATGATGAAGTGATATAAGACAAAGTGACAAATGGAACTCCAAGGCACAACCAACTCAAGAAGTAAGTCCGTGTTAAGGGTAGTCGCTAGGAAGTTGGGTCGTGTCTTAGGAATGAATTGTAAACCGCTTTTGAAGATCGGCTCAAATCACTAAACACACTAGCACTCACACAAATGGACCTAACATATATTTTCAATTGATAAATAGGTTAGGCACTTGTTGCTTTTTAAAAGAAATAGAGTCATGGCTTAGTGTTATTAAAAGAAATTGTTTTGAAGTAAAGAAATCGATTTATTCATATTATTTAAGCCAAAAATCGATTTCCTCCTTATGCTTAAAGCCATCAATCAATTAAATTGTTAAAGGAGTTGGTTTTGGAAGCAATGAATTGATTCTTGACTTGTTTTCTAAAGCAAAGAATCGATTGTTAGCTTTAAAGCTAGCAATCGATTATGATGTTTAGTTTTTAAAGAAGAAAATCAATTATCTTCTTAATCTTGTAAAACTTCATTTTGTAAAGCAAATAATCGATTCTTTCCTCTTTCGTATTAAGCTCCAAATCGATTCTTTCCTCTTTTGTATTAAAGCTCCAAATCGATTTAGGCTTCTTCTTGGAAGCACATAATCGATTCTTTCCTCTTTTGTATTAAGCAAATAATCGATTCTTATTCTTCTTTCATTCAAGCACAAAATCGATTATCTACTTGCTCTAACAAAGCACAAAATCGATTTCTCACTTGTTCCCACAAGCAAGAAATCGATTTCTCACTTATTACTTTAACGTTAAAAATTATTTCAACGGTCATATTTTCACAAACTCTATAAATAGGGCTTAGGGTCTCACGATCAAACAACAACCTACAATTCTAAAAACGCAGAACGTGAACTCATTCACTGTCACACTTCTCCTTTCACGTTCTTCATCACTTTGAGCTGATCTCTCTCAAGGGTTAGGTTGGGAAAATCTTCAAGTTGTTGTATTCGCCTTCTTAGAGGTATTTCTGTTTATTGTAATTTGTTTAATTACTGTTATTTGGTTTTACTAGAGAGTGGGGAATCTCTCTAGGGTTTTGATTGTAACAATGGTGGGGTATCTCTTGTATGTCAATTGGTTGTACTAGAGAGTGGGGTATCTCTCTAGGGTTTTTGATTGTAACAAGAGTGGGGTATCTCTTGTTGTAATTGTTGTTTAGGGCACTTACACACGGTGGGGTATCCTAGGTGAAGAGTGCCTGTGTCTGTAAGGGTTTTAAAGCACCCAGTTGAAAGCTTTGTTTTGATAGTGAAAATCTGACAAAGGGTTGTGAGGACTGGACGTAGGTCACTGGGAGGTGACCGAACCAGTATAAATCTTGTGCGTGCTTTTCTGTTTTACGTTCTAATTCCTTTATTTCATAAACCTGCGGGAAAATCAAACTAAGTCGTTAAAAAGGGAACTGTTTTCAAAAATCTCAATTCACCCCCCCCCCCCCCCCCCTCTTGAGACTGATGCCACTTGGTAACAGAATCTTCTCAAGTAATAGGTAAATGTTGTGTGGGTAAGGAAAACACAATCAAAATTAAAAATGCTTTACTAGTTTATGGTGTAAAATTTAACTTGCTAAGTGTGAGTCAATTATGTGATAGTGATTTTGATGTGTATTTTTCTGTTGATAAATGTGTTATTGCTCATAGGACTTCTAAACTTTATATTACTGGCTTTCGAAAAAATAATGTGTATTATGTTGATTTTGACAATGTGAGTGATGATATTATATGCATGCCTTCCTTGGTTGATAATGTGAATTTGTCGCATAGACGTTTAGGACATGCTAGTATAGAACTTTTATCTAAGTTGTGTAAGAATGAGCATGTTAGAGGTCTACCCAAGCTGAAGTATATTGTAAAAGGGTCCATTATGTGTGCATGTCAGCTGGGTAAGTTGCATAAAACTTCCTTCAATTCAAAACCTGTTATGTCCACTAACAATGTGCTTGAATTGCTCCATCTTGATTTAAAACCATGTTTAATTAGGTTAGGCACAAAGTGTTTTTAAAGAAATAGTTTGAGTCTTGAATTGTTGTTTTTTTAAAGAAAATAGATTCATGAGTTAGTGTTTTAAAAAGAATTTGTTTTTGAAGTAAAGAATCGATTCTTGATTTGGTACATAAAGCTAGAAATCGATTCCCACTTATTTTTAAAGTAATGAATCGAATTATCTCTTCCCTTTTAAGCCAATTATCGATTTCTCTCTTCCTTTTAAAAGCCAACAATCGATTCCCACTTCTTGATTGTTTTTAAAAGAACTTGTTTTGGAAAGAAAACAATCGATTGATGACTTTGTGTACTTTAAGCTATGAATCGATTTCCCTCTTGCTTTTTAAGTGGAAAATCGATTTACCCCTTGTGTTTAAAAGCCAACAATCGATTTCCCCATTCTAAGTTGGTTTTCAAAGAACTTGTTTTGGAAAGAAAACAATCGATTGATGACTTTGTGTATTTAAGCACTAAATTGATTTTGTTACTTATTGTGGAAACTCAGAATCGATTTCTCTTCTCTTCTTTTAAGTAAGGAATCGATTCTCCAACTTGTTTTTTGGAAGCACAACATATTTTTGAAGCTAGCAATCGATTTCTCTCTTATTTCATTAAAGCTAGAAATCGATTCCTCACTTATTTCTTTAAGCAAGAAATCGATTTTCAACTTATTTCTTTCAAGAAATCAATCGATTCTTCACTTATCACAATTGTGTTAAAAAGTGTTTCAACGGTGATATTTTAACAATCCCTATAAATAGGATTGGGTTTCCACGATTGAAAACAACACAACACACAAATCAAAAAGAAAAGAACGCAAACACACATCGTCACATTCCTTTTCACGTTCTTCATCTAGGGTTTCAAATCTCTCATCTCCCTCAACTACAACTTGTTATATTGCTTGAGTGATTGAGTCCTATTTTTCATTTGTAATTATCTATACTTGGTTGTTGTGAAATCCTGAGAAGATGGGTAATTCAATCGGAGAGATTGAATTGAAGCGAAATCCTTAGCGGGGAGCTTGGGTTCTCAATTGGGGGAAAATTGAGATTGGTGTGGTAGCTATAGGGAAGTTGCTTGCTTGTAAGACGTTGAAGAAGTTCTTCTCATATAGTGGTTATTATCAAGTCTGAAGGTTGCAAAGCCGGAGGGCGAGGACGTAGGGTTTTTATCCCGAACCTCGTAAAAATCATGGTGTACTCCTATCCCTTATCTTTACTTTGTGTTTTCTTTTATAATTGTTAACTGTCGTCGCACTTGCTATTATCACGCGCAGATTTGATTAGCGTTATAATTATCTTTGCTTTTGATATTACTGTACTTAGCTTTCAATATCACTGTAACTGTTCCTGTCATTGTTATAGATTGCTTAGGTATTGCATATAGTTTAAATCATCTTTTCCGCATTCGATTTAAACTTGCATCGTTAACTTTTTAAAAATCTAAAAAAATTTCATTTTTAGCATATAACCTTATTCATCCCCCCATCCACCCCCCCCCCCCCCCCCCCCCCCCCCCCCCCCACTTCTAAGGTTATCATATAGTCCAACATTATCTTCTTCATCAGTGTTGTCATAATTTTCATCACTTGCTTCATGAGTATCTTCGTGAGCTTTAATTGCCAAAGCTTTAGAAGATTGAGAAGCTTTAAGAGAAATGGTTTTAACCTTCTTTGGATGAAGTTCATCCACGATTTCTTGCTCATGCACTTTTAAGGATCCTAGTAGATCTTCTATTTTGAGAATAGACAGATCTTTTACTTCTGTTATAGCAGTCACTTTAGATCCCCACACCTTTAGTAAGCATTTTAGAAGCTTTCTAACTTTAGCTTGATTTGTATAGGTGTTTCCCAATGAGTTTAGATCATTTCTTATTGTTGTGAACCTGCTAAACGTTTCTAAGATTGTTTCTTGCTCTTCCATTTTCAATGTTTAATTTCAAACTTATGGATGAGAAGGTTGATCTTAGCTTCCTTCACTTGATCAGTTCCTTCACGAGAAATTTTCAAAGTATCCCAAATCTCTTGGGCAGTTTGTTTCCCAGCTACTTTATCATATTCACTTCTACCTAAAGCACAAGTTATGAAGAATTTTATTTTAGAGTTAAGAGCTGTCATACGTTTGTCTTCAGCATTCCAACTGTCTTTGGGGTTTGGAGTTGTTTCTCCTTCAGCATCAGTTGTAGAGGGAACATAGGGACCATCTTCAACAATTCCCAAGAGATCTTGTGATTCCAGAAACAGCCTCATTTGATCTTTACAATAGTAATAACATTCATTAGTGAATCCAGAAGGTCTGTTTGCAGAAGCTCCTTCCAGGAGGAACATAACAGAGTTTGGATTGTTCATCACTTCTTCTAGGATCTTTCCTCTCACACTGCAAAGTGTGCTCATCCCTTAGAGGTGAGCTCTGATGCGAATTGAAGTGACTAAATTACACAAGAAAGGGGGGGTTTGAATTGTGTACCCTTTTAAATCTTGATACCTGAAAAACTTCTTAAAAGTGTTTCTCAAGATGAACTTGGATATGAGAAGGTTAGTAATAATTATTTTCTCACACAGAGACAAACCTTCTCCAATGAAGAATGAAAAATAGTAATGAGTCTATACAAGAGATATGTTGGTTTTAACTTCATTTAGGTTTTAAATAATTTAGCTTTAGTTAAACCTAAGTTGAGAAGGTTGAATGAAATAACCTTATCTTAGATTGAAAACCAACAGGTGATGTATAGGCACGTATAAACCCTTGAAAGATGAAGATTAACAATGATAGTAAGAGAGATATATATATACTATTAAAGAGAGGTAGTTTTCAAATAATGATAAGTAAGTTGAGAGATCAAGTATCAGTTCAAAAACTGTCTCGAGAAATTAACCTTCTCTTGGTTTGAAAACAATCTTAAGTGTAAATCAGTTTAGGAAATAGTTCTAGAAGACAGTTTAAAGAACACAGAAGAGTTATAGAGGTTCACCCAATCCAGGCTACGTCCTCTCCTCACTTCCAAGTGAGTATTTTCACTATTCTCCAAATAACTTTTACACTTGCTTTTGATCACACTCAAAAGACTTTCACAATACTAGCTTTTGATCACACACAAAAGCCTAGTATACTCTTACACAGCAACAACCTGTTGTTTTCCACCTCTTAGAAACTCTCTTCTAGTTTCCTAAGAGTTTCCTCAATCAAGTAGTATCAAACCAACACTCATCTCTATTTAGGTAGTTTGATGAAATCCTTAACAATAGTGTTAACAATAAGGGTTTTTGTTTGGGGATGTTTATGAGCTTGAAATAAAGATAGATACACTGTAATCAATGATTCTAACAAGCTAGCACACACTCAAGAAAGATACCCTAGATCTGAACTTGTAGAAGCTTTGAGTGTGGGATGAGAAGGTTGATTGCTTTGAGAAGCTTGACTTTGAGTTGTTACTGTGTGACAGCCTAGTCGACCTTTACACGAAGCATCTCAAGCTTCGTAGTATGAAACAAACACTTAAAATACACTAATGGAATAATCATGTATTTCCTCTTTAATGCTCGAAACTTTCCAGCATATTAAATGCTAGATTTCTTCATTTAATGCAACTCAAGAACATTCAAGAGGAGTTAATGTGTTTTTCATAAAGTGATTACGGTTTCCAGTAACCTTCTCAGGCTTCAATCTTCTCTCACATTAACGTTCTCAAGCATGAACTTATGCTTCTAAGGTGTTTGTAGAGTCAACCTTCTTTTGGCTTCTGGTCAAACCTTCTGTTGACTTTTGATCAACCTTCTGTTGACATTTGTTCAACCTTCTGTTAATTTGGTCAAACCTTCTGTTGACTTATTTTAAGCTTCTCATAATGTAACCTTCTCAAGGCTCTTCTACCTTTGAATTTTACCAACTTGTTAATCCAAGGTAGAGCCTTAATTTGCTATGTTTAGAAACCTGTTCTTAGCACTTAGCAAACATGTTAGATCACACTTCATTTAGAAAACCTAAATCTTACTTAGTTTGTATCATCAAAACTTAGAATGAGATTCTTATTCCAACAGGGGGATCGTCCTTCCCTTTAGTGTTTCCAATTCGAAAGCGCCCTTTTCGATCTTAGATATAATTTGGTAAAGGACTTCCCAATTGGGTGCGAGCTTTCCTTGGGCTGTGGTTTTAGGCCAACATCGGCTCTTCGGAGAACTAGGTCGCCGACCTCAAAGTCCCTGAGCTGGGAAACCGTTGAGTTGTATCAGGTCGCTATCCTTTGTTTCACCACGGCTTCTTTAAAAGAGGCTCTTCGTCGAACCTCATCTATAACATCGAGTTCTTCCCTCAGGGCCTGATCATTGTCTTGTGGGGATTTTGGATTCGTTGTTCTCCAGCAAAGCTCTCAGATTTCAACTGGGATGACCGCCTCGCTTCCATAGGAAAGCCAGAATGGTGTTTCCCCCGTGGAGCTCTGTGGGGTAGTTCGGTAAGCCCATAGGACATAGGGCAACTCCTCAACCCATTTCCTTCAGCGTCGTCTAACCGTTTTGCAAGCCATTGAGGATTACTTTGTTAGTTGCTTCGACCTGCCCGTTGGTCTGGGGACGCTCCCCCGAAGTGAAACGATGCTTGATTTTAAGATCGGTCATGAGTTTCCTGAAGCCTTTGTCTACAAATTGGGTTCCATTATCAGTTATGACCACTTCAGGGATTCCGAACCTGCTCATGATGTTCTTTTTGAAGAATTTCATGCAGTTTCTTGCGCTGAAAATGACTAATGATTCGGCTTCGATTCATTTAGTAAAATAATCCATAGCCACGATTAAGTATTTGACCTCACCCGGGGTGGTCGGGAATGGTCCTAGCAGATCTATCCTCCACCATGCAAAAGGCCGAGCCGAGATTAGGTTCGTGAGTTCAGGAGGAGGTGCCTCATGGACGTTGGTATGGATTTGGCATTTTCCGCATCTTTTCACATGGTTCCTGGCGTCGGCCAGAAATACCCTACTCTTAAGGCTTTCCGGGCCAAAGATCGACCCCTGAGGTGTTGCCCACAAATGCCTTCATGGATCTCAGTTAGTACGTAGTCCTCCTCCTCTTGTATAGGTTCCCATCTATCACGAAGAAAGAAGAGGCCTTTATCCTGATTTTCTTAGCACTACAAGAATTTCGGTGATTTCCGAGGGAAATATCTGTCGGAAAAGCTGGAAAATCCGTCGGTAATAAGAATTTCCGACGGAATTTCCGACGGACAAAAATCCTTCGCATAAACGCTCCTCGCAAACTATTTCCGACGGAATTTTCCCTCGCAAATTTTTCCGTCGCAAATCCCTCGGAAACGCCGTCGCAAACATCTGTCGCAAATCCCTCGTAAACATCTGTCGAAAATCCCTCGCAAATCCCTCGCAAACATCCCTCGCAAATCCCTCGCAAACAGCTGTCGCTAATCCCTCGCAAATTTCGGTACAAATCCCAAGAAAATTCCGTCACAATTCCGTCGGTACGCATTGATAAATAATTTTTGAAAATCATTCGGTTACGCATACCCATTCTATTTGCAATACAACTTCCCTGCTAATTTAATTCAGACTTAGCCTACCAATTCAATAGAAATTCAATCCAAACCAAATAATTTCAACTACCTTATAATTCCAAACCAATATTATAACTAAATATCAAATACTAAATTATATTTCCAAACCAAAGTAACTAAAAATCACATAAACTATAAGTCCAAAAGCCCATTTAAAACTAACTTAACAAGTGCCAAACAACGATAAGTGCCAAAACATAACTAAAAGTGTCAAACTTCCACAAACTACAACACTAATGTTCAAGTGCTAAAGAGAGTTATACCTAACATATAGCTAAAAGTTTCAAACATCCATAGACTACACACTAATGTTCCATAAACACAAAAAACTCTGATGGAGCATCTTCAAGTCCAGCTCTGAAAATATACCTAACAAATCAAAAATGATAATGTTAAGAATATCATAAAATTCAAAAAACTAAGATATTTTGCACATTCTTTAAAATATAAATTACCTAGATGCCATCAATAACCCTTCTCATAAGCATGGTCTATGTCATCACCATCTACATCATCTGCACCATCCAGGTCCTGGTCCTGGTCTTGGTCATGTTGGGAGGACGGGCTGGCTATGTTGGACGGGGTGGTCCTGCTCGGTGGAGGTACTGGAATCCCGACATGACTAAATACATGGTCAAGTAGCTGCTGCTGTTGTGCAGCATGCTCCTGATGTTGTGCAACTTGTGCTGTCAATGCCCGGATGATCCTAAGGTGCTCAGGGGAGAGGCTCGCACTCGTCGAAGCTCCAGAGTCTAACAAATTGGAATACATGTCTCCTGTCCCATACAAGCGACTCTTATAGGGGCCTCCAACAGTGTCTTTCCACAACATCACCTTCAACTTCTCCAACTCAGCGGGATCGACTGGTATATTTGACTGAGACAATCGCCGGTGGAACTCCTCCTATTAAATGCACAAGTTAAAATTAGTCATTGGTAAAAGAATATTTTCGAATTGAAATTATGTTAAAAAGAGAAATATACCTGAGTAATACGAGCACGCTCATCTACAAATTCGCCGGTTCCTCTCCTAATGTGAGTGTGGCGGTGGACCTCATCCACATGTGGCATTCGCCCCCACTTCTTGGCCTATAATCAAACTTTCATTGTTCTTCAAACAGACTCCATTCCTAAACTTTTTACTATTCCTAAACTTTAAGGCATGTTACATTAAAACAGACTCCATTCCTAAACTTTTTACCATGTGATTCATAGTTTTAAGCAACTCAAAAACTATATGCAGAAGTACAATACTAGCTGAAAGTATTATGGGTGTGGCGCTGTGACACAATTCATGCTGTGTGAAGGAATATCAAAGCAAGACAAATAATTAAACCAGACAAACAAAAAAGAGGCAACAGAATCACAGCCCCTTTATTACTTTTTAGACTTAATTGTAAATTAGTTCTCCATCAATGAGTTTGCTACTATTAATAACATAAGTTTCTAATTGGTAAATTATAATTAATTATAATGACATGAAAAGATAAGCTTAAGTGTATACCAATCTCTCAGCATGCTGCAAGATAGAGATAGAGCCTCCAGTGTGCACACTTCCTCCTTTCTCTGATGCTCTATTCTTCTTATTCTGCGCACACTTAGCCAAGTATTTTGGATCATTCCAGTGGTCTTGTAGGCGACGGTAGACTAGTTCTCCCATCCAACTAGGCCGACTCCTCTGCTTGCGGACACCATTGAGCATATCGGCGAGTCGGTCAGCAGCTTTCTTATGAAAAAGCTTCTCAACGACGGCCTCCTGAGACTTACGCCATCCAGCTCTCTTCTGCATTGTGAGAACATTTACAAGAAAATATGTTATTAAATAACTTAACAAGTTATTCAAAGGCATATGTTTGAATGTACACTTACTATAAAATCCTTAAAAAAATGCTCTCGCTCAGCGTCATTAAGCTCACCCCAAGTAGCCCAAGGATAGTGGTACAACTCCTGAATAGTCTTACGGATAGCCGTAGCGGCTACCTTTGAATTAACGAACCTGCAGAAGTTAAAACAATTGAAGTGATTAAAATATGTCATATATACACGACAAAGCAAGCATTTAAAAAAATAACTTATAAAAAACTTTACGTACCCTCCACGCTCAACTCGGATGATAGGTCGCACGTCGGGTAACTCCTCAATCTCATCCTCCTCATGCTCACCCCCCTCAACATCATGAATCTGATCATCATCAGGCATCTCATCATCTCCATGTGCAAATGCCTCTGTCGGTGATGGCGAAGAGGTAGGAGTAGGCACAGCATCTGGCGAATGGGTAGGAGTAGGCCCAACATCTGGCGAATGGGTAGGAGTCTGTGACGGTGGAGGAGTCACACGTGCTGAAGAAGTACGACCAGGTTCATCCCGAGGAGATGGAGTAGGTGAAGGAGTCACATGTGGCGATGAACTAGAGCCAATATGTAATGACCTGACAACAGAGGTCTGTTGTGGCAACGACGTATGCAAGGACCTAACTCCAGGGGTCTGTTGCATCTGTGTCTGAGGACTCTGCAATGATCTCACTCCGGATGGCTGTGGATCAGGAGTGAGTGTGGGATGCAATTGTCTGACTGTAGATGCACGTACTGAGCGTGTCGGCGCAGGGGTAGATGTCGTAGGAATCTCTGAATAGCCATCTATGTCCCGGACACGAATCACCCTCTTCTTACGATGAGGGGTGCAGGGACAACAATAGCCTTCCCCTTACGATCAGGGGGTGGTCTAGGCGGTGACGCATCACCTCCACCTGATGCCATGCTGCAAAGGAAACTAAACATAAACATCAACATAAACATCAACATAAACACCACTTCTAAAACATCAACATTACTTTTAAAACAACTCATGAAACAATTCACACGCAATTCAAACACAAACATCAATTATAAAACATTACAAAAACACAAGTCTTATATATATATATATATATCTAATCTTCTGCCCATTCTGCTTCATCATCTTCTTCATCTTCATTATCTTCATCAATTGTAACCTCATGTGAGTATTCTCCTTGCAAGTTATTTGGGTCCACTTCTTCACCATAGTTTTCCAAATCACGTAAGTTAGAAATCGACTCAACTTCATTAACTTCATTTACAGGTGACATATCATCCGTCTGATAGGGAACTTCTTCCACTGACTCATCTGCTTCAATGCGGCCCCTTGGCTTTGTCTTGATTGCGACACACAAACCTCGCTTATCTCTTCGAGTTGATGGATAAGGAACATAGTACACTTGTCTCACATTCTGTGCCATTATAAACGGATCAAACGCTGGATATCTTCTGTCCATTCGTATGTCCACTCTATTATACTTTGGATCCATTTTAGTGCCTCTGGCCGACGGATCAAACCAGTTACAATAAAATAGCACTACAGTTTTAGTCATAACAAAATTCATTTTCAAGTAGAGCAATTTTTTGCAAAATAATAATAATAATATAATTAATGGTGCTTGTGGTTGTCTATCCAGAAGCCTAACAGAACATAGAACTCTAATAGAACTGAGAAATCAGAATACAAACCAAACAAGAACCTTAACTAAAAGAAAACACCTTACTTAAAAACTAGAAGGACGTGTACTATAGCAAAACTGTCCACTATAGCAAAACTGTTCTGGCAATTAACAAAACTGTTAATTAAATAAAATCAATTCAAAGGCAGCATCTTGAAAAAAATTGGATAAAGCCAAAGATATACTGAGCTAACTAGGAAATACAATCAATGGTGTGATGTATAGATAAACCAGATAAAGCCAAATGATAAAGCCAAAGATATCCTTCTATAGCAACATTGCAAAATAAACCAGATTAACTTTGAAATTAGTTCGCTATACAATTTGAATTCCATAGCCAGTGTAACATCAATATTATTCAGCCATCATAGTAATAATCAGCCATAGCCATTAACTGTAGAAATGAGATTCTCACCTTAGCAATACACTTTTGAGCACCAAAGGAAGCAACACATTCTCAAATCTTTCCTTTTGGAGAAAGATAAACTCCTGCGCAGAATCTTGCAATGTTGCTATAGAAGAAAAAACAAAAAATAACAGCAAATAGAAAACAAATTAGAAGCTAAAACTGTGCAATCTAGTAAACAAGAGAATGTTGCTACTTGAGTAAACATACTATTACTAATAAAAAAAAGGACAAATTGAATGTTGAACAAAGACAAGAGGAACTAGAAATAAGAGAATGGAGAACTCATTTCAAAAGGAAACACCAATCTAGAAGTACTCTTTTCAAAAGGCAACAACAATATTGTTGATCTTAAACAAGATCTGGAAGTGAAAGAAATCCAGAAACAAATTGCATGGGAAGAAGAATGTCATCCAAGAAACATGTTGAAAACATTTTGAGGAAGTAATATACTCTTATTTATCAAAGCATGACAATCTGACCACCAAAAAAAAAGCATGACAATCTAACTTAACATCAAATCTAGAAGTTCAATAATGTAGTTTCTTTTCTTAAACATGAAAATGGAAAGAACCTAAAAAGAAGCAACTCGTTCTGTTTTGAGACACTTTCTGAAAAATTTGGCAAGCTTCTTTAAATAAAGCTCTCCAACCTCACAGTTACAACACATTGCATAGTTTTTTAGTTGATCACCTAAAATATTGAAACCAATTCACAAAAAACTAGTATCATATTAAAAAGAGAGAAAAGAAGCAACAATTTAAAGATTGAGGAACTAGAACTACTTTCACCCTTGCAAGAGACAGAGAGCCCTTCAATTGAAATTTTCAATTGAGTATCTAAGCCATTTATAATGTGAGCTTCTGTGTGGGGGTCAAAAATCAAATATACTTACAGATAAGGAAGGGTGCACTGTATGCTTCTGTGATTGCTGATACTTTAAAATGGTCCAATCAAAAACATAATCAAATTCATAACTTGGCATATAACAAGAAAATCAGAGGAGGGATAAAAGCTTCTGTGCATTGTGCAGTATTTTTAGAAATTTAACTTGTTTATTAATAACTTCAATTATTTGTTATAACAATATATGAAATTATGAAAGAGATTTATACGATTTAAATTAATTAAATAAATAGTCACAAACAGTTTTGATACTACCAACCGAAAAATCTATCATTGTCTAAATTTAAGGAAATATTAATCTAGATCCTAGAGGAAATATAGAACAAAAACAAAAATGAAGAAAAACGATTACAGAAACATACCATATACCATATAAACAAATGATGCAATTCGTTTGATTTTATATTATTTTATGAAATCAGCTGTAAAATTAGGAAGATGAGATTAGGGTTTTTAGTAAATCAAAAATTAGGGTTCTGATTAGGAGAGAATAGAGAAGAAGTAGAGTAGAATAGAGTAGAAGTAGAATAGTTACCATAGTAGAAGAAGAAGAAGAAGAAGAATTTGTAGAAAGCTTGGGTTTTGTGTTGGGTTATGCGATTGGTTGTGGTTTTTGGGCTGAGTTGTTCGAAGGGAGTGGAAGTGAGGAGGAGAAGTTGCGGTTGTGGCCGGTGATGCGAAGGTGAGAGTGGTGGTAGTGAGTGGTGGTAGTGGGTGTTGGTGGTGGTAGATCGAGAGTGGAGAGGATTTAGGGTTAGAGTGAATGAAAGAGTGTAAAAGTGAGTGTCGATGAGTTTGATGTTTTAGTTTTAAGTGAAAAACGTTTGCGAGGGAGTTTTTTGCATTTCCGACAGAAATTTCCCTCGGAAAGTAGCGAGGGATTTAAATTCCCTCGGAATGTTGAGCAGGAAATGTACTAAGAACGTAGCGAGGGAACTATCCGTCAGAAACAAACATATTACCGACCAAAAAAAATTCCCTCGAAAATATTTGGTAGCTAAATCAGCATATTCTTGTAGTGTAGCTTCTAGGGAGTCCAGAGGTTCGGTTCCTGACTCTATATACTCCATAACTGGAGCGGTCCATCTTTCCTCTAGCACGCATATGGATAAATTGAACTCCGGATTTGTATAAATGATGGGTTTGCGGAGTACTTCCTGAAGAACATATCAGTGATTCCAAGAAATTTTGGTGCTGGCGAGCTTGGATAAAATGTCCGCCCTCTGATTCTCCGTCCTTGGGACGTGCTTAACGTCAGCAGATTTGAAATGAGCTAGTAGGTCCTGACCTGAGTAACCCGGAGGTCAATTGCTAAACGGAGTTCTGCAAAGCACGCCTTGTACTCTGCTTGGTTATTCGAAGTTTGAAAACCGATTGCTAGGTATGGTCAGACGAATGGGTTCTAAGTTGAGATTGAGCTCAGCGTATCACCCTCAGACGGATGGTCAGACAGAGAGGACTATTCAATCGCTGGAGGATTTGTTGAGAGCGTGTATTCTTGAGCAAGGAGGTTCGTGGGATACCCATCTCTCGTTGATAGAGTTTACCTATAATAACAGTTATCATTCTAGTATTGGGATGTCACCTTTCGAAGCGTTGTATGGTCGAAGGTGTAGAACCCCTTTGTGTTGGTATGAATCTGGAGAGAGTATAGTGCTTGGACTTGAAATTGTTCGAGAAACGACTGAGAAGGTGAAGTTGATTCGTGAAAAGATGAAAGCTTCACAAAGTAGACAGAAGAGTTACCATGATAAGCGAAGGAAGGATTTGGAATTTCAAGCTGGTGATTATGTGTTTTTGAGAGTCACCCCTGTGACCGGTGTTGGAGTGAAGTTTCAAAAGTTTTAGGTAGGAGATGGGGTCGACCTTATTTTGCCTTTGTTTTCTTTCTTTATTTTGCAAGTTGACTAACTCGTCTTTTTCCACCTTTGCAGATACTATGGCGTCAAAGAGGCTCGCAAAGCTGAAGGAGTTGGCGATGAGGCACGTTGATCCTGTCGTCGATGTTGATGGGGATTGTAACGCCCTAAAATTTAATCAAATTACTTCGAAGTTGGATTGCCGTAGGATAATTGTAAGAATTGAAATTATGGGCGTAGTAGCTATGTTGAAAATGAGTTAGATGATAATCACGTGTCGTGGGCCAGTTAAAAAAAGTGCATTGGGCTTAGCACCGCGAGTGCGCAGCGCTCACGCAACCCTAGCAGCGTGTCCAGTGCACAGCTTGCGCAGGAAGGCACTTGTGCGCCACTCCTCCTTATAAATATAGCGCAAATATGAGCTAGGGCTGGTCTTTTTGCGCAGCGGCCCTCTTTTCCCTTCTTCTCCTTCTTCCTCTCACTTCTAAGTTACACAAAAGCCTCAATTTTCAAGAGCTCTAGCCTAGGATTGGATTGGGAGGGTTGGTTTTCATTGCAATTCTCTACGTTCGTGATCGTCACGCGTCGTTACTATCGCAGGGGAGTCGCCGTATTTAGAGAATCGAGGAACGAGGCTAGGAGGGAGTTTGCGCCACCATAGTTGAGGTAAGGGTGGGTTCGAATTCTATAATAGCGTATATGAGGGATCGTATGCGGGGTTTGGGGTTTATTATAGATTGCCTCTGTGTATGTTGCGTAGTTATATATATATATATATATATATATATATATATATATATCGTATGAGAAATGTTTGATGAATTGACCGTGTGTGCTTGAATTCCTATGTCGTTAGTTCTAATTAAATCGAATTGTAATTTTGTTGGATTAAGGTTTTCACTATTATAATCAAAAAAAATGATAGGAATATAGATAACTCGTTAGTAAGAATTATAAATAATTTTCGTAATTGAATTGATGGTTACGTTAATGCTGTTACTGTTTTGATGTAATGCTGTTGCTGTTTTGCTGTTAATGCTGTTGCTGTTTTGCTGATAATGCTGTTGCTGTTTTGCTGTTAATGCTGTTGATGTTTTGCTGTTAAAGCTGTTGCGGTTTTGCTGTTATTGTTGTCATTGCTGTTACGTTTTGCTGCTGTGTTGTTGCTATTCTTGCTGTTTTGCGCTGTTGATGTTGCTGCTTTGTCAATATTGTTGCCACAGTTGCTGTTGTGGTTAATTGTTGCGTTGAATACCTTGTCGAAAATGTGGTAAATTGCAGGTGAAGTTGTAAAAGTTGATTTGCCTCTATTTATTGGCAAAGATAGTAAATTGTAGGCCTATAGCCGCCATGACGTTTTGGTGTTGTTGTCGTGCGATTGCGTGACTGTGATTAGCGTTACTTGTACATTCACATTGTGTCGCATACCTTTGCATTTGCTTTACGACGTGAACGATGAGGGCTATGCCCTGTGAGCCACTATTTACTGGCAACGACGATTTTTACGACGGGAGTTTTTCTCCAATGGTACCACATGCATATGCACAGTTGAGTCGCATTCCGCATTGCACTTCGATGATTCTATTGATGACTCTATTGAGGATTTTATTGATGATATGTGTAATTCTATAGTACCTGACCTATCATATTGTTCTTCATACATGCTCTTATATAGTCCGATATCTCACCCCTTCTGTTTGAATGTTACCCCTATGTAGTAACGTGCAGGTAGTCGCGAATGAAGGTGGTGATCCTTCCTTAGTTGAGTCGGTGTCGTCACTCTGATACGTAACACTAGGGGGGATTGAACGCTGTTTTTTTTCCTTTATCATTTAGGTTGCAATATTTGTTGAACTCGAAGTTATTTCTATTAAGCAAATTGTTGATTTTGAGTTGTCAAATGGACAAGGATTGTTAAGATTGCTTCAAATTGAATTTACCATGAATGAATTATATTGTTTGTGTTGGGAAGTAAGTGTAGCACTCCAATATTTATGTTGAAAATTCCGCACTCTGATTTATAGTATTATTGGGTAGAATTGGGGTGTTACATTAGTGGTATCAGAGCATGGTCGGGTCTGTCCGACCAAGTTGTCGAGTCATCGCTTCGATTAACGATCAAGTCAATTTATTCGTTCTAAACTATAATTTGTGTTATAGGGATAAGCTGAAATGGCCGGACGGAATGATGCTGCTATTGCTGCTGCTTTGGGCGCTATGGCTCAGGCATTGGAGAATCAACAGAACGCTGGCGAGAATGCTGGATCTCGCAGTTTGGCGACTTTCCAAAGGGAGAATCCGCCCACTTTCAAGGGTAAGTATGATCCTGATGGAGCATTGGCTTGGTTGAAGGAGATTGAGAGAATCTTCCGTGTGATGGATTGCACTCCAGCGCAGAAGGTTCGTTATGGTACTCATATGCTGTCAGAAGAGGCTGACGACTGGTGGTTAGATACACGTCAGAGATTGGAAGCTGCAGGTGAAGAGATCACTTGGGTTGTGTTCCGTAGGGAGTTTTTGAGGAAGTATTACCCTGAGGATGTTCGGGGTAAGAAAGAAATTGAGTTTCTTGAGCTGAAGTAAGGGAACCTGTCAGTTACGGAATATGCTGCTAAGTTTGTGGAGTTGGCCAAATTTTATCCGCACTACAATGAAGCAACTGCTGAATTTTCAAAGTGCATCAAGTTTGAGAATGGGCTGCGACCTGAGATCAAAAAGGCAATTGGGTATCAGAAGATCCGTGTTTTCTCCGATTTGATTGACAGTTGCAGGATCTATGAGGAGGACAACGATGCTCACTATAAGATCATTCATGAGAAGAGGAGCAAGCAGCAGACTCGTGGTAAGCCGTATGATGCTCCAGTTGGTAAAGGTAAGAAGAAAAGTTTTGATGGTAAGAGAACTAGTGGGGGAGACGCCCCTGCTGGTATTGTATGTTACAAATGTGGCAAACCTGGTCATAAGAGTAACGTGTGCAAGGTTGAGGTGAAGAGGTGCTTTCGTTGTGGTAAGACTGGGCACGAATCATCCGAGTGCAAGCACAAGGAGCAGGTCTGTTTCAACTGTGGCGAAGAAGGGCATATTAGTAATCAATGTCAGAAGCCAAAGAAAGAAAGAGTTAGTGGAAGAGTGTTCGCTCTGGCAGGGACACAGACTACTGAGAACGATGGATTTATTGGAGGTACATGTTTCATTAATGGTGTTCCTCTAATAGCTATTATTGATACTGGTGCTACTCATTGTTTTATTGCTGCGGAATGTGTTAAAAGATTGGGTCTTGTGTTGTCTTCTATGAATAGGGAGATGGTTGTCGATACTCCAGCTAAGGGGTCGGTGACTACTTCTCTTGTGTGTTCTAAGTGCCCTTTGTCGATTTTCGACAGAGAATTTATTGTTGATCTGATTTGTCTGCCGTTAAGCGGACTGGATGTGATCCTAGGCATGGACTGGTTAGAATATAACTATGTTCATATTAATTGTTTTAGCAAGTCTGTGAGTTTCTCCACTCCCGAAGAGGAGGAGGCGGGTTTGTTGTCTGCTGGACAGTTGCGGAAGTTGATGCGGGAAGAAGTTCAGCTATTCTCGCTGATGGCGTCGCTATCTGTTAAGAATCAAGCCATAATTGATGAGTTGCAGGTGGTGCGCGAATTTCCTGAAGTTTTCCCTGATGAGATTCCAAGTGTACCACCAGAAAGGGAAGTTGAATTTGCTATTGATCTTGTACCTGGTACCAAACCTGTTTCTATGGCACCTTACAGGATGTCAGCATCTGAATTATCCGAATTGAAGAAGCAACTTGAGGATCTACTTGAAAAGAAGTTCGTGAGGCTGAGTGTATCACCGTGGGGAGCTCCAGTGTTGCTAGTGAAGAAGAAGGATGGAAGTATGAGGCTTTGTGTTGATTATAGACAGTTGAATAAAGTGACGATTAAGAACAAGTATCCACTCCCAAGAATAGACGATTTGATGGATCAATTGGTGGGTGCTCAAGTATTCAATAAGATTGATTTGAGATCGGGCTACCATCAGATTAAAGTGAAAGATGAGGATATTCAGAAGACGGCTTTTAGAACTCGGTACGGGCATTATGAGTATTCGGTGATGCCTTTCGGTGTTACTAACGCGCCGGGAGTATTCATGGAGTACATGAACCGTGTGTTTCATGCTTATTTGGATCAGTTTGTGGTAGTATTCATCGATGATATTTTGATTTACTCTAAGACAGAAGAAGAGCATGCAGAGCACTTGAGATTGGTATTGGAGGTCTTAAGGGACAAGAAGTTATATGCAAAGTTGTCTAAGTGCGAATTTTGGCTGAAGAAGGTGAGTTTTCTTGGTCACGTTATTTCTGGTAGCGGCATTGCGGTGGATCCATCTAAAGTCGATGCTGTATTGCAATGGGAGACTCCAAAGTCGGCTACCGAGATTAGAAGCTTTTTGGGATTAGCTGGCTACTATAGAAGGTTCATTGAAGGCTTTTCTAAGTTGGCACTTCCTTTAACTCAGCTGACCTGCAAAGGTAAAGCCTTTATATGGGACGCTCGTTGCGAAGAGAGTTTCACCGAATTGAAGAAGAGATTGACGACGTCTCCTATCTTGACGTTGCCTAATCCGGGAGAGTCCTTTGTGGTGTACTGTGATGCTTCCAAGATGGGTTTAGGAGGTGTGCTTATGCAGAATGGTAAGGCAGTTGCTTATGCATCGAGGCAGTTGAGGACTCATGAGAAGAACTATCCTACGCACGATTTAGAACTTGCTGCAGTTGTTTTTGTGCTGAAAATTTGAAGGCATTATCTTTATGGTTCTAGATTTGACGTATTTAGCGACAATAAGGGTTTGCAGTACTTGTTTGATCAAAAGGAACTGAATATGAGACAGCGGAGGTGGTTGGAGTTGCTAAAAGACTATGATTTCAGTTTGAATTATCATCCAGGGAAAGCTAATGTCGTGGCTGATGCTTTGAGCCGAAAGACCTTGCACATGTCGGCAATGATGGTCAGGGAGTTTGAATTGATTGAGCAGTTCAGAGATATGAGTTTGATTTGCGAAGTGACACCTCAGAGTGTTATGTTGGGGATTTTGAAGATTAATAATGACTTTTTAGATAGCATCAGAGAAGCTCAGAAACTGGATGTTAAACTGGTAGATTCAACGGTAGGAATCGGGCAGTCTGAGGATAACAATTTTGAGTTGGATGCGCAAGGTGTGTTGAGATACCGTAATAGAATCTGCATTCCTGACGACGCGGAAATGAAGAAAGCAATTCTCGAAGAGAGTCATAGAAGTAAGTTGAGTATTCATCCAGGAGCTACGAAAATATATCAAGACTTGAGAAGATGGTTCTGGTGGCTTGGGATGAAGCGCAATTCGTGTATGCATGTTTAACTTGTCAGAAGTCAAAAGTTGAACATCAGAAGCCTGCGGGGTTGATGCAACCTTTAGAGATTCCGGAATGGAAATGGGATAGCATTTCAATGGACTTTGTGACGGGGCTGCCTAATACTGTGACAGGGCATGATGCGATTTGGGTGATTGTTGACAGGCTGACGAAGTCGGCTCATTTTATACCTATTAATATCACGTATCCGGTACCGAAGTTGGCTGAGATTTACCTCCAAAAGATTGTAAAGTTGCATGGTGTTCCTATGTGTATCATTTCGGATAGAGATCCTAGGTTCACTTCTGATTTCTGGAAGAGTTTGCAAGAGGCGTTGGGTTCTAAGTTGAGATTGAGCTCAGCGTATCACCCTCAGACGGATGGTCAGACAGAGAGGACTATTCAATCGCTGGAGGATTTGTTGAGAGCGTGTATTCTTGAGCAAGGAGGTTCGTGGGATACCCATCTCTCGTTGATAGAGTTTACCTATAATAACAGTTATCATTCTAGTTTTGGGATGTCACCTTTCGAAGCGTTGTATGGTCGAAGGTGTAGAACCCCTTTGTGTTGGTATGAATCTGGAGAGAATATAGTGCTTGGACTTGAAATTGTTCGAGAAACGACTGAGAAGGTGAAGTTGATTCGTGAAAAGATGAAAGCTTCACAAAGTAGACAGAAGAGTTACCATGATAAGCGAAGGAAGGATTTGGAATTTCAAGCTGGTGATTATGTGTTTTTGAGAGTCACCCCTGTGACCGGTGTTGGAGTGAAGTTTCAAAAGTTTTAGGTAGGAGATGGGGTCGACCTTATTTTGCCTTTGTTTTCTTTCTTTATTTTGCAAGTTGACTAACTCGTCTTTTTCCACCTTTGCAGATACTATGGCGTCAAAGAGGCTCGCAAAGCTGAAGGAGTTGGCGATGAGGCACGTTGATCCTGTCGTCGATGTTGATGGGGATTGTAACGCCCTAAAATTTAATCAAATTACTTCGAAGTTGGATTGCCGTAGGATAATTGTAAGAATTGAAATTATGGGCGTAGTAGCTATGTTGAAAATGAGTTAGATGATAATCACGTGTCGTGGGCCAGTTAAAAAAAGTGCATTGGGCTTAGCACCGCGAGTGCGCAGCGCTCACGCAACCCTAGCAGCGTGTCCAGTGCACAGCTTGCGCAGGAAGGCACTTGTGCGCCACTCCTCCTTATAAATATAGCGCAAATATGAGCTAGGGCTGGTCTTTTTGCGCAGCGGCCCTCTTTTCCCTTCTTCTCCTTCTTCCTCTCACTTCTAAGTTACACAAAAGCCTCAATTTTCAAGAGCTCTAGCCTAGGATTGGATTGGGAGGGTTGGTTTTCATTGCAATTCTCTACGTTCGTGATCGTCACGCGTCGTTACTATCGCAGGGGAGTCGCCGTATTTAGAGAATCGAGGAACGAGGCTAGGAGGGAGTTTGCGCCACCATAGTTGAGGTAAGGGTGGGTTCGAATTCTATAATAGCGTATATGAGGGATCGTATGCGGGGTTTGGGGTTTATTATAGATTGCCTCTGTGTATGTTGCGTAGTTATATATATATATATATATATATATATATATATATATATATATATATATATCGTATGAGAAATGTTTGATGAATTGACCGTGTGTGCTTGAATTCCTATGTCGTTAGTTCTAATTAAATCGAATTGTAATTTTGTTGGATTAAGGTTTTCACTATTATAATCAAAAAAAATGATAGGAATATAGATAACTCGTTAGTAAGAATTATAAATAATTTTCGTAATTGAATTGATGGTTACGTTAATGCTGTTACTGTTTTGATGTAATGCTGTTGCTGTTTTGCTGTTAATGCTGTTGCTGTTTTGCTGATAATGCTGTTGCTGTTTTGCTGTTAATGCTGTTGATGTTTTGCTGTTAAAGCTGTTGCGGTTTTGCTGTTATTGTTGTCATTGCTGTTACGTTTTGCTGCTGTGTTGTTGCTATTCTTGCTGTTTTGCGCTGTTGATGTTGCTGCTTTGTCAATATTGTTGCCACAGTTGCTGTTGTGGTTAATTGTTGCGTTGAATACCTTGTCGAAAATGTGGTAAATTGCAGGTGAAGTTGTAAAAGTTGATTTGCCTCTATTTGTTGGCAAAGATAGTAAATTGTAGGCCTATAGCAGCCATGACGTTTTGGTGTTGTTGTCGTGCGATTGCGTGACTGTGATTAGCGTTACTTGTACATTCACATTGTGTCGCATACCTTTGCATTTGCTTTACGACGTGAACGATGAGGGCTATGCCTTGTGAGCCACTATTTACTGGCAACGACGATTTTTACGACGGGAGTTTTGCTCCAATGGTACCACATGCATATGCACAGTTGAGTCGCATTCCACATTGCACTTCGATGATTCTATTGATGACTCTATTGAGGATTTTATTGATGATATGTGTAATTCTATAGTACCTGACCTATCATATTGTTCTTCATACATGCTCTTATATAGTCCGATATCTCACCCCTTCTGTTTGAATGTTACCCCTATGTGGTAACGTGCAGGTAGTCGCGAATGAAGGCGGTGATCCTTCCTTAGTTGAGTCGGTGTCGTCACTCTGATACGTAACACTAGGGGAGATTGAACGCTGTTTTTTTTCCTTTATCATTTAGGTTGCAATATTTGTTGAACTCAAAGTTATTTCTATTAAGCAAATTGTTGCTTTTGAGTTGTCAAATGGACAAGAATTGTTAAGATTGCTTCAAATTGAATTTACCATGAATGAATTATATTGTTTGTGTTGGGAAGTAAGTGTAGCACTCCAATATTTATGTTGAAAATTCCGCACTCTGATTTATAGTATTATTGGGTAGAATTGGGGTGTTACAGGGATGACTCTCAACTTTCTCCTCAAGCCGACTCCCTTAACATTGTTCCTGAAGCTATTCCCCTCCCTACCGTCACGCAGACCGATCTGAAAGCTGCCTCTAATGTCGATCGAGGAAAGAAAGTACAGATTTCTACCACCACTTCTCCTCGTAAGAAAGCTGCTGATGCTAGCACATTAGAAAAGTGGAAACGATCTGAGTCTGTCGAGGTTGGGAAGGATTCCAAGACACCCAAAGAGTCCAACAAATCGAAGCACAAGGTCAAGGGCGTCCCTCTAAGTGAAAAGTTTTTGGAGCAGAATTTCGAGGAAGGGCGCGTCGATCCTATTGCAGCCTCTGCTCAGATTTTCTTGAATTTGGCCGATGTCCATAAACTCCAGAAGGAGAAATACGAAAAACGTTCTCAAGGTAGGATCGTAACTTTGTCGATTTTATTGCCTCGTAATTTTCTTTAAACTAAGTCATTTCTGTGGGTTTCTCTTCTTTCAGAGTTGGTGGATGCTGAGAGGGGCAAGACCTTTGAGGCTTTGCAGGAACTGGCAGCAAAAACTACCGCTTTGGCACGCGCGAACTTCGACCTAGAGAACCTGAGAAAGACCAAGACCAACCTTGAAGATTCCAAAAAGTCCGCTCTTGAAAGAGCTGAAAATGCCGAGGCTAGGGTCAAAGAGCTAGAAGGTCAAATCAAGGTTTTGGAGGCGTCCGAGGCTGAGGCCAAAGAGAGAGTGACGACTCTCGAAGGTCAGGTGGCCGAGCTCCAGAACAAGTTGTCCACAAATGCGAGAAAAACGGAGTCGAGTTCCGATCCTGATGCTCAGATCGCTGCATTAAGAACTCAGCTTGTAAAGACTCAAGTCGCCTTAAAAGAAAGTCAAAAAGAAGCGCAAGAAGCTGCCGAAGAGGCCATTGGGCTCTACGTAGACGGTTTTAAGGAGGCTCTCAAGCAGGCTGCTCTGGTCCACCCTTCTCTCCACTTGGACGACCAAATCATCAATGCCGATCACGAGGTGGAGGAAGGTCGGATTATCAAGACGGATGTGAAGACGAAGGTGAAGACTGTGATCTTTCCTCTCTCCGATGCCTGGCGCTTGATGTAGTCAATTTTTGCAGAAGTTGAGTTTATACAGCGCCGTACGATCTTGCATAGACCCAGAACTTCGTTTAGTTTTAACTTTGTATTTTGTTATTCCGAGATGTTTTGTAATGGATTTTAACTTTGTACTATGTTTTGAGTTTCTATCGTCGAATGCTAGCTTGATATCCAACATTGCATTGACGTCATTTCATTATCGATCACGTGTTTATGAATGCTTAAAATTTGCAACTCACTGATCAGTGCAGTCTAATGCACTCTTTAAAGCTTTGCATTTGGTGTTTTTAATTGTGTTTTGTTCCTAATATTTAAGCCTTAGCAGGTTTCTTGACTTTGAGTCTTAATTGAGCGTTATAGCAAATTCTTGATTAATTCTTGTTTTTATTGCATATTGACCCCTGTCTACTCTGTAGGCCATAACATTGGCTGTGATTATTAGATTGAGGCGTGCGAGCATGCTTTGGAAATCTAAGGAACAAAGCTACAAATCTTCAATTGAGCTCGAAACCCAGTTCGGAAGTCTTGAAGGCCCAAACTGCGAAATACGGAAGCAGTTTAATGTAAAACGGGTTTACGGGCCAATTTACTATTTTTATCGGGCTTTTATCCAAGAACCCGTAAGGGATTAGGTTTTTCGTTTGTCTTATAAACTTGGCTGACCATCAGCCGTTTTACGCTCTCTGTTACACATTATTATACAATTTTGAAGATTTGGTAGTGTAACCACCATGGAAGCCTAAAACCCAAAGTCAATTCATTGGTGAACGGGTGTCGCTATACGGATTTTGAGGTTCGGTTCTTATTGTTTATGATATTTCGTCTTAGTTTCTAATTCGTCTCTATCAGTTTCGTTTTCATTCTTAATGGTTGCAATTTCAGTTCTTCTTATTTGCTTGAATCAATCAAATTCTGTTTTTGCAAAAGGCGATTCGTTTGTGTACGCGCTTGCTTGTATACAATACCGTTTCGTAATCTATGATTGTTTCGATTTATTTGAATGCTTAATTTATTTAATTCAAATAGAAATTGATAAGGGATTGATATGAATTCTGTTATGATATTGGTTATGCTTTGAACGGCGCTTATCCCCTTTCATGACCGATTGAACCCACTGTTTTGGCGCTTGCCCGAAACTGTGTGAATTCGTATAAACTAATTAACGCTTGTTCTAGTTAGTTTATATCAATATAGAATTGGAAATCCTTAGAGATGTTATTTTTTAGAACCTATGATAAATCCGAGAAGCACACTCTGAAACCCGTGAATTGATTGTCTTTCGCCAATTGCTCCTATCAAACATAAACTTTTCCAAATCAAACCCCCTATTTATTGTTAATTTCGTTCTTGTTGTTGGTAATATTAATCTTAGAGGTCCTTGTGAGACGACCAAGGTTAACTCACCTTGATACTACATTTTAATACTTTCTATTTATTTTGACCCGCGTACGACCGTTGATCAAATTGGCGTCATTGCCGGGGATCTCTAATTAGGGATTGCCAATTTTAGGACTCACTAACCACTAACGCTTGTCTTTGAGTTTTGTTTCCTTGCAGGCTCTATTGTTTCAGCCCTGTTCAGTTTTGTCTCTGATTGGGTGATAAAACGGTTTTCAGGTGATCTTCTCCGATTGCTCCGAAATTTTACCAGAAAATCAGAAATAATTCAAGGAATGGGACTCCCATTGGGAGCTGTAGCGTAAAAGTCTGAAATTCGATCGTTTTCGATTTTTAAGTAATTATTTTAATTTTTCATATCTCCAAAAAAATCCCAAAAAATTAGCATATTTTTTTTCTGATTTGATTAGATTGTTAGTGCTGTTTTTATATTTTTTAGATTAGGTTTGATTCGTTTTTTTTTTCCTTAATTCTAACATAACTTTTTTTTTTTTACTATTCTAATCCTGATTTTATTGACTATAACATGGCTGGTAGAACTCTTAGGGAACTTGCTGCACCTGATGTTACTTATAATGCTTTGTGTATTACTTACCCTAATATTGAAGTTCCTTTTGAATTAAAATCTGGTTTGATACACTTGTTGCCCAAGTTTCATGGTCTTGCAGGTGAAGATCCTCACAAACATCTCAAAGAGTTCCACATTGTGTGCTCAACCATGAAGCCTCAAGGAGTTGCTGAGGAACACATTAAATTGAGGGCCTTCCCCTTCTCACTCCAAGATGCAGCCAAGGATTGGTTGTATTACCTCCAGCCAGGTTCTGTTGAAAATTGGAATGACTTGAAAAAGTTGTTCCTAGAGAAGTTCTTTCCTGCATCCAGAGCTGCTTAAAGCGATATGTGGTATCAGGCAAAACTCCATTGAGTCTTTACATGAATATTGGGAGAGATTCAAGAAATTGTGTGCAAGCTGTCCTCATCATCAAATAACTGAGCAACTGCTCATCCAATATTTCTACGAGGGTTTATTGCCCATGGACAGAAATATCATGGATGTTGCTAGTGGAGGTGCACTTGTAGATAAGACCCCAATAGATGCAAGAGCTTTAATAGAAAATATGTCCATTAACTCCCAACAATTCACAACGAGAAGCACACTCTGAAACCCGTGAATTGATTGTCGTTCGCCAATTGCTCCTATGAAACATAAACTTTTCAAAATCAAACCCCCTATTTATTGTTAATTTCGTTCTTGTTGTTGGTAATCTTAATCTTAGAGGTCCTTGTCAGACGACCAAGGTTAACTCACCTTGATACTACATTTAAATACTTTCTATTTATTTTGACCCGCGTACGACCGCTGATCAAATTGGCACCGTTGCCGGGGAATGTGGAAGTCAACGGCTGATGTTCACCAACGAATTGGCTGACATCCCAGGTATTTGTCCCTCAATGTGTATGCACAGGATTTTACTTGAGGATGGTGCTAAAACAGTAAGGCAGCCCCAAAGGAGGCTTAATCCTTTGATCCTCGATGTTGTGAAGAAACAGGTAACCAAACTCTTGCAAGCAGGTATCATTTACCCTATCTCTGACAGTAAATGGGTAAGCCCAGTGCATGTTGTACCTAAGAAATCTGGACTCACGATGGTAAAAAAATGAAAAGAATGAACTTGTCCCCACTAGAGTTCAGAATAGCTGGAGAGTTTGTATTGATTACAGGAGATTGAACCAGGCTACTAGAAAGGATCACTTTCCTTTACCATTCATTGACCAAATGCTTGAACGGCTTGCTGGTAAATCACATTATTGTTTTCTTGATGGCTTTTCAAGTTACTTTCAAATTCATGTTGCACCTGAAGATCAAGAAAAGACTACTTTTACGTGCCCATTCGGTACATTTGCTTACAAGAGGATGCCTTTTGGTCTTTGCAATGCTCCTGGCACTTTCCAGCGATGCATGATTAGCATTTTTGCTGATTTTATTGAAAATTGCATGGAAGTGTTTATGGATGATTTCACTGTGTATGGTTCTTCATTTGATGCATGTTTGAGCAGTTTAAATATGGTTTTAGAGAGATGCATCGAAACTGACCTTGTTTTAAATTATGAAAAATGCCATTTTATGGTTGAACAGGGAATTGTTTTGGGTCACATAATTTCAGAAAAAGGAATTTCTGTAGATCCTGCTAAGATTGATGTGATTTCTACACTGCCTTACCCATCTTGCATTCGCGAGATTCGTTCTTTTCTTGGTCATGCATGTTTTTACAGGCGTTTCATTAAGGATTTCAGCAAAATAGCTCTTCCGCTGTCAAACTTGTTGAAGAATGACGTCACTTTCAACTTCAATGACAATTGCAAAAAAGCATTTGACTTCTTGAAGAAAGCATTGACCTCAGCTCCCATCATCCAGCCCCCTGACTGGACCCTCCCTTTTGAGATTATGTGTGATGCTTCTAACTATGTTGTTGGGGCGGTCCTTGCACAAAGAGTTGACAAGGCTGCCCATGTTATTTATTATGCTTCTAGGACTTTAGATTCTGCACAGTCTAATTACACCACCACTGAAAAGGAACTTCTAGCTATTGTTTTTGCTCTTGATAAATTCAGATCATATTTGCTAGGTTCCAAGGTTGTTATTTTTACTGACCATGCAGCTTTAAAGTACTTGTTGAAGAAGCCAGAAGCAAAACCGAGATTGATTCGGTGGATGTTGTTACTCCAAGAGTTTAATGTGGAGATTAAAGATAAAAGTGGAGCTGAGAACTTGGTAGCTGATCACTTGAGCAGGATAGAGAGGGATGAAGATCCTTTTCCCATTCAGGATGACTTTCCTGATGAGCAGCTTTTACTTATGCATGGAGTTACTCCTTGGTTTGCTGATATTGTTAATTATCTTGTTGCTGGTGCTTTTCCTACAGGTGCATCCAGGACACAAATTCACAAACTCAAGAGTGATGCCAAATATTATATTTGGGATGATCCATATCTTTGGAAGTTTGGTAGTGATCAGGTAATTAGGAGATGTGTCCCCGACTATGAGATTGAATCTATTTTGCATCTTTCTCATGCTTCTCAAGTAGGGGGGCACTTTGGTCCTCAAAGGACTGCAAGGAAAGTCTTAGACTCAGGTTTCTATTGGCCCACTATTTTTAAAGATGCCTATGAGACTTACCGCACTTGTAAAGAGTATCAGATAGCAGGTACAACCATCACTCGTAAGAGTGAAATGCCTCAGCAACCTATCCTTTTCTGTGAGGTATTTGATGTATGGGGAATCGACTTCATGGGTCCCTTTCCTATATCATTTGGTTTTCTCTACATTTTGCTTGCTGTTGATTATGTTTCAAAGTGGGTGGAAGCTATCCCCACTAGGACTAATGATTCTAGAGTTGTTGCAGATTTTGTCAGGTCCAATATCTTTTGTAGGTTTGGAATACCCCCAGCTATCATAAGTGACCAGGGAACTCATTTCTGTAACCGCACCACGAAAGCTTTGCTCCGGAAGTATGGAGTTGTGCACAGAGTCTCTACTGCATATCACCCACAAATTAATGGGTGTATGCACTTCGAAAAATCCGGTTTGGATCCTTCTTCGTACAACGGGAAAAACAATGAAGCCGCCACCAATATTTTAATTTAGGAAAAAACATTGGAAAAAACCTTTTAGGCGATTGGCCTTTAGAAAACGAGAGATATAGGTTCGGGGGTCGGTTATGTGTGGGGAAGGTATTAGCACCCCACACATCCTTTCTACCGAAAGGGAACCTTTAATTTAGTGTGTGGTTTTTGACTGTTGATTTGAAACACTTTGTTCTACTTCTTTTCTTCTTTTTTTTATTTAAGAAAATGTTTTTGAAAACTGGGGAAAGAAGAATCTTTTTGATATTATTTTTTTAAAAGGGTGCTTGACGGGAGGTGAACCCGCTCCTACGTATCCTCCGGTGCGATGAGGAATTCAAAGCTACGTAGTTCTAGTCTTGTTTTGAAAAGGCTCTTTTGTTTTTAGCTTTTTAGTTTTTAGGTGTTTTTTGAAATAAGACTCGAGTGTTCACTAATACCAAGCAAGCAATGGCTTCGGGTGGTTTTCATTACTAACTCGAAAGAAAATAAGTTGAAACCGATAATCAAACAAGCAATGGCTTCGAGTGATTGTAAGTAACAACGTTTTTTTTTATCCTTTTTTGCAAATGAGGCGAGCATCGGTGATAATCATCTAGCAAAGGCTTAGGACAATTACCACTAATGACTCGTGTTGTTTTTGGAATTGAATTGGGTTCGCATGTATTTAAGGTTTGGGAGCTTTCATGATAATCAAACAAGCAAAGGCTTCGAGTGACTACCACTAATAACTCCTCATTAGTGATCAAACAAGCAAAGGCTTCGAGTGGCCACTAATGATTTTGTTTATGAAGAACTTAGGGTTTAAGCTTGGAAAAGAAATTGGTCTTAATTTGTTAAAGACATAGTTTAGAAAAGAAGTTTGAAAGCAATTTGATTTTTGGAAAAGAGTTTTGGAAAACTAGTAGAACATTTTCAATCAAGTTCCAAGTCAATAACCAAAATGCAAATTGCTAAACTACAATTCATGCAATGATCTAAACTAGTAACCATTTTCATGTCAAGTTGTTTAGAAAAGAAAACAATGAATGCAAGAAAGTTCATAGATGCAAGCATAGCACATTCATTGAGATCATGTTATCAAGCAAGCAACAACATAGACACAATTTGTAACTTACCCTTTCATGTTGAAAACATCTCATTACAACATTTGAATACACAATGCATGAATAGGCACAGATGAATCTAGACTACACATATCATGTCACAATACATAGATAGGCAAAGAATGAACCCAAGTTGAACATTTTGGCAAAAATGCATGAATAGGCAAGAGAATGAACCTAGATTGCACATCTTATTGAAGATGCATGGCAAGAAATGAACCTAACTAGGCATTTATGACACAACATGTGAGTAGGCAAGGAAGTTACAAAGCACAAGTGAATTCAAACATTTAATGAATCACTTGCAAAATCCTAGGGATTTCACATCAACATTTGACATAAGCAACAATGTGGTATCATTTTGATGGCATCAACATTTAGCATATTTCTACAATCAACCACATGAAAGGGATAAGTTGGGAAGGGCATTTGCCTCAAGTAAGATCATTAGCAAGCCATGAAAAATCAATTTGACATTTTTATTTAGCAAGCATATGCAATTAAGGTGTTGAATCCCTTTAGGTAATCTTTAACACTTAGGATATGCACAAGTGCATAAGTGTCAAATCCTCTTACCAAATCATCAACACAAACATGATTTTTAAAGCAAGCAACAAAAACAAGCACAAACCCTAATTATCTCATGAAGTGCGACACCAACATAGAGCTAAAACCTCATTTTATTCTTTGAAAGCAACAAAATCATGCAAGCAAGTGACATAGATCAAACTTTTTGGCAAGGATTCACATGATTAAGCAAAGGAATGCACTAAAATCACACAAACTCTAATTTTTCTACAGTATGCGAAATGAAACAGAAGCCCAAATCACAATTTTATTCATGAAAATGCAAGCACAAAATGAAAATAGCACAAACACACAATTTATTCCAAGAGAGAGAGATGCATTTCAAGCATCCAAACCTCCCAAAGTGTTTGTCAAAATGCTTGAAACACATCTCTCATTCAACAACAACAATTATATCAACATTTCAACATAAAATAGAGCACTAAAATGCAAAGAAATGCTTGATATGCAAAAATAGATTGATGATCTACATTTTTGATGCTAAAATTTTGATGATGCTAAGATTGAGAGTATACCTCAACTCCAAGCTAGAATAGCGAAAGAAATAAGGTGAATGAACACTAAACCACTTGAATCAACCCACTAATCTTCAATCTTGAGCTTGATTCTTGAGATTTGAAGATGGATCTTTGAAGAGAATGCAAGGATGATGAAGGATTTAGGACTAGAATGTTGATTTGAAGTGAAAAAGTGAAGAAATGAGGTGAGGGAATGAAGAGGGGTATTCGGCCAAGAAGGGAGAAGAGGAGAGGCTAGGTTTTTGAGTGTGAATTGTGTGCAAAAACTTGTGAGAGGTGAGGATATGAGGGTATATAATGTGCAATTAGGTTTAGGGGCATTTAGGTCATTGTGTACCTCATCTCATTCTAGGATTGCATTTTAATTTTGAATCAAGGGTGAGGATTGAAACACACCTTGATGAGGGGCAAAAAAATGCAAAATGAGAGGGGAATGAAGGGGTAGATATTCAGCCAAGCAATGAGAGTGGTGCGCAAGTTTTGCAAATTGGCAATTGTACTATTGTACTATCCATGAACCTTCCAATTATCCTCTCAATTTTGATTATTCCTTTCAAGATAATTATACATAAATCTAACCATTTTGAGCCATATACAAGGTATCTTGAAGAATATGCCATTTTTGAAAATGAGAGATGACCAAAATTGCCAACAAAAATCCTATCATATAATTTTTGGGAATATTCCTTGTACTATTTTTTGAAATGCTTTATTGAATTAATTTGAACTTGATTTTTTTTACTACACATATAAAATATGCGCACAATCTGAAAAATGATTTTCTTTATTTTTTTATTTTTTTGTTCAAAATAATACAATTTCATTAAATAAATTCCCAAAAAATTAATTAATTGGATTTTCAACTAGCAAAAATTTATTAAATTGAAATTGACCAAACAATGCCCCTTTTAAATGCCCCAAAATTCCTTAATTTCTCAAAAATGATTTTGAAAACCTTAGAATGCTTGGGTAAATACCCTAAACCCTTTCTCAAATAATGCATCACTCACAAAATTATTTATTTTTGCTGAAAATTAGGGTTTTGAAACTAGGCGGACAAAATTAGGGTATGACAGCTGCCCCTCTTTATTTGGATTTTACCAAGAAATATGAATTGGCCGAGACATATTTCGAAGATAAAATAAAAATAAAGAATTCAGAAATTATACCAATTTTGTCTACTTGGAGAAACCCGAAATTTCTTTTTCTTTTTCTTCTTTTTTTTTCTTCTTTTTTTTTTGAAAAATGAACGCTTGGCGCGCTGATGAGAAAGCAGTAAATGAAATGATTAACGACTTGCGCGCTAACTGCGAAAAGCAAGGAAAACGCTAAATGAAGAAAGCAATAAAGAAAGCGGTAAAATGCAAGGTTGCCTAAAACCTTTAAACGAACCCTTGGCGAGTCCGCGTTTGCACGTGGCTTTGAGGAGCACACATCCTGAGAATGGCCTTTCGAGCGACCGGGGGGATCGTTATCAGCTCCGGAACTGATATACTGATCAATGCACGGCGTCCACTGTATCTTAGGCGGATACAACTATTCCGTTGAACCTCACATGGGGCTGCGGTCCATCGTGTTGCTCGTACACGACGTGAGACCATGAACAGAAGGGAGCGATGAACTCTGACAAGAGCGATTTGAACTCCAAACTGCAATGCACG
The DNA here is from genome assembly GCA_963573325.1 of Astragalus glycyphyllos. Classification (NCBI taxonomy): domain Eukaryota; kingdom Viridiplantae; phylum Streptophyta; class Magnoliopsida; order Fabales; family Fabaceae; genus Astragalus; species Astragalus glycyphyllos. Next base: position 14,869,614 of record OY754309.1, read on the forward strand.
CTTGAGCGCTGAACTGAAAAGCATTTGAACTCCGAACTGAGGGAGCGTTTTCTGGGAACTGAGTGCGGGGATTAACACCGAAGTATTTATCCGTCTTTGTACCTGCAAGTGAGATGAACAAATGCCATGATTAGGGTATGACAGCTTCCATGATAAAATGATTTCTAGGAAGGAATTCTCTATGGGACAACAGTAAAACAAGTTTTACTGTTTAACTCCCGCCTTAAGCTTATGGCTGGGAAACTTCGTTCCAAGTGGATTGGCCCTTTTGTTGTTACTAATATTTTCCCTCATGGTGCAGTAGAAATAAAAAGTCCACGTACTGACAAAACCTTCAAGGTCAATGGGCAGCGCCTGAAGCTATTCTATGAAAGTTCGGTGCCTGAAGATGCACCCCTAGAAGAGCTTTCCTTGGAAAAGCCCACCTACTCTGCAACTTGACCAGGGAGCACCTTTTCCTTTCTCTCACTCTTATTTAATAATTATGTCCTTTCATTGAGGACAATGCATGTTTTAAGGGTGGGGGAGGGAACCAATTTTTTGTTTTGTTTTCAGTTTTCTCTGTTTTGGTTTTGTTTCTTAAAAAAAAATGAAAAAAATTGCATGCTTTTCTTTGGTTTTTGAGTTACAATTATGAGTATTGTTCTTAGTTCTCTTGACTAGAGCCTTGTGATAAGATGTGAAAAAAATTTGCTGTGCATTCTTAGTATGATAGGTAAGACTAAACTCTGAATTGTACATCATTAGTAGCAAATCATTAACCCTTGTGAGTTTTGAGCCTTATATGGATAACATACAAAAATCCATCTCTTTCCTTCTTGTGTGAACCACTCATGTCTGTTAGTCTCTAGAACTTGAATTGACTCTTTTTGATACTTTTTGTTTACTTGTGCACTGATATGATAAAGGCAACTCGTTTTTATTCGTTTTTTTAGCCACTTAGCCAAAAGCCAACCCTGAACAATGTCATCCCTTTGTTTGAAAACCCCTTTGAGCCTATTTATCCGTTTTTTTTTTGTGATTAACTCATTACAAGCCGAAAAGTGAAAAACAAAATTATCACCCTAATCAAGGGTTGAAAGAGTCTTGTGTGGAGTTGTGTGGGGTTGAACTTTATTTTTGTGATGTTGTTGTGATGTTCCAAATGTTGGCAGAAAAAAAAAAGAAAAAAAAGAAAAAGAAAAAAAAAGATGAAAAATGAAAAAATGAAATAAAATAGAGAAGGATGTCAATACATAGCCCTTCTGAAAAAAAGGGAAGAATAAAAGGAAAAGGAGAAGAGAAATAAGTTGTGAGGTTGTTGTTTGAAAGCAATTGAGGTATCCTGTAGTTCAACTCCCGTAATCCTTTCAATTTTCTTTTAACCCTTTGATTTTTAGCCTAGTACCCCCTTAGGATTTATCTCACCCTTACCTTGGCCAAGTTACAACCGAATTAAAGTCCTTTTGATCTTTGTGTGCATGTATTTAAATTGTAGATGTTAGAGTCTTTTCAAGCTTATGGTAGTACTAATTTTCATGATGTGCTTTGAGTGTAAACAGTTAACCTAAACACTTGAGAGTTGAGTGAATTTTATCCTGTGAGGATCTTGCTGCTTGTGATGTACTTTTTGGTAATCTGTTTTCCTATTTACTTTTAATGTCACAAAGAATTGCTCACTAACACCATATTCTTGAAGCTTAGACTTAGAGTTCTGCTTGTACCTTGTATCTTGAAAACCTTTGGAAGTGCTTGCTCTGTTTTGCTTTTGTTTTGAATTATGTCTCTTTTGAAATTGTAATTTTGCTCGGAGTGCAAAAGTTCAAGTGTGGGGGAATTTGATCAGTGCATTTTGATGCACATTCTTCTATGATTGTACTTAGGCATTTCCCTAGTTTGTTTTACTTATTTTACTATTTTGTCATGTTTTTAGATTTAAGTTTATGTATGCCTTTAATTTATTTTCGTATGTTGTTTTCAGCTTTAGCGGTTATTTGATACCTGTTCACTGTATTTCATGGAATGGTTTTGATTAAATTCGCATGATTGTATTCCTAACTTTTAATCGCCGTTTACGTCGCTTTGTCGTTAAATCGCGTTTGTAAATCGTATTTGCTTAATTTGCGATTGTGTTATTCCGTTTGCTTAATTCGGAGTATAGGAATACCAATCTGTTTTATATCTTTCGCGCTTGTCAATTGATATTGAGATCGAATGAGATCGAAGCCGCTTAGGGAATTGGTAAGGTAGAAACCAGTGATTAGCCGGAAACCGAAAACAGTAGATTAACTTATTTTATAATTGCTTATTTTAATCACTTATTTACTCTATTTTCTAAATCGATCCTTAAACCATAAACCCCCCAAATCGATTTCAGTAGGTTAATAATAATAATACAAGAATCCTTGTGATACGACTCGAGCCATTGTCGCTATCTACAGTTTTTGAAATTACTCGTTTTGATCCGTGCGCGACAGCGGATCAAATTGGCGCCGTTGCTGGGGAATGTGGAAGTCAACATTCCCCTTCTTGAGGCAATTAAGCAGATTCCAAAATATGCAAGATTTTTGAAAGAGCTGTGCACATACAAGAGAAAGAGAAGACTGAAAGGAATTGAAAAAGTCAATGTGGGATATAATGTTTCTGCCCTGATGTTGCCCATGCCTCAAAAGTGCCAAGATCCAGGAACTTTCTCCATTCCATGCACCATAGGCAATAGTCAATTTGATGATGCCATGCTAGATCTAGGAGCTTCAATAAATGTAATGCCCACATCTATTTTTAACTCTCTTGCTCTTGGACCTTTGCAGGAAACAGGTGTTACCATCCAACTAGCAAATAGAAGCAATGCTCGACCTGCTGAACTAGTTGAGGATGTTCTTGTTAAAGTTAATAATTTGATCTTTCCTGCAGATTTTTACATTTTAGACATGGAGGAAGAAACTAAGTCCAGCAGGTCGCCTATCATTTTAGGCAGACCATTCTTGAGGACTGCCAAAACCAAAATTGATGCACATGCAGGGACTTTTTCCATGGAATTTGGTGATACCACTGAAAAATTCAACATCTTTAATGCTAAGAAAAACCCCATGGAAGAGCATTCCCTCTGTAAAATTGAATTGTTTGATGGTTTGGTTGATACTTTGCAGGTTGACACACCTCCTATAGCTGATGTTGTACATGTGGTTGCTGCTGCCAAAGAGCAGCCCCTTGTTTTAGAGGAAGAGAAGCTGCCAATCGTAAGGAAACATAGGAGCAGTGTAACACCCCAAAATAATTCAGTTATTTATTTAATTGATTATTAGAGTTTACGACATTTTAATTATAATTAAGTTAATTGATATGTTAACTTATTGGTTTAGGAGTTGGAATGCAAGTTTGAAGAGGTGTGGGTATTAAGCCCAAAGGCCCATAATCATTTTAGGCCCATAAGGTAATCAAAGTTACTTTGAAGACATAGAAGTCAAATTGAATTTGAAGACTTAGTCATCATATTTGACTAAGTGACTTAGTGTTGTTTCCTTTCATTTTTTTTTATCAAAGTAAGAAACAAAGAAAAGAGAGAAAAGGGAGAGAAGAGGACGTAGCAAGAAGAAGAGAAAGGGAAGGGATTTTGTTGATTTTTCAAGAGGAATTGCTTGGATTAGGGCTTATTTTCTTCAAGGAATTCAAGGTAAGGGGCTCTCCTAACCTATAATAGGGTTTGTGTTTTCAATATGTTAGAATAGGGTTTTAGGGGTTTTTGATGTGGTTGAATGAATTTTGTTGATTGAATATGAGAATTGATTGTTTGGTGATGTCTTTGAACTAATTTGGGTGTGGTTTTGGTGTTGTTTTGTTGAAATAAAAAGTTGTCAAAAATTGCACATTATGTGTTTGTGAAAATGTCTCAATGAGTTGGTGAAATCTTGTGTGAATCGGATATGAAATTTGATGATTGAATATGGTGATATTGATGTTGTTATTGGTGTTGAAATTGTGGTTGTTGAAGGTTAGAATTGGTGGTGAAGTTGAAGTTGGAATGGTTAGGTTTGGTGAAGTGTGGCTTGGTGTGGGTAGTGTGCTAGGCGCCAAAAATGTGATTTTTAGCCAACTTGGGCATGGGCCCAAGTGGCGAGACAGAGGGCCCATGGTGGTGGGGCCCATTGCCGCACCTAGTGTTTGATGAGTACTAGTGGCCGTGCAAGGGTGTTTCCCAAAAATGTGTGTGGTTTGGGCGCGGGCATCGTGCCCAAATTGGTTGCTAAGCGTGTCCGGGTGCAGAGTGTCTAGGCGCCAAAACTGTGCAGTGTGCATGAAAAATGATTTTTTGCCAATTTGGGCATGGGCCCAAGTGGCGAGCCAGGGCCCCAATGATGGTGGACCCTAGTGGCGCACCTAGTATAGGGTTAGTAAAAGGGGCGGTTTAAGAGTTTGTCCAAAATGCACGAGTAGTTTGGGCGCGGGCACCGTGCCCAAGTTGGTTTCCAGAGCTGTTTGGAGCCATGTGTCTAGGCGCCAGAATCCTGTTTTTGTGTTTTTTTGTCAATTTGGGCATGGGCCCAAGTGGCGTGTCAGGGCCCAAATTGTGGTGAGCCCTTGTGGCGCATCTAGGAGAGAGGAAGTACTAGGGCCGGGGCCAAGAGTGGCCCCTGGGTTCGCGGTGGTTTGGGCGCGGGCACCGTGCCCAAGTTGGTTGGTGCACGCTGCCTGGAGCCCTTGTGCTGGGCGCCAACTTTGTGTGTGCTGCCCAAATTTTGTGCCAAAGTGCAGGCGCCCTGGCAGCGTTGCTCAGGTGCGCTAGTGCTGTGTGCTGTATTCAAGGGAGCTGTCTGGCAGTTTTGCCAGTGATGTTGACTAGGTGTGGGGCCTAGTGTGTTGCCCGGGGCTGCCGGAGCTGCCGGAGTGCAGTTTTGCCGGATTTGCCGGTTTAGTGTGCCGGTGTGTACTGTTTGAGTTGTAAAACTCAAGTGTGGGTGTTTATCCACGGTTGGACTTATAATTTGTCAAAAATATCGGTGTGAGCCTTAGAGCTGTAAAGTGGAGTGGTGTTGGTGATTTTGGTGATGATAAAATAATTATTGGTGATAAAATAATTATTGGTGATGAAACAATTATTGGTGATGATGAGTGGTGCTGATTTTGGTGATTTTGGTGATGATAAAATAATTATTGGTGATAAAATAATTATTGGTGATGAAACAATTATTGGTGATGATGAGTGGTGCTGATTTTGGTGATTTTGGTGTGTGTTCTACATCGTTCATGGTGTCGCATAAATCATGTGCATTTTTGGTGATGAAGAGGCTGCGGTCTAGGCTTCGGCCACTTTGGTGATAAATGCCCTCAAGGCTTATTTTTAGGTGATGAATGGATCCACATGCATATGCCCTTGGTGTTGGGTTGCATTTGCATGCATATACATACGCATTTGGTGATGTTTATTGGTGTAGCTGAGTTATGTATTGTGAATTGTTGTGGTGTGCCGGTTTATGGTAGATTGGTGTTTTAATTGTGTTTTTCTCTATCATATTTGATTATCACATATTCTATTATATGTTAGAGACTCACCCTTCTGCTTTCGTGTTGCTTCTTATGTCGGCAACCTGCAGGTGATAGCGAGTGAAGGTTCTACCTTCCTTATTTCCGGTTTTTGGTGTCATGCTCTGATACGTAGCACCCGGGGGGCGAAACACTTTAGGAGTTGTATTTTGTACTGTTATTAGACAGTGTACTTTGGTGATGTATTATACATATGTATGAGATATGTATTTATTTCCGCTGCGAGTTGTATATCCGACTGTTATGTCATGACAGGTGTATTGTGAGGGTTCGTCCCGATTATGTGCTATGTATCGTACTACTTTATGTTGATGATTTCATTATGTGATGTTTGGTTTTTGAAACGACGAAAATGTGATATCTCCCTTGTGATGGTTGAGTTTTAAAAAGAAATTTTCCAACTCTGATTTTATTAATTAGAATGGTAGAATACGTAAGGGGGGTGTTACAAGCAGCATTGGTTTAACCATGGCGGGCATTCCTGCCAAAAAAGTTTGGAAAGTTAAGCATGATAAGATGATCTCCAAAAAGGAGTTCTCCATTGGGTATAGAGTTTTATGGTTCAGACCCCGCCTGAAAATTATGGCTAGGAAACATCGATCCAAGTGGATTGGTCCTTTTGTTATTACTAACATTTTCCGTCATGGTGTAGTGGAAATAAAAAGTGAGGCGACAAACAAAGTTTTTAAAGTCGATGGAAAGCGTGTCAAGTTATTCCATGAGAGTTCCGCAACTGAAGATGCAACCATAAGAGAACTCTCATTGAAACATCCCACCTACACTGAAGTTTGACCAGGGAGTCCCTCCTCCTTACTCTTATTTTATGCTTCTTGTTTTCATTGAGGACAATATATGATTTAAGAGTGGGGGGGTGTCTTTTAGTAGCCTAGTAGTTTGTCGTTTTCTTTTAATTTTTGGGTTGTTTTTCCGTTTTCCTTATTTAAAAAAAAATTAAATTAAAAAAATTGTTATTTTGGCATGTTTTTCCTTGAGTTCTTGGTTTGTACAAGTAATGAGTGATTTTACTATTCTAGGACCACAGGTGTTACGACATGATTTGATTGATTTCTTGTTGCTATTGGCATTATAAGTTGGATATGAGCACTAAATTTCGCATCATTTGTGATAGTCATTGTCCCTGGTGAGAATTAAGCCTTCTACATTTTGTCATTATCTCATTCTTGTGTGTGACTCACTCATGTTTGTTAGTTACTCTAGAACTTGACTCGATTCTTGTTGAAGCACTTGTTCACATGCATGTTTGAAATGATCTTGGCAATTCTGTTTTTTTAGCTACTAGCCAAATAAGCCTACCCTGAATTTATCCCATTGTGTAAGGCCCTTTGAGCCTTTTATCCCATTCTTTGTTTTATAGCTCATTCCAAGCCCAAAAATGAAAAACAATGTTATTACCCAATCTTAGAGGGTGAAGGAGCTTTGAATTGAAAATTGTCAAATCCATAAGTGTGGGGGTGTCCAAATTGTTGCAATTGTGGTTCTCATTTGGGTTAGTTCTTGGGTTTTCAATGGAAATTTTGGCAAGTACATTTGTATAGAAAAATATTCTCCAAAAAGAAAGAGAGAAAGAAAGAAAGAAAGAAAAAGAAAAAAAAAAAGAAAAGAAAAAAAGAAAAGGAAAAAATGGAAAGTGTATATATCTTTTTATTTTTGTTTCAAGAAGAGTGAAAATTGTGTGGAGAGAGTTACGTGGAGAAGTATATCAAAATAGAGAAATTCATCATACCTTGTTGAAGTTGGATCCTCTCATGCTCATTCTACAATTGATTTTCATTGCTTCTTTATCCTCTTTGATTCTTTTTAGCGTAGTTCCCACTTAGGATTATCCCACCTTGACCTTGGCCCCATTACAACCCTTATAAAGACCTTTTGATCTTATGTGCATGTGTTCTTCAGTGTGGATGTTAGAAGCTTGTTAAGCATATGGTAGTGCTAACTTTCATTGATGTGCTTATTATATATATGAGAGTTAACACAAGCCTAGACACTTGAGTGATTGAGCGCATTACTTATACATATCCTGTGAGGACTCATCACTTATGATTCACTCTTTGGAGCTCTATTCTCTTGTTTGCCTTGATGTAATTAAGTGCTATCTCTGATTGTCATTCTCCTTGAAGCCTAGGAAAAGTGTTTCTCTTATGACTTTGCATTCTTTGGGTTCAGTAGAAACTCGTGCATAGTTTTTGTGTCTTGTTTTGTGTGTTTTGCCCGGAGTGCAAAAGCTTAAGTGTGGGGGAATTTGATCAGTGCAGTTTCATGCACTCTTTAAAGCTTTGCATTTGGTGTTTTTAATTGTGTTTTGTTCCTAATATTTAAGCCTTAGCACGTTTCTAGACTTTGAGTCTTAATTGAGCGTTATAGCAAATTCTTGATTAATTCTTGTTTTTATTGCATATTGACCCCTGTCTACTCTGTAGGCCATAACATTGGCTGTGATTATTCGATTGAGGTGTGCGAGCATGCGTTGGAAAGCTAAGGAACAAAGATACATATCTTCAGTTGAGCTCGAAAACCAGTTCGAAAGTCTTGAAGGATAAAACTGCGAAATACGGAAGCAGTTTAATGTAAAACGGGTTTACGGGCCAATTTACTATTTTTATCGGGCTTTTATCCAAGAACCCGTAAGGGATTAGGTTTTTCGTTTGTCTTATAAACTTGGCTGACCATCAGCCGTTTTACGCTCTCTGTTACACATTATTATACAATTTTGAAGATTTGGTAGTGTAACCACCATGGAAGCCTAAAACCCAAAGTCAATTCATTGGTGAACGGGTGTCGCTATACGGATTTTGAGGTTCGGTTCTTATTGTTTATGGTATTTCGTCTTAGTTTCTAATTCGTCTCTATCAGTTTCGTTTTCATTCTTAATGGTTGCAATTTCAGTTCTTCTTATTCGCTTGAATCAATCAAATTCTGTTTTTGCAAAAGGCAATTCGTTTGTGTACGCGTTTGCTTGTATACAATATCGTCTCAAAATCTTTGATTGTTTCTATTTATTTGAATGCTTAATTTATTTAATTCAAATAGAAATTGATAAGGGATTGATATGAATTCTGTTATGATATTGGTTATGCTTTGAACGGCGCTTGTCCCCTTTCATGACCGATTGAACCCACTGTTTTGGCGCTTGCCCGAAACTGTGTGAATTCGTATAAACTAATTAACGCTTGTTCTAGTTAGTTTATATCAATATACAATTGGAAATCCTTAGAGACGTTATTTTTTAGAACCTATGATAAATCCGAGAAGCACACTCTGAAACCCGTGAATTGATTGTCTTTCGCCAATTGCTCCTATCAAACATAAACTTTTCCAAATCAAACCCCCTATTTATTGTTAATTTCGTTCTTGTTGTTGGTAATATTAATCTTAGAGGTCCTTGTGAGACGACCAATGTTAACTCACCTTGATACTACATTTTAATACTTTCTATTTATTTTGACCCGCGTACGACCGCTGATCAGTCACGTACGTCGTCCTAAGGGCAGTTTACCGAGACTCGGCTCAGATTTAACTCGCCCTTTTGGGGTCTTGGCAACTGAGGCCAATGGTCGTTCTAGGAACCTTGTTCCTGAAAACCAACTCTCGTTGAAACGGTTTACCAAGACTCGACTCGGATTTAACTCGTCTCAAAGAGTCGCGACCTGAGATGGTCGCTGGGGAGATCGTTAAGATCGGTCCCGGATAACCTTTTCGGTTGGGTTAGTTTACTTTAGACAAACTAAGATGTGATGAACATCGGCATGGATGCCGTTTTGATTGCATGAGTTAATCATTACAAAAGGTTGGCACACCAAGATGTGGTGTCCTCAAAGACAGGTTTCTTAAACATAGTAACTTTTGAGTTTGGTTGCATTCCAAGTTCTTTCAATTTTTCTTCCATTGAGGGTCTCAAGTATGAAAGCTCATTTGCCAGTCTTGGATTTAACACGGTAAGGTCCTTCCCAGTTTTGTGCTAGTTTGCCTTGAGCTGCGTTTTTAAGACCGATATCCGCTCTTCGGAGTACCAAGTCCCCGACCTCAAAATCTCTAGGGACGACTTTAGCGTTATAACGGGTCGCCACTCCTTTCTTGATAATGGCTTCCCTTAATGAGGCTCGTCCTCGGATTTCGTCGATTAGGTCGAGCTCCTCCATTAGGGCTTGAGTGTTTTCCTCCTGAGGTTTGGGGTGTGACGTCCTCCAGCTGAGTTCACCAATTTCAACGGGTATGACCGCCTCGCTGCCATAGGAGAGCCGGAAAGGCGATTCTCCTGTCGAGCTTTGAGGGGTCTTCCTGTATCCCCAAAGGACGTACGGCAAATCCTCAACCCAATTTCCTTTGGAATAGTCGAGACGTTTCTTCAAGCTATTGAGGAGGACCTTGTTCGCTGCTTCGACTTGACCGTTGGTTTGGGGATGTTCGATCGATGTGAAACGGTGTTTGATTTTAAGGCCGGACATCAACTTTCTGAATCCTGCATCGGTGAACTGAGTTCCATTGTCCGTTATGACAACCTCGGGGATCCCGAATCTACTCATGATGTTCCTTTTGAAGAACTTGATGCAGTTTTTTGCTGTGATGGTAGCTAGAGGTTCTGCTTCTATCCACTTTGTAACACCCCCCCCTTTTACTATTACAACTAAATAGACAATCATCAGAGTCACCTCGAAGGGCGCTACATTTTTCACCATTTTAAAAAAAAAAACACCATTTATTCCAAAAAAAAATCTCCAAAATAATTTATATAAAAGAAATCACCAAGCAGCGGAAATATTAACCAGTTTAAACATCTCCAGAATTAACAATTAGAGACATCTCCAAAATTAATTAAAACAATTTCCAATAACTAAAATAATAGTTCAAAACGATAACTAACGACTCCCCGGTGCTACATATCAGAGCTGACACAGACCCAAACGAGAGAGGAAGCAAAACCTAGCAATTCCTCCACGAGCACTAGCGATCACCTGCAGCGTTGCCGCATGAGAGCAACATTCCAAGCAGAAGGGGTGAGTCTAACAGAGGTAATAAGCAGATGATAAAAATATGCTAGCATCAGGTAACTACAGCAACACAATACAATTACACCATATCACAGCACCAGATACCAAAGGAAAAGTCCATTGACAGTGAACCACCAAAGTTATAACATTCATAGACAATGGGATGATATGCAACCCCTCCAGTGGGCATATGCATGCGGTACCAATCACCAAAATGAGCCACGACGGGCTTATCACCAATAAACACCAGAGGCAGAGCCTATATCACCAAAACATGCATATGACAATGCGACACCATGATTATGCACCAACTCACCATAACAAGTATTTAAAATAAATACTATATCACCAGAATCAAAACAAATGATTTCACCAAAAATAGCACCAAGTTGTAGCATCACAGCTACCACTAAACTCTCCTGAGCATACCAGCACCGCACCTGAAATATTAACACCAGACGGCTCCACAACGCGGACATAACGCAGGCACACCACGCACAAGACTGGCGCACAGCGCCTAGGCACATCGCACCTACTTTAGCGAATTAATTAAAATAGAAAACGACATCGGATTTCAACAAATAAATACTTGTTGGAAAGCCCTATGGGTCTGGTTATCATCCCTAAGTTCAGTTTTTGAAGGAGAGTGTCCAATAGGTACAGTTTTCGAAAAGCACACAGGCTAGTTGCAAAAGAGGACAGTTTCTGTCCTTCAAATTCAAGCAATTCCAAAGTGACCAAAACTCAATCAAATTGCATGAAACTTGTGCATAAACTGGGGAAAATTTTGTCTAGTTTTCAAAGAAATTGGATTCGTTCGAAAAGGAGTTCTTTTGAAAACGTGGTAACCAAAACACTGACCCTGTGTCCAGATTGTTTCCAGAATCTTACTCTAACTTGTGGAATTCATATCTCGAGCTACACAACTCTAAACGCAACCAAACCAGTGCCAAATTAACAAGCATTAAGTCTATTTTCCAGAAAAATAAACCACATAATTTTTCGGTCAATACAACGTTCCCAGTCACCGAAATACCGAATCTATACCCAAATCGTTTCCAGAATTTTAACCTAACTTGTATCGCCTATAACTCGAGCTATACAACTCTGAATTTGACGAAACCAGTGCCAAAACGACCGGAGTTAAGTCTATTTTCAAAAACAATCAACCACATAATTTTTGGATCAACCAAACAGCGCCAGTTTTAGAAAAACCGAACCTGTGTCCAGAATCGCTAAATTGCCAAACACCAAACCCTAACGGCAACGACACCGCAACCACCACAACAAAAACGACAATTCGACAATGCGACAACAACAATCAACCACGCACAGCAACAACAAAAACACGAACAATAACAACACCATCATCGTGATACAACAATCACGCAACAACAAATAACGAAACAAATCACAATAACGTGCAATAATCATCAAAGCACCAATCTCAACGAAAACACGATATGCAACAACACGAACAATTCAACAAAACCCTAGACTACCCACACATAATTATCATCAACCCATTATCAAGGTTAAGCCCACCCTTACCTCGAATAACGTAAGCTCCGGAACACGACGAACGAGACACGAACAAAACCACAGCAACACGAACGATCTCCTTTTGAAATTCTTCGCGAAACCCTCCTCTTCTCTCCCTCTTTGCGCCGCGTGCTCTCTCTCTCTCACTCTCACTTTCGTTTTTCTTTTGCTTGCTGCGAATGAGGGTTTGGCTTAAACCCCCAGGGTTTAAGTTGAGGGCTCAGTAAACACTGGGCTCTCTACGTCACCACCTCCTTTACTCGTTTCACCTCCTACGCATATAAAATATTAACCTTTTAATTTATCTATATCCCGCCTCCAAATTATTTTAATAATTCAATCAACTATTTTAATTAAATTATTTCCGGGGTGTTACAACCTTCCCCCACTTAGGATCTTTCGTCCTCGAAAACATACCTGATTCAAACAGCTCCGGATAGGACTCTCGCATCTTGCTCTCCAACTCCCATGTCATGCTTTCACCAGCAGCTCCTAACCAGACCACTTTCACCAGGTTTATCTCTTTGCCACGTAAAGTCTTCACTTCACGATCTTCAATTCGCACAGGCATTGTCTCCACAGTGAGATTATCCCGCACATGCACATCATCCATCGGAATCACATGGGACGGATCCGAAATATACTTCCGAAGTTGCGACACATGAAATACATCGTGCAAATTCGAAAGATTAGGCGGCAAGGCCACCCTATAAGCAACATTACCAATTCTCTCAGTGATCTGATACGGTCCAATGAAACGAGGAGTCAACTTCTTTGTCTTCAATGCACGCCCAACACCAGCCATAGGCGTGACTCTCAAAAACACATGATCACCAGCTTGGAATTCTAAATCCTTCCTTCTCTTATCATGATAGCTCTTCTGTCTACTCTGCGACGCTTTCATTTTCTCACGGATCAATTTCACCTTTTCAGTAGTCTCTCGAACAACCTCGGGTCCAAGAACAATACTCTCCCCAGATTCATGCCAACACAACGGAGTCCTACATCTCCGACCATACAATGCCTCGAACGGTGCCATCCCGATGCTAGAATGGTAACTATTGTTGTAAGTAAACTCGATCAACGGAAGGTGAGTATCCCACGCACCTCCCTGCTCAAGAACACAAGATCTCAACAAGTCTTCCAACGACTGAATGGTCCTCTCTGTCTGCCCATCAGTTTGAGGATGATAAGCTGAACTCAACCTCAATTTAGAACCCAACGCTTCTTGCAAACTCTTCCAGAAATCAGAAGTGAACCTAGGATCTCTGTCAGACACAATGCACAAAGGAACACCATGCAACTTCACAATCACCTGAATATAAATCTCTGCCAATCTCGACACCGGATACGTGATATTGATAGGAATAAAATGAGCAGACTTCGTCAATCTATCCACAATCACCCAAATCGAATCATGCCCCCTCACAGTATTAGGTAACCCTATCACGAAATCCATAGAAATACTATCCCACTTCCATTCCGGAATCTCCAACGGTTGCATCAACCCAGCAGGCTTCTGATGCTCAACCTTCGATTTCTGACAAGTCAAGCAGGAATACACAAACTGCGCCACATCACGCTTCATACCAGGCCACCAAAACATCTTCTTCAGATCCTGATACATCTTTGTAGCTCCCGGATGGATACTCAACTTACTCCTATGACCTTCTTCTAAAATTGCTCTTTTCATCTCCTCATCATCAGGAATGCAGATTCTTCCACGGTACTTCAATACATTCTGCGCATCCAACTCAAAGTCTTTATTCTCGGATTGATCAATCCCAACCAGCAGGTCAACTAATTTAACATCTAACTTCTGAGCTTCTCGAATGCTAGCCATGAATTCATTATCAATCTTCAACATCCCCAATCTGACACTCTGAGGCGTCACTTCACAAACCAAACTCATATCCCTGAACTGCTCAATTAATTCGAGTTCTCTAACCATCATTGCTGACATATGCAACGTCTTTCGACTTAAAGCGTCAGCTACCACATTAGCCTTTCCCGGATGATAGTTCAAGCTAAAGTCATAGTCTTTCAGCAACTCCAACCATCTGCGCTGTCTCATATTCAACTCTTTCTGATCAAACAGATACTGCAAACCCTTATGATCACTGAACACCTCAAACCTCGAACCATACAGATAATGTCTCCAAATTTTCAACGCGAACACAACTGCAGCAAGTTCTAAATCATGGGTAGGGTAGTTCTCCTCATGAGTCCTCAACTGTCTCGACGCATAGGCAACTACCTTACCATTCTGCATAAGCACACCTCCCAACCCCATCTTGGAAGCATCACAATACACCACAAACGACTCTTCCGGATTAGGCAACGTCAGAACAGGAGACGTCGTCAACCTCTTCTTCAATTCTTTGAAGCTCTCTTCACAACAGTCATCCCAGATGAAAGCTTTACCCTTGCAAGTCAACTGAGTCAACGGAAGTGCCAACTTCGAAAATCCTTCTATAAACCTCCTATAGTAACCTGCCAGACCCAGAAAACTTCTAATCTCAGTAACTGACTTCGGAGACTCCCATTGTAACACGGCATCAACCTTAGACGGATCCACGGCAATTCCATTCCCCGAAATAACATGACCCAGAAAGCTAACCTCCTTCAACCAAAACTCACACTTAGACAGCTTCGCATATAATTTCCTGTCCCTCAGAATTTCCAATACCAATCTCAGATGTTCTGCATGCTCCTCTTCTGACTTAGAATAAATTAGGATGTCGTCAATGAATACCACCACAAACCGATCCAGATACTCACGAAAGATACGATTCATGTACTCCATGAACACTCCCGGCGCATTAGTCACACCGAAAGGCATCACGGAATACTCATAATGCCCATAACGGGTTCTGAAAGCTGTCTTCTGAATGTCTTCGTCTTTCACCTTGATCTGATGATAACCCGATCTCAAATCTATTTTACTGAACACCTGAGCACCCACCAACTGATCCATTAAGTCATCAATCCTCGGAAGCGGATACTTGTTCTTAATAGTCACCTTATTCAGCTGCCGATAGTCTACGCACAACCTCATACTACCATCTTTCTTTTTCACCAACAACACTGGAGCTCCCCACGGCGACACACTTGGCCTCACAAATTTCTTTTCAAGCAGATCCTCGAGTTGCTTCTTCACTTCTGACAATTCAGATGCAGACATTCTATACGGTGCCATAGACACAGGTTTAGTATCAGGTACCAGATCAATAGCAAACTCAACCTCTCTCTCTGGTGGTACATCCGGAATCTCGTCGGGAAAAACCTCAGAAAACTCTCGCACCACCTGCAACTCATCAACCTTCGCTTGGCTCTCAGCAGACAATGACGCCATTAATGAAAACAACTGGACGTCTTCCCTCATTTCCCTATGCAACTGACCAGCAGACAACAAACCAGACTCTTCCTCTTCAGGAGAAAAGAAACTCACAGACCTTTCATGACAGTTGATATGAACATGGTTATCAACTAACCAGTCCATACCTAGAATAACATCCATTCCGCTCTGCGGCAAACAAATCAAGTCAACGAGAAAATCATTACCGAATATCGATAAAGGGCATTTAGCACAAACAACCGAGGTAGTCACCGAACCCTTAGCCGGAGTATCGATAACCATCTCCCTCAACATAGAAGATAAAACAAGATCTAATTTCTCAACACATGCAGTAGCAATAAAACAATGGGTAGCACCAGTATCAATAATAGCAATAAGAGGAGAATTATTAATATAGCATGTACCTCTGATCTCATTCACTGCATCTGACCCCGCCAGAGCGAACACCTTCCCAACGGACCTTTCTTTCTTCGGTTTAGGACACTGAGTGCTGATATGACCACCCTCACCACAGTTGTAGCATAACACATCCTTTCGATCACAGCTAGACGCCATATGACCCTCTTTACCACACTTGTAGCACTTCTTCACATCACCTGGACAGTCAGGACGCTTATGATCGGGTTTACAACACTTGTAACATACCACACTAGCAGCAGCATCTCCCCCACTAGGTCTCTTACCCACAGCAGTTCTCTGATTGCCCTTACCAGCTGGAAACTCATACGGCTTCCCACGACTCGAGAAATTCTTCTGCCTATCCCTCATGACTCTAGAATGAGCATTACTGTCTTCCTCGAAGATTCTGCAGCTGTCAATCAACTCCGAGAACACCCGAATTTTCTGATACCCTATCGCCTTCTTGATATCAACCCGCAACCCATTTTCAAACTTGATGCATTTGGAGAATTCAGCACCAGCCTCACCATAATGTGGATAGAACTTCGCCAATTCAATGAACTTGGCAGCATACTCAGTCACCGACATATTACCCTGCTTCAGCTCCAGAAACTCAATCTCTTTCTTCCCACGGACATCTTCAGGATAATACTTTCTCAGAAATTCTCTGCTGAACACAGCCCAAGTGACCTCTTCATTCACAGTCGCCAACCTCTGCCTCACCTCCAACCACCAGTCATCAGCCTCCTCTGCCAGCATATGAGTACCATACCTGACTTTCTGCGCCTCAGAGCAATCCATAACACGAAAGATTCTCTCCATCTCTTTCAGCCACGCCAAAGCACCATCAGGGTTATACTTGCCCTTAAAGGTAGGAGGATTCTCCCTCTGAAACGTAGCCAAACTGCGCGACCCAGCATCACCAGCAACACCTGGGTTATTCTCCACAGCTTGAGCCACAGCCTGCAAAGCAGCAGCGAGTGCAGCATCGTTCCGTCCTGCCATCTCAACCTAACACTGCAACAGAAACTATAATCAGGAACGAGTAACAATTACTCAAGTGTTACTCGACTCGACGACTCGACAACTTGGCCGGACAGACCGAACAGCTCTAATACCACTAATGTAACACCCCCCTTTTACTATTACAATTAAATAGACAATTATCAGAGTCACCTCGAAGGGCGCTACATTTTTCACCATTTTAAAAAAAAAGAAAATCTCCAAAATAATTTATATAAAAGAAATCACCAAGCAGCGGAAATATTAACCAGTTTAAACATCTCCAGAATTAACAATTAGAGACATCTCCAAAATTAATTAAAACAATTTCCAATAACTAAAATAATAGTTCAAAACGATAACTAACGACTCCCCGGTGCTACATATCAGAGCTGACACAGACCCAAACGAGAGAGGAAGCAAAACCTAGCAATTCCTCCACGAGCACTAGCGATCACCTGCAGCGTTGCCGCATGAGAGCAACATTCCAAGCAGAAGGGGTGAGTCTAACAGAGGTAATAAGCAGATGATAAAAATATGCTAGCATCAGGTAACTACAGCAACACAATACAATTACACCATATCACAGCACCAGATACCAAAGGAAAAGTCCATTGACAGTGAACCACCAAAGTTATAACATTCATAGACAATGGGATGATATGCAACCCCTCCAGTGGGCATATGCATGCGGTACCGATCACCAAAATGAGCCACGACGGGCATATCACCAATAAACACCAGAGGCAGAGCCTATATCACCAAAACATGCATATGACAATGCGACACCATGATTATGCACCAACTCACCATAACAAGTATTTAAAATAAATACTATATCACCAGAATCAAAACAAATGATTTCACCAATAATAGCACCAAGTTGTAGCATCACAGCTACCACTAAACTCTCCTGAGCATACCAGCACCGCACCTGAAATATTAACACCAGACGGCTCCACAACGCGGACATAACGCAGGCACACCACGCACAAGACTGGCGCACAGCGCCTAGGCACATCGCACCTACTTCAGCGAATTAATTAAAATAGCAAACGACATCGGATTTCAACAAATAAATACTTGTTGGAAAGCCCTATGGGTCTGGTTATCATCCCTAAGTTCAGTTTTTGAAGGAGAGTGTCCAATAGGTACAGTTTTCGAAAAGCACACAGGCTAGTTGCAAAAGATGACAGTTTCTGTCCTTCAAATTCAAGCAATTCCAAAGTGACCAAAACTCAATCAAATTGCATGAAACTTGTGCATAAACTGGGGAAAATTTTGTCTAGTTTTCAAAGAAATTGGATTCGTTCGAAAAGGAGTTCTTTTGAAAACGTGGTAACCAAAACACTGACCCTGTGTCCAGATTGTTTCCAGAATCTTACTCTAACTTGTGGAATTCATATCGCGAGCTACACAACTCTAAACGCAACCAAACCAGTGCCAAATTAACAAGCATTAAGTCTATTTTCGAGAAAAATAAACCACATAATTTTTCGGTCAATACAACGTTCCCAGTCACCGAAATACCGAATCTATACCCAAATCGTTTCCAGAATTTTAACCTAACTTGTATCGCCTATAACTCGAGCTATACAACTCCGAATTTGACGAAACCAGTGCCAAAACGACCGGAGTTAAGTCTATTTTCAAAAACAATCAACCTCATAATTTTTGGATCAACCAAACAGCGCCAGTTTTAGAAAAACCGAACCTGTGTCCAGAATCGCTAAATTGCCAAACACCAAACCCTAACGGCAACGACACCGCAACCACCACAACAAAAACGACAATTCGACAATGCGACAACAACAATCAACCACGCACAGCAACAACAAAAACACGAACAATAACAACACCATCATCGTGATACAACAATCACGCAACAACAAATAACGAAACAAATCATAATAACGTGCAATAATCATCAAAGCACCAATCTCAACGAAAACACGATATGCAACAACACGAACAATTCAACAAAACCCTAGACTACCCACACATAATTATCATCAACCCATTATCAAGGTTAAGCCCACCCTTACCTCGAATAACGTAAGCTCCGGAACACGACGAACGAGACACGAACAAAACCACAGCAACACGAACGATCTCCTTTTGAAATTCTTCGCGAAACCCTCCTCTTCTCTCCCTCTTTGCGCCGCGTGCTCTCTCTCTCTCACTCTCACTTTCGTTTTTCTTTTGCTTGCTGCGAATGAGGGTTTGGCTTAAACCCCCAGGGTTTAAGTTGAGGGCTCAGTAAACACTGGGCTCTCTACGTCACCACCTCCTTTACTCGTTTCACCTCCTACGCATATAAAATATTAACCTTTTAATTTATCTATATCCCGCCTCCAAATTATTTTAATAATTCAATCAACTATTTTAATTAAATTATTTCCGGGGTGTTACACACTTGCTCATATAGTCGATTGCCAAGATGAGGTACTTGATCTGTCCAGAAGCTACCGAGAACGGCCGTAGGAGATCTATCCCTCATCATGCGAATGGCCAGGTGGAGGACAAGGTCGTCAGATCATTGGGGGGAGCGACGTGGATATGTGCATGGATTTGGCACTTCTTCCATTTCTTCACGTAGTTCTTGGAATCGGCGTCCATGGTGGCCAGTAGTAGCCGGACCGGAGTGCCTTCCGAGCTAAAGAGCGAGCTCCCAGGTGTTGTCCGCAAATTCCCTCATGAATTTCCTTTAGGACGTAATCTGCTCCTTCTCCCTCAACACATTTTAGTAATGGGGAGGAAAGGCTTCTTCTATATAAAGTTCCATCGATTACTGAAAACGTCGAGGCTCTCTTTCTGACGAGCTTAGCTTCCTTTTTGTTGGGAGGCTCCAATCCGGAGATGATGTACTCTAGGATCAGGTGAATCCAACTCTGGCTTTCTTCAAGTACGCAAATGGTCAAGGTAAATTCAGGATCGAGGGATACACTAGCCTGGCGAAGTGTTTCTTGAATGATAGTTCTTTGATTTTCAGGGGCTTTTGTACTAGACAGCTTGGAGAGAATGTCCGCCCTTTGATTTTCCAATCTAGGGACGTGTATTACCTCATCTTTTCGAAACTGGGATAACAATTCCCGGACTCTAGCCAAGTACTTCTGCAGGGTCGGATCCTTCGTCTCATACTTGTCACTAATTTGAGAGACCACCAAGAGAGAATCAGTGTGCAGACTTACCCGAGGGACTCGTAGGTCGATCGCCAACCGGAGTCCGGCTATGCAGGCCTCATATTCAGCTTGGTTGTTTGAGGTTTGAAAGTTGAAGGTCAAAGAAACCTCGATGATGATGCCATCCGGGCTTTCCAACATAATGCCTGCGCCACTTCCCTTGGGATTTGAGGAACTGTCAACATGTAGGATCCAGATTTCATTTTTAGGATCGGCTGGCCTCATCTCGGCCACGAAATCCGCCAATACCTGAGCTTTCATGGCGACACAGGTCTCGTACCTGATCCCAAATTCTGATAGCTCTACCACCCATTTGATCATGTGGCCTGCGAGGTTGGGTCAGTGTAAGATCTGTATGATCGGATAGTTGGTACGTACGACGACTTGATGTGCTACAAAATAAGGTCGGAGACGACGAGCTGCAACGATCAGGGCTAACGCTATCTTCTCAATCTTTTGGTAGCGAGCTTCTGCACCATGCATGGCCTTGCTTGCGAAGTAGACTCGGCTTTGGCCAACCTCTGTTTCTCTCACAAGGACGGCTCCTAGAGCTTCCTCAGAGACCGACAGATAGAAGTACAAGGTTTCCCCTTCGTTAGGCCAGGTTAAGATCGGAGGCTCGGATAAGACCTTTTGAAGCTGCCTGAGGGCTTCATCTTTAGTAACTTGAAGAGGGGGAGGGATTTGAATGCTGCATTTGAAATGAATCGGGACAGAGCGGCGATCATGCCGCTAAGTTTCTGGACTTCCTTTTTTGTGGTAGGCGTTCGCATTTCCGTTACAGCTCGGCACTTATCCGGGTTCGCTTCAATTCCTCTCTCAGTTAAGTAAAATCCGAGGAACTTCCCAGCCTGGACTCCAAAGGTGCATTTTTCTGGATTTAACCTCATGTTGTTTCGCTTGACTTCAGTGAAGATCTCCCTTTGATCGGAGACATGAAATTCTTCCTTCGAGCTTTTGGCTATCATGTCATCAAGGTAGACCTCGACATTCCAGCCGATCTGCCCTTGCAACACCTTGTTCATCATCCTTTGATACGTTGCTCCAACATTCTTCAATCCAAAGGGCATGACACGGTAAGCATAGTTACCTCGATCGGTCATGAAAGCTATTTTTTCTTGATCAGGTGGGTACATGGCGATCTGATTATAACTAGAGTACGCATCCATGAAAGATAAGAGTCAGAATCTTGAGGCACTGTCAACTAGGCGATCTATGCTGGGGACTGGGAAAGCGTCTTTCGGGAAGACCTTATTAAGATCGGTGTAGTCGATACACATGCGCCATTTTCCGTTGCTCTTTTTTACCAGCATCGGATTAGACAGCCATGTAGTGTACTTCACTTCCGTAATGAAGTTTGTTTTAATGAGGTCGTCAACGACTTTGGCTACCGCGGTTGCTTTTTCGCTACCTTGAGCTCTCTTCCTTTGAGCGACCCATTTGGCCTCTGGATTAACGGCGAGCTGGTGGCAAGCGACCTCTAGAGGAATTCCTGGCATATCCTCGACTGACCAAGCGAAAAGATCAGCATGGTCTCTAAGGCATTGTGTTAAATCTCTCTTCACTTCGTCTGGGAGATCGGCCCCGATTTTGACGACCTTGGCGGGGTCCTCGTCGAGTTGTACATCGACGAACTCTTCATCCGGTTGGGGTCTTTTCATTTTCTTCTTGAGTTCTTTTGCTAATTCGTCATCGTCTTCTTCTTCTGAGCTATCCGGGTCATACCTTGCATCCAAATCAGTCACATTTACTTCACCAGACCTCCTTTGTCTTTCTTTGTTAAATTGATATTTTCTCGAGGGGGAACCCCTTCCTTATCTCGGGCCCTTTGTTCTGCCTTTGTCCATAGGAAGAAACATCTTGCCGCAGATTCAAGGTCGGATTTTATGGTGATCACTTTGTTGCAGAGAGAATGGAACTTCATTTTTAACTGGGTGGTGGAGGTGACTGCACCGAGCCTTCCTAAAGTAGGCCTTCCGATGATGCCGTTGTAGATAGATTCGCAGGGTAAAATTAAGAACTTGGTCTTGATGATCCTCACCATTGGTTCTTCTCCGTAAGAGACCATCAATTCTAAGTGACCCAGCGGTTTGGTACGGGATCCGTTAAAACCGGATAATGTCGATCCTGTATAGGGGGTGAGTTCGTCTCTATCAAATCCCATTCTGTATAGGAGACCGACGAAAAGGATATCCGAAGAGCTTCCCTGGTCGACCGGGATTCTTCTAACCTCTTTGTTGGCTATCACTGCCGAGATAATCAACGGTATATGTTTGTTTGGTTTCCCATCCACCAGATCTTCATCGCCAAAGGACAAAGGTGGACGGTTTGAGAGGGTCAGTTTAGACGAGGTCGAGGCGATACTCAGTAGTTCCTTCCATTTCCGCTTCATGGTCTTGGTCGACTCTTCATGCTCGAATCCTCCGGCAATCTTCATCATTACCGAAAGGCCTTTTGATCGTCTAGGGTCGGGCTCTTCATCGTCCGAGCCAGCCTTCTGTTTCCCTTTCCTCCTGGGATCGTCTTCCCTCTCTTCTTTAACCTCGCCCACCACAGTTCCGGGCTTCTTAACGTAACTGGATAGTTTTCCCCTTTTGATGAGATCCTCAATGTCATCTTTCAAAGCGTTGTAGTGGTTTGTATCACGACCATTGCTCGTGTGGTACCGGCAGTATTTGTTGGATCGCTGACCGGGTCGGTGGGGGAGCGATTTGGGGGCCTTGACATTTTTGAACTCTACATTCCAGTGTTCGCCCAAGAGTTGGGCGTTGGAGACGTTGAGCTCGGTATACGTATTATGGTGATTCCGAGACCGGGGATCCCGATTGGCTCGATTATCGTAGCCTCGGCTGTCGTTCTGGCAGTCCTTTTCGCCTCGTGGTTTTGACGGACTGATGTGGACCGTTTCTCTTCCTGTTCTACTGCTTTCTTCCTCGTTGATGAAACACTGGGATAGCTGGAGGAACTCCTGCAAAGTACTAGGTTCCCACCTGAGGGTGTGTTTCTTGAACGGGCTTCCAGGGAGCAGACCTTGAGTCATGAAGAAAATTCGAAAGGCATCGTCGAGGTTACGTACTTGAGAAGCTTCCCTATTGAATCTCTCTATATACTCTCTGAGAGGTTCATTTTCTCCCTGCACGACGGACATCAACACGATCTTGTTCTTGGGTTTACTTTTGGAATGCGCAAAGTGGGCGCAGAAAAGTTTTGCCAGTTGATCCCAAGATGAAATCGAATTTGGCTTCAGAGATCGAAACCATTCCGACGCTATTTTGTCCAGGGTTAAAGGGAAGATCCGGCACTTCATCTCTATGGGAACGTTTCGGTACTGCATGCTCGTGTCGAACTGGTCAAGGTGTCTGTCCGGGTCGCCTGTTCCGTCATATGTCTTTAAGCCCTCCGGAGGTTTTTCTAAGTACCGAGGGACTCGGTAGTTGTCGATTTCCTCAGTGAAAGGACCTTTGCGTTTAGCTTGGTGCGCTCGATGTGGGGATAAGCCTGGAGTTCATCGTTCCGAGACCGGGACCTGTGGTGGTCCCTTTTCCTCGGTGGGGAACGGTGCCTCCGACGGGCTGGATTTCGTCTGTCTGTCGAGCTTAGTGAATCTGAAACTTCTTGCTTGGTTCACCAACTCTTGACGGGGCAGGAGTTGGACGAGCAGTTGGACAGCATCGACTGGAATCGGGACCGACGTCGGTGGCGGCAGTGGGAGACGATTCCTCACCGAACATCCTTGAATTAATGCAAGGCTCGCATTCGGGGGTTGAACCTAGCCTGGGTCGAATTCGGAAGGTCCATCACGTGTCCTTCCGGGGTTTCCTGGTGGTGGACCTCCGGAATGGCGGGGTCGACTACGGGTCCGACCGCGAGGCTCGTCGCCTTTGGTCGGAGAGTTGGAGCCATCGCCAATCAAGGTGATGAAAGAATCGGGGTGCCGACTCTCCCACTGTGGTCGCCAATGTTCTGTACCGTACTTTCGACCTTAATGGTTGGTCTGAGGTAGTTGGTAGATGAATTCCTTGATCGAATATGCTTCGGTCGATGTGGGGGTGTTGTACCTGCAATGACACTCCGACGCTCAAGTTAGGGAGATAGTCAAGCAGAGTATTAAATGAGTAGATTGCTTACCATTAATGAGCAGTGAATGTGGTATTTATAGGCTTTGAATAGTGTTTGACCTAATGATCCTGGACCGTTAGATTCGCTGGTTGCATCTGGATCGTTGAGGTATGGGCCTGTTTTAATAGATGGGCCACTTACACAAGAGGCCTCTGGGGGGTGTTACTAGTAACAGGTCAATTACCATAACAATTATATTGATGCAGACTCATTGCCCTTTCTCAAGAGTTTCACAATTTTGGAATCGCCTTGGTTATGAGCCAAGTGCCATCTCTAAAGCCAATGGTCACGCAGGTGGGATTTGGATCCTCAAGAATAGGGGATGTGATTATGACCTCACAGTGGTGGATATTTATTTCCAGGCCGTAACCATCTCAATCAGCAAAGGTGCAACAACTTGGTTGTGTTCGGCTATCTATGCAAGCCCACAAGTTGTTAATAGAGATCATCTTTGGAGCTACTTGTTAAACATTCGCCCTGACATTACCAAGCCGTGGCTTCTTACTGGGGACTTCAATGAAGTGCTTTTCCCTTAAGAAATCAGAGGAGGGCCTTTCTATGCTAACTAGGCTGATAAATTTGCAAATATGATTGAAGGTTGAAACTTATTAGATCTTGGAGATACAGGGAGCAAGTATACTTGGGCCAGAAAAGAGGGAGGCATTTTGAAGATAGAAAAGCGCTTGGATAGAGCACTTGGTGATATTGAATGGCGTAACCTCTTCCCTGAAGCTTATGTGGAAAATTTAACTCGCAAGTACTCTGATCATCGTCCCATGTTACTTAGAGGAATTGGTTTTATTCCTGCAAAGCAGTCTCTCCTCTTTTGGTTTGAAGCCGCTTGGCTCACTCACAAGGATTTTCCTGAAGTCGTGCACAAGGCCTGGTTGAAAGGTGAGCATGTGATTCCCTCTTGCCTCAGCCATGTCCGCCACGATGCCTCTCAGTTTAATAGGGACGTCTTCGGCGATATCACCAGACGCAAGCAAATGTTAGGAAACGAATTGAAGAATATCCAAAGCCAACTGGAAAGGGTAGACTCAGCCCGCCTTTGTTTAGTTGAATCTGCACTTCAAAAAGAATATAATCAATCCTAAAACAAGAGGAGATTCTTTGGTACCAGAAGTCCAAAGAGAACTGGGTGAAGTTGGGTGATCGTAATACCAAGTTCTTTCACACACAAATTGTGGTGAGAAGGAAACGCAACAAGATTCAAGGACTTGTCCTTGCTGATGGACATTGGAGCACCGACAACAACCTCCTCCAAACTGAGGCAGTGAACTATTTGCAAGATCTTTTCAGGGTTAACCCCTCCACTTCCCCGGATACCCTCAATGTTCCTCTTGTTCCCTCTATGAGTGACATTTGCAAAAACTTCCTTACTGCTCCAGTTCTGAAAGAAGAGGTTAGACAAGCAGTTTTTAGCATGAAATCTTATAAGGCTTCTGGCCCTGAAGGATTTCAACCCATCTTCTTTAAGCACTTTTGGGACACTATTGGTGACGATATGTGGCATCTTGTGCAACAAGCTTTCTCCACAGGTAGCATAAATGAATCCCTTGCTGAGACCCTCCTTGTCCTAATTCCTAAAGAGAACAACCCAAGGCACCTAAAAAGTTTCAGGCCTATAAGTCTTTGCAATGTGTCTTTGAAGGTGGTAACTAAGGTTCTTGTGAATAGACTGCGTCCCTTTCTTGGTGAGCTGATCAGCCCTTTGCAGAGCAGTTTTATCCCGGGACGGGGTACGACTGACAATGCAATTTTTCTCAAGAAGTTGTTCACTACATGCATAAGTCCCGGTCAAAGAAAGGATCCATTGCTTTTAAAATTGACTTGGAGAAGGCTTATGACAGAATCAACTGGCAATCCTTGGTGCTTACGCTTCAGGACTTTGGCTTTCCTTCTAACACAGTGTCTCTCATTATGAATTGTGTTCAGGCTAGTAATCTGGTTGTCCTATGGAACAGTGCTCAAACAAATTACTTCAAACCTTCGAGAGGTCTCCGCCAAGGCGATCCGTTATCTCCTTACCTTTTTGTCCTTTGCATGGAGAAGCTCTCTCTTAGCATTCAGCATCGAGTTAATAGTGATGATTGGATACCTGTACAAGTTTCCAAGAACGGCCCATCTCTCTCTCACATTCTTTTTGCCGACGATATTATCTTGTTTGGTGAAGCTAGTGTTGAGCAGGTTCAGGTGGTGATGGACACTTTGGATGACTTTTGCGAAGCCTCGGGACTTAAGGTCAACGTGGCTAAATCTAAAGCAATGTGCTCTAAGATGGTGCAAGGTGATAGAAGGCGTAATCTTAAGGAGGCCTCCTCCATCAAATTTGTGGCTGATCTTGGACACTATTTGGGATTCCCATTGGTCCAAGGTAGAGTCAACAAAGGAGTCTATAATGGCATGCTCGATAAAGTTCAACAGAAGCTGGCATTTTGGAAAGGAAATCTGTTAAATAAAGCTGGTAGAGCTTGCCTTGTCAAAGCAGTCACGACAGCAATCCCTACATACACTATGCAACTTCACTACCTCCCAAGTTACGTGTGCAATCGACTTGATAGAATGTCAAGAAGTTTTAATTGGGGTGGTGATGGTCTTTCTAGAACTTGGAACCATGTGAATTGGCATACTGTCACTACTCCTTGTCGGTATGGTGGCCTCGGCATCAGAGAAGCAAGATTGGCTAATATCTCTCTTGGGGAAACTCTTATGGAGCATCATCCACGATAGAGACAAGTTGTGGGTTAAAGTTTTAAGCCATAAATATTTAAAGCATGGGTCTATCTGGGTAGTTGAGATGAGAAACAATCCATCTATCACTTGCAGAGGTATCCTCAAAGCCATTACCGCTTTCTCTGATGGTTACTCTTTTTGTGTTGGGGAGGGTAATATATCCTTTTGGTATTCTGATTGGTCTAAGTTAGGCCCATTATGTTGACATGTCCCTTATGTGCACATCAGTGACACTGCACTCTGCCTAAGAAATGTTGCTAGAAATGGGTCAAGGGATCTTCAAAGTTTGTACACACAATTGCCACAAGATCTCTCACTACAGATTCAAAACTGCTCAGCCCCAAGCTGCTTCGACCCTAGACTTCCGGATGCTTGGACTTGGAAGAATAATAAGCATGGAAAGTACACATGCTCTAGCGGCTACTTTTGGCTCCTAGAAAGAAACCGCAACTGGGACCATACCTGCAATGTAAGCTGGATATGGAAACTCCAAGCTACAGCCAAAGTGCAGCACTTCATCTGGCTTTGCTACAACAACACTTTCCCCATTAATGCCCGCAGGCATATCTGCAACGTGGTGGCTTCCACAAGCTGCACTCGTTGCTCCTCTACTATGGAAGACCTTCTTCATTGCTTACGTGACTGTCCTCACTCAAAAGAGCTTTGGATTCACCTCGGCCTCAGTTCTCATGCAAACTTCTTCACGGAGTCCGATGCTAGGACTTGGCTTACATGTATGGCTCGTGATTCTGCCTCCATCCTCTTCCTTGCAGGTTTGTGGCAGGCTTGGTGTTGGAGGAATAATATGATCTTTGAAGATCATCCCTGGCAAATTCACGAGGTAGTTAGAAAAGCTAAATCCTCTCATGATGAGTATATCACTTTTTATCCCCACAGTGGTCTTGACTCGGATCACTCTCGCTTTCTTGCTCGTTGGATCCCTCCTATTGAAGGTTTTGTCAAGCTGAATACTGATGGTAGCTTCCTTGAGGATAGAGCTCATGCTAGATCTGGTGGTATCATTGGCGATCATAATGGAGATTGGGTTGCTGGGTACACTCATTTTGCGATAGGTGGTGATGCTACCCTTGCTGAAATGAGGGCCATCACGTTGGACTATCCCTTTGTCATGGTTTGGTTTTCAAGAGAGTTATTTGTGAAAGTGACTGCTTAGATGTTGTAAACATCATCAATGATGTTGATAGTAATCCTCTCCATTCTTATGCTTCTCTCCTGTTAGACATCCTGGAGTCTATGTGTGATTTTGAGAATATCAATTTGGTTCATGTGTTGAGAGAGTAAAATAAGTGTGCTGATTTCTTAGCCAAGGAGGGAGCTCATTCAACTATATCTGCTCACTGGGAGTCCCCACCCCCGGGGTTAGAATCTCTCATATTGTTGGACAAGCTTAGCTGCTAGTCTTGTTTTTTTGTTTTTTTTCTTCCTTTTCTATGTTTTGTTACTTCGTAACACTACTAAAAAAAAGACTATCAAATACCTGTCCCCAATTACCAGGATATATATTTGCATAAATAAAAAAAACCATATATGTTGAAGATAATAAATAATAAATTTAAAATCGCAAATACAATGAAAATCGGAATCCAACTAAAAAGGATGATATCACATTATTGTTTGTTGCAATCAAGTAAAATCCCTATTACATCTTATTGACATACTATTTTAAAATATGAAATTATATATTTATAGGTAAAATAAATCAATCCATCAATAACAACAACATAATTACTTTATAATATTCTAATTCATTCAAAATTACTTAAAATCATTCTTTAGAATCACTTTGGTTGTGGTTCTTAATTACCTAAAATTAGGGGAAACAGTAAAACTGTGCAAGGTTAGATGATCCCAATAAATCTGTGGTAATACTATTCAGCAACACAATTAATATAATCAAATCTCAGCACTCCTAATATTTACCAAAAATAAGCAGCACAAATCATGGAAATCAGCACTCAGGCAGAATCTTTTTCATGGAAATAAGCTGCATCTACAACAGTATATCACTCATCGTTGTGATTTGAGAAGAAGAAAGGAGAATCATGATTTGAGGAGAGTGATTTGCAATCCTATACTCAATCTTACACATTCTTCCTTGGTCTTTCTCTGTGTTGGAAGCACACCAAGTGTTTGTAATTTTGCCTAAAAGAAGTTCAGTTTGCACACCAACTGTTTGTAAAAATTCTCAAAACCAAAATTCTTTCTCCGTTCTCTCTCTTCAGGCATGGTGCGTGTGGGCTGTTTGATTACCTACAGTATTCCGGTCTCAGCGGGAAGCCGGCTCTATTGGGGTTGTTAAACACCTCTCAAACTCCCTGTTGAATCCGAGAAAAGGCAAGGTTTCTTCGACTGTATCGGTGATCCAACTCTTAGCTCTGCATCTATAATCTAGCGACGGTTACGGTATGTGTGCGTTCTGAAGTTTCAGTATGACAGGGGGGTGGCAGATTCGCCCCAGCGGATAAGGATGGGTGGCATCGGGTTAGAAGCATTCAAGAGAGGAAGGGAGGGGGTCGTGGAGGTTTTAGATCTATTGATGTTGCTCTTGGCTCTAGGAAGAATACCGGGGGGAGGTCATATCGCTCTATTTTTCCACTTTTCTGGAGAGTTGGCGTGCTAGGGATTTGCTTCATCTATTTGATAGGCAAGGAAGAGTCCATGAGGCGGTTATCCCGGCTCGAAGGAATGCGCAAGTTAGGAGATTTGGTTTTGTTCACTTTCTCGATGTTAAAGACCCGGGCCGTCTAGCTACCTTACTTGATAACATATTCATAGAGGGGGAGAAGATTCATGTAAACCTTCCTAGATTCAAAAGGGAGGTGCCGAAGGATCGTTTTAATCATTAGCCGGCAGCTAGGCACCCGAAGCCCATCAAGCAAGTTTGGGTGAAGAAGTCACCGCCAAACGACGTTGGGGCATCCGACGCCAAGGGGAGAAATTAGGATGGAGCATGGATATGCAACATGGAATCATACCCTCCTCTAGCTTTAGCGATGGTAGGAGAAGTCATTACTCCGGGGAAATCTTATTTCATACAGGATGAATTATCTCAGCAGGGTGTGTTTGCAATCAAAGCAACTCCTATGGGTTCCAACTTGGTTCTATTGGAAGGAGACATAGAAGATGGGAATTTTTTTGAGTACATTGATGATGCTCGTGAATGGCTTTATCAATGGTTCAAATAGATTCGGCCATGGAAGCCAACGGATGTTGACCCAGAGAGGACTACTTGGCAAAGGTGTTATGGCATTCCGGTGCACGCTTGGAACTCGCTATTTTTTTCCACGTTGGCGGCGCATGTGGGTGAGTTTGTTTGTGCTGACCTTAACACTGAGAAGAAGAGATCCTATGATGTCGCATGGATTATGGTTTGTACTCATGTGCCGGGAACGGTGAATATGGAGATTCACATGGGTTATTAACAATGTTCCTTTCTCTATCAAAGTTGTGGAGGATTGGGGAGGTCCGGTTGAATGGCGTAACAAGGCACAAAATTATGACGAGGGGGATGACGTTGAATCAAGTTCAGGTGATGATTATTCAGATCATATGTACGCAGGCACCGGAGACGTTCTTGGTGAGGAAGAGCTAGGGGAATTGGAATTGAATGCGTGGCTTAATGCCGTGCGAAATTCCGGGAAGGTTGACCCGAACATAATGGTTAACGTTTTGACTGAAGCGTTAAGAGTCTCCAACGACGAAGTTCTAAGAATGTCCAATGGAGTTAGTCCGTCCAACGAATGCTCCCCTATTCTTTCTATTGGTAGTTTTGTGCAGGAAACAAATCCATCTATTACTGACAAGCTGGTTGGTACTGCCGTGGAAGGATCACGTGTTGTTAAGTCTCAAGAAGTGGTTCCCCAATCTTGCCCATCGAAACATCTCACAGGTTGTCAATCTCTAGATCTCCCTTCAATTCCAAATGTGCTTATTTCTCTAAATCCAGGTCATGCCTTACCGAAAAGAAAGCAGAGAAAATTGTTACGAGTAGGAGTCAAAAGGAAACCGTCGTCCGGTAAACTGAAGAAAGCTACCCGAGAGCTTGCCGAAGTCTCGGGTGAGTCTAACCAGGAAGCTGTTGAACCGCAACCGTCCCATCAAGTAAGTAAGCATGATTCATCTTTGTTTTCAGCTGGCACAGTTTTATGTGGGGGTTCAATTTCGAGTGGAGACATTGGTTTGTGCAACAATAAGTTTTGGGCCCTCCAGAGTAAGGGGGTAGCAAGAAAAGTCTGGGAAAATGCCAAGCGCTTAGGGGTTGAAGGTAACTTAGCGGATGATCATTATATTGAGCTGATTGAAAACGGGGAAAGAAGAGACGAAGCATAGAGTAGTAGGAGGGTGCATAACAACCTGAATCCATGAAAATCTTATCTTTAAATATTAGAGGGTGGGGTGACCGCAGGAAGCGTCGCCAATTGGTTTCTGTTATAAATTCAGGTTCTTTCGATTTTGTTTGCATTCAGGAGACGAAAAGGGAGGTGATGGTAGAGGGAGAGGTTGGAATGTTATGGGGGAACCGATCCTTCCAATGGCTTCATCAACCCTCAAGTGGTTCTTCAGGAGGGATTCTATGTTCTTGGCTTGAAGGGGCCTGTTTGGTGACGTCTCATTTTTCTGGTGTTGGTTTTCTTGGCATTAGTGCGGTTGTTCGTAATAAAGTTGTTCATGTGGTAAACATCTATGCACCGTGCTCTGCGAGTGCGAGACGAAGGGTGTGGGCTGAGTTGGTAGCGGTTAAACAAAGTCTAGGGGCTGGAGAGTGGTGTATTGTAGCGGATTTTAATGTTGTTTCTAGCAGTTCTGAAAGAAGGAGTAGAAGTGGGAGCACCTCTCAAGTTGAGTTAGATGATTTTAACAGCTTCATTGTAGACACGGATCTTGTTGATGTTCCGGTGTCGGGGAAGAAATTCTCTTGGTTTTGCTTAGATGGAGTCTCTATGAGCAGGTTGGACAGGTTCTTGATTTCATAGGGTCTTATGGTTGATTGGGGGATCACAGGCCAGTGGATTGGCAATCGGGACATCTCCGATCATTCACCTATTTGGCTTCTTCGGTCATCGAATGATTGGGGCCCGAAGCCGTTTCGTTTCTTCAACGCATGGCTGAGTCATGATGACTTTTTACCTTTTGTTCAATCTTGTTGGAATGGTTTTAGCAATACAGTTGATAAGGCTTTTGTTTTAAAAGAAAAGTTGAAGTCTCTCAAAGGAAGCATTCGGAGTTGGAATAAAGAAGTTTTTGGTAAAGTCGACTTGAACATTGATACTCTAGTTCGGGACCTGAATTCGTTGGACGATATGTTGTGTGAAGGGTGGGATAGTGACGTCGTGGCGAACAGAAGAAGAGTTTCTGCCTCGCTTTGGAAGGAAATTCATGCGAAGGAGTCTTTCTTGGCTCAAAAGTCTAGAGCAAGGTGGATAAAGAAGGGGGATATGAATTCAAAATACTTCCACTCTCTAATGAGGTATAGAAGAAGACGGTGAAGTGTGGTTATTCTTAGAGATAACGGGGAGCAAGTGGAGGAGGTGGATGCGGTGAAAACTTTTGTAAAACGACATTTTGAGAAGTGCTTTTCTGAGGCAAATCATAATAGGCCACTTTTGGACGGTCTTCAATTCAAGCGTTTGACTTTATCTCAAGCGGATTCTTTGATTCAACCTTTTACTGAGGAAGAAATAAGGATGGGTGTCTGGGAGTGTGATGGGGATAAAAGTCCGGGTCCGGATGGGTTCAATCTCAACTTCATTAAGTCTGGCTGGAGTTTCATGAAAGAGGATGTGGTAGGTTTTTTCAATGAGTTTTTCGCGAATGCTTTCCTCCCCAAAGCTATCTCGGCTTCATTCATCGCCTTGGTTCCTAAGAACGATAATCCGCAAGGTTTGGGGGAGTTTAGGCCTATATGCTTGATTGGGTGCATATACAAAATATTCGCCAAGGTCTTAGCTTCTCAGCTCAAGAAAGTTATGCCAAATATTATTTCTCATCATCAATCAGCATTTATAGGGGGGCGGCAAATTCTTGATGGTGTAGTGGTGGCGAACGAGTTGGTTGACTATGCCAAAAGATGCAAGGAAGAATGTATGTTGTTCAAGGTGGATTTTGAAAAAGCTTATGATTCCATCTCTTGGAATTTGTTGTTTTACATGTTGACTAGAATGGGTTTCCCCCAACATTGGATTTCTTGGATTAAGTCTTGTGTGTGTACTAGCTCCATGTCGGTTCTAGTGAATGGTAGCCCAACTCAAGATTTCAAAGTTCAGCGTGGTCTGCGACAAGGGGACCCTTTGTCGCCTTTCCTCGTTCTTATAGTCGCTGAGGCCTTGTCGGTGTTGATGATGAAGGCGGTGGATATTGGTGATTATCAAGGTTTTTCTTTCAATGAGGAATTGAACTTTTCTATTCTTCAATTTGCGGATGACACAATGTTTGTGGGCAAAGCTTCTTGGGCAAATCTTTGGAGTATCAAGTCTATTTTGAGATCCTTTGAGCTTGTTTCCGGTTTAAAGGTAAATTTTCACAAGAGCAAGCTTATAGGTATCCACACTCCGGATGGGTTTTTGGAGAGAGCTAGCACTTTCCTATTTTGTAGAACGGAATCTATCCCCTTCAAGTTTCTGGGAATCCCAATTGACGCTAATCCAAGGAGGGAAGCAACTTGGAGCTATGTTTTAGGGGCAGTTAGAAAGCGGTTGTCTTTGTGGAAGGGTCGTTTTCTATCCATTGGAGGCCGGGTAACTCTTATAAACTCCGTTCTTAATAGCATGCCACTATATATGTTTTCTTTCTATAAAGCTCCAAAGGTAGTAATCAAGAAGATGGTTAAAATCCAAAGGGATTTTCTTTGGGGTATCAAAGAGGGGGAGAGGGGAATGTGTTGAGTGGCTTGGGATAGTATTTGTAAACCAAAGGAAGAGGGAGGTCTCGGGATCAAAAACCTGGAATTATTTAATATAGCTTTGTTGTCTAAGTGGAAATGGAGAGCTTTATCGGATCCCTGTGTGAGTTGGAGTCGTATGTTATCTTGTAGGTACGGAGATTTGGCCTTTTCATTAGTTCAGGATTTGGTGGATGGTAATCGTCGTAGGGACTCGGGATCCATTTGGTGGAGGGACTTGGTGAACTTGGATGTTAATGTAGAGGAACAAAGAAGGTTTGCTTGGTGTGTTAGAAGAGGTTTGGGTGATGGTGCTTCAATTAATTTCTGGAAAGACCAATGGCTTGGGATTGGCCCTTTGTTTAAGGTCTTTCCTCTCCTGTATAATGGTGTTGGACAGCAGAATTTAACGGTGGCTGAATCCGGTGTCTGGCATAATGATTCTTGGCGTTGGTTGGAACCTTGGCATCTCGGTAATGATGCTGTCCGAACAGCTGAGGCAGACATTCTGCGAGATATTCTCCAGCCCGTGGCTCCAACGAGAATGAAGATGGATTCTTGGATTTGGCCGCTCGATAAATCGAAGAATTATTCGGTCAAAACCTTTTATATTCAGCTGGTCCGTGGTGATTTATCCTCTAATGTCTCGGTGCAGCAGAATTTTTTTGCAGGTTTATGGAAATCAATAGTGCCTTCGAAAGTGTTAGTTTTTGGCTGGCAGTTGCTGTTGGATGCATTGCCGGTGCGCGAGCAACTATTGCGCAGGAATGTTCTCCACTTGGAAGACGATGCTCGTTGCTCATTCTATCACGTTCAGCGTGAGTCCGTGAATCATTTGTTCCTCCATTGCGGGTTCGCGAATTCGGTTTGGAAGTGTGTTACATCTTGGATTGGTGTTGCTCTTGATTTGTCTTTGGATGTTGTTGGTCTTGTCCACCATTGTTGCTACTTGTGTAAGGGGAAGAAAGCAAAACGCACGAAGCACGTGGTTTGGTTAACTACTTGTTGGAGCATATGGCTATCGAGAAATGGAGCTATTTTCAATGGTGGTGAATCGTATTAAAACTCTATCTTGGTGTTGGTGTATTTATAGATTGAATTGTAATTCCTCCTTTTCCATTTCAATGTGGTGGTCTAATCCACTACAATGCTTAAACAATTTGTAGTCTGATAGGCCGCAAGTGCACGGTTCTATCGCGTAATAAAAAGTATCGATCCACAGGGAGTATTTTGCGATTACTAATTTAACTTTTGATGTTGATTAGCTGAAAGGAATGATTTTAATAAAAAGAGTATTTTTGTTTTGTAAAATTCAAAATAAAAGACGCCTTGGGATCATGGTTAGATCACAATGATGGAAATAAACAACCCCTTAACTATTCTCTATCTTATTTTGAAATTGTTTTAAGGACAAGGTATTCTTTTGGTGTAATTCAAGCTTCCTTTCGGAATGCAAGAATGTGTCTCGAAACAATCATCAAGCCTATTCTCATGGTTGATCATCGCAGGGACCCATTAAGCACAACCTTATTGTCCCAAGGCTAGCAATGCTATTCTCATGCTTTGCTTTGCCTTGTCTAATTCCATTTGTTCTAATATCAAACTTCACCTCTCGGTACTTCGTTTGAGATTTGTTTTATAGAAATTTAGTTTGATGGAATTAGATTAAAATCAAGTTTTAAATAAGATAGAGTTTAGTCTTGGATTTGTTTAGGGACCCATCATTGGATTGTGTCCCACAATCCCAAGACTAAAGAAGTCTACTCACACATGATCATAGTAGACAAAAGAGTAGAAGAGAATGACATAAAAGAAAATGACATAAAGATAAATAACAGAATGTAAATGACAAGAATATAAACAAAGCGATAAAGAACTGAAATGTAAAGTGCTGGAAATGTAAAGAACAGAAATTAAAATTGCAAGAAAGTAAAGAACGTGAAAATAAAAGAGCAAAAGCTTAAGAAAATTGCAAGAACTTTGATTAAACTTTGGAGTGAGATTACAAGTATGCTCAGGTCCATTACAGCTGAAATGAGGTCCTATTTATAGCCTAGGATCAGTAGACAAAGGATTAAATTCGAATTACAAGCCATAATGAAAGAAGAAGAAGAGTTTTGTAACATTTTGAACTTCAGACAAAGGCGCACGGACCGTGCTGCTGGGGCGCACGGACCGTGCGCTACGTGTAATCTTCAAAAAAGCTTTTCTGGAACAGGACGCACGGACCGTGCTGCTGGTGCGCACGGACCGTGCGTGGTCTTCAAACATTCCATCTTTTGAAACGTACAGGACGCACGGACCATGCTTGTGGTGCGCACAGACCGTGCGTGTCTTGAGTCTTTTTAGCTGCTTTCTGTAACAGTGAGCACGGACCATGCGTGTAGTAGGCACGGACCGTGCGTGAACACCAAATTCTTGGCTCCATTTGCTTGATTTTGCTCCTTGGTCCTTACATTTTCAATCCTTGCTTTTTAATTACCCAAATTCTTCCATTTCTTCATTTATTTGACCCTGACAAATTAAACCAACAATTTGTAGTAAAATAGCTCCAAATCAAAACTAAAATTCTAGAATTTTTATTTAATTTAAATACTAAAAACATAGTAAAATATGACTTATCAAACTCCCCCATGCTTGAATCTTTGCTTGTCCTCAAGCAAGAACAATCAAAACTTGCAGCACAAATTAATAACAGCATTCTCAAAAAGTCCAACAATACAGATAGTCAAATAAAAGACCAAAAACAGAAGCATATGACAGACATAAGATAGTATCACAAGTGAGATGTTAGCTGGTTACCCAATTAGAGGCTTATGATCTGAAAAATACAATTCTGTGAATAAGGCACTCGCTCACCATCTCTCTTTGAGTGTTTAAGGGCTTGAGAAATTATGCACACAAGTTTATCAAAACACACATTGCCATAGGCTTGTAAATTGACCGATTCTTCACTAAAAAGTTCACATTCATGCGAAAGATTTGGGGTTTCATGGGTTATAATGGGGCCTTGGTGTATTAGAGTTTGGTGGGTTAAAAGAAAGAAGGGAAAAAACAAAAAAGGGCTAAAAATAAAATCAAAGTAACCTTTGAATATGACAATAGAGCTTTGCAAATTTTTGCCCAAAATTCCAATTTTCATTCTTTTTCCTTCATTTCTCACTTGAGTCCACTCTTTTGATATTGTTTCTTTTCTTTGAGTGGACTTTCTCTTCATGTAAAAATTTTCTTAGGCATTTTTCTTCCTTTGATTTTCCTCTTTTTCCTCCTTTTTGATCTTTTCTCTTTTTAGGAGGAAAAAGGACATTTGTATCCACAATAACCAGCTATATGTCCATAAGATAAACAATCTATAACTAGGACAAAATTTGCAATTTCCAATAGTTGCTCCAATCCAATTCCAAGGTTACCATAAAAACAAAAAATATTTCTGGGTGCCAAAAGAATAAAAATTATAGGTTCAAGGGGGCAAGTAGATGGAAATAATTATTACACAACTAACTCTGAGGCTTGAAAAAGATTCCTAAATTCCCCGAATTCTTTCCCATGACGCAAAACATTTTTCGCTTTAAGACGGTCAATAGACAAGTTCTAGAATAATGCAATTTTGAAAAACACACTCAGCAAGGAATAAGGGGTACAATATGTGATTTTAGTAACATCCCCTTGTGAAGGCTCTAAGACTCACCTTTAGTAGTTTGGTTCACAGAAAAATCTAACAGATGTATTGCTAATTTTCAGTTTCCAGCATAGCATTCTCAAAGTCATATTCAAACACATGTCTGTCATACACATCAGTTTTGTGGTCTTAAAAAGACTAAACTCTATATTTTTTTTCTTTTTCAATGCAATTATTAGTAAGTGCTAAAAAGTTTTTACATTCAACTTGCAAGAAAACAACAATAACGACTCAAGACATGGGAGAATTCAAGACTCACTAAACTAACTAAACTAAAAACAACAAAACAGAACAAAACAAAGTAAATAACCCCCCCTGCTTAGACTAAGCATTGTCCTCAATGATATGCAATAAAAACAACATGAAAGGGGTAAGAAAGCTCACAAGTACTGTGGCGGCCTAGAATTTCTTGAGACATTGTGATGATTATTTTTCCTACAAAAAGACAAACAACGTTAACCCATGGGTTGCCTCCCACGCAGCGCTCTTTTAAGTCACTAGCTTGACGAGTATGGTCATTATCCTGGATCCAACCTAGGGATGCTTGTCCCTTTAACTTTCCAAACCATGGGGATTTTTGTCTTCTTCATCTTTCCCCCTATATGTGACATTTTTCTTTCAACATCATCTACCCATGTGGGCTTTGTGAAAACACCTTTTCGGCGAGCACGTTTTTCCACTTTAGTCTTGATCTTTTGTGGGGTTTTGTTCTCTTTCAATTCATTATGTTTGGGTTTTAGTTCAAGAATTTCCACCTTACTCAAGTTTGTATTGTTAGTAATGAAAAGATTAGAGTTCAAACCCATGAATTCGTACCTTGGAGATGACAGAAGAGTTTTCAATTCAACCTTTGGTGCTTCTATTGGAAGAGAATCAGATTTTTCCTCAACCAGTTCTTCAATATCCAAGTCTTTTATAAGAGGATTCTCATCCAACAATTGTGCATAGGCTTGGGCATCTTCAGTTAATTCTTTACCTACATTGTTAATCAGACATTCTTCCAAACCATCGCTTGAAGATGGTGCTAAAGAGAACTCTTTCACGCAATGGTCAACAACATCAATCATGCAACAAGAGTCCTAAATTGAAGGACTCTTCATCAAATTAGCAAGTTCAAACTCAATCTTTTCTTCACCTACATTGAATGCCAACTTACCATGCTTAACATCAATTATGGCCCCTGCAGTAGCAAGGAAAGGTCTCCCCAAAAGAATTGGAACTTGGGAGTCCTCCTCCATTTCCATCACAACAAAATCTGCTAGAATAAAAATTTCTCCTACTTTAATAGGAATATCCTCAAGAATACCAGCTGGATATTTACTGGAACGGTCAGCCAATGTTAAGGTCATATTTGTAGGTTTCAACTCTCCTATGCCTAACCTCTCAAAAAGGGATAAGGGCATTAAGCTCACACTAGCTCCTAAATCACACATGGCTCTTTTAATAGTCTCACTTCCAATGACACAAGGGATGGAAAAGCTACCCGGATCTTTAAGCTTTGGAGGCAGTTTATTTTGAATAATAGCACTACATTCTTCAGTTAAAGCTATTGTCTCATTGTCATCTATCTTTCTTTTCTTAGATAAAATTTCTTTCAAAAACTTTGCATAAGATGGCATTTGAGACAGTGCATCGGTGAAAGGAATGTTAATGTAGAGCTTTTTCAACAAATCAACAAATTTTTTAAACTGCTCATCAAGCTTTGATTTGGCAAACCTTTGTGGGAATGGTATTTTAGGCTTGTATGGTGGTGGTACATAAAGTGTTTCTTTTTCTTTTTCTACCTCAACCTCTACTTTGTGGATCTTCTTCCTCACTCACATTTTTCTCATTAGTTTCCTTTGGTTCCTCTAATTGTTTTCCACTCCTAAGGGTGACAGCATTTAGTTGGGCTTTAGGATTGGGTTCAGGCTGCCCTGGAAATATTCCAGAGGACCTAGAGGATGAAGCAACTTGTTGAGCTACTTGGGAAATTTGAGTTTCTAACATTTTGTTGTGAGTAGAAATAGAGTCCACTTTTGATGTTAATTTTATGAGAGAGTCATTTAAAAATCCAGTTTGGTTTTTAAATTCTTCATTTTGCTTTGTTTGTGTTATCACAAAATTTTCTAATAAAGTTTCCAAATTGGATTTTTGAGGAGTTCTTTGATTATTTTGAAAACCAGGGGGTGTTCTTGCTGCTGGTTGGAAAGAGGGATTGGCTGGAGGATTTTTATATGAAAAATTTGGATGATTCCTCCATCCAGAATTATAAGTATTTGAAAAAGGATTAACTTGCTCAGAACCATTAGCAGACACTCCTAGTTGACATTCAACACCGGTATGACCAACAATACCACATATTTCACAAGGAGGTACAGCAGGAGTAGAAGAAGGTGAGACAGCATTAACATTAAGTTTTTCAAATTTCTGGAAAAGTGCGTCTACCTTAGAAGCTAAATGATCAAGAGCAGAAACTTCATACTTACCTGGTTCTTTCTTTGATGGAGGTGTAGTAGTGATGGCTCTTTCACTTGTCCACTGGTAGTGATTCTGAGCCATGTCTTCAATTAGTGCATAAGCCTCTTCTATGTTCTTGTTCATTAGAGCTCCACCCGCAGCAGCATCCACAGTCATTTTTGTAGTGTAAAGCAAACCATTATAGAAAGTGTGTATGATCAACCACTTCTCTAGTCCATGATGGGGGCATAGCCTTAGCATTTCTTTGAAACGCTCCCAAGCATCATAAAGAGATTCCCCTTCATTTTGAGTGAATCGTGTGATTTGATTCCTCATTTGTGCGGTTTTGCTTGGGGGAAAGAATCTAGCAAGGAATGCTTGCTTTAGTTGATCCCATGTAGTAACAGACTCATTTGGTAACGAATGTAGCCATGCTCTAGCTCTATCCCTTAGTGAAAAAGGGAAAAGCTTTAATCTTATGGCCTCAGGGGTTACTCCATTCAGTTTGAGAGTACCACAATATTCAAGAAAGATTGAAAGATGAAGATTTGGGTCCTCAGTAGCTGAACTTGAAAATTGGTTCTGCTGGACCATAGAAAGTAGAGAAGGTTTAAGCTCAAAATTGTTTGCATCAATATTAGGATGCACAATAACTGCATGTGGCTCAGCCGTAGAAGGCGTAGCATACTCTTTAAGAGTACGGTTTGGATTAGCAGCCATTCTTTGGTTATTGCGCAATTCTCTTCTTCTTTGGTGAAGGTATCTTTCGATTTCAGGAATTGGTTCAACAATTTCTCCGAAACTGTGTGCTCTTCGCATTCAAAGAAGAAGAGAAAAAGTAACAAAATAAAAGAAAACAGAAATTTAAATAAAAGAAAACAGAAATTTTCAGTCTAACCGGTACCAAAAGGTTGATTAATATCACTACTCCTCAACAACGGCGCCAAAAACTTGATAGACCGCAAGTGCACAGTTCTATCGCGTAATAAAAAGTATCGATCCACAGGGAGTATTTTGCGATTACTAATTTAACTTTTGATGTTGATTAGCTGAAAGGAATGATTTTAATAAAAAGAGTATTTTTGTTTTGTAAAATTCAAAATAAAAGACGCCTTGGGATCATGGTTAGATCACAATGATGGAAATAAACAACCCCTTAACTATTCTCTATCTTATTTTGAAATTGTTTTAAGGACAATGTATTCTTTTGGTGTAATTCAAGCTTCTTTCGGAATGCAAGAATGTGTCTCGAAACAATGATCAAGCCTATTCTCATGGTTGATCATCGCAGGGACCCATTAAGCACAACCTTATTGTCCCAAAGCTAGCAATGCTATTCTCATGCTTTGCTTTGCCTTGTCTAATTCCATTTGTTCCAATATCAAACTTCACCTCTCGGTACTTCGTTTGATATTTGTTTTATAGAAATTTAGTTTGATGGAATTAGATTAAAATCAAGTTTTAAATAAGATAGAGTTTAGTCTTGGATTTGTTTAGGGACCCATCATTGGATTGTGTCCCACAATCCCAAGACTAAAGAAGTCTACTCACACATGATCATAGTAGACAAGGGAGTAGAAGAGAATGACATAAAAGAAAATGACATAAAGATAAATAACAGAATGTAAATGACAAGAATATAAACAAAGCGATAAAGAACTGAAATGTAAAGTGCTGGAAATGTAAAGAACAGAAATTAAAATTGCAAGAAAGTAAAGAACATGAAAATAAAAGAGCAAAAGCTTAAGAAAATTGCAAGAACTTAGATTAAACTTTGGAGTGAGATTACAAGTATGCTTAGGTCCATTACAGCTGAAATGAGGTCCTATTTATAGCCTAGGATCAGTAGACAAAGGATTAAATTCGAATTACAAGCCATAATGAAAGAAGAAGAAGAGTTTTGTAACATTTTGAACTTCAGACAAAGGCGCACGGACCGTGCTGCTAGGGCGCACGGACCGTGCGCTACGTGTAATCTTCAAAAAAGCTTTTCTGGAACAGGGCGCACGGACCGTGCTGCTGGTGCGCACGGACCTTGCGTGGTCTTCAAACTTTCCATCTTCTGAAACGTACAGGACGCACGGACCATGCTTGTGGTGCGCACGGACCGTGCGTGTCTTGAGTCTTTTTAGCTGCTTTCTGTTACAGTGAGCACGGACCATGCGTGTAGTAGGCACGGACCGTGCGTGAACACCAAATTCTTGGCTCCATTTGCTTGATTTTGCTCCTTGGTCCTTACATTTTCAATCCTTGCTTTTTAATTACCCAAATTCTTCCATTTCTTCATTTATTTGACCCTGACAAAAATTAAACCAACAATTTGTAGTAAAATAGCTCCAAATCAAAACTAAAATTCTACAATTTTTATTTAATTTAAATACTAAAAACATAGTAAAATAAGACTTATCATAGTCTTTAGGGGGAGAAACAGTGAGTTAGGTTGGTTATCCTCACTGTAGTTCAGGTTGTACGAGGTACTCTTTTTCCTCCCTGAGTCTTTTTCCCATTGGGTTTTGGCTTAGGGAGGTTTTGAGGAGGCCCTCCCCCTTTCCTTTATTCCCATTGTAAGGGCTGAACACCCCTTGTGCTCCATTCAATGAAAGTATTACTTATCTAAAAAATAAATAAAAAAGCACTCAGGCAGAAAATTCCTGGTACCAGAAATGATTGACACACTGGGCGCTATAAATTACAAGATGATCCTTTTTTTGGTTACAACAATCAAAGTGGCGACTTGATTGTGCTAGTAATTACATAAAGATAAAATACAAACAAAAAAGTTACACCTTTTTTTAAAATAAATTAAAAAAATTAACCTTTTTTAAGAATCTATACCCATTGTTTAGTCCACAAGAAATGATTCTTGGTGGCGAAGTAAAAATGGGTACATTTTAATATCACTGAACCCGATAAGTTATGTCGGTGGCGAAGTAAAAATGGGTGTTATTCGGTTCGTTCAGCTTACTATGCATTAATGAAGGATTTCATTTACATCACTAATCTACGGAGGGAGATTCGATGTCTATTTGGAAATGAAAGATACCGCCGAAAGTTAAGTTATTTTTTTTGGAGACTTGCGCGAGAAGTTCTATCTACTTAACCTTCAACAAAGACATGGAGTGCACAGAGATCTGTCCAATGTGTGAAGACGATGTAGAAACTAAATGACATGTTTTCTTTGCGTGTAATAGAGCAGTTGGCATTTGGAAGAAGGGAGGACTGCTTAATACAATCAGATCTGCCATGTTAATTGTAGTTAACTTTCCAAGCTGTTTTTTTTACTAATTTGCAGGATTGAACCGAAACAGCTAGGCACCATTTCGCCATTATGTTGTGGGCGCTTTGGAGGTGAAGAAACGAGAAAGTGTGGAATGATGTGTTGCTTCCAGGCGCGCAGGTGGTAACTAATGCGAAGGATGCTCTTCATGAATGGAGTTGGGCGAGACGACATGCAACAAATGGAATGATTGTGGACAACAAGCTGTAGGGGCCACTCGCTGGCAAAAACCGCCCGACGGAACCTTGAAATGCAACGTTGGTGCAGCTCTTTTCAATTTTGAAAATAAATTTGGCTTTGGTGCTTGTATTCGTTTATCATCGGGAGGAT
The DNA here is from genome assembly GCA_963573325.1 of Astragalus glycyphyllos. NCBI lineage: Eukaryota > Viridiplantae > Streptophyta > Magnoliopsida > Fabales > Fabaceae > Astragalus > Astragalus glycyphyllos. The sequence continues at coordinate 14,913,101 of OY754309.1, forward strand.
TTTATCGAGTGAAGACTATGTGGTTCACCGGCATTCCAACACCACAAGAGGCAGAGGCATTGGGACTTTGGCAAAACTTACTTTGGTTAGAGGATTTGGGGCTGACTTCTATTTCCATAGAGCTGGATTTTTTACCAGTTGTAAATGGCTTGAAGATAGAACCTTATTCGAATACTGAGTTTGGTTCCTTAATATCTAAGTGTAAGAATTTTCTTTGTAATTTTTCAAGCTTTCAGGTTAGCGTTGTTAGGAGACAAGCAAATTTTGCCGCTCATAGTCTAGCACAGGCATCAAGGTTATATTCTAGTTCTCAAGTTTTTTATTTCATTCCAACCTGTATTAAGACTATTTTACATAATAAAATGATATGAGCTTTTGATTGTGAAAGAAAAAAGGTAAAGGCGATATGTTTTTATGTCTACTACTTGTATGAAACCCCGTGCGATGCACGAGGAGCAATTTTGTTTGAAAATATCAAATTAGAAAAAAAAAATCAGAGAAACACAATAGAATGGCCGAATGAAAAAAGTAATATTGATTATATGTAAATTGTTAAAATATGCTATGAAATAGTGATTTTAAAATCAATATGGTTAGTTGATCAAATAAATATGCGGTTTCCAAATATTACATCCTCAAATAAAATCTCTTCTATGGTGTAACATAATATTAGGCAGGAAGATAAGAAACTATTGTTCATACATTGTAGCTCAATTAAAACATAGTATAGTAAAAAACTGAAGGCATAGATCTTGAGTTGTAGCAAAAGAATGAACCGTCTTCAACGTCCATCAGACACTCAAGTCAATCTCTCCTACATAATGAAATGACTATTAGTAAGTAATATTAACATAATTGCAATTGTTTCAGCTGAAATGATATAGAGATTTAGAGTGGAATAAACCATCTACATGATGACTTTGTGAACATCAACCACATTGTTTTGTTTAATGATTTGGAGATGAAACGTTATAGTATCTCCATTGTTAAACGCGTTTATCTCACATAATTATCTCCATCGCCTACCAAGTAAGGCCACGTGCTGGGCCTCGCAACATTAGACTGTTGAAAAGAGGTGATCTCAGAACCTGTGCCATTCCTCATGTACCTTTGTTAAACAAAAATGATAATCAATTAGAAACAATGTGAAAAAACTCATAAATGCAAAAGATTAGCAAATGATTATTAGTTGCTTTGTTGTCTGTCATTGAGAATACCAAGCTGGAAATGAATCTATTGTGGTAGTGTTTTCGAAAGAATAAATATTTTATATATTTTCTTCCAGATACCTAACTTTATGGTGACCTGTTAATCTATGGAAGTCTCAACAATCCTCCTATTCCTATTCCTCTGTTAAACACTGAGTTTTGATATCTTGGTTGAACATTATTATGTGGTGATTTGTCTTGTCATCAATGAGTTAAAAGCTTGATTCGAGTACAGTGATTCTTATAACAATATCAATAGCTATTTACTATTTACTATTTCATTAATAGTGGACTAAATCACAAAACTACAATACATTTCTCTTTACATGTCAAACGGTTATGGCTTGATATTGGCCATTGTTATAGTGCAACAAATACTACCCTAGTCTAATTATACAAAACTATTATCATGATGAAAAATTAACTACCTAACTGTTAAATAGTTGACATAAGTAATTCCAACCAACTATCTATAATGGTTCTTAATTTGTCATTGTGGCTCTTGTGGCGAGTCTACTCAAGCTTCCTTCAACACCCATTGTCTCTGCAAACAGTAGAAGAAATAGAGAAAAGTGAAAGAAATAAAGTCTTGTGTGTGTTTGTGCTGTGTGGAAATCTTGGTTAGAAGAACCAAACCTGTTTTTAATTTGGTCTTGAACATATGAACCTGCTTTTGGGTTGAGTCAAAAAAGGATTTCATCCCATCCACCGGGCAACATCTGACATAAAGCAACAAAAAAAAATACTCACAATGTGACCAAATATATAATATTCATTGCAAAGTTGTATACCTAGTGGCAAAATTTAATTGAATAATATACCAATATGATTCATAAAAACAAAATCTATAAATAAAGTGTAACAGATAAAGTGAACAAATAAAAATAAGAAAACCGAAAAAACTACTCAAATTCGAACTTACAAAAACAAATAAGAAAGACATCATAATAACTTAAAACTGAAAAAGAATGAATACCTTATCTCCTCCCACAAATATGGTGTCTCGTGAAACCTCAACCACAAATGTGTGTCTTGCAAGCAATAAAAAATACTACTGTTAGTCCCTTAAGTGACTATGACAAAATGACAATGCATCACAATTAAAAGATTGGAAAAATTAGGGCTTTTAATAACAAATTCGAAATTTGAATTAGAAATTATTGCAATCACAAAAATGGAAATTGTATTAAGGCTTTTCATTAATAATACCAAAAACTTCCCAATTTGAAAGAGATATGTTTAATGGTCCACATATAATGGTTTCACGGTCTCAATCACTACAAAAAACTTCAGGATTAGCGAGGGACAGATCTCTCGCAAATTGACCAAATTCCCTCGCTAATGGTCATTTGCGAGGGACCTGTTCTCTCACTAATTCCTTCCTCGCAAATGACATTTGCGAGGGAAATTCAATCCCTCGCTAATTAGCGACGGACCAGTCATTCGCTAATTCCCTCGCTAATTAGTGAGGGATTCAAATTCCCTTGCAAATCCCCAGAAACACGTGGCAAAAATCTGATAGCCACGCGTCCAAATTCCCTCGCTAATCCCCAACAGACTTAATTTTTTTTTGATAAACCTGCTTTTATTTCTGTTTATTTTATTAATAAATAAATAATGAAATTTAAAATAGCTAAAACAGTTTAAATTAAATTCCCAAATAACATAACATAAAATCCGAAATAACAACATAAAATCGGAAACAACACAAAATCCGATTCAACATAAAATCCGATTCTAACATAAAATCCGAATCGAAATAACATAAAATCCGAAAAACAATATACTAAAATGTTAAGCAGATAAAACGAATCCTAAAAGCTGCCGCCATCAAACTCCCCAGACTCCTGAGCTTGCTCCTCATCCCGCTCCTCATCTTGCTCCTCATCTTGCAGATCATGATCAGGCACCATATTCTTAAAATACTTAAACAAAAGGTCCTGCCTACGGAGTACCTTCGCATAGTCTGTCCTCCATCTACTGACCTCCTCTTTAGTATCCTGCAGCTCCACTTTAGTATCCTGCAGTTCCTGCCTAAGCTGCTCTGTCTCCGCAACTGAGCTAGTAGTAGCTAGTCGACTGCTGCTCCCGGCCTCAGACTGGCTCAAAGTATGAGCCAATGGCCCTGTACCATACAGACGACCCTTATTCCAACCAACTATTTTCTCCCAATTTTTGTTTGCCAAATCTCTCATCTCAGGAGAAAGTTCACCAAGTGACGCAGGGTTCCAGCTCCCTTGAGTCAACTGAGTCATGATCTCATTAATTTGCTCCTGTTTCTCACAACCATAGAACATAGCATAATTAGTGCTCCATTTTAACAAAGCAACATTATATAATACAAATCAAGCTGTATATTTACCTGAGTCATCCGCGATCATCAACATACTCGCTAGTGTATTTCCTCACATGGGTGGCTCTATGCAGCTCAAGAGCAGTGATAGGGTGTCCTGCCTTCTTACTCTTCAAAATGAAATACATTTTCAAAAATTGCAAACAAATTAACAAATGTAAAAAACCACAAAGATTCTTAAATAATTTACCAATCTAAGAGCATGTTGAGCCTGGTTGATGGACCCACAGTAATGAAGTGAGCCACCCTTCTCTGAGCTTCAGTTCTTCTTGGCGTTTTCAGCATTTGCTTTGAATGTTTCTGTAGCCCAATGAGCCTTGAACGCATTCCATACTTCATCATTAACCATCGCTAATGATGAATAATCTGTCGCTAACGTTCAACAAATACGAGGGCCCTTATTCCGTCGCAAACAACAAATTTTGCGAGGGACCAGTGTTCCCTCGCTAATGTCCCTCGCAAATGGCATGTTTTTTTTGTAGTGAATAATTTGAATTTTGGATTTTGAATATTTAAATTTCAATTTATTAATACTAATTCGACTTTCAAAATTGAATCTTTTAATACTAAAACTAATTTGAATTTGAATATCGCCTTGTGCAATTTTTATTTGGTGGTGAAAGCAATAACATGTTGGTGTAATGTCATGTCAACAAAACATAAAATAAACAAATAAAAAAAACATTGATAATTGTTATCAAAAAGTTCCATAGTTGTTGCGTAAATATGGATTTATTAATATTATTGATTATCAAATTTGAATTTAAGTATTCAATGCATATATTTGTAAAATACAAATTTTTCAGAAAAATTATTTTGAGTCCTATGCCTATGTGTAGTTTCCTTTATATTAATCTTACTATATCGACTCTTTTATTTTTATAATAGTGTGAAATATACTATGTAAATTTCCCACTATTAATCTAAATTTTTTATATATAGTTCAACAAATCTCAATTTTGTTTGAAGTAATTTTTTTATTTTAATTTTGAGTTTTGTATATTATGTCTCTGAAATTTTGTTTGGGCCAAAAACGTTTTATTTTTAATACAGTAGACCAAATAGTTATGATTTCTTTCAGATTTTTAAAATTCCCTTCGCCTAATTCTATAAAAAGTGGCAGAACATTTCTAAATTCTAATTTCCCTCTATTAATACTTCTTATTATTGACATTAATGGGATCTAATAACGGCTATGTAATTACTATTGAAATTTTATTCTTAATTGACGTGGAATTACATGTGTATAGCAGTAAATGAAGTGGAATGTGAGATGTATAGGTGGACCAATAATGTGTTGACATCTGTTAGTTTCCTATTTGAGATTATTCTCAGTTGTATCATTAATAGAAAGTGCATTCCTGGTTCTTGTCTTTTAATTTAGAATAACTAATCTCTAGCAAAAAAAGGATAAAAATCGATCACCAAAAAGCAGACAAAATAATTTTTTATGGCCAAATAGAAGCTTTTCTTTGTACAATACTTTTGTTTGCAAAATATTGTCTCATTCCAAATTTATATGGTTTAATATGGAATAATACCCAGGATTGGGGATCATTGAAACACGTTTTATTTGAGTTGTTATATCCATTTGGTTTCTGGTTGCATATTAGGCTTAATACAATACATGATTCAGCTGTCAAAAATAGCAACTTTTTATACATGTAAATAATAATAATAATTTCTTTGACTTATCAAAATAATCACTACAACAGAAAAAGGCATTGGCAGCGCTTCTTTTTGGCCTTTAGAAGCGCTTCAAAGCGCTGCTGATCAGTGTGCTGCTAAAAGCACGAACAAAATCAGAAGCGCTTACAAAGCGCTGCTTAATATTAATAATGGGCAGCGCTTTGAGACAATGCGCTACCAATAGGCTAAAGAATCAGCAGCGCTTTAGATTGGAAGCGCTTCTCTTTCAACCCTTTTTTGTGTGTTTGGCAGCGCTTCTATGAAAGCGCTACTAATTGTTGTTTTTTTTTTTTAATATTTTGAGTATTCCTTCCCTTTTACACAACTAGCGAGACCACCTGTATTGACATTTGTTTCAACATATATATACTAGCTCAACCAGACCAATAATAAACAGATAATTGCATAAATTTCCGTTGATCAAAATTACATACCAAATATCCAAATTTAATTACGTCAAGTTTAGCTGAATTTAAATAACCATAGCCACAAATTTTAATCAACAACAAAAATAACAACATTCAAGTACATATATGTCTAAGTATCCACAAAAACCCATTAACAAAAAACATATTGTTTCTTAGTTTTCTCCAAACCACAGCTAGTGAATAAAACTGGTAACATACTAACACCACCCTTCCTTAAGCTCAGCAAGTTGATCAACAGGGTATGATTGGAATCGACATTCAGGAAAATACTGGAAAAAAAAAAAATTAAGTCAACTTAGAATTAAAGTGGTCAAATGTATGAGTAATATTTAAATACCTAAGCTAGAACTAAAATTACGTACGTCTTTTGGAATTTGCATTTTGTTTTGAATGACAATATCCTTCAAAAACTTCATAACGTAGTACCCACAGTCAATTAAATTCTCCTGGCGGGGACACTAGAAAAACAAAAATAATAAGTTAATTTATGATAATTCAATTAATTGCATAAATATTAATATTGATTAGAAATATACCTTTATACATATCCATTTAGTAGAAATCGTCAATTTTTTGTTCTTGGTTCTCATACTCAATCCTCGATGAGTTGCCAGAGCACTGAGCAAAAAAACATATAATTAATTTCAATAATCAAAATACATAAATATATAGTTTGAATCATCACATATGTGTGAGGGATCTATATACATACCTATTGTATAAGTTATCAATTCCTTGCGTTTAGACAAATCAACATGCATGGAATCTAAGTAGTATATTGTATCTAGATCAACATCGATCGCCAACAATATCCAATGGTCCCTACAAAATTGTGGAATAAGAAAATCACAAATTAATGTTTTGATTTCCTTTTCTAACTAGTGAAGTAATAAACTAATAATGCAACGATTAATGTTCAATGACAAGGATGCGATGCGATATTAGTTAAATGATTCACAATAGGTTAACAGGCGACAAAAATAGAGTATCATGCCCCTTCTTTGCTAAATCAAGAGACAAATTAGAACCATATGCCATGTAAGAGTAGAACCCATGATTTCTATTTAGCATAAGAAGTGCTTAACTCAAACACCAAGAAAAGGAAACAAAGTAAAACTAAGTAATTGTCAGAACAATGCAAAAAATTAATGATGCAGGTGGGAAACACTATTAGTTAACTCTAAGGGGAGATGTGATGAATTTCACTGACCCTTCTCTAGCTGGGAATGTCAAAACTGAAGCCATTTGGAGGGTGGGTGAAATAGCAATTCAATGTGTAGAACAACATGGTACCTCAAGGCCAAGGATGCAAGAAATCATTTTAGCTATACAAGATGCTATCAAGATTGAAAAATGAACAGAAAATAAGCTAAAATATTCAACTTCAAGTGGTAGTAGTAGTTCAAAACCACAATCATTTTGGAAAACATTGCTCACAAACTTTCTTGAAATTGAGACCCCGGACTTGTCAAATGGTTGCCTCCCATCAGCAAGATAACACAATACATACCTTTAAATCTTAGAACCCATGAACTTGTTTATTTTTCCTCCATATTTAGCTACCTTTATTCAGTCTTTAATTGCGCATTCTCACTGGCACAGGATAGCTATGAGATTAATTTCTCCAATTAATGTAAGTGGTTAGAAAAAACTGAGTCCAAAGTACCAACTCCAAAATTTTAACTCCTGATATGACAAGTAAAATTTATAGTTCTACTTGGTTGCAGTCCACTTCCAATTACTTGCAACCAGATTTGGATGCCTGTTTGCAAAAACATGAAACTTTTATTTACTTAAGCATGCCTCTTAAACCATTTTCAATGTGAGGTCATCCTCCAAAGTCTATATGTATTAAATAAATTCTTTTCTTTTACTACATGTATGTTTTCTTCTATGACAGGTAAAATTTATAGTTCTACTTGGTTGCAGTCCAATTCCAATCACTTGCAACTAGATTTGGATGGCTGTTTGCAAAAACATGAAACTTTTATTTACTTAAGCATGCTTCTTAAACCATTTTCAATGTGAGGTCATCCTCCAAAGGCTATTAGTTATCAATATCATTGATGAGAAACACTATTAGTTATCAATATCATTTTCAACCTGACTCATTCAGAAACACTATTAGTTATCAATATCATTGATGAGATGGTTTTTCTACATAAATGCTATAGGGAAAAGCTCCTTTATAGTAGTCAGTTTGTCTCTAAATTAAGCAAATAAGAGCCTATATGTTCTTACATTTTTGCAGGTTAAAATTACGACACATTTTTGGAGGAATCATAATCAATGATTGGAGGAGTCAGATTTCACAACCCAAATCAAAATGGAATGACACAAAATCAAGTAGAAATTGGAGGAATCATAGAAAATACCCAATCAAAATCAAATGACACAAAACCAGAAAAATCAAAAGCATGATTAAAACATAAAACAGTCAAATGTAACAAACAATCATAAAACATACCTGATGGAGGGCGCTTTGCTGAGAGAGAGGTAGGGTACCTGATGATCAGAGCTCGCGTTCAGAATGTGAGAGAGGTAGGGTTTTCTTTGATTTTGGGGAAAACTTCTATTTTAGGGTTCAATTCGTTTTTGCAGAGAAAGAGTGAGAGTGAAACGCTGCAGCATGAGAGAGAGTGAGAAGTTTTAGGGTTCAATTCGTTTTTCCAGAATCAGAGAGAGAGTATACGCGTGAATGAAAATTTTTAGAAAGCTAATAAGTAGCGCTTCCCCTTCAAGCGCTACTTATTTTGCTCCGTGTTTTAACGATAAGCAGCGCTTCCCCTTCAAGCGCTACTTATTTTGCTCCGTGTTTTAACAATAAGCAGCGGTTCCCCTTCAAGCGCTACTTATTTTGCTTCGTGTTTTATCAATAAGCAGCGCTTCCACATAAAGCGCCACTTATTCTACTCCGTGTTTTCACAATCAGAAGCACGTACACACGAAGCGCTGCTTATCTCTTTCCATGTTTAACTTTCACTAGCGCTTTATCAAAAGCGCTTCTGAAGGGTGCGCCTTTTATTTATGTTTCTGGCGTAGTGAATAATAATAAGAATAATAATAATAATAATAATAATTGCCATACAATTATAAAATTCAAATTTTGAAAGTTAAAAACGTAATAGACTCTGCATTCATTAAGGGCGTATTATTTCATGGGATCATTAATATACCTTCCAATTGAAAATAAATGAGTTTAATATCCTAAGGGAATCACGTAACATATATGTAATGTTTTATTCAACATTCATTTCTAGTGATGCCACATTTGTAGTGCATTAAATTAAATTTGGTTCCCACGAAATATCCTAGTGATACAACTAAGGAAATCCTAATTGAATTTAAAAATTAACTTTTTTAGGAGCATACTATATTATATATATTATGAGTAAATTGTGTGATTAAGGAACACAAACCTTATATACAAAAACCTCCTTCTCAATTATGACAAGGGACGCACTATGTTTATCTTTATTATACTAAACTATGGATTGTACATGTAGGCGTCCATTTAGATAATTCATGTAAAATACGTCAGCAATCTGAAAAGTCCATATCAGTTTTTTCGTCACACTTTGCTAACACGTCATCTATAACAATTGATCCAACGGAGGATTGTAAAAACAGGTTATCCTAAACAAATATCAACGGCTACCATTCCTTAAAATTGCGGCTGAGCTTTACACGGCCAAGATTGATCAGAATTGCGACTGCAATCTACACGGCCCAGATTTAACAAAATTGCGGCTGCACAACAATTTAAAAAACGCTACTAATTATTACGCAATCAAAAAAAAGGGAACGGATCTTGCTGAGTTAATATAGTTGACTAACGACATTAATTGAGTTGATTTTCTCCAGCTTGCTGCCTACGATTCACACAAAACATCCAAATAACGTCTATTTATAATTTCCTTAGGGTGTGTTTGGATTAGGAGAGAAAGAGGGAGGAGAGAGTGAGAGAAGAGAGAGTAAGGGAAGAAAGAGTGAGGGAAGAGAGAAAGAGCCCCTTTCTCTCCACTTTCTCTCCACTTGTGGAGAGATTATAAAAAGCACTAAACTAATTTTTCCTCCCTCTCTCTTTCCTATTTCTCTCCTTAGCCAAACATCCTAAAATCACTCTTTCTTCCCTTACTCTCTCTTCCCTCACTCTCTCTTCCCTCTTTCACCCCAAACAAACACACCCTAAATAAAATATATACTCATAATGTGTATTAGTTATTTCGTTAAATAACGATACCGTGTTTATATTTCCTTATAGTGTTGATTTTCATCTTTACTTATCATGCATCAGGTCTCAATTTATCATACCAGTGCTGATTAATTTACATCTTTACTAATCAATTATCATACAATATAGATGTAAATGTTTTTTTTCTAACAAACTCCATCGTCAGTATCCGATGAGAAAAAACTTGAGGAAAGATGGAAGGTTTCCCACTGCAATGTTTTCTGCTGCTATTGTTAGTGCAGAGACAAAGGTTCACTAGATACTTTAAATTTTGATTCTACATTCTTCTCATTTTTTTCTTGAAAATAAAGATAAATTTTGGATTGTTTTACATCGTTGTTCAGGGAAGATAAATTCCTGCTACTATTGCATTTTCATCATTGCCTGTTTTGGATATGACACGGTAGGGGCATTCCCAGTTGGGGGCGAGCTTGCCCATGGTTGCGTTCCTCTGTCCAATATCTTCTCTCCTCAACACCAGCTGTCCGACACTGAAATCCCTGGGGACGACCTTGGCATTATGCCTCGTGGTCATCCCTTCCTTGATCAAAGTTTCTCTAAGTGCTGCCTTGCTGCGGAGCTCTTCTACTAAGTCCAACTCCTCCCGGATGGCCTAGTCGTTCTCACTAGGCGGCTTGGGGTTGGTTGTCCTCCAGCTTAATTCTCCGATCTCGACCGGGATAAGAGCATCGGTCCCGAAGACCATCTTAAAGGGGGGCTCCCCAGTGGGGGAATGTGGGGTTGTTCGATACGCCCATAGCACATACGGGAGTTCTTCAGCCCATCTTCCCTTTGCTTCATCCAATCGCCTTCTGAGGCCACACAAGATCACTGGTTTGCAGCCTATGCTTGTCCATTCGTCTGCGGGTGTTCAACTGAAGAGAAGCGCTGCGTCACCCCAAATTCGAAACGGACCAGGATATTGCGTGCCATTGTCGGACACGACCACTTCTGGAATTCCGAAACGGACCAGGATATTCCTCTTGAAAAATCGAAGGCAGTTCTTGGATGTTATCGTAGCTAAAGGCTCTGCCTCGATCCATATCGAAAAATAATCCACTGCTACCACAAGATATTTGAGCTGCCCAGCAGCAACTGTGAAGGGACCCAAGAGGTCGATTCCCCACCAGGCAAACGGCCATGGCGTAGTCATGCTGTTTAGTTCGACTGGGGGAGCGAGGTTGACATCAGCGTGTCTTTGGCACTTGTCACATTTTTTAACTAAGAGATTCGCATCCTCATCCATAGTAGGCCAATAGTATCCTGCCCTGAGCGCCTTCTTCGCCAATGCTCTTCCCCCTAAGTGATTTCCGCAGATCCCTTCGTGAATTTCTATAAGTACATAGTTGGCTTCCTCGGGGGGAAGACACTTCAGAAGTGGCATGGAAAATCCCTTTCGATAGAGCTGTCCGTTGATAATTGAATAGGAGGATGCTCGCCTGCGTACAAGAGCGGCCTTCTTGGGATCCTCTGGCTCTTCCCCATCCCTGATATATTTAACGATGGGATCGATCAAACTACCGTCTAGGTCGATCATGCATATATCAGGGTCCATAACTATCTGTTCAAGCTGCACGCTGGGCTGTGTGAGTACTTTTTGAATTACGCTCCTGTGGTTCCCTGGACTCTTTGTGCTTGCAAGCTTTGCCAGTACATCTGCTCTAATGTTCTCCGTCCTAGGGACATACTTGACTTCTGCGTGATCAAAACGCTCCAATAAGCCTCTTACTTTAGTTAAGTACCTTTGCAAGACCTCATCCTTTGCGGTGAAGGTCTCTTTGATCTGAGATACCACCAGCAAAGAATCTGAGTACAACTCCACTCGTTTGACGTTAAACTCAATCACAAGCAGTAGTCCGGCAATGCAAGCCTCGTACTCTGCTTGGTTGTTGGAGGTAGAGAACGAGAATGTTAAGGAGACCTCGATCGTCGTCCCCTTGTCACTTTCTAAGATTAGACCTGCCCCACTGCCCTTGCTGTTAGACGAGCCATCCACGTGCAATATCCAAAGAGGATGCATCGGGTTTTCAGGGATGGGAGTCATCTCAGCTACAAAGTCGGCCAACACTTGAGCCTTGATGGCTGATCTTGCCTCATACTTTATTCCAAATTCTGACAATTCGACTGCACACTTGATCATCCTGCCAGCCAGGTCAGGTCGGTGTAAGATTTGTCTGATGGGCTGGTCAGTCCGTAGAACGACCTGATGAGCCACAAAATAAGGCCTTAGTCTTCGAGCAGCCACAATAAGCGCCAACGCCAGCTTCTCAATCTTTTGATATCTTAACTCTGCCCCCTGGAACGCTTTGCTGACAAAGTATACAGGATTTTGGTTGGATCCTGCCTCTCGAACCAATACTGCCGACAACGCCTCGTCAGTGATGGAGAGATATAGGTAAAGTGTTTTCTCCTTGCTCTGGTGTGGTTAGTATTGGAGGTTGCAATAAAGCTGTCTTCAACTGATCGAGAGCCTATTCACACTCAGGCGTCCACTGAAACTGAACTTCTTTCTTCAACAACTTGAACAAGGGAAGCGACTTGTTTGCAGCTTTGGCTATGAAACGCGAGAGAGCAGCCACCATCCCATTTAGCTTTTGTATTTCTTTTTTAGTGGTGGGCGACCTCATCTCCGTTACCGCCCTACATTTGTCCAGATTGGCCTCGATTCCCCTCTCTGTGAGGTAGAAGCCTAAAAACTTGCCTGCTCTGACTCCAAAAGTGCATTTCTCAGGGTTGAACCTAAGGGAGTTTTTTCGAACTTCTGCAAACACTTCTCTCAGGTTATTTCGAGCTTCTGCAAACACTGCTCCCGGAAAACTTTGTTCATCATTCGCTGGTAAGTCGCACCAGCATTTTTCAATCCAAAGGACATGACTCGGTAACAGTAATTGCCCTTATCTGTCATAAAAGCTGTTTTTTCTTGGTCAGGTGGGTGCATGGCGATTTGGTTGTAGCCCGAGTATGCATCTAGAAACGACAACAATCGGAACCCACTCGCATTGTCGACCAGTCTATCCACGTTGGGCACTGGGAATCCGTCTTTTGGGCATGCTTTGTTAAGGTCCGTGTAATCCACGCACATCCGCCATTTACCGTTTGCTTTCTTTACTAGGACTACGTTGGACAGCCAGGTCGTATACTTGATCTCTTTGATGAATCCTGCTTCGATGAGGTCGTCAACTGCCTTGGCTGTGGCCTACGACTTCTCTTCTTTCTGCACCCGTCGTCGCTGAACAACCCATCTTGCCTCAGGATCTTCGGCCAAGTGGTGGCAAGCGACCTCTGGGGGAATTCCAGGCATATCTGCTGCGCTCCACGCAAATAAGTCGGCGTGTTCTTTCAAGCATAGTATCAGTTGATCCTTCACGCTAGTGGGGAGATTGCTCCCTATCCTGATGGTCTTTTCCGGGTCGTCCCCCAACTGTACATGCATAAATTCTCCATCTGGTTCTGGCCTTTTTATCCTCTTCTTGAGTTCCCTGGTCAGGAGGTCGTCCCCCTCCACTACTTCACTGTCAGGGTCGTACCGAGCGTCCAGGTCGGCCACATTAACTTGTTCTCCTCCTTTCATTACATTTTCTATTTCTCTTCTCACTCGCTCACCTTGCTCCTTGAGACTTAGGAAGAATGCTCGTTTTGCTGAAAGCAGGTCAGCGTTAACTGTTGCTATCTCTCCTTCTTTAGTGTAAAACTTCATTTTGAGATGAACAGTAGATGGGACTGCTTCAAGTCGCGCTAGTGTTGGACGGCCGATGAGGCACTGGTAGATTGACTTACATGGGAGCACTATGAAGTCCGTCCTTACCGTTCTGCACAAAGGTCTCTCCACGGTGTCATCCCCGAAAGTGACCATTAACTCAATGCGCCTGATCGGGGTGGTGGTCGTCCCGTTGAATCCGGTTAGGACTGTTCCCCTGTAAGGTCTCAAATCTTCTCTTGATATTTTCAGTACACCCAGGAGGTCTTCGAAGATGATATCTGCAGAGCTTCCTTGATCGACCAGGATCCTCTTGACATCCATGTTAGCCATGACTACAGACACGACTAGTGGGACTTTGTGATTGGGCGTCCCATCAAGGAGGTCCTCGTCCCCAAATGAGATGGACGGCCTCTTCGTGAGGATCCTTGGGATGGACGTTGATGCAACGCTCAGGATCTGATTCCATCTTCTCTTCATTGACTTGTTCGTTTCCATCTTTAGCCTGATAATGATCGGGGAAGTTTGTGAAGAAGAAGGAAGTCAAGACTCCTTCACTACTATGGACCTTGGAAGAAATAACGATATCAATCTTCATGGACCTCTTAAACCCTCTACTTGAACCTCCTCTTCTACGATCATGAATAACTTGTCATTCATCCTCTCTTACAAAAGTTGTATCTCTACCATAGGACCTCTAGTCGACACCCTTTATCCTCCTAGAACAATCCCGCCTTAGACACTACAAGAAATAGTTGATTTACTGTCCAAAACTTTCCGGCGGATATAAATCCGTCGGAAACTTTCCGGCGGAATTGAGGGATTTCCGGCGGATTTGATCCCATGGTAGTTTCCGGCGGATTTGATCCAGTTTTTCTTGTAGTGAGATTGTTATCTGGCCTACTAAAAAACCTCTCTTGTCGACCCTGACTGCCACCACGACCACCCATAGACCCACTACCATGACCGACTTCACATGCCCGCAAATCTCTCTTCCCTCTCTCCTCGTCCCTCCATCGTGACGTCCCTCCCACCCCCGCCACCGATCACTCCATCCCCCACCTACACCCACTCACACCCTAAACCTCTCTCTCTCTCTCATCTCACACACAACATTAAACAAAAAAGAAAAGACGACAACATAACAAACAGCGAAAAGAAAACAACACACATAACTCACACACCCTCTACATCAAAAAACAAAAGGCAGCAACATAACCAAACTAAAAAAATCAACAAAACCAAACAAAAAATGACTTAGCTGGTTGAGGCCGCAAATGAAGCAATCGGAGTAGCAAGGAAGCAACCAGAACGAACCATTGCTCAACAGCCACAAATAACGCCGCCGCCACCCTACGCCATCCCCTTTTGTGACCAGAAAACCACACTACAACATTTTCACTATTAGGCAACGCCTAATTTTCGGAGGGCCAAAAAACTGTAGCATCTGAAGCTATCTGGAATTATATTTATATTTGGCTTAATTACAGTTTTGGTTCCCCTATTATGACCAACTCACGATTTTAGTCCCCAACTTTTTTTTTCACGATTTTGATCCCCCTATTTTCGCAATTTCTAAAATCAAAGTACCTCTTTAATTTGGTCAAACTTATTGCTGAGGTGTCAGTCACTTAACCTACATGGAAGGATACATATAGGCATGTCAAGTTGGAATCTAAAATGATTTAAATTATTAATAAAATATAAAAACAAAAAAATAAATAAGAAATTCATCATCGCCTAAAAGGGATCGAGAGGAAAGGGAAGAGGGAAGCCTCGCCTCTTGGAGCTACTGGGTTCAGGGTTGCAATGTATGAACACAACAACAACAAAACCAACATCAACTCTCTTCTCCTTCTTTCTTTTTTTTTGGTGAATACTCTCTTCTCCTTCTTCCCTTCTCTTTCCTTTCCTATCAATGTCTTGTAGTTGCAGCACAAATTATGAATTAGGTTCAGATGCAAATTAGGGATTTGACAAGTTGAATTTGGTTAACGGTGGCGGAATCAAATTGCAAAATTGGATTTGACAAGGTGCTCATCGATTTTACTAACAACAACACCAACCAGTAAAATTTCCAAAACTCCCAAAATTCTTAAACGCCCAAAATCCCCAAATTCGCTAAATTCCCAATCCTTCCTCTGCCATAGTGTGTAAAATCGCAAAGTCCAAATCTCTGACCACCCCACAATCAATTCCTTCCTCATTCCAGATATGGGTAAAGATGAATTGAACCTTAGCATTGAAGGTGATGCGAGAATGAGAGAGAGTAAGGTTTGATGCGAGAATGAGAGACAACGATGCGATGGAGAGAGAGCGTAAAGCGAGAAAAGAGGAAAGGAAGGTGATGCGAGGGAGTGTGATGCGAGAGACAGAGAGAGAGAGAGGAAGATGTGCGATGAAGATGAAGTTTATAATTGGAATAAATATATTTTATTTATTTAAAGATTAAAATAATAACTTTAAAATAAAAAAGTCCATGTGGCAGTCCAATGTGGCTTGCCACATCAGTATATTGAGTTCAACATCAGATTCAATTTTGACCAAATTATGGAAGGACCTTAATTTTAGAAATTAGAAAAATAAGGGGACCAAAATCGTGGAAAAAAAAGTTGGGGGACTAAAATCGTGAGTTGGTCATAATAGAGAGACCAAAACTGTAATTAAACCTTTTCCAGAATCCTAGTTTACTGTGCTAGGGCTCCTCTTCCAACTTTTTACCTGCACACTTCTCTCCCACCCACCAGTCCCAATGGCTCGCCGTTTCTTAATCGCTCTAGTCTTTTTCGCTACCGTAACAACCGTTGTAATCGCCGACGAACTCAATTTAGTAAACGACGACCTCCTTATTCGACATGTAGTTGACGACAACGAAGATCATCTACTAAACGCAGAGCAACGCTTCTCCACCTTCAAATCCAAGTTCAGGAAAACATACGCCACGAAAGATGAGCACGATTACCGGTTCGGTGTTTTCAAGTCTAACATGCGCAGAGCAAAGCTTCACCAGAAACTCGATCCCTCAGCGGAGCACGGTGTGACGAAGTTTTCTGATCAATCTGGAGCAATATCACAACAAAGGTTTGTAAAATTTCTCTCCAGAAACTTCCTTTCTTTATCTGATTGCATAAATTTGTGAAATCATGTCTTGCTCTCCTCACAGTTCATTTCGAAGATGACGATTTCGTTGCGAACACCAGAAATATCACAAGAAAACCTCAATGTTTGTTTCATTGCCACTTCAGATGTTGTTTCGAAGAAGGTGATTTTGTAAGGTTCGTGGCTTTCCTCTCAAGGTTATATAAATTTTATTAGGGTTTTTACTTCTTTTAGCTTTGAGATTAACCACTCCCAAAAATTTCTGCAAGGTTTATAAAATTTCCCTTTCTCACACTCTCTCTCTCACCAGAATCATTCGTGAAAGATAGGGCCAGAAAAAGGTTTTGGAGAAATGTCACATTAATCACCATCTATCGATTTAAGAAATTTCAGATCTGCTTTCTGGTTGTGCCTATGAGTTTGTTTATGATTTTTGATTCTGTTTTATATGCTTGGTGATTTTCCTCTCATATGTAACAAATGCAATTTCATTGAGTTTGGACAAGAACCACTGTTCATGATGAATTTCAATGTTTTAAGTAATTTGTTTGTTGCATGTTTAAACCTTTTTGTATTAAAAGCTAATTCTTATACATCCAAGAATTTGAACTAAAAAGAAGGCAAACAAAGATAGAAGCAATTGAAAGTAATGTATGACTCACAGAAAAGCTTTCATCAGCACATTTGTGAGCTGGGATTGGCTACTTTAGTTTTATTTGTAGTATAAAAGTATCATTAGATTTAGATTTAGTTTATTTGTCGTGTAAAAGTGTTGTTACTTATTACACATACCATGTTAAATTGTTGTTATGTGAACTCAAGTCAATTTTTAAATGATAAGTATAATCCTATTCTTATATGAATTGAACTGAATTGAATTGTTGTTATGTTAACTCAAGACAATTTAAAAGATAAACAAATGCTGCTCTTAAGCCAATTTACCAAAAGTTCAGTTCTATCAATAATTCCATATAGAGGTTTGTGGTAATTTCCAGGAGAAAAAGAAATCTAGTGTGTAAATTGTAAAATATCATTTTTGTGGTAAATTGTATAACATGATTGAAATTATCTGTTAAATATAGTTTGAACTTCCAATAGTCATATACACAACTCCTACAAAACCATACATGTGCAGGAGTATTGAAATTTTATGCAACTAATTTGATCAAAACACTAAGTTCTGAAATATAGTATCTCACTTGACTTAGTTAAAAGGGGGCCTAGTTAAAAGTATTGATAATGCCATTAGTGTTTGGTCAGTGACATTTTTTATGCTATTTGGTAAGTTTTAATGTCTCAACAAATGATTTCATTCCAGACTGTGCAGTTCTTACATATTATCCAAAGCTGAGACCAGCTGTTTATGAACAAGAAGGAACTTTCAGATTGTGCAGTTCTTGCAAAGCAGAGATGGTTAGTTAGTTTCTATATTTCAGATTAAGGACTCTCTTTAGCTAGTTTCAATATTTCAGATTTAGGACTCTTTTTAAATAGAACAATGTCGTCAAATTAAGTTGAAAGGGAAGGGTATAAATAATGTAGCATTTTTAGATTGTGCCGTTAGAATCTGTATCCAAGATTGAAGTTGTTCAAAATCTTGTTTAAGTTAGTAGATTACTTATGTACAGGTGGAGGCTATGGATTTTGTTGAACTGAAGCACACTTCTATATCATTTTTTGGCATAGGGAAACTGGAAACAACAGTTTCACGTTGATCAAGGGCTAGAAAGAGAGCTGCCAAGGTAATTTCTATTGAAATTTTGATTCTAAATTGCTTCCCATGTAAGTGTGATTCTCATTCTGAGAAACAAATCTAGATTATATACATTAGTTATCATGATTACATAAGTATGCTTCCTTCCAACTCATCTTACTTGCTATTTGTGCCTCCCATATTGTAGATTTTGAGTTGATATTTGTTGTCTTTCCTTTTTAATATATGGATAGATGCATTCATAAAGAAATCTCTACATGCTTAGAACTTAGAAATATGAGTTGTCAATGTAATCCATAATACTCAGTTAAGGCAGTATAATCAATCCAACATTTTGGTTCTTTTATCTGACCATGTTGGCTTCAACAATTAGCTCCATGTTTTAGCTGGTTAGTTTGTTGAATGAAGTTTGGTCCTCATTATAAAGTTTCTGCCACTTTTAGGAGCTTTGTTTCTATTTCAGTTTTTGTTCCTTTTGGTCTCCATTTTCTTTGTCAGGTTTGCTTTTTTTAGGAAATTTGAGATGTGGTATTAGTTGGAGACTTTATCTTTAGAAATGATGTTAAAATCATTGAGGTTGCATCCAATGATGCCTAATGCCTGCATTCTCAGTTCACTTGACATTATAAGCTTGAGTTTGTGCATGTTAGTATTTGTAGTCACGTGTATTATTTTTTAGGTCCTTATAGTACTAGCTTAATGTGATAAAATGATATATTATGTAACAATAGATTAGTTGCTACAGTTTAATTAAAACAAGCCCCGTCTATGCAGAGGGAGGAATTTGGGAAGGGAGGATCACAATTGGAAGGTTACAACAATATTCAAGACTGCCAAATCTATCAATGGTAATCTCTTGCTCTAAACCTCCTGGAATCATTTTTCAACTAAATTGAGATTCATGAAAACAGACTTGATGTTATGAGCCTAAACTTACTATTCTTTCTTTATTCATTGTAGTTCATCAGACGAGAGTATTGCAATGATAACAAGTTCTTATAAAAGACTTCAGTGTGTACTTTCAGTGGATATGGATTTAGATTGGAGTTAGAGACTTAAATGTGTAGTTCTTATATGACTTCTAAGTTACAGACTTAACCGTGTACGCTTAATGTGTGTATGTTATGTTGTATTCATATTTCAGTTTATGATTTTTCAGATTTTTATTCTATTTACAATAAACTGTGAACAGTGCTCCAGAAACCACACAATCTAGTATAACTTACCCATTTTAATTTAAGGTCATTCTTCTTATTTGAATTTTGATTTGAGTACTAATGGTATCACACATAATTTTTTTGTTGTAAAGAAATGAAATGGACCTCTATTGTAATTTGCTGATTTTTTTTTTAATTTTTTATTATCTATGGCAACGGTTTTGAAGTGTTGTATTAGATGAGGATAGGCAACGTTATTATATAAGGAAACGGTTTTTCACTGTTGCCATAGGTTGCAACGGTTTTACACTGTTGCCATAGGATAGAGAAAAACCGTGGCATTTGTCTTTTACTAGCAACGGTTTTTTTGTTGGCGTTGCCTTTGCTAACCGTTGCCCGAAGAATAGGCAACGCTCGCAAAAACAACTGTTTAAAAACCGTTGCCGAACGAAAAGAAACGGTTTTTTTGCTTTAGGAAACGGTTTTCAAGTGTTGCCTTAGGATCAAAATGTTGTAGTGCCAGGGAGCAGACACCAAATCTGAAACTGAAGTAGAAGAAGATGAACTCAGAAGACCCAAACGCAAAAGAGCAAATGAATTTGCACCTTAGGGTGGTCTCGCGAACGGCAACGATCGCCGCCGCTGTCACGGAGACCCTCAAAAGCAACCCTATTCGCCGATGCAGTGTGATTTTGGTATTCCGCCGTGAACAAGATCGAGCCGCCGCGAAAATGATTAGGGTTATGATTGCTTGAGTTAGTTGAATCGCGACATGTTGTATTTAGGGTTTGTTCGGCTTTAAAAGCTCTTGGTCTGAAATAACAGAGATAAAGTGAATAACCCGCCTTGACCTTGTGTGAACCAGAGTCAAAGATTCCAGAACTAAGTTTTCCTACTTGTCATTTCTTGTAACCAGATAAAAAGTTCAATATGCAAATACATCTAGTCTAGTACATCTAGAGTATATAAGTCCAACACAAAAATACACCCTTTATTTATATTTTTTTATCGTTTAAGAAGTAAGTACATAGTTTCCCCAGTTGAATCGAGGATTTTACTCTCTTTTTTCATCGGAAGGAATAAAACACAATATTTGAGGTTTACAATATTCACACACTTTGGGGATTTACTCTTTTTGTTGCATAGGGACGATGCTATAGTTGTTGTGATGGATGGAGTAGGGGCATTCAGGGGCTGTGTGGCTCCTCTCCCCCACTTACAAAATATTTTTTTTTATGAATCGGGTATCCTCTGCGCGCAACTGCAGAGATTAAACCCTCGAGTCGGGTAGGACCACAATGGGCGGCAAAGCTCTCCCTCAAGAGATTTAACACTGCTACATGCCTAAGGCTAGATTCAAACCCAAGACCTTGGTTAAGCTGGAAGATACCCCTACCATCTCATCCAAGTGCTCTGGGGTCCCACTTACAAAATATATGCTATATTATTTTTACAAATATTATATTATTATATATTAATATGAAATAAACTACCTCCGTCCCATTTTATATGCGGTTTTAGCAAAACAAATCTATCTACTCTTCTACTATAATAAATCAAAGTGCTACCAAAAACTCGTATTTAGACATCCTACAAGATTGCCATCTGTCCAATTCTGAGGTTAAGAAAGTAAAATACTTACAAAATGACACAAATTTGCAACTTTTCTTCTCTCACACACACTCTCTCTCCTCTCACCTTTCTTTCTTCCTTTTTATTTACTTCCTCTTCACTCTCTCTCACGTCTATTATCTCCTCACCCATTTCTTATTTTTTTATTTGCTTCTTAAAAATTCTTTCATCATCCGGTACTCATTTACTTCTATTATCTTTCCTCTTTGAAAATACTTATTGAAATTCATTTTGATGGGTTTTCTCATACTAACTTGAATTTATTAATTCATCCCCCAGTTGCTAATAAAAATAACTTACTCAGAACTTTATATCTTAGGCAAAATATCTCTCCAGGTCCCTTAACTTATTTATTTGTAACAAATAGGTCACTTAACTTTTTTTTCTAACGAATAAGTCCCTTAACTTATTTATTTGTAACGAGTAGGTCCCTTAACTTTTTTTTGCAACGCATAGGTCTCTTAACTTTTAAAAACGTAACACTATTGCCCCTTTTAACTCATTTAAGGGAGAGATTTTAAGGAGCAACGGTGTTACGTTTTTAAAAGTTAAGGGACCTATGTGTTACAAAATATAAAGTTAAGGGACCTATGCGTTACAAAAAAAGTTAAGGGACCTATTCGTTACAAATAAGTAAGTTAAGGGACCTATGTGTTACAAAAAAAAGTTAAGGGACATATTCGTTACAAATAAATAAGTTAAGGGACCCTGGGAGATATTTTGCCCTTATTTTATAATTTTTGTTACCACTACAATTTTATCAATTAATCTTGTATCTGCTATAGTAAAAAAAGAAGCTAGCAAAGTCCCATTTTTAGACATTCTACAAGCTTGAAATATGCTGAGGAGCAAAATAGTAACCGCTAATGTGACACAGTAGATGGCACTGTCAGTTTTTTTCTCGAAAAACATTAAAAAAAATTAATGTTTTTGATATAGTCTATTGAAACTACTAAAACTATATTCTATTTAACTACTAACAAATGTCAACAAAAAATTAACTACTATCAAAATTTTCAAATAAACAATATAAACAAATGGCAATGCAAGCGGCAATGAGAGACCGACAATAGGAGTGCCAACGGGAAGGCAAGTAGAGCAGCAATGAGAGACCGTCAATGGGATCGACAACGAGAGAAGCAAAGAGAGAGGCAATTAATTGTTGTTTTACATTTTCAAGGAAATATTTAATACTCTTTTCCATTCTTGTCCTTCTTAATCATGACCACTTTTTACATTTAATAAATGATTCACATATGTAGAGAGATAAAGGGTTAAATGGTAAATTAGACAATACTTTTTATAAAATTAAGACTATCAATCATTTTTCTTAAGAAGTGTGCCAAAACCTTAAACAACTTATAAAATGGGACAGAGGTAGTAATATTTACCTATTGTAATTGAATATTTGTGTAAAGTTTATTAGGTTTATTTACAATTTTAGTCACTCAATTTTTTTATGTTGTTAATTTTTGTCTCTCAATTTGGTAATATTAGTCTCTTTATATTTTTTAGTTGCACTTTTGGCTTTCAAAATTGTGGATTATAGATCTCATATTTTCCAATAATACAAGATTTTTTTGGGACTAAAATGCAAAAACATTCATGATTCTTTGCAGCCATACAACCACACTCATTGGCAACTAAACTGGTGGCCACCATCCAAGAAGAATCACTAACTTTTCATTCTCCTGTTACACTTTTTCTTCCTCTTCCTAAGGCAATCTTTCTTCATTGTTGGGCATTACTTTCTTCTTACCCCCTCTTTACAACCACCATAAGTCATGAACAGTTTTTAACTCCCTCTCAAAACCTCGCGCCGGTACTCACCACCACTGCACTGGAGGTCTTCGCTGCGCTAACTTCTTTATCTTTATACTTGTAGCATTAACACCCGCATGACCTTTAGACACATTTAGAATAGAACCTCTCATCATCTTCTTTCAACTTTGTATAGCTGCTTCTAGTTTATTGGTAGTTTTCATCCAACTCTGCATGATACCGACATGTTTCACTTTTTAATTGTGTTGTCTTTTTTAAATTGGTCATTTCACACCAATATTGGGTATTAGAAGTATACTTAAATTGGTGTTTATAATTTTACTTTTATTTTATATTCAAGTATAGGGTTGCAATATTTACTCCCACGCGAGAACTTCAGCAACCTTTACAATAGAATCCCCTATCATCTTCTTTCAACTTTGTATAGATGCTTCTATTTTATTGGTGGTTTTCATTCAACCACGTATGATACCTATGTGTTTCTCTTCCTAATTATGCTCTTCTATTCTTTCTTTAATATTCGACTACCGCATTGCAGCATTTACTCTTGTATGTACTTCAGTCTAATTTACAATAGAAGCCCCCATCATCTCCTTTCAACTTTGTTGGTGGTTCAATTTTGTTGGTGGTTTTCATCCAACCCTGCATAATACCCATGTGTTTCACTTTCTAATTATGTTGGCTTCTTTGCAGTCATGCAACCACATTCATTGACAACTAAATTGGTGGCCACCTTCAAAAAAAAATCACTCGCTTTTCTCCTGTTACAATTTTCTTCCTCTTCCTAAGGGCAAATTTTTTCATTCTTTGGAATTACTTTCTTCTCGCTACTTCTTTACAACCACCATAAACCATGAACAATTTCTAACTAAGTCAAGCACATAATCTTCATTCTCTCAGCCAAATCTTTCTATCCATCTAATTAGATATCCAAAAGGAACAACCTTAAGGATGAGCCACTTTTGGGAGCAAATTTTGAGACCATCTCTGGCAGTGTTACAACAAACCCGCGAAAACTTCTATGACATCAATTATTATGGCACATATGACTATATATTAAGTTGAAACTTTTTGGTAAAAATAAATAATTTTTATTTTTATATATTAAGTTTGCTCCAAAAAGTTTCAACAATAAAAATAAATAACATTTTTATTACTATTATTTATTTGCTCCTTAAAAAATTTTCAACAATAAAAATTTGCTCCTTTTTGGCCTACCAGGCAGGCCTATTTAACTAAAAATAAATAATATTTTTATTATTAATTAGCTATTTATCAATTAGCAGCCTTAATTGATATGTGATCAAAATAAGTAAAAGACTATATTGGATTTCTAATTATATAATTAATTAATTAATTAATTATTGATATGGGCCCAATATGAGTGGATGTCAGTGATAGCCCATTAGAGGGATAATGGGAACCCTAATAGATTGTCACTCTATAAGTAGGTTATGGTCCCCAATATACCGGACTAATCGCAAAAATACACATGTTTACTATCCTCTCCCCATCTGAAGAGAGTCTAAGGCATTAGGAGTCTGGTTGAGGAAGAACCATAAAGCCGACGTGTAGCTGTTGCTCGTTTTCACTCACTCTCTTCTTGTAAGGATCCATTCTCCGCTTCTTTGCTATGGATCCAGGATCATATCTTTTTATACATGGTAATAAAGATCGTTTCTAGCTAATATTTGATTTTACGATATATTCAGTAATATTTTGGTGTTCTTATTATTGAATAATTTCTATTGTGGTGTATGGTTATGGTCTTAGTACTTCAGTGTTGTTTATGTGTTTATTATTTTTTCGGGCCGACCTGCGTGTCGTGATTTTAATTTAAATACGGCCTGCGCACCGTGACTTTCTCTTTATCTATTTTATTTTATGTCTACTATTGTATTTGATCAAGAAAGGAAAAAGAGGACAACACCATTTGAGGACGCAGCTCGGAGAGGCTAATTTTGTGCCGAAGAATTGTAATTTTTTTTGTAATTTCACTCTTTTGCGTTTAGGAGGCCATAACCGTACGTTCGGTTTTTTTTCCTACACTTGTGTGTAGGAAATATGTGAATTAAGACCATTTCCCATATTATTATTAATAAAATTGTCTTGTATATTTTGATTGAGTTGATTGAAACAACACGCGCCAAAGTAACCTCTGTTGCGTAGATCAATTCAATTAAATTTACAAAAGATGTAGTGTGAAATTATTCATGCGAGTTGTTGTCTGCCCAAAGGAAGGCGGAACTTGGCTGAATAATAACATGCATGTGATGGTAAATGTGTGATGATTATAAAGTTATTTATCCATGTGAGCAATTGGGGTGCCCAAAGGCAACCATTGTTTGACAGGACTTATCACTAATATTTGATCATTGCGTTGAGAGTACTGCTTGCAGTTAGTCTTTGCAAACCAAAGATGGGGGACTAATGGTGCGCTTGGTATCTTGTTTGGATCTTTTAATTCACAATTAAAGTTGTTTGTTCACATCTAATAATTATTTATAATTTGATGTGCTACTAATGTTGATTGTATGTTTATTTGTTCTTTGTTTTAGTTGCTGTTGCTAGCCCTCCAAATTTTGTTACTCAAATTAACCAAATCCCTATGCTGAATGGGATGAACTTCAAGTCCTGGAAGGAATCCGTTGAGATCGTTCTCAGATGTATGGACTTAGATCAGGCACTGAGGGAGGAACGACCCATTCCCACTCCGGAGAACTCTTTTGAGCTGAAAATTGAGAAATGGGATCGGTCCAACCAAATGTGCCTCATGATCATCAAGAAACCAATTCCGGAAGTTTTCCGGGGCTCAATTACCGAGAATAAGAATTCTAAGAAGTTCCTGGAATCAATAGAGAAATCATTTGAAAAAAGTGATAAGCTGAGATAAGTAGCCATTTGGCCAAACTTACCTCTATGAAGTATAATGGTAAAGGGAACGTAAGGGAGTACATTTTGGAGATGTCCAACCTTGCATCAAAACTCAAGGCACTAAAGATGCACATCCCTGATGATGTGATTGTGCATTTGGTTTTGATCTCTCTTCCTGCACAATTTGGACAATTTGTGGTCACATATAACACTCAGAAGGACAAATGGTCCCTCAATGAGCTTATGCTCACTGTGTGCAAGAGGAAGAGAGACCGCGGAGGGGAAGGACTGAAAGTGCTCATTTGGCTTCAAATTCTCAACACAAGGAGAGGAAGAAAAATAATGTTACTGCAGAAGGTTCTTCTAAGAAGAAGCAGCAGAAAAACCAAGATAAGGGCTCAGCTTGTTTTTTCTGCAAGAAAGCAGGACACATGAAGAAGGATTGTCCTAAATACGCCGCATGGCGTGTAAAGAAGGGTAAACCTCTCACTTTTGTTTGTCTAAAGTTAATTTAGTTTTAGTACCTAAAGATACTTGGTGGGTATATTCTTGTGATACTACTAACATTAGTATGTCCATGCAGGGTTGCCTGTGGAGCCGATCGCCGAGTGATGCTGTAAGATTCATCTATTTGGGCGATGGCACTAAAGTTGCAGTTGAGGCTATAGGAACTTTTAGATTATTTTTAAAGACTGGTTATTATTTGGATCTGATTGAGATATATGTTTGCCCTTCAATTAGACGGAATTTAATTTCAGTTTCGGCTTTGGACAAATCTGGTTATGATTGTTCATTTAAAGATGCCAAAGCTAGTCTCTCTTATGGTCCAAATATTATTGGTTACGGGTCTTTAATTGATAATCTTTATATGCTTGATGTTAAGCATTCCTATAACCAAAATACATACAGATATTTGTGGTCCTTTCCCTACAAATTCTTGGAATGGGCAAAGGTACTTTATTACGTTCATAGACGATTACTCGAGATATGGTTACCTATATTTAATTCATGAGAAGTCTCAATCTCTAGACGTTTTCAAGTCTTCCAAAGCTGAAGTAGAACTTCAATTAGGAAAGAAAATTAAAGCTGTCAAATCGGACTGTGGTGGTGAATACTATGGTAGATATGACAGATCATGTGAGCAACGTCCAGGGCCCTTTGCAATTTTCCTCAATGAGTGTGGAATCGTTCCGCAATACACAATGTCGGGTAAACCCAGACTGAATGGAGTTGCAGAACGACGAAATCAGACTCTTAAGGATATGGTGAGGAGTATGATTAGTCATTCTTCATTACCAGAGTCACTTTGGGGAGAAGCATTGAAAACTGCAGTTTATATCCTCAATAGAGTACCAAGCAAAGTAGTCGCTAAGACCCCTTATGAGTTATGGACTGGAAAAAAGCCCACCATTAGGCACATACACATTTGGGGGTGTCCAGCTGAAGCCAAGCCTTACAGGCCGCATGAAGGTAAGTTGGACCCTAAGACAGTTAGTTGTTATTTTGTTGGGTATGCAGAACGCTCTCGCGGGTATAAGTTTTACAACCCCACTACAAGAACATTTTTTGAAAAGGGAAATGCAAGATTTCTTGAGGAAGTAGAGTTTGGAGGGGAAGGAAACATAAGGAGTGTTGCTTTTGATGAAACTGTTACTG
Organism: Astragalus glycyphyllos; assembly: GCA_963573325.1. Classification (NCBI taxonomy): domain Eukaryota; kingdom Viridiplantae; phylum Streptophyta; class Magnoliopsida; order Fabales; family Fabaceae; genus Astragalus; species Astragalus glycyphyllos. The sequence continues at coordinate 14,940,624 of OY754309.1, forward strand.
ACAGTAGTCAAGTCTTAGTACCTGTCATTGTTCAAGCAACAGATCCAGAAACAAATGAGAATGTTATTCCTAACATTGCTCAAGAAGAAGTCAACACTGAGTTTCCTCCTCAAGCACCACCAGAAGTTCAAACTCAACAACCTCAAGAGGTGCCAGTAAGAAGATCCACTAGAGAGAGGAGAAGTGCAATTTCGGATAATTATGTTGTATTTCTTCAAGAACATGAGGAAGGTATTGGCTTGACTGAGGAAGATCCAGTCAACTTTAGTCAAGCTATGAATAGTTCTAACTCTCTTAAGTGGATTGATGCCATGAACGATGAGATGAAGTCAATGGCTGACAATGGCGTTTGGGATCTTGTCAAGTTACCTGAAGGTAAGAAACCCATTGGTTGCAAATGGATATTTAAAACCAAGAGGGATTCCAAGGGTAACATTGAAAGATATATGACTCATCTTGTCGCCAAAGGCTTCACTCAAAAGGAAGGAATTGATTACAAAGAGACTTTCTCTCCAGTTTCTTCGAAAGGCTCTCTCAGAATTATTATGGCACTAGTCGCTCATTTTGACTTAGAGCTGCATCAAATGGATGTGAAGATTGCGTTTCTAAATGGAAACATTGACGAAACAATTTATATGGTGCAACCAGAAAATTTTGTTTCAGGTGATCCAAAGTCTATGGTATGCAAACTCAAGAAATCCATTTATGGCCTTAAACAGGCTTCCCGTCAGTGGTATTACAAATTTCATCAAGTTATTACCTCTTATGGTTTTCAGACTAATACAGTTGATGATTGTGTATACCAAAAGTTCAGTGGGAGTAAATTTATCTTTTTGGTGTTATATGTCGAAGATATCCTATTAGCGAGTAATGATATAGGCTTATTGCACGAAACTAAGAGATTTCTCACGAAGAATTTCGAGATGAAAGATCTTGGGGATGCCTCCTTTGTCTTGGGTATCCAAATACTTAGAGATCGCTTTCGGGGTATCTTGGGATTGTCACAAAAGAGCTATATCGATACAGTTTTGGATAGATTCTTCATGAAAGATAGTAAATCGGGAGATACAACCGTGGCTAAAGGAGACAAGTTCAGTCTCAATCAGTGCCCCACTACAGATCTTGATAAGGTAGAGATGCAAAAGGTTCCTTATGCTTCAGCTGTGGGAAGTCTTATGTACGCTCAAGTTTGTACTCGTCCTGACATAGCATATATAGTGGGAGTTCTTGGTAGATATTTGAGTAATCCTGGTATGCAACACTGGACACCAGGGAAGCATGTGATGCGCTACTTGAAGAGAACAAGAAACTACATGCTTACCTATCGGAAGTCGGATAACTTAGAGGTCATTGGGTATTCTGACTCTGATTTTGCGGGATGCCCGGATAGCAGGCGTTCCACATCTTGTTACATTTTTCTTTTGGCTGGAGGGGCTATTTCCTGGAAGTTTGCCAAGCGGACTTTAGTGGCTCCTTCAACCATGGCAGCAGAGTTTGTGGCCTAATTTGAGGCATCAAATCATGCTTTGTGGTTGTGAAATTTTGTCTCAGGCCTAAGCATCATTGGAAGCAATTAAGAGGCCATTGAAGATTTATTGTTACAATAGTGCAGTTGTCCTATACTCTAACAACAACATGAGTTCCACAAAGTCGAAATTCATCGACATCAAGTATCTTGTTGTGAAGGAAAGTGTTCAAGAGAAACAGATTTTGATAGAATATATATAGGGACAAACTTTATGCTAGCGGACCCACTAACCAAAGGCATGACACCCAAAGTGTACCATGAGCACATTGCTCATATGGATGTTGGTTTTGAGATTGCCTTAGATTAGTGGGAGCCTTTTCTTGTGTTTCCTTGTGTTCTAGAATTTTGGTATTGATACAGACTTTATGTTGACTTTCTGCAGAAATTAAGCTGAGTTATTATTAAATATGTTTGTATCATATTATATGCAAAATAAATTTTGCATTTTCAGCAACTTCAGTTTGATCTCACTAAAGACTTAAGCTGGACCAGTTGGAAATAGGCATGACATGAGATCACATTGCATGAAATTTTCACACCACTCATCCATATTGATCTATATCATCGAGTATTTTAATGTGATGGTCATCGGGGTACAGTCACAAAAGACGTTAGTGACAACAGCCGTTTTGGCCTCATTGTTGATATATGAGGTGGACCAGATTGTATAAGGAAATCTAAAGATAAATAGCATTCGGATGTCAGCCTAAAGAATTATGATATAATTAATATAATATATTGCCCAAGTGGGAGATTGTTGGAATATTTTATTCCAATATCATAAATAATGGGCATATATTCTTTATTAATTATATTAGATATTTATCAATTAGCAGCCTTGATTGATATGTGATCAAAATAAGTAAAAGACTATATTGGATTTCTAATTATATAATTAATTAATTAATTATTATTGATTTGGGCCCAATATGAGTGGATGTCAGTAATAGCACATTAGAGGGATAATGGGAACCCTGATAGATTGTCACACTATAAGTAGGCTATGGTCCCCAATATACTGGACTAACCACAAAAATACACACGTTTACTCTCCTCTCCCCATCTGAAGAGAGTCTAAAGGCATTAGGAGTCCGGTTGAGGAAGAACCATAAAGCCGACGAATAGCTGTTGCTCGTTTTCACTCACTCTCTTCTTGTAAGGATCTATACTCTGTTTCTTTGCTATGGATCCAGGTATTTATCTAATCCTTGATATATCAACATGTCGTAGATCGTAAGGTTATCAAGGTCATGGCTTTGTTCTTGATTATATAGAAGCGTGCTTGTATGTCTTTGTTTTCCGCTATAGTATATTCATGATTATAAGCATGTTTTGTAGATAGATTAATTCCTACAACTTAGGCTATTTACAAAAGCATGCATCACTTAAAGATTGTCGATTTTTGTAAAAAAAAGTTGTGAAATAGGCTTTTAAACATGCTTTCAGGCCTTGTCAGACATTCACAAAGGCCAGATCAGGCCTAAAAGTTGGGCCTATGACAGGCCTCAGGCCAGGCTCAGGCCTCACACTTTCAACGCATACCAGGCCCAAACCTTGAAAAGCCCAGCTCGGCCCAGCCTATTCCCACCCTAACCACCGTGCACAAGTACCTTAGAATCATCTGAAACTTCAACGACGGTTGACACCGCCCCAAGGAGCACAAACTTGTTAAACGGGTTATCTCACTCCGAAAAGCTTATTCAAAGAATGAGGATGCCCAAACACATACTTCCAACACCCAAAGAACCTTGACAATGTGACTACAATACTGACGACCGACATCACGCCCGAAAGTAAAAACTTGTTATATGAGCTTGGATCTCAGTCGCAAAAGGTAACTCAAAGATGAGGATGTCCAAGCACCTATATACATCTAACGGCCAAGGAACCTTGACAGTGTGGGACTCCAATAAAACTTCAAGGTTTTTTTTTAAACCCCCACCATGTATCCTAATACCCCCACAGTTTGTCTTATTCCGAAAATACCACACAATTAATACTTTGGACCAAATTCTCTGAGTGGGACCCACATTATCGGCCAACAGATTTACCTACAGAGCGTTAATCATTTATTTCGTAGTTATTTCGATTTCAAACGGAAGTAAGCGTTGAAAAGTTACTTCTGTTGTTGACTTTTTTTGAAAACGGAAGTATATCCAAAAGTTACTTCTGTTTGTCATTTAATGCGGTTAACAATGGAGTTACAAAAAAATAATATAAATCCGTTTTGAATAAATTTTAAAAACGGATTTATGTTTTTAAAAATGACTTCCGTTATTATTTTTTTTGTTAAAGGATTTATCTATTATACACAAACCCGTTTTTGTATTATTAGTTTAAGGCCTGTTTCGCTAATTTGTTTAACAAATGAAACAGATACGGATACGGAGTCACAGCTGGTTCCGTTCTCGATAGATACATCAGGGCCATTCATGACGAAGACGGTATATTTAATTAATTATTTTTAAAAAAAAATGTATGTAGATATTTAATTAATTAAGTAACAAATAATTGTCTATTTTGTAGCTATTTCCAACACGTGATGATGGTGTACGTTGGGTCAGAGACGTTGGGGGGCATTGGAGTTGTCAGGTGGAGGTAAAAGGGGGACGAGAGATAAAATTATTTTTGGTTGCGAGAAGCATGGGCAATTCACTAATAATTCTAGGGTCATCGAGTCAAAGAAGCGTAATTGTCCGTTTAAGTTGAGAGCTACATATACAGTTCATGATGGGGGTTGTCGTTTGAGGGTTAGGTGTGGGCTCCACACACATGAGCTGCTTACAACCTCAACCTGCTCTGCAATGTTTGCTCGAATAACAAAGGAGGAGAAGGCTATGGTCGATGAACACACTGTTGTTGTCGTCAAACTCTTAGGTCCTGGCGTGGGGTCGGCCAGAGGTTTGGACAGTCTTTGATTGCTCGTTTCTTCAAGCAATTGCATTGAGGAGGGAACTCTGCTCCTCAACTGTGGGTTTCCTGACTCCTCTAGAAAGGGTCAGACAAGGTAAGAGGGGGACGCGAGTGTTGGATTACTTCTGGCTAATGCATAAAGTAAAATAAATGATAAAAAATGCGATAAAGGAAAGATAAATTAAAATAAACGTAGAGTTTGATTGATTGGATGTGTGTCTGTACAATTACTCTATTGCTATATATATACACAGGCCCTCGTCGGCCACTATGCTAGCCAACATTTGCCTGCCGTTGGATTGATCTAAGATCAACGGCTCTCATTGCTTCCTAGGCCCTCAACAAGGCGGAGTAACTGTCCACGTTCCCACTAGCACGGTTAGTGGGATAAGTGCATGTTGCCCCGTGTTTTCCGGCATCGCTCTTCCGCTTGAACTTCAATCGCTCCCACGTTCTATCTTCATGCCGTGTCTTGCCTTCCAAGCAACGCCCACCTAGCCTCGACCATTCGGTGGCTCGGTCGCACTAGCCCCTTTAGGTAATAGCTTAGGCACCCGAGCCACCTGGGTCTTGGCACTCTCTGGGCTGGGGTTGTCACTTCCCCTCGGCTTAGCTCATTGGTCCTCGGGCGTAACTCTCCCTCGGGGAGCTTCTGTCGTTCATTGTGCCTCGAGGACCTCTCTTGACTTCACTCTATTTGGCAGATCCCCTTTTTTTCAACTTGTTGTATGGCTTGCCTTCACACCAATATTCCTCTTTTCTCCTCTTAGCCCTCGGCCCACGAATTAATTATTTTTAGGGTGTTAACACACACATCATTGAGGGTAGCCCCAAAATATTGTGTGAATTCTTTGAAGAATAAATTTCCGAGCAATGTGACTTGTATGCCCCAACTATATAAGCAGCGTTACATCTACAGGTCTTCTTTGAAGGGTCCTAGAACTGATATTCAAAAGCTGTTGAGATTGATAGAATCTGAGAAGTATTTATGTTGGAGTAGGAAAGTTGAGGGCACAGACGTGGTCAGTGACATCATGTGGGCACATCCTACTTCTATCAAATTATTCAGATTGTTTCCAAAGGTTCATATTCTAGACATCACTTATAAGACCAACAAATACAGAATACCTCTGTTGGAGATTGTCGGTGTCACTTCAACCGAGATAAGCTTCTCGGTTGCATTTGGATATTTGACACATGAGCGTGAGTCTCATTTTACATGGGCATTACAGATGCTGAAAGATTTGTTCGATATACACGCCCTATCACCTAAGGTGTTCTTGACTGACAGGGATCTTGGTCTTATGAGTGGCATTCCTGATGTATTTTTGTCCTCTATAAATTTGTTTTGTGTGTGGCACGTAACTAAGAATATGAAAGCAAAGATTAAAGAGTATGTGCACGTGGATATGCAAGAGTCGGTGATCTCTCTTTGGCACAGTTTTGTTGATTCACTTGATGAGGTTGAGTACTCACAGAGGTTCAAGATATTAGAGGACTCTTGTGTTGATTTGCCGCTTCTCATGAAGTACTTGCATAACACATGGTTGACTCCTCATAAGCACAAATTTATTTTGGCATGGACTAACCGGGTGGCACACTTGGGGAATACAACCACCAACAGGTATGCTTAATTTTTTGACTTTTACATTGTTTTATATGGATGTCTAATTTTGTTTTTATTTAAGGGTTGAATCGACTCACTGGGCTTTGAAGAGGGCGTTAGGGAATTCTGGAGGAGACCTATGTAGGTGTTGGGAATCTATTATTGGTATGCTCAAGATTCATTTTGATAAGGTTGTGGGCTCTTTCCAAAAAAGTATCAACTGTATTGAAGTGGCTCACAATACTCCTTTCTACAAAAAGCTACAAGGTATGGTATCTTTAAATGCCCTGAATCATATTGCTAAAGAGTATGAGAAAACCACCTCGGGTGTGGGGTATGACAAAGCTCATTGTGGGTGCGTGATTAGAACGACACATGGGTCGCCTTGTGCTTGTGAGCTTGGTGTCTATCATGTCTCTGCTACTTCTATTCCGTTGGACGATGTTGACAGTCATGGTCTAAGCTGAGTTTGGATTCTTTGGATGAGGATGTGTCTCAAGAGAAATATGTTGAATGTGACATTACTTACTCTATGGAGATGATATGGGCGAGATATAATTTTATGACTCCTAAGGAGAAATTTGTGGTCAAGAAACAGATTGATGAGCTTGCATTTCCTGCCACATCTTCAATGGTTCCACCACCATCTAAAATTAAAACAAAGGGTGCACCAAAGAAGAACAAGCAAAAATTCTATGATGTGAAATGCAACCCTTCTTATTGGGAGCATGTGGATGAAAAGGTGAAAATACTCAAGAGTATGGGACTTCTAATAAACTATCACAGCGGATCTCACAGTCACAAGGGACTTCTAATAAACTATCACAGCGGGCTTCAAAAAAACTATCACAGCAGATCTCACACGGGACTTCTAAAAAACTATTACTGTGGGTTCCTCTCCATTTCCACTCTTACGTTGCAGAAATTATTGATGTGGAACCGGATGGAAATTGTGGCTACCGATCAGTTGTTATTGGTCTTGGTTATGGTGAGGAAAGTTGGTTATTAATTCGACAAGAACTAATTCAAGAAATAACCTCACGTTATGATCTATATTCTGAATTATTTGGGGTTCAAAGACTTGCAACTTCTAAGGAGTCACTGTTTGTTAGGGGTTTTGGGAGGCAGGAGAAGGATAAGTGGTTGAGCATGCCTGAGATGGGGTACATAATATTTACCAAATATAATGTCGTCTTAGTTGAATTATCTTTGACAAACCCATATTGTTATTTGCCTTTGAGAGGTTCTTATTCATCTACTATGAGTCGCAGCATCATCTCTATTCTTCACGCGAACGACTGTCACTGTGTGCACGTTGCGCTCTTGCCTAATTGTCCATTACCTCCAATAGGTCTTCAATCGGAGCGCTTTTCATCTGATGAAGCTATGTCATAGTTGGATCCTCATATGAGGCGTTTCCAACTATGGGTGTCTTTGGCTCCGGTCCTGAAATCACCATATCATCCGCCAAAGATTGTAGACTTATCAGCTGATTCTGATTGACGTTTCACTAATATTTTGACACTAGTTTTTTGTAATTAATATTCCCTATTTATTATTTTTAGATCTTATATTTTGAAATGCTAAATTTTATTAATTTTTTATTTTAAGAAACGGATTTATCTAATTAATAGATAAATCCGTTCGTACAAAATTACAAAATGAAAGTATCTTATTAGTAGATACATCCGATAGCTAAAATTATCATTAACGGATTTATCTATCTCTTTGGTATTTCCATTTTGGTTTTTTGAAGTTAACGGATTTATTTTGTTTAACTTACTTCCGTTATACAAATTTTTTTACATACAGAATTACCATATTAAAAGGTAAATCCGTTTTGGGTTTTTTCTACAAACGGATTTACCTATTAATTAGGTAATTCAATTCAAAAAAAGACAATATGTGGGGGTATTAGGGGATATTGTGGGGGGTAAAAAAAACTCAAACTTCAATACCCACTCTCGTGCTTAGCATGGGTCCTTGGTCCAATTCCTATATGATACCATATTCATTGGGCTTGGATGTCACTCTAAAAACCCAGCTCAAAGGATGATGGTGTCGAACTCGTGGTATTATGTTATTACGTTATTTTCTTCATTCTCAATCGCCTTGCTTTATCAATTGAATTAGCTTTATTTAATTCTACGTAACCGATATTATATGATATGGTTACATCCCACATTTTTTTTATTTACCAGTAAGTAACAACTGTAAATGGTCAATTGAATTAGCTTTCTGTCTACAATTTCTACAACTTATTCGAATCCTATCACTGCTCTAGTTTAATTTACAATCCCTGCCCATGATCATATTCATAGGCAAAAGTAAATCATATGGGCCTCGTCCTATGCCAATCATCAACGAAGTCAAATCAGCTTCTCTTCTATCAACTGTATCAAAGAATGAATATTATTAAATCTACTCTACAATGCTTAATCATGCGCAGTTGCTTTCCATGTTAGCGGCATACTGTGAAGACATCTTTTTGTACAAATCACCTTCACTCATCAGTGATAAATCTTTAGGGGACAACATCATCGTACCTCTGCTCAAATAATGTTGAGCACCTCTCCTGCATTGAAAATAAAACATTATGTAGTTGAGCAATTATTTAAGGATTCCTTGTTATCTTTTCCAATCATTTGAAAGACTGAAATCAAACACCACGTACCTTCCTTTCCTCATCTTTTTAACACCTTGTGAAATGCGAAAACCCTCTGAAATTGAAATTTGGCGTAGTGAAGATAGATATTCACTGAATGCACTGCCTTTCGTTGCCAGTGATAATCTTGCTGGAACCATGGAGCTGATCACGTGAAATAGAGGAGTTCTGTTCTCATTGTATTGCATTCTGCTAAATTGAGGTTGACATTAAGAAACACTGAAAATAGATTTTAAGAAGAAAATAAAAAGGATAGAATGCCAGACAGGTGTAAATTGCGTGTAGTGACTACTAAAAACAAAGCCAAGGGTAAATACCTCTTATCATTTCTTGAGTTGTTCACCTCTATTATATTTTTAGTATAGTTACTTAAGCTTTTAGTGTGCTCCTGTCTCGATAACTTCCCCAGTGCCATAATATTAGAAGTAGAAGCCAACATCTCTGAAGCTATATCTACCCTGTTCCCATAACCCAATTTGGATCCCACATCTGCTATATGCTTGGCATAAAAACAAAAACCATGTACAGCAACAGTGGACATCATCATTTGCTCATCATACCAGCCAAATGTGGCTTCATCAGACAGGAAAATTGGAGGTTCCATAATACCCTGCACATTCACGTTCATTATTATCAAAACGAAAATGTTGATAAAATACAATTGAAGAAAAATGAATTTTTAAGGCACTTACACATTGTTTAGATTGATGATTACGAAACAACAAGTCAGCATCTGAAATTAGATTACTCATCCCACTAGCAAGTTTAACAACTTGAATAGCACCCATCGATTCTGAAGAGACGTGCTGTCTTAAATCCATTCGACAATCACGGAGTTTCCTCCACAAATCTTGCACCATGTCTATCTCCTTAGGAGGACTAGAATCAACAAATTTTGACTTCAATTCTAAATCAGCATGGCTGCGCTCATCTATCATTTTGTGTACAGTTGTGGTTTCCATATTCTCATCACAAAAATATTGCACGGTTGCCTTTGGAGAAGATTTGAGAATTTCAGTATTCATCGATGAATTTGAATTTCGAGGCAACTTGGATAAGCGCTGACAAACACCGAAAGAGAAAGGTGTCAGCTCATTATCCAGCAAAACATCAACCGGGCCAGCCAGATGGCCAGAAGACACTACTCCAGATATTGTTTCTATTCTATTTTGAATTGCTGTCTCAGAAATATATCTTGATTCTGAAAAAAAGGACTCATCAAATGATTTATGTGTTTTGTTTAAGCATCCTTCATAAGCTGCTGTTACTAAATATTTATACTGTTCCTCCTTTGAATCCTCCAAACTAGAACACAACAGCTTACAAAATGGCATACTGGCAAAGCTTTGGTTGACATGAAACTCACAGGTAGATTCACTGTTGCATTCAAGGGATTGTCTCTTGTAAGCGTCATCGTGAATGTCTACAGAATGTCTATTATTTGGATCCTTATCCCTAGAATCAGAGGACATTACTACAAGTTTCCTTTGGTCCTTTTGCCAAGAGGGTGTTAATTGGGATCCAGAACAGTTAGAAATCTCAGAAATAGCACTATATCGATTTTCAAACTCACTGCAGTCTGTAATAGAACTATTCCTCATCGTGAGCTCTATCTTGGGCCCTAAGTAATAAGTCCCCATACACTCCAAATCTAAATCATTTTTCTTTTCATTTATGCAAAGCTCTTCCCTAACTAACCCTTGCGAACATGAGTCTTTCTCCATCATTGATATTGACTTGGAAACTTCCTTCTCAATTAGGTTGGATAAATCTGAGGGAAAATTCCAGGGTATTATCTTTGGTAGTATCTGATGACCAGCCTCAAGATCAAATGGAAGTGAGCCATATATTGTCTGCATTTTCCTGTCTGGAGAGTGAAGAAAGAAATCACAATTTTCACCAACCCATTCCAACGGTGATAAGATAATTAGGAATTGTAAATTATATAATTGTAAGAGAACAATCGAAGTCACAGTAACGAGCCAAAATTTGAAGAATTGTGATTTTCTTGTAATTCATATGCATGCACATGTGCAATCTAATTCTTAACATAAAGAAAATAATTTGAAGATAAGGAGTTGTTAGGGTTCTGGGAAAGAACACTAGCAAAAGGGCGCTTATGGTCCCTGTAATTCTATTGATAGGTAGGAAAAAGATTACACAGAGGAAGATACTCCCTTCTCACCGGAAATGTTCCAGTCGATTCTAAACAGAAAAACTAACTCCCCTAGAAAAGGGAAGGGATGGCCTTATATAATGACCTCCATGTACAAAGCCTAGGCATAGGCATGTTAATGATAAATTTAAGAAGGTGTATGTAAGAAAGAAAAAAGGAAAAAGAGGGTCCACGGTAGGTCATGTTGTAGGGCATCAAAACCCTCATAACTAACTAATCATGAGAAGTAGTGGAATTCAGCACCTGTTTGACGTGGCAGGTGTGTGTGCAGCGTGTGGAGAAAGCATTGGAGGGAATATATCGTGTGCAGGTTGTTAGAATCAAGCAGACTGGAATTGGCTTAGGCTGTAGGAGAGTTCAGGCCTCTATAGAGCCTCCATTTACATTCTGCATTTTATTTTCCAGTTTACCATTGTAATCAAAGTAGAATCACTACATTTCTACTGTAATTTCACATTCAGATATCAATACAACAGTTCTGCTACACTGGCCGAACCATTTTACTCTCAGTTACTGAATTGATTATCACAGGGGTTTATCACAGTTTTGTCTAACAGGAATAATAATCAATATAATATATTTCGATATAATTATCAAAAGATTTATAAAATATATAATTACTAATTAAACAATATCTTCATCTTAAAAAGTTTGCTGTGTGATGCACCTTTTCTATATTTGTTATTCTGGAACCAGAACTGAAGATGCATAATAGTTTTACGAATATCTCTGTCACAAGACTGGATAAACTTCTCCAATAGAAGAGGATTGACGTTGACCTCTTCTGCAATACAAACCTGCAAGTCATCCACAGAAGATATAATTTTCACTTTCATTCTTTTCATTTTCCTTCTTTTGGCAGGTTGGAAATTCTAAAGCACACACCTTGTACAAATGGCAAAGCAACTCATCTGGCAATGGCAACGAGAAAGAAACATGTTGTCGAACAAAATTATCCGGCAGGCCAGCATTATTACCTTATATACAAAAATGATACCGCTGTTAACATAAATAAAAACATCGGTATAAGATATATGTTAAGCAACAATGCACTGTTGTAACAAGTCATCTCACTATTGCTGGTCAATATTATTGGTCCTTTTGCTGTCTCAGCAATGTGTTGTATGGCAGCAACACATCCACGATCTTCAGGAAAAAGAATGTCCACATCCTCAACTAGAATTAAAGTTTGGATACTATCAGATGTAATTACATTGTTTTTGTCATGTAACTTCGGAGACGTTTCACCAAGACTACGAGCTCCATCATCTGATATGGTTATCAGATCAATAACACCACCATCCATATCTTCAGCTTCTTTACCATCAGGCACAGTTAGAGCTGGGGGAAATTTTACAGTTTTCTTCTGTGAACTCGCATTGTGTTCCACTAATCTGAAAGAGATACACCGTATAAGATATATTATCACAGAAAATGCTTCTTTCACCTAAGAACAACATGATTTTATTGAAATAAGATTCAATTATGGAAAAGTATATCTTTCTCAGTGAAGAATGAATACCCAGCACCTGACTCCACATTAAAAGCTTGCCCCTTAAGACATCTAGGGACTCCAACACTTCTTAATACAAAGCTCATGCGTGTTATGATAATAGCAATTTGGTTACTATCTGACATCCTAAATTTTGTTTTTCTCTCTTCAATTTGATAATCACCATACCAGAGCTTCAAATATCAAATTGTTGACATAAGGACCAACATTGAAATGATTAATTTGATTTGTAAAAGCAGCTAACACAATGCTTGTTGCTATCCAGTATAGTGTTCATCCAATGGTGTTTCTACAAGGGCATGTATATTCCCATTTGAAATAAGTGCTGGTTTATTACCCATGAAAGAAGAAATATCCTTCCTCAGATGGCATTAACAGTCAAATAAGCCAAATAAATATTGCAGGGAAGTGAAAACACAGGCATCGGGTAAAGTATTGTCAGATAAAGATATTCAGTTAAGATGATTGTATTTGCTATAGTTATTAGTAAGCATTGACAGGACGCATGAACAAACCTTTTGAAACCATGTGATCCAAGGGCATCTCCAAAATACTGTTTGACAGCAGTCCCATTTCGACAGTCTGATGCATTGATCTGTTGACACAAAATGAGTTAACCTTTAGTATTTTCAGCTAAATTGAAAATTAAAATTACAGATATAAAAACAGAGAAAGCAATTGTTTTGCATATAAAATATTTTTTTTAAAAAAGAAGGCTGCTCACAGGAATGCTATCCGCATATACTTCTTTTTGATGATTAGGTAAGTAAAAGGGAGAAAAACTGCTTCCAGCTCAACACTTATTATAATCTTTTAAGAAAGGAGACTGCAAGGATGTTAGAAAGTAGGTATGAGATTTAAATGTCTCTAGATACTTCTGAATCCATGAAGATAAAGTTCAGAAATCTGGTGGTAAAGAGATGGATGCTAATGCATTTTCCTGCACTTGTGAAGAGTTAGAGTTTTTTCTACACTTAGATGAACTCAATTTAAGAGGTTGTAGAGGATTCTATTTTATCTGGCACAAAGGAGTTTAAGCGAGTGTTTGGTTGGGCGTTGCCTTTTCAACAGCAGATGAAAATCGCAGCCATTTTTCTGTGTCCAACAAGAAGCTTAGTATTATAGCTTCTCTCAAATCATGGTGGAAAAGCTGTTGAATGCGAGTTTGCCAGGCTGAACATGGATCCAAACATACGATAGATGATGATCTTAATACCATTTATATGTTATAATAAGAGTCATTAGGATTCAGTCATAAAAATATGGTCTTGGCCCACAAGTCTTTCTCATGTATTGCTCTCGTAACATAATAATATAAATGAGGGTCACTACAGACAGATTATAGTGTATCCCGTGAGGGTTTGCAGCCTTGCAGGTCTATCTTAGCAACCACCGTAAAAAAGGGTGGAAAAAGTGGAAAATATTCCTACCAGCAACCTTGGAGAAGGACAACCAAGGTTGCTGTAGTGTTGAGAATTTTTTAGGTGGCCAGAAAAGTATATCCCATTTGTTGTGCGTCTTATGTGTATGACCCTGAATGCACAGTTTTGGTGGATAAATTTGGGACATGAACAACTACTTTAAGGGTTATAAAAGGATTTATTTGGATGTTGATAGATAACCAAAACAGAGTAAAGAGAAACAGAATCAATCCTTGTATTATTACTGTAATTCTGAGGATCTCTCAGAATTCAGAAGAACGATTACAAGGTTGAAGATGATAAAAACAACGAAACAGTAAATGGCACAGTGTATGCCAAGTCCCAGCCCAGAATACAATCCCAATTCCAGCCTAAGAATTCTGTTACACAATTCCCTCCCTTATATCTCACTTTCTCTCACCAAATCATTGTGAATATTCCGCACACCCCCTCCCAATTGCCACATAGGCAATTCTGTTATGTGTGAGTGCGTGCATTGCCATGTGGTCCCCAATTAATTGGTTTCCACTTCTTCCTTTCATAAACCATAGTACTTTTACCAATCTGCCCTTCATTAGAAATGTTCTCATCAGATGTTTCCAATGCTTGCTATGGTTACAAGAGTAACATCTACAGTAGCTATTTTCTTCTTGTCGGGACAATGACCGATTAATTACTACGACCTTAGATGAGTTAAAAAAATTGACTATTCAGTATTTACAGGTTCATGAGATCAATAAATATCATCATGACACACGTGGATATGCTTATGAACGGAAATACCTCTAAAACCTCAAATCCTTGCTCATGGGCACAAGCATAGATAGCTGCAGACTTGCCGCTCTGCAATATGACAGACACATGCTTCAGCAACCACTATGAAGTTATGAAAAAAAATTGTTTCCACCAAAGCTTATAAAAAAAAGTGTTTACACCAAAACTTAAAATCTGGGAACACAAATAATGATAATTCTCTTCAACTATGTAGACCAAGTCAAGAATTTTATTAATCCAAATACCAAAATAAAAATAATCAAAATCACTCCTTACAAATACAACTATAATGATAAACTAGACTATAGAGTTGCAGAACTTTTCTTCACAGCTATTATGCATGATTATTTTAATCCAGCCAAGAAAAATTTATAAGGAACAAATGAGAAAGTTTGGATGTTATACACGTTTAGGTCATCAAACTCAAAATCCAAATAACAAGAAAAACAAAGATAACTGTCCATAGTACTATGTTTAGAAACTCGATTAAATTACTCAATTCTTCTGAATATTGTGTGATCATACATATTGTCAACTGGAGATAACCAAATACTTAAAAAATACAATAGTAACTTCGGTTTTATACAACTTTTAACTTACAAAAACAAAAGAGAAATAAAATAGGCTGAGATTACAATGAAATTATCCTTTAGAAGGTAAAATTTGGGCATTAATAATGAAATTATCTAAAGAATTCAATTATGAAATGGCTATACAATTTGGGCATTAATAACGCAAAGCTAGAATTAACAACAAATGCAATGTTAGCCGGGCTCTAGTTAGTTGAAAAGAAATTCATTTTTATTTTCCAAACCACTTTGGATTTTACCCTATAGTTATATTAATCAAACAGGACAAGAACAAGATTATGTTTCCATGGGTGGTTGTATGTCAAAGTTGTGATGAAGATACATTTCCACATACCCCAACTGGTCCTGTAACTAAAAGAACGTTCTGCAGGGAACCCTCCTCATTAATATCTTTTGAAGCATACTCACAACCAAAGTAGTTATAAGCATCATTATTGTTTGGAATGTCACTTTGATCCTTGTAAAAGGAATCCTTTCTGCTTTGATAACGTCTTTCATGCCAAAGATGTAACCAGTCACGCAAGAAAGTCAGAGATTCATCATTTCCGCATACCTGAAGAAAGATTACACCACAAGAAAAGTATGATACCGGAGGTATGAACAATCGGAATAAATGCATACAACTTCAATCTTATTATTATTTTTTAAGAATTAATATGATATGAAATAGAAATGTCTGACCTCAACGGCTTTTGTTGGCTTGTACTTCTGTATCCATAGGCTTCCCTCAGCCTTTTCTTCACAACTATGGTAGTAAGAGCTCATACTGCAATGCATGATACAAAGGAAAAACTAACTATCAGGAAATAAATTTACTAGCCAACTCGTGCATAGGGATTAAAAAATGAAGTTACAATTGTCGCAGATGCTTTAAATCCCAATAAAATACAAGCAGTCAAAATACAACACTTTACTGTTAAATGATCAATAAATTCAATTGCTAAGCTTCTGAGAGGAACTAAGTATACCAGACAATGCTCCAAGTAGGTTAAGAGAAAGAATGTGGAGTAAGGGTAGCAGAAATATACAGCTAAACTAGCATACCACATCTTATCGAGATGTAGACATTAGAGACCAGAAAATAATCTCACAAGTCACAACCACCTTGCTTTCAGCCATAAAGAAAATCACAAACCAATTAATTAGGGAAAAAAATCATTTCTAGACATAAGGACCTTATAATTGAACTCCAAAAAACAGTTTGGTGACAAGTGACAACTGTGTAGTGAAAAAAAAAAAAAAGGTGAACAGAAAGAGACAGTGTAACATATTCAGCAAAAGGTTGTTAGAAGCATCTGCAATATTAAGGGAATGTCTACGACATAAATATGAAATCATCAAAATCAAAATATGAAGCAAGATAAGTGAGATAATTGGCTGTGGTAAAATGTACATATATTATTTCCATGAAGATATTGGGTTGTGGATCATGCGCATGTTAACCTTTCTTGAAGAAACCGACTCAGAGGTTCAGCATCGAACTTTCTGTAAATGCATGCTTCCCCTGATACAGCATTGACTCTATCCCCCTCCAAGTCCTGGAAATAATTTTGGCAACAGTAACAAATCATTAGTACAAGGTTGAAGTATTTTCCTCCCCTGAAGCATTTTCCTCCCCTGAACTAGTTTCCACTGATTACCTAAAGCTGTGCAAAGGGAGCAATTTACCAGGAACAGAATATGTTAATTAATCATATTATACGACAAATTATATACCACTTTGGCATCTTCCGGCTTCAAACGGAGTGTCATTTGCTCATTAGCTAGCATAACTAGGTTTGCTGGTGATATTTGCATCATATTATCATACTGTATAGAAACTTGATCTGAACAAGACAGGACATTCTGAGAAATTGAAGAGCTTGAGGGTTGTACAGCACTAACAAGGTTATCAAAATTTAAGGATTCAACTGAACCCTCCATAACAGATAAACTTGAACTTTCTGGACCACAATCCCCAATGGTGGTATTCCCCAAAAGTATCCAGTCACCCCAGTCGAGAGATGAAGCATCTTCCTGCATTGACAAATTTTATGCCTAACTCAAACAAAATGAAGTTATAGAATATAGGCGCGCGCGCGCGCTCACACACACACATATATATAAAGTGTGCTATGATTTTAAAGAGCAAAATAAGGATTCTCAACCATGTTTGTTATGCATGTACATGTACATATAATATTAAAGTAGATATTTTAATTAATAGTACTTTACCCTCTAAAGTAAATTCCTCATTACATTACACACGCGTAGGATGGATCAAATTATACTATATAACACTTTACAGGATGGATCAAATTATTCACTGTTGGATGAAAAGTTGCTATCATGTAGATAATATCCATTAAGTTTTCCATTAATATAAAAATTTTCCATGTCAAAGAAATACTGAAAGAACTTTTTCTTGGTTACCATGTCATAGGTGAAAAGTATCCACTGACTTCGCTGATGACTAATCTCCTAACCATGTTTTTTTCATCCAATAAGCTTGGAATGAAACCTTGTTTAAAGGAACAAATTCCAGTTCCACCCGGAAAGATTAACGTTATATTATATGTACTTTTCGAAACCATTTTGTTAAAAACTTATTGTTGTTTAATAATAATCAACAGTTGGATTGACAAAAATCATATAATATTTAAACTTATTAATGGTGTAACAGTTCCCTAACTCCTAAGTACTTAGACGGTTGTAATCACACTAACACAAACACACCTAAAACCCCATCAAAAAGACCATGTGCTTTACACCAAATAAACGTTCAACACCTAATCTTATCACAAACCAAGCCACCACAACCCAAGAGCGCTTGTATGAGATGGTATGAGTCTCTTACAGCTTAACCAATGGTCTTGGATTCGAATCCAACCATCAAATGCAGTAGTGTTAAATCTCTCGACATGGAGCTTTGCTGCCTATGTAGTCCTACCGAGCTCAAGGGATTAGTATCCTCAGTTGTGCATGGCCATGGAGGATACTTAGTTTAGACCCAAAAGAAAACAAGCCACCACACCAAATCATAGACACAAATACCATACCTGAATATCTTCAAATACATGAATAGGACTGCAGATATTTCTTCCACTATCCTTCTTAGCTGCGGATAAACTAAGTTCTAAATCAACCTGCTCCCGGAATTTCTTCTCCACCTTCCAAGATGAAAAAAACGGATGTATTTGCCGTCCCGCAAACATCCTTGAATTTTCCTAATCCAAATACAAGTAGAAAGCTCATTAAAAGAAATCATATCATATCATATCATATCATATCATACATAAGCAACAAGGAATCCTAAGTCACATACTCATCACAATGAAGGTTTAAGTTGAATGCAGTATAGTCTCATAAATATTTGTTAGTCTTATATAAAGTAACAAACGCATTAACCAAAACTCCAACTAATGGAACACTAACCTCAGCTGACAATTTCGCCTCCAACCGCAAATCAATTTTCCGAACCACATCAGGTGAAATCGTCCCCTTGATCCCATTAACGGATGCATTTTTCTTTGACGTATTATTCTGCTTTTAGTAATAATAAATATATATTAGAAATTCCTCAACTGTTTCGTTCTCTTTTCAAGTCTCAAATTCAATGCACACTAACAAGTAAGGGAAAAAATTCAACCGAACAGTGAATTACTCTAATTCACCAAAAATAACAGCATACAAAACAACAGCAACATTACAATTATGATAACAATAACTGACCCTGGAGCTTCTTTTTCGTGGAGTGACTTTTGCTGGAGACTTCCTCTTCTTGTTGTTGCTGTTCTCGCCCGCACACGATCCTTGCTCCTCTTCTTCTTTCCCTCCTGCTGCTCGGCGTTTTGGTGTGCCGAGATCGCAGGGGTCTTTCATCGGAGGAGACTTGAATTCAATTGGGGGTGGGTGATTTGGGATGTTTTAGGGTTTTTAAGATGTGTAATGTAACAGAAAACAGAAATTAACTTTTGTTTAGTTAAGGAGAGAATCTATCTATCTATCTATCTATTTAAATATAGAGATTCGGAGGGAATGAACGAATGAATCTCCCCAATACACATGACTTGCTCGACTTGGAATGAGAATCACGTGAGTTATCCGGCCGTTAAATTGATTATAGGAAAATCAATTCTCCAAATCAAGAGTTACTAAAAAAACTCCTCCTGGGACGTGATGAGGGTCGATCCGGTTTGCTCCCGGTTCGATTCCTGCCTATGTCAAATAGGGTGTTGGCCAGCGAAATGATTAAGAGCCCAAATAGCGAGCGCAAATTAGTCACTCGTTGACAGCGTTGTGACACTGCGTGGGTCGCCAGCGAGGGTCCGATACCAAAAAAAAGAGTTACTAAAAAAAGTGTGCTTCCCGCGTGACTGAGCAAATTAAATTCCTCACTGATACTCCCTCCGTCTCATATTAAGTGTCGTTTAAGGTTATGTGCAGGTATTAAGAAAATGATTGAATATGCTAAATTTTATGGTAAAAAAATGTGATAGGACTAAAACATCCTTACACTTTTCTTGGTTGGTGCAAAGGCACGGTTATTGATATTCTAAAGTAAGGGTATTGTTGGAAAGTAATAATAAATGTTGTATTGGGATTCTAAAGTGGCATATAATTTGAAACAGAGAAAAATGGCAAACAGGACACTTAATACGAGACGGAGGGAATAATAGATCTATCAATTTGGTCCCAAGCCCCAAGCCCACCTCCATTGGCCCTCTATTAAGCCTCATAAAATTTGGGTTTGACTTTCCCCACACCCCATGCTACTCGCCCCACACCCCCAAAGCCCCTAAAGTCCCAAAATACCCTTAAATCAAAAACACCCCGACAAAGAAAAACGGATGGATTCGGTTGAGGTCTCCCGAATGGATTCGGTTGAGGTCTCCCGAATGGATTCGGTTGAGGTCAACCGAATCATGTGCAAATAGCTTTTTATGCTGAAATCCAAGTCTGCAAAATGGGGTGTGTTTCAAAAAAAATACACATTCGGTTGAGGTCAACCGAATGGATTCCTGAAAAGCACTTTTAAAGTAGAAGGAGAACCTATAGTAGAAGGACAATAGACAAAGTTATATCTCCATTGCTGTATGCTTTGCCTGCTGTTACTTGACTCTCCTATGTGCCAATTTAATGTAGCAATAGTTGTATGCTTTGCCAGCTGCATGCTTTCAGAATTTTATATACTCATTCACCTCAGGGCTTAGGGAATCGGATGGAGATAGTAGAGTCTGCGAAGTTATCATCTTCTGGTTTTGTTTTACTTGATTGACCTCAACCAATGAAGATTGAGAGCAGCAATGCATTGTTGGTTCAGCTAGTGATTATTTTTTATCTTTATCTAATGGTTCGGACCTGACTACTTGCATGTTTTGTTTTAAAGATGGTTGTAATTAGTTGGTCATATGTAAGGTAAGCTATTCTTCTAAGATATGAAGCTAAAAGAACTAAGCTGCATACATAGGGACTTGAAACCTGAAAATTTCTTATTTGTAGAGTGACACAGCTTCACTAAAGGCCATTGATTTTTGCCTTTCCACTTTCTAGGTACCTGGTAAACATAGGCATTTTTCATTTTAAAATTACTCCTAAGAATAAAATGTGTAAGCTTTCAACTAACAAAGATAAGAAGCACTGAAAGCTATCTTTGTATATAGAGATGACACTTTGTAAACATAATTTATGCAAACTACTTTTAATTGTAACATTTAAAGCAAAGTGTGGAGAGTTGCAAGAGGGATTGGAAAAGACTTATTCATATTCCAGCTATGACTTGGTTTAAGATTAATATGACTTATTTCTTTAATAATGGAAATGTTATAATTGAATCTAAGAAAATGATCAGAGAGTTGGGAATCAGAGTATTGCTAGTTACTCCTCTTAACTATAATAATGGAAATGTTATAATGGGAGTGTTTTTCATTGTCTTGTGATTGTTAAGGTATTATTTGAGAATGGGCTGATTCTTGGCTTGTGTGGGTTTTATTCTGTAATTGCAGATATGCGTCGGTTAGGGCAATTGAGAGCAAATCTCCTGTTGATGATCAACAGTGGCTAACTTACTGGGTTGCAACATGTTGTGGACGCTATTGTCATTTTTTAAGAAAGTGTGGTTAAGTACTTGCATGTTAGTATATACTAGTTTAAGGAATTTTTTTTAGCTGACTTTGTCACCCTGCCGATCCGTGGGCTTATTCATGGAAGTGTTATGATAGTTTATTTGGAGGTTGTTTATGGTAATCACCATTAAGAGACACAGTAGCCAGGATTTGCCTGCAAATTGCAATAGAGCTCACACTTGATGACTTGAGAACTTTTTCCTTATGTCAGCTATATCATTATTCCACTTTGCATTTTGCTATCTTGTCTGAATATTCATCAATTACTAATAAAACTTAACATCAATGTCAACTGACTGATGCAGGAAGGTTATGTTTAACTCTGAAATGAAGCTAATGTTCAATTGTGATGTTGGAAATTTATGTTGAGCATGGGATGGTATGACTTGAAGGGGTGCTGACTCTATCAATCAAATATATGTAGTGCAATGTTGAAACAATTGTAGAATTTAGATACTAAGTATTTCGGTTTATAACATTTGTAGATTTTTTGTGTAAGAAACTTGTAGAATTTTTAAGATTAATAACTTGCATTGTAAGATATTAAATTTCAATAGAATTTGAAGTATTTTTATGAATTTATTGAGTCGCTTTCTGGAGATAATTTTGTATATCTGGATTTTATAAATCGGTCAATTGATATCTATTAATAGTGCCAATATTTTTTTTTTTAAAAAAATAGACATTTTGCATCGGTTGTTTAAACACCCAATGCTAAATGTCCTAGTAAAGAGACATTTAGCATCGGTTTAGCATCGGGTATTCTATACAACCGATGCTAAATGTACTAGTAAGAGACATTTAGCATCGGGTGTTCTATACAACCGATGCTAAATGTCCCACTTTTAGCATCGGGGGATTTAGCATCGTCAGATAACCGATGCTAAAAGTCCAAAACAACCGATGCTAAATGTCTTTTCTGCACTAGTGAATGTTCTCAAAACTCTAATTTCTTAACTTATATAAAAGTTAAGGTACAAATGTTGGCTGCTTTTGAACCTTCTCAAGACTTGCTTTATGCTTTATCTCAACCACTGAAACTTCTTTAGTTGGATATGTACTCTCCTAGTATCCTACTCAACAACTATGACTTGAGTTGCTACTGTTGGCCAGCCTGGAACTTATTTAAACGAACATTCTCAAGCTTCCTAGTATGAACAAACACTCCAAATGTACAAAGGGATTAATCAAGCATTTCCTCTTTATGGCTTGAAAAATCCCAGCACGTTTATTGCAAGATATCTTCATTTAATGCAGTTGAAGCACATTCAAGATGAATTAATGTGTTTGTGATAAATTGGTTACAGTTTCCAGTAACCTTCTCTTCTCAACATTTAATCTTTCTTCACATCAACCTTCTCAAGCATGAACTTATGTTTCTAAGGTGTTTTTTTAGTCAACCTTCTTTTGACTTCTGGTCAAACCTTCTGTTGACTTTTGGTCAACCCTCTATTGACTTTTGGTCAAGCTTTTATTGACTTTGGTCAACCTTCTATAAATTTGGTCAAACCTTCTTTTGACTTATTTTAAGCTTCTCATAATTTAACATTCTCAAGGCTTTTTCTACCCTTGCATTTTACCAAGTTGTTGAACCAAGGTAGAGTCTTATTTTGCTATGTTAAGACACATGTTCTTATCACATGGCAAACATGTTAGATCACACTTCATTAGAAAACCTAAATCTTACTTAGTTTGTTATCATAAAAACTTAAATTGAGATTCTTATTCCCACAATCTCCCCCTTTTTGTTGATGACAAACTTGGAGTAAGTTTTCAGTTTTCTATTCTTAAACATAGATAATTTTAAGCATACTGATCTCATTTTTGCACACATATTTTGAACAGATATCTCATAAGAGTTTTAAACATGTAAATCCATAACACATAGGAAAATGCTGATTATCATATTTGATATTTAAACATTTAGTGTACAGAAGTTTAATGATAATCAATCATACATACGGACAAATAGAAAATTTAAAACACATGTTTGTGTGACTTCTTTCACAATTACATAATAAAATATCATTCTAAACTAGGATGTCACAAGAATCCAAAGCTAGACTAGTAACTAAGTAGCAAAACTTATTTTCTATTCTCCCCCTTTTGACAACAACAAAAAGGAGAAACATAAGCATCTACTCAGTTTAGGAAGATTCGTCAGAAGAGGTGGAAGAAAGAGTGGCTTGGTGGAGGATGTCTCCAATGAATTGAGGTGGAGGAAATGATGGTGGTTCAAGCTCAGGCATCATGGATGGGACTACATTCTTTATGATCCATTCTTGATAAGCAAAATTTCTTTGTGCTTCCATTCTGTTTTTCTTCTGCAGAATTTCAATGCACTTAAATAGATTTTCCTACCTTCATCTTCTTCAGCTGCTTCTCATGCTTGGCACTCATCTTTTACATCTCAATCATGAGATCTTGCTTGTCTTCAGATCTGAGGGATTGTTCTTTTTCAACTGATGGAGTAGGTTCTTTGCTAGGAGGAGCTTTGACAGAAGAGAAGAGTGGAGCATTCAGAGTTTGAGTGGGCATTTCTGAGGGTAGTTTGGAGGGACCAGAGGTTTCAGACATTTTGGGTACGGAGGAATTAAGCACAGGAGTCTTGATCAATTCTGTGAGAGCAATTGAGGCAAGAACTTCTGATTGCACTTGTTGATCTTGTGGAGGGGCTCTTGGAGAAGCTTGTTCTGCGTTCACTGGTGAAGTTGTAGGAGAGGTTTATTTGTTTATATCTTGAACAATCTCATGCACTGCTTGAGAGATCAGAGAGGGATTGCCTTGAGGAGTATCTTGTGGCAGCTCATTATCTTGATTCTCCCCTTGAGACTGATCCATATTCAGGTCTCTTTCTTTACCTACCACTTGCTCATTTGGTGTAGGGATTTCAGCAGTGGTCAAATGAACTTCATGAGAAGGTTGATCTGCAGCAGGCTTTGGACATGGTTGTTGTTGAGGGACTTCTAGATTTTTTTCAATTGTATCCTCATTAGAAAAGGATTCAGTGTAGCTGTCTTCATGTGGGGAGTCATGCTCAAATACTTCTAGCCAGTTATAAGCTTCTTCATCTTCTATGCAAGGGTTTTGAGAAGGTTGAGCAGGTCGAGAAATTGGATTGTTCACATCTATCTCCCCCTGAGAAGATGTTTTCTCTTATTCCTTAAGTTCATTGGTGGCTGAGATGGGTTCATTTGGGTCATCGATGTTGATTTCAAGAATAAGAGGTGAATGTGTGGTTGGGTTTGAGTCTAGAGTAGGTTCATCTAGGGGTTCTTGAGTAGGTACAGGGCTAGGCTCTCTAGAAGGTTCTGAAGAAGGTTGTTTCGTGAGTTCAGGACTTGGTTCTTTAGAAGGTTCTGGAGATGGTTCAATGATGGGCTCTATGATGGATTCTTTGGTGGGTTTAGAGGTAGGTTCTGAAGAAGGTTCTGTAACCTCATCCGTTGGTTCTAGTTTTAAACCCATTTGTTTGACACTTTTGGACCAGAAAACTGTCTTATCGCTATTTGAAGGTTCCTTATCTAATGAAATTCCATGTCTTCTAAAGACTTTGGTTAGGAACATACCATAAGGTAATGAAAATGTTTTCTTAAGGGTTTGGACTATGTCTATCATGTAGTGAAAGATAACAGAGGGAAGGTTGATTGCATGTTTCATGTAAAGATGGTAAACAACAAGGAGATCAATGGTTTTTACCTTCTCAAGACTTCCTGCTCTTGGTACAAGTGAATGTACATCCATGTTATGCATAATTCTAGCATGGTCTTTGAGGGATGAGGAGATGAGATTGGCCTTAGGGTCCTTCATGACTTCCTTCAGAACTTCTTCCTTTGTTGTGTTTGCATCTTCATACCGGTTTTCTCCATAAATGCATGCACCATGAAAGGGAATCTCCAAAGCTTCAGCCAACATTTTTGGAGTAACAACTAGAGTTGTTCCTTTAACTTTGGTTGTGAAACCGTGCTTGTTGCTGCTAATTTTCATGCAACCAAAGAACTCTTTTACCAGTCTAGAGTAGGTTGCTTCTTCTTGAGACAAGATCTTTCCCCATCCTTGTTTTCCTATCTATGGGTAAACATCTCATCCAAATTTCTTGAGTTCATCAATGAGATAAATTCTGCCTGTTAGAATGCCTCTTCCATCCCATTTCTCAGGTTTGTAGGCTTGAGAAGGTTGAATTTCATTCAACAGTTCATCATTTCTAGTGGATTCCATTACTGATTTTCCTTTTGCTTTGATTCTAATGGGTAGTTTGGCAGTTCTGGGTTTCTTTGAGGAAGATTCAAAAATAAGAGAAGATTTTCTTTTGGAGATGGTAGAAGCAACAAGTTTGGAAATGGGGATTTCAGAATCATCATCTTGAACAACGAGGGGTTCGCTCTCTTTTGTACCAGGACCAAAAATTGGTTTTCGCGTGCTAGCCATGATCCTTGATGATCTGCGAGATGGTGATGGAGATGACTTTGTTTGAGACATCTTTGTTTCTGATTTTGGAGGAATCACAGGTGTGGATACAGAAGGTTGTTTTTCGGAGATAGAGGGTTGATTTGAAGATTGGGTAACGGGAGATTTCTTCACATTGGGGGTTTTTGTTCTCACGATTTTTATATGGAGAGAATTTGAGAGTTGTGCGATGAAGAAAAAGTTTTAATGATGTTGGGAAGTGGAAGTTTTGAAGTGGTTGATAAAGGAAGTAGCCATTGAGACTCGATGGAAAAGACGATTTAAGAAGAACAAATGTCAGTTTTTCTTTTTCAAGATAAACTGCACACGTGTTGGCTAGGATTTCTCTTTCTACCTTCTTAAGACGTTATCCTATAGTCTACCGTCTCATTACTTGAGAAGGTTGGGGTTTTGACATTCTTCCTATTTCAAGGACATTCCATAATATGTAAAGCCTTTTTAATAAAATTAAAACTTTCTTCTAATAAAGGCTTGGTAAAAATATCAGCTAATTGATGCTTGGTATCAATAAAAATTAGTTCAACATCCTTCTTCTGAACATGATCGCGAATAAAATGATGTTTAATATCAATATGTTTTGATCTTGAGTGATGGATGAGATTTTTTGATAAATTGATAGCACTAGTATTATTACAGTAAATGGGAATGCAGGAGTACCTTACTGAGAAGCCCTCCAATTGATTTTTGATCCATAGAACTTGAGAGCAACATCCAGCAGCAGATACATATTCTACTTCAGTTGTTGAAAGGGCAATTGTGTTTTGCTTTCTACAAGACCAAGAGATCAAGGATTCTTCCAATATTTGACATGTACCACTAGTACTCTTTCTATTAATCTTATCACCAGCATAATCAGCATCACAGAATGCAATTGATCAAAATGAGTATTTTTCTTGTACCACAGGCCAGTACTTGTAGTTCCACACAAGTATCTGAAGATTCTTTTTACAGTAATAAGATGAGATTCCTTTGGAGAAACTTGAAATCTAGCACATAGACCAACTGAAAATACAATATTTGGTTTAATAGCAGTTAGGTACAATAGTGACCCTATCATACCTCTGTATTTTTTCTCAGATATTGATTTTCCCTTTTCATCCTTCTCAACTTGCATGGAATGATGCATAGGGGTTGTCATGGCTTTAGCTTCATCCATTTTATATTTCTTGAGAAGGTCTTTAATATATTTTTCTTGAGAAATAAAAATGCCTTTATCAAGTTGCTTTATTTGTAAACCAAGAAAGAATCTTAACTCACCCATCATACTAATTTCAAACTCACTTTTCATGAGATTTCCAAAATCTTTGCATAACTTTTCATTTGTTGATCCAAAAATGATATCATCTACATATATTTGCACAACCAACAAATCCTATTCAAGAGATTTTTTAAATAGAGTGGTGTCAATTTTGCCTCTTGAGAAGTTATTCTTGATCAAGAAGTTACTCAACCTTTTATACCAAGCTCTTGGAGCTTGCTTGAGCCCATAGAGAGATTTAGTAAGTTTGAAAACATGGTTGGGTTTCTTTTGATCAACAAAACCAAGAGGTTGCTTGACATATACTTCTTCATTTAAGAAGCCATTTAGAAAAGCACTTTTCACATCCATTTGAAATAATTTGAAATTTTTGTGAGCAGCAAATGCTAGTAAAATTCTGATTGCTTCCAACCTTGCTACTAGAGCAAAGGTTTCATCATAGTCAATACCTTCTTGTTAGTTGTAACCTTGAGCAACAAGTCTGGCCTTGTTCCTCACCACCTTACCATTTTCATGTAATTTGTTTCTGAACACCCACTTGGTTCTTATGACTGACTAATGTTTGGGAGGTGAAACAAGGTTCCACACTTCATTCTTTTCAAATTGAGTAAGTTCCTCAGTCATAGCTTCAATCCATGACTCATCTTGTATGGCTTCATTTATGTTTTTTGGCTCAATATCAGAAATGAGTGTCATTCCAGCAGCATTGTCTCTGAATGATGTTCTAGTTCAAACAAGATCTGAAGTAATACCAATGATTTGGTCTTCAGGATGGTGTACTACCATTCTCCAACTCCTTGGTAATTGAGAAGGTTGGTCAGAAGCTTGAGTAGCTTCATTTGATTATTGAGAAGGTTGAGGAGTAGCTTCTAATTCATCCTTCTCATTTATGTTTTCAGTTACTTGACCATCTTCTATGATTTCATTGACTTCATCAACATCAATTACTTCTTTTGCACTATTAGTTTCACTAAAAATGACATGCATGCTTTCTTCTACAGTTTGAATCCTAAGATTATATACTCTATAAGCCTTAGATATTGTTGTATAACCAAGAAAGATTCCTTTCTCAGATTTTGAATCAAATTTTCCCAAATTGTCTTTGTTGTTTAAGATAAAACAAGTGCAGCCAAAAATACGAAAATAAGCAATGTTTGGCTTTCTATTTTTCCAAATTTCATAGGGGGTTTTCTCAACAGATTTTCTAATGGTTTCTCTGTTTAGAATGTAGCATGCAGTGTTTACACCTTCAACCCAAAAATATTTTTCAATATTATTTGAATCATTTAACCTAGTCCTTGCTATTTATTGCAAGGTTATGTTTTTTTCTTTTCCCAACACCATTTTGTTGTGATGTTCTAGGGCATGAAAAGTTGTGAGGGATACCATGTTCATTGATCAGTGCATTTTGACGCACATTCTTCTACTATTGCACTTAGGCATTTCTTTAGTTTGATTTATTATTTTTACTGTTTTATTGTGTTTTTATATTTTAGTTTATTTTTGCCTTTATTTAATTTTCGTATTTTATTTTCAGCATTAGCGGTTATTTGATACCTGTTCACTGTGCAGACCATAACTTGAGCTACGGAAATCGGATTGACGCATTCTGAGAAGCGTTGGAAATCTAAGAGAAAGAGCTACAAGTTTCCTGTTGAAGCCAAAAGCTGATTCGGAGTTCAGAAGTCTCAAATAATTCGTTGAAGTTCCAGACTTAATAAATATTTAGTTTTGGGCCGGTTTTTTTTTATGTTTTTCGACCCGGTTGGGTTAGAACCCAAATTCTTTGTTTTACCTATACCTAATAGCCACGAGTACTGTTGAGCTATCTCGTTTTACTGTTCACAAATTTGTTTTCGGGAGCTTGGTACTAAAACCGATGGAGAACTAATCACCTGGTTGATCTGCTGTATTCAGGTTCCGATACTTGAGATTAATATAACCTTGCAATTTAATTCCTATTCCTTTCAATTCTATTATATGTCTATCGTTTGCTTAATTCGATTTGTCATAGAATAGTTTTGTTTGGTTCGATTGATTTATGTTTCCTAATTTTGATTGCGTGTTACCGTTTGCTTAATCCGTTAATTCGCTTTATTCTTAACCGTTTGCTTAATTCGGTAAACAGGAAACATTCTTCTTATAATATCATTCTCGCTTGTTGAATGTTGTTGTGATCGAACAGGAATAGGATCCGCTTAGGATAGTGAAGTTATAATAATCTATGATAGGTAGGAACCGAATCAGTAAATTAGCTTATTTTATAATCACTTAATTTATAATCACTTTCTGTTAATTGTTTTCTGAATCAAAACCTAAAACCCCCCATTTTTTCCAGTCAGTTGGTTAATTCATACAAGAATCCTTGAGAAACGATACTCGAGTTGTCGTTACCGTAAACTACATTTTAAAATTACTCGTTTTGATCCGTGCGCGACAGTGGATCAAATCGGCGCCATTGCCGGGGTGTCGAGAGCTTCAACTGCATAAACAGCTTCATCGACAACTTCACCTGTAGAAAAAATGTTACCCTGCAAGGCAGCATCAATCTCAGCACATACAACACAAAGGTTAGTGTCAGTACAATCATCACATGTCCAGAATGTTTACTCATGTGACGATTGTACTGACACTAACCTTTGTGTTGTATAAAATAACCGCTAATGCTGAAAATAAAATACGAAAACTAAATAAAGGCAAAAATAAACTAAAATTTAAAAACACAATAAAACAGTAAAAATAATAAAACAAACTAAAGAAATGCCTAAGTACAATAGTAGAAGAATGTGCATCAAAATGCACTGATCAAATTCTCCCACACTTGAACTTTTGCACTCCGAGCAAAATAGTAACTTCAGAAAAAAAGCAAAATTCAAAACAAAAACAAAATAGAGCATGCATTTCCAAAAGTATTCAAGATACAAGGTACAAGCAGAATTCTAAGTCTAAGCTTCAAGAATATGATGTTAGTGAGCAACTCTTTGTGACATTCAAAGCAAATAGGAAAAACAAATTACCAAAAAGTACATCAAAAGCAAGATCTTCACAGGATAAAATTCACTCAACTCTCAAGTGTTTAGGTTAACTGTTTACACTCAAAGCACAACATGAAAATTAGTACTACCATAAGCTTGAAAAGACTCTAACATCTACAATTCAAATACATGCACACAAAGATCAAAAGGACTTAAATTCGGTTGTAACTTGGCCAGGGTAAGGGTGAGATAAATCCTAAGGGGGTACTAGGCTAGAAAATCAAAGGGTTAAAAGAAAATTGAAAGGATTGCGGGAGTTGAACTACAGGATACCTCAATTGCTTTCAAACAACAACCTCACAACTTATTTCTCTTCTCCTTTTCCTATATTTTTTTTTTTCAGAAGGACTATGTATTGACATCCTTCTCTATTTTATTTCATTTTTCATCATTTTTTTCTGCCAACATTTGGAACATCACAACAACATCACAAAAATAAAGTTCAACCCCACACAACTCCATACAAGACTCTTTCAACCCTTGATTAGGGTGATAATTTTGTTTTTCACTTTTCGGCTTGTAATGAGTTAATCACAAAAAAAACGGATAAATAGGCTCAAAGGGGTTTTCAAACAAAGGGATGACATTGTTTAGGGTTGGCTTTTGGCTAAGTGGCTAAAAAAATGAAAAAAAAACGAGTTGCCTTTATCATATCAGTGTGCACAAGTAAACAAAAAGTATCAAAAAGAGTCAATTCAAGTTCTAGAGACTAACAGACATGAGTGGTTCACACAAGAAAGAAAGAGATGGACTTTTGTATGTTATCCATATAAAGCTCAAAACTCACAAGGGTTAATGATCTACTACTAATGATGTACAATTCGGAGTTTAGTCTTACCTATCATAATAAGAATGCACAGCAAATTTTCTCACATCACATCACAAGGCTCTAGTCAAGAGAACTAAGAACAATACTCATAATTGTAACTCAAAAACCAAAGAAAAAGCATGCAATTTTTTTTCATTTTTTTTATTTATAAAGAAATGGTTCCCTCCCCCACACTTTAAACAGGCATTGTCCTCAATGAAAGGACATAACTATTAAACAAGAGTGAGAGAAAGGAAAAGGTGCTTCCTGGTCAAGTTGCAGAGTAAGTGGGCTTTTCCAAGAAAAGCTGAAGTATGGGTGCATCTTCAGGCACCGAACTCTCATGGAACAGCTTCAGGCGCTGCCCATTGACCTTAAAGGCTTTGTTAGTACCTGCACTTTTTATTTCTACAGCACCATGAGGAAAAACATTGGTAACAACAAAAGGGCCAATCCACTTGGATCGAAGTTTCCCAGCCATAAGCTTAAGGCGGGAGTTAAACAGTAAAACCTGTTGGCCCACAGAGAATTCCTTCCTAGAAATCATTTTATCATGGAAGTGCTTAGTTTTCTCTTTATAAATCCTAGAGCTTTCATAAGCCTCTAGCCTAAGCTCTTCAACTTGTTGTAATTGGAGTTTTCTTTCAATACTTGCTTGTTGCATCTCCAAATTACAACTCTTTACCGCCCAATAAGCACGGTGTTCTATCTCTACAGGAAGGTGACTTGCCTTACCAAAAACTAGTCGATAGGGAGACATCCCTATTGGTGTCTTGAAAGCTGTTCTTTGAGCCCAAAGTGCGTCTTCTAGACGGCGGCTCCAGTCCTTCCTGTTTGGCTGCACCATTTTCTCTAAAACCTGTTTGATCTCCCTGTTTGAGATCTCAGCTTGCCTATTAGTTTGTGGGTGATATGCAGTAGAGACTTTGTGCACAACTCCATACTTCCGGAGCAAAGCTTCCATGGTGCAGTTACAGAAATGAGTGCCTTGGCCACTTATGATAGCTCGGGGAATTCCAAACCTGCAAAAAATATTGGACCTGACAAAATCTGCAACAACTCTGGAATCATTAGTCCTAGTGGGGATAGCTTCCACCCACTTTGAAACATAATCAACAGCAAGAAAAATGTAGACAAAACCAAATGATATAGGAAAGGGACCCATGAAGTCGATTCCCCATACATCAAATACCTCATTCATCAAAATAGTTTTGAAAAGAAAAGTTTTCTAGTTCTCCCCCATGTTCACTTCTTACAGACACAACAGTTGTTCCTTTTTCATTGTAAACTCTTTTGAGAAAAACTTTAAATGATTCAAAAGCTTCATCTTTCTTTTTCAAAAACAATACCCAAGTAAATCTAGAGTAGTCATCAACAATCACAAAACCATATCTCTTTCCACTAAGGCTAGCATTTTTGGTAGGGCCAAATAAGTCAATGTGTAATAGTTCAAGTGGTTTTTGAGATGTGATCATATTCTTAGGTTTAAAACATGATTTGACATGTTTTCCATGAACACATGCCTCACACAGTTTATCTTTTTCAAAATTTATTTTGGGCAGCCCTCTGACTAGTTCCTTTTTGGAAAGTCTTGAGATGGTTTACATGCTTGTGTGGTCTGCTCTTCTGTGCCAAATCCATGTGTCATTTTCAGAAGACATAAGGCGAGTTTCTTGAGACAATTCATCAAGACATAGGCTATATAGATTTTTATTCCTAGATCAAGTAAATAAAACTTTCCCAGATGAGATTTCTTTTATAAAACATTTATCAGATTTAAAAGACACTTTATGACCACTATCACATAATTGACTAATGCTTAGTAAATTATGCTTCAAACCTTCTACATACTGAACATTTTTTATTTTAGGAGAAGAAGAGTTACCTATAGTACCTATACCTTTGATGCAAGCCTTGTCATCATTGCCAAAGACAACATAGCCTCCATCTATTCTCTCCATAGAAAGAAATTTATCCTTTTCTCCTGTCATGTGCCTTGAGCATCCACTGTCCAAGAACCATAGCTTTTCCTTGGATGCTAAGAGGTATTCCTGTTTCAGAAGTTAGTAAAATTTTAGGTACCCAAAGTTTCTTGGGTCCTTCTTCATTAGTTTTCTTCCAATGGAAGTTTTTCTTAGCTCTAGAACACACAGAAATATCATGACCAAATTTCTTGTAGTAAGTACATTTCAATCTTCTTTTTCTATCTCTTAGGATAGCTTTAGGATTTTGTTCAGCTTGTCTCTCTAGAGATTTTTCTAAAGAAGGTTTAACAGACAAGTGTAATTCTTCATTTAAAAATAAGATTTTGTTTTTGAGAAAGTTGTTTTGTCTTTCAAGTTCTGAAGGATCAAGGTTTGATTTTACAACTAGCTCTTCTTTCAATAATTGGTGTTGTTCACAAATTCTAGTTAGTGTGTGCTGAAGAGTGTGAACTTTATTTTAAAGATATACATTTTGTCTTTGAAGTTCTTCATTTTCTCTCTTTGCATCATAGAGTTGATTATTGAACATACCACATTTTTGAACTAGTGTATTTGAATCATCTAAAAGATTTTCAAAAGCATATTCAGTTTCTTTGCATGCAATACAAGAAAGTGGTTCAAAAGTGATTACCTCTTCTAGATAAGATTCTGCCATCATGCATGAGTTGGTTGATTCTTTGTCAGATTTTGGATCAATGCTTTGATGATCTTGAGAAGGTTCTTCTATGTCTGCCACGAGACACAGATAGGCTGTCTCTTCTTCCTTTTTTGAGTTTGATCCTTCAGAGTCATCCCAAGAGGCTAGTAGAGCCTTTTTCTTAGGATTGAACCTTTTGTTGCCTCCTTTTAGTCTTGGACATTCATTTTTGAAGTGTCCTGCTTTATTGCATTCAAATCACAATGGAGGAGTCTTTGTTGAGCTCTCTCCTTTAGATGTGTCTTTCTTGAAGAATGGTTTTCTATTGTTCTTTTTGAAAGCTCATCTTCTTAATCTTCTGGAGGTTAGAGCTAATTCATCTTCTTCATCAGTATCATCATCAATTTCATCACTTTCCCCATTTGACTCATTTTCTACTTTGAGAGCCACAGTTTGAGAAGGTTAAGGAGATTTTTGAGTAGCTTTGAGTGCAATAGTTTTTGTCTTTTTGGGATGCAGTTCATCCCTGATTTCTCGTTCATGCACCTTTAAAGATCCCAGTAGATCTTCTATTTTGAGAGTTGACAAATCCTTTGCTTCTGTTATAGCAGTCACCTTTGGTCTCCACACTTTGGGCAAGCATCCCAGAAGCTTTCTGACTTTCGATTCATTTGAATAGGTGTTGCCAAGAGAGTGTAGATCATTTGTTATAGTTGTGAGTCTGCTAAACATCTCTGAGATCTTTCTTGCTCTTCCATTTTGAATGTTTCAAATTTATGGATGAGAAGGTTGATCTTGGCTTCTTTGACTTGATCAGTTCCTTCATGAGCAGTTTTCAATGAATCCCAGATCTCTTTGGCAGTTGTTTTCCCAACAACTTTGTCATACTCAGTTCTTCCTAATGCACATGTTAGATAAAATTTAGCTTTAGAGTTTAGAAGTATCATACGCTTGTCATCAGTTGTCCAATTTTCTCTGGCTATGGGAAGAGTTGTTCCATCATCAGATGTTGTTGTAGGAGCAAATGGTCCATCTACAACAATTCCCCAAAGATCAGTGTCTTGAGATTCTAGGAACAATCTCATTTGATCTTTCCAGTAATAGTAGTGTTCACCACCAGTGAATCCAGGAGGTCTGTTTGCAGAAGCTCCTTCGGGAAGGAACATAACAGAGCTTGGATTGTTCATTACTTCTTCCAAGATCTTTCCTCTCACACTGCAAAGTGTGCTCAGCCCCTAGAGGTGAGTGTTGCATAAAAACGTGATAGCGCAAGTATACACTGTCAACAAGTAATATAGAAGAAGTAAAGTTCGTTCCCACGAGGATTAGCATTTAAACAAAGCTTAATTTAATCAACAAATTAGTGATGGTAAAAATAAAGTAAATGACACAAATGTTTGGTAACATGCACAATAATAAAAAGGTATCAAGGTAATAAAGGTCAGATGATTGGAACAAGTTGAGATGCATTTACTTTCAGTAACTTCATTAAAGTGCACATAATGATATGTTAAGTGCTGCAGCACCTAGTGCTGCAGCAATGGATGTATTTTCTCAAATACTTCTCACTAGGGTTTGGCTCTCAAAGTGTATCTCTAGACCTTAAAAGTTACGCCCTAGGCTGCTTAGGCACCCGCAGTATTCACCTTATGGCTTACGCCCTCCCTATCTCTAGGGTTTAAGCAAAAAACACCAATATCTCTATTAATGCAACAAACCATATTATCTTGTGAGGTAAATTTACAAACCATCTCTGAATTCATAAATGCTACTTAGATTTGATGGCCAATCCTAATCTAAGATGGAAGTATTAAAACGCACAAGATAAAATGCTCAACACTTAAACATACTTCATTAATAGCACAATAAATTCATTACATCAAGTTTGCATCTCAACTATAAGAAGTTAGCTCATGTTGAGCTTTAACAACAAGAAAAATAACTTAAACATAAATGAGAAAGTCATGCTACAAATCCGAGAAGAGAGTTTACACTACAAATCGTTGAACCATGAGAATGAAGCTCCAAAGAAGATCAATGAAGCACACTCCAGCTCTTCAATCGTAGCTTCCTCCAAGAAATGGAGCTTCAGTGTTGCTGCAGCAATAACAATTCCAGCACTTGATCTTTTTGGTGAGCTTGAGAAGGCACGAATTGGAGGCTATCTCTATACCTCATTTTCCGGCTTGCCCTAATTGAGGAATGAGGGTCCTATTTATAGATGAGGCCCAAGATCCAATGGTAACCCTAAATTGGAGGCGCCTCTTGTCCTTTCATGAGCGCACAAAGTCCCTTTTGCCCACATTCCTAGGTCATCAGCGAATATTCTTTGGTTAGCACGCACACCCACGCCAGGTGCTGACTGACAGCTGTCCTTTCCTCAATTTCCGTGTTTCCTTCAGCTTTCTCTCTCATGTTGCGCATTTTTGCATTGCTGCCACATTAGATGCTACAGCAATTAGGCAAACACATTAAACCCACAATTGGGCACCAAAGTGCCAAATATAACAAATTAAAGCATGCACCTTAGACTGACTCTCAACTACCATATTTACAACATTAATCACAATATTACTTGAGAATTAACAATGATTTAAGCTTGAAATAAGAGGTAATAACCATCATTAATGATTGTTATCACACCCCAAACTTGAACTGTTGCTTGTCCTCAAGCAATGACCCTTGACAAAGACAAGCACTATGCCAACAAGCAAACCAGATAGTTGAATCTTCCAAAAAAGCACACAAACAGATTATTAAGTTGAGCATAAAACTTTCAGATTGGTCATTCAAATGCAAGCTTACTGAATAGCAAGTTCCCTCAATTACTCCTATTCAAAAGTGTGTGTGTGTGTGTGTGACATTTAACTAAGTTCAGATTATAGGAAAGTTCAAAATTTCACTTAACTAAAACTAGAGAGGCTTTCTTTTGAGAATGCCAAAGATGTTTCAAAACTAAGGGTAGACTAACAATTCAAGCACAGAAAGGGGGAATAAGCATGACAAATGTCTTTGATGCAGCAATTCAGAACTCTAGGCCAGTGCACTTATTACAACTCAACTTAAGTGTTGCAGCAACAGTTGCTGCAGCAATACAGCCTAGAACAGAATTCAAAAACAACAATACTTAACACTTCTGTTGCATTGCCCTTATTCTTTGACTTTATTTTTCATAGCTTTTTGCTTTTCTCCTTTTTTTTTATATATGCTTGGGCAATGACAACAATTACAAATAATTACAAACATTAGTGCTTTATAACATAGCACATTACACAATACATTGACTTTAATTACTTCCTAAACTATGTGCACTTGACCTAATTCCATTCCTTCATGCTTTGCCTTAATATAGCTCAAAGAACCCCCAAACTTAGTTTCTTATGCTACCCTAAGTTTTTAGTAAAAATTTGGCAATTCTCTAGGTCTACCAACAACTAGCTTAGCTTCAGATCATTTCTTATTCACTAAGTCTTTCCTAAGTTTCATGCAAAAGTGTGGGAAAAGGAGCAATAGAGTTCACTTGGAAAATAGGGGCACTAATCACTCAAGTCTCACCATTTCATCACTAAGTTTTGCTCAACTCAAGGTAATCAAAACCGGACCGGACATTGAACCGGAAGAGGTAGCGGTTCAGGGGTTCTTGGGTTCAACTGGTTGAATCGGGGGTTCAACCGGAATTAATTAAATAGATTATTTAATATATTTTTTACAATATATAAAGGATAAAAAACAAAAAAGAATCATAATATGACATAATAAAACTATAATATTCAACAATCATAGATAATTAGATACTATAATGTAAATACTCTCATAGTAATATTAGTGTACACATTTGTTTTTTAATTATTTATTTATTTATTACATCAATTTAATTATAAAAAATGATAAAAAAATATCTCATATACCAAAAATCAACATCATTTATCATTTTTTTTCCCAAAAATCAACTTGGTATACCATTTTTTAAGGAAAATAAACCAAATCCGGTTTTCTGCACGGTTCCCCGGTTTTTGGCCGGTTTCCTGTCCGGTTCCCGGTTTTCAGCCGGTTATCCGGTTTTCACCCCAGGCGGTTCTGGGGTTCATTTGGACCTGATGGGGGTCCGGTTCCCGGTTGAACCGGCCGGTCCGGTCCGGTTTTGACAACCTTGGCTCAACTTAACTTCTAAAATTTAAAATTTTATTCAACTAACTAGCAGACATGCTAATACAATACATAGACCATAGGTCCTCCCCCTTACTTAAGACCTTGCTGTGTCCTCACTGCTCATGCATACTAAAGGGGAAGCCTATTTAAAAGCAAAACAGAAGAAAAACAAACAACTAACACAACTGTTGAGTGCTATCACAGAACAAAAGCACTCAACAGGTTTATTCAAAGAAAGCATTAAAAACATAATTTTAAAAAGACATAAACTAAAAGATTAAGGTGCAGAGGCCCCTGGTTTTGCCCTTAGGCTTTGTCTTGTGGCTGTTCCTCTTCTTGGAGTGTAAGGCTTCTGTCTTTTGGCTTTTGGGCTTATAACAGCATCAGAAGTTTCTATTGCTGCAGCATCATATTGCTGCAGCACTGGTGGTGTATCTGCAACAACACCACCAGCATCAGAAATACCTACCTTCTTTTGGGAAGTTACTGATGCGGCCACAAGCTCAAGAGCCTCTCTTGCAATTCTCTCAGCCTCAACTCTCTTCTGCTCTTCTGCTCTCTGCTGCTCTTCCATTGCTGCAGCATCAGAAGCTGCAGCACCAACAATGCCCTTCACCACAGCAGCAACAGTAGCATCAGTCTGCGCATCTTCTGCCTCAATAACCTTAGTAGCATCCAGCTCTTCTTCCTTTGGTACTTCATCAAGCTTCCTCTTTCTTGCCCTTCTCTTGGACCTTTGCTTCTTTGAAGGTGTAACAGCAACTCCTTCTTCATTGTTGGTAGCATCAATTGTTGCAGCAGGTGAATTGGCAGCATTGGTTGGCATTGATACATGTTCTTTTTCTTGGGGTGGAATTGTGGTGGTCATGGGTGGATTTTCTGGTTGAGTTTCTTGTTGGGGAGTGGATTGGTTTGGTGTTTCAGGGGTGGGTTGGTTAACAGGGGTTAGGATAGGTTGAGATGTGGAGGTGGAAGGTATGTTGGTGGTTTTGGTGATGTTGTGGGTTGGTGGTGGGTCAATTTCTATATCAGTGAGGTCATCCCAATCAGGTTCACTATCATTCTTTTTGTTGCTTCCATCATCAGCCACAGAATCAACATCTTCACTGTCATCCTCCCTATTCAATTAAGCCATTATTTCTTTGTTCTCCTGCTTCTCCCCTTCACTAAGAGATTCTTCATCTTCAGTTTCAAGCAGGTTTTCCTCTTCTTCTCCTACCTTCCTCTTTCCTTTCTTCACTTCCCTTCTCTTTCTTTTCTTTTCAACTACTCTTTCCTCTTCATCATCCACACCAGCCGCATCAAACATTGTTGCATCAAGCACTTCCTCATCTAACACCCATTCTGGAAAAATAGGTGCTTCAACTCCTACAATCTCCTTCAAGTTGGTTGCCAACACTACAGTTAACCATTCTTGCTGCTTCCTCATAAACTCCCAAACAGAGCGTTGCTGCAGCATGAATTGTGGCAGCATGGTGGAATCACCAGATGCTGCAGCAGCCTTTGGCTTTGCCTTCAGAACAGTTGGGAAGGCAGCAAGAGAATACCCCTTCTTTTCTCCCTTGATTTCAACTCCTGCTTTAATGCACAGATCAGTTATAAGACAGGGAAAGAACAAATACCCAGCAGTTTTCCCATGGCAGACCAAAATCTCTCTGCAGGAGCATCATCCTTTCTTTCTCCACATTGGTTGTGTGAGAAGTAGGCAGAAGAGCATGCTTGATGAAACTGAACCAGACCATGGCATCGTGGTTAAGACTACACCTCTTCACCTTGAA
Source organism: Astragalus glycyphyllos (assembly GCA_963573325.1). Taxonomy (NCBI): domain Eukaryota; kingdom Viridiplantae; phylum Streptophyta; class Magnoliopsida; order Fabales; family Fabaceae; genus Astragalus; species Astragalus glycyphyllos. The sequence continues at coordinate 14,980,031 of OY754309.1, forward strand.
TTCATTTGCACTGCAGGGCTCCCAAGGTGTTCCAGGAATGGTGATTGCTTTCTTGATAGACTCCATTTCCCTCTTTCCCCATTTGACGAAGTTCTTTGCAAAGGTTAAGCCATGATAGCCTAATCCCAAGCATTCATTGATTTCCATGGAGTCAAATTTGACATGCACTCCTCTGACTTCAGAAATATACTAGGGCTTGCCATGTTTCTAGGTTACAATTCCTGCATAGAATTCTCGCACGACAGAGGGGAAGAAAAATGATGGGTGCTGCACCAATTGCTCCCACCCCAGTGCTTTCACAGTGGATGTAAATGCAACAGGGGCGTTTTGCAGCACGAAGCCCCTCTCTGCCCAGAAATTCATGGACTGGAACTTCTCAGCATCAATGACATCCTGATTCTTGACATTCTTTTGCCTTGCTTGACTGGATTCTCCTCGCCCAGTGGTTGATTGGCGTTTTCCAGAGGATTTGGTAGCACTCATCTTAGTTCTTGTCATCGTTACACAGAATTTTGGGTTGCGAAGAGGGATTAAGGGTGAATGGATTGCTAGAATGGAGAGGTTGCTGTTTGAGGATTAGGGATTCAGTTTTCACTCGCAACTGAATTGTGATGGTGGAAGGGATGAGAGTGGGTGGTTATAAGGATTAGGGAGAGGCGGTTTTTGCAATTTCTAATCTCAATTAATGAGTTAGCCGTTGAGATTAGGGTGAGGTGTATGGTGGAGGGTTAATGATGGGACGGTTAAATGACTGATTAGACAAAGCACTGATGGTGCGTCAGACTTTGGGAAGAATAATTGCCATTATTTTATTTTTTTCCTCAACTGCCATTCACTGCTGCAGCAATGTTGCTGGAAGCAATGCTGCAGCAACAACTGCTGTCACACCCTCAAACTTCAAATTGCCTTGAATTAATTCCTGCAAAACAACCCTAAAATAAACAAAACACTAATTTATTAGATCAAACTCTGGGCTGCCTCCCAGTAGCGCTTGGTTTAAGAGTCCTCAGCCTGACTTCTTTCCAAGATCAAGGATTTTTCAATTCAGTGGTGATTTTACTCCTCACCACTGTTTCTCCATAATATTGTTTCACCCTTTGACCATTAACATTGAAGGTTTGCTTTCTCACATCATCATACAGTTCCACAGCTCCATGAGGGTATACTTTCATCAATTTGAATGGCCCAGACCATCTAGACTTGAGCTTCAAAGGGAATAGCTTGAGTCTTGAATTAAATAATAGAACTTGATCACCTTCAACTAATTCCCTCTTCTGAATCTTCTTATCATGCCAAGCCTTGGTCTTTGCCTTGTACAATTCAGAACTTTCATATGCAAAGTGCCTCATTTCTTCCAACTCATTCAGTTGTAATAGCCTAGCTTCACCTGCCTTAGCATGATCAAAATTGAGCTTTTTGATTGCCCAATGGGATTTGTATTGAAGCTCCAAAGGCAAGTGGCAAGCTTTGCCATAAACAAGTCTGTATGGAGACATTCCCAAATGAGTCTTGTAAGCAGTTCTGTAAGCCCATAAAGCATCATCAAGATGATTTGACCACTCCTTTCGAGTAGGTCCTACCATTTTCTCCAACATTCTCTTGATCTCCCTATTGGACAACTCTGCTTGACCACTGGTTTGAGAATGATTGCAGTAGCAATCTTGTGCTTTATCCCATATTTGGCCAAGAGAGTTTCAATCAACCTATTGCAGAAGTGAGACCCTTCATCGCTGATTATGGCTCTAAGAGTTCCAAACCTTGTAAAGATGTTTTTATGTAAGAACTTGCTAACAGATTTTGCAGCATCATTGTTGGGTAAAGCAACTGCTTCAACTCACTTAGATAAATAATCTACAGCAACAAGGATGTAAGAGTTGCCAAAAGAAGGGGGAAAAGGTCCCATGAAGTCCATACCCCAACATCAAAGAGTTCAATCTCTAAGATGTTTGTTAATGGCATTTCATTTCTATTTGAAATGTTCCCACTCCTTTGGCAACTATCACACTTTCTAACCAACTCATGAGCATCTTTGAAAATTGTAGGCCAAAAATTACTAGATTGAAGCACTTTTGCTGCTGTCCTCATACCCCCAAAGTGTCCTCCATATGCTGCAGCACCTCTTGTTGTTCTTCGTCAGCCACACATCTTCTTAGTAACTGATCTGGGCACTTTTTGTATAAGAACTGTGTAGCGACCGAAAAATCCGGGAAAGGATTCCTCGAAGGTTCAAAAGATGAAGCCGCCACCAAATTTTAGTTTAAGGGCAAATATTGGAAAAACCCTTTTGGTTTGGATAAGGTCCTTGAGACCAGATTTGGGTTCGGGAGTCGGTTATGCGTGGGGAAGGTATTAGCACCCCACGACATCCTTCCTAAAGAATGTTGCCTTCTAATTAGTTGTATTTTATGTTTATTTTACCCTTTTATTAAAAAGAAGATGACTAAAAATTTTTTTTTTATTTTTGAGCTTGACAGGAGTGGGCCCCTGCTTCTACGTATCTCCAAGTGCGATGGAGAAATCAAAGCTACATAGTTCTTGGAAAAAGTTTTGTTGGTTTGTGTTTTTTATTTAGGGGTTCTAGGTCTTTTGATCCGTAACGGTTCATTCGTCTTAGAACGCTGATCAACCCGATCGTACGATCGACTCAATCCCTCATTTTGAAAAATGGTTTTCTGTATTTGAAAGAGAGAGATGTGTTTGTATTTTTTAGTTCGAATATTGTTTCTTTCAAATAGAAGTTTTAGGGCCTAATCCGTAACGGTTCATTTGTGGCCCTAAAGAGTTGATTAACCCCACCGTACGGTCGATTTAATCCCCTATTTGAAATTATTTATTTATGTATTTTTATTGGTTTTTTGTAAAAGAGATTGATTTATTTAAAGAGGGGTAAAATAATAAAAAACAATGAAATGGGGCGTAGTAGTAAAATAAAGGGTGTGAATAATAAAAATAGAGTATATAAAAAAGGGGGTTGTATTTTAAAAAGAAGGGTGTATTTAAGAAAAGTTACGCAGGGGCTGTATGAAGTAAAATGGGGGGGTGTTGTTAGCAATCAGTTTTTTTGAAAAAACAACAAAGAGAAAACTGAAACAGAAGCCCATATATATACACTATAACCCTAAAAATTGGAACCCTAAATTCATTTCACTCTCTTCCCCAATTCTTTCCAGCGGTGCCACACAAGGGGAGGGGGGGGCGAGAGAGAGAGAGAGAGAGAGAGAGAGAGAGAGAGAGAGAGAGAGAGAGAGAGAGAGAGAGAGAGAGAGAGAGAGAGAGAGAGAGAGAGAGAGAGAGAGAGAGAGAGAGAGAGAGAGAGAGAGAGACGCGAAATCTGGCGAGAGAGGGAGAGAGAAGATGGAGGCGCGATTTCCGGCGAGCTCCACGGCGTGCTTCCGGTGAGATCGCGGTGAGATCGCGGTGAAAGAGAGAAAACGAAAACGCGAGGAGAGGGAAGAAGAGGACGCTCGCGCAAAGAGAGAGAAAGCATGAACGGAGGGGAAGATGATGGTGGTGTACGACGGAGAGAGGGACGGTGGTGACGGTTCTGGTGATGACGATGGTGACAGCGAAGGCGACGATGAACGATACGGTGGTGATGCGTCTACGGTGAACAAGGGTCGGGACGACGACGGTTCTACGGCCATCGACCACCGTCTACGGTGGTCGGACTCTAAGTAGGTGACTTTTGCTATTTTTTGGTTTTTTATGGCTTTCTTCTACTCCTATTCTGATCTTCTTCTTCCTATTTTTTGTTTGATTAATTTTTTTACATAAACCCTAATCCCCAAATTTTACCCTAATTTCGTAATTGATTTTAAAAGCCTAATTTTTAAACTCTAACTTTCAAAAACTGAATTGTTAATCTAATTTTCCCTAAAAAAACAAACTCTAATTCTGATTCTAATCCTTTTTAAAACCCTAATCCTAATTTCAATGGATCTGGTTGTTATTTTTCTAAATCAGAATTAACAAAACAACTAATCGACCTAAATTATTTCTATTTATTTAACCTAAACACATTTTTTAGCTTTTTTTGATCTGTTTCAAAACTGTTTTTTAAGCATATTAGCTAATATACTAATACTGATATATACAAACTGAAATACAGGAACGAATAATATACAGGAACAACTAATATTATAGTATTTCAGAAACACTCATATAACCTATACATACACATTTTTTGAGCAATAAAAAAAACAATGACCAACCTCTAACGCCAGCCTCTGTTCTTCTCTTGTTTGATTAAGATCACTACTACTACTGCCTTTCTTCACTGTTGCTGCTTCTGAATAGTGTTACTCTTGTGTGGATTTTCGTGTAATATTTTCTTTCCTCTTTTTGTCTGTGTTTCTGTCTTTTATAGCTGAGAATGAAAATCATGAATTGATTGTCCCTGATTATTTGTTTCCTTTTTCAGGTCACAAACAGCTGTGACAGCTGCTGAGCAAGGTGCAGAATTAGGGTTCAACAGCAGCCAAGAAGCAGATTGGATCTTGGGCTTTTTCCATTTTTTTGTAATTTTTGTAATTTTCGTTTTTGGGTTTTTTGGTGTATTTTGTAAACATTTTGGACTTTTGGACATTAACCTGATTCTATAAATTCTGGGTATTTTTGTAAATCATTTTTTGGGATGTTTTTTGATTAAAATAAAAGCAAAAACGGAATGGGCCAAACCAAATAAAAGTTACAACGAGGCCCAATTAGAGAAATAGGCACCAATTGCACAAAACGTTCAAAAATAGGCCCAAAAGAGATGAATCCAGCTTAGGCACAAATGTACAAATAAGTCTAATTAAATAAAAATGCGTTTTAGCTCGATTGATTAACTTATCAAAAATCCACCTAATTGAATTAGGCAACTTCGAGTGAGTTAGGAAACGATCTCAACACTAAAGCTAAAATAGAACGGACAAAATTGGGGTATGACAAACGGTTCATCCCAAAAATACTGCTTGACATTGTGGAAGAACCTCTTCTTCTGTTGGTAATTCAGATCACATGGTACCACTTTGCTGACTAGAAAGTTGACAATGTCTGTATACCAAGGTGTTGCAGCATCTGTTGCTGCCGAATCAATAGCTAACAATTGTTCATCAGGGAAGCATTCCTTGATTTCTCCACTATGATTACCTGCATTATCACCTTCCAATCTAGACAAATGATCAGCAACTTGGTTCTCCACCCCCTTTTTATCTTTAATTTCAATATCAAATTCTTGGAGGAGGAGAACCCATCTTATTAGCCTAGGTTTTGCATCTTTCTTAGCAATCAAATACTTAATGGCAGAATGATCAGTGAAAACAATTACTTTTGTGTCAACTAAGTATGATCTAAATTTATCAAATGCAAAAACCACAGCTAATAATTCTTTTTCAGTGGTAGTATAATTCAATTGAGAATCAATAAGTGTTTTGCTAGCATAATAAATAGAATGAAAGACTTTTCCATACCTCTGGCCAAGGACAGCACCTATGGCATAATCACTAGCATCACACATTAGCTCAAAAGGCTTGCTCCAATCAGGAGTTACTATCACTGGAGCAGTAACTAGAGCATTCTGCAGTTTCTGGAATGCTGCAGCACATGATTCATCAAATACGAATGGAGTGTCATGCTGCAGCAATTGACATAGTGGCTTCGAAATTTTGGAGAAGTCCTTAATGAATCTTCTATAGAACCCAGCATGTCCCAAGAAGCTTCTAACACCTTTAACATTTGTTGGAGGATGCATCTTCTCAATTACCTCAACTTTGGCTTTATCAACCTCAATTCCCCTCTTTGAAATCTCGTGTCCCAACACAATTCCTTCTTGGACCATGAAGTGGCATTTCTCCCAATTCAAGACCAAGTTGGTTTCTTCACATCTATCCAGAATCTCTTCTAAGTTGTCAAGGCACAATTGGAATGTTTCCCCAAAGACAGAAAAATCATCCATAAACACCTCCATAGATTTTTCAATGAATTCAGAAAAGATTGACATCATACACCTTTGAAATGTTGCTGGTGCATTGCACAACCCAAATGGCATTCTCCTAAAAGAAAAAGTACCATAAGGACAAGTGAAAGTAGTCTTTTGTTGATCTTCAGTACTATGGCTATTTGATTATAACCAGAGTATCCATCCAAAAAGCAATAGAACTCTTTGCCAGCAAGCCTATCAAGCATCTGGTCCATGAATGGTAAGGGGAAATGATCTTTTCTTGTGGCCTTGTTGAACTTTCTATAATCCATGCAAATCCTCCACCCAATTACTGTTCTTGTAGGAATTAGCTCATTCTTCTCATTAGCTACCACTGTGACTCCTCCTTTCTTTGGAACACATTGCACAGGGCTCACCCATGCACTATTTGATATAGGATACACAATGCCAGCATCGAGCCACTTGATAATTTCCTTTTTCACAACTTCCTTCATGATGGGATTGAGTCTCCTCTGCCCTTCAATGCTATTCTTAGCATTTTCATTAAGAATAATTCTATGCATGCAGATGGTAGGACTAATCCCCTTTATATCAGCCATTTACCACCCAATTGCCTTCTTATGCCTCTTTAGGGTAGTAATGAGATCATGTTCTTGACTTTTGGATAGGTCAGAAGCAATGATCACAGGCAATGTATCATTTTCCCCTAAATAGGCATACTTGAGGTGCTTGGGTAGCTCTTTAAGCTCAAGCACAAGAGGTTTCTCAATGGAAGGCAAATTTCTTCTAAGATTGGAATCCTCAAGCTCAAGAGATTCATACTGTCTACTCCAAATTTCCTTCACAATGGCCTCCTCATGCAACATTCCTTCTTCCACAAGTTCACTTTTGTCAATTTCAGCAAGAGCCTTCACCAAATGGTCACTTTCCTTGTGGAAGTGTTTCTGAACCACAGAATCAAGAGACACTACAAAGGAACACTCCTCAGTTCCTTGGTTAGGAAACTTGAGAGCATTCATCACATTGAACTTTATCTCTTGATCATTGACTCTCATAGTCAATTCTCCTTTTTGCACATCAATTAGAGTCTTTCCAGTAGCCAAGAAAGGTCTTCCAAGAATTATAGGCACTTCCTTATCTGCATCAAAATCTAAAATCACAAAGTCAGAAGGAAATACAAATTTATCTACCTTTATCAAGACATCTTCAATGATTCCTTCTGGGTATGCAAAGATCTATCTGCAAGTTGGAGAGTAACAGTTGTAGGTCTGGCAACCCCTATACCCAACAGAGTGAAAACAGACTTAGGTATCAAGTTGATGCTTGCACCTAAGTCACAAAGAGCTCTGCCAGTATAGGTTTCACCAATTGAACAATGAATAGTGAAACTGCCTGGATCCTTCAACTTGCTTGGAAGCTTGCTTTGCATGATCATACTACATTCCTCTGTCATAGCTACTGTTTCAAATTCTCCAAGTCTTTTCCTCTTAGAGAGCACATCCTTCATAAACTTTGCATAGTTGGGCACTTGCTGTAGTGCTTCTACTAGAGGAACATTGATGTGAAGTTGTTTTAGCACCTCTAGAAATTTGCCAAATTGCTTGTCTTGCTGTGCCTTTTTCAACCTTTGAGGAAAAGGTGGAGATGGAACAGGTTGATCAGCAACTGGTGATGGAACTGGTGCAGCATCAGATGTTGCAGCATCAACTGTGACATCATCTGTTGCCTTCTTTTTTTCATCTTTTTGATTTTTTTGGTTTTTGTTGGTGCCATCACTGGGATCAGTAGATGGTCCATTCAAGTCATTCCCTTTAGATGATGATTGTTTAGTAGTGGATGGTAATGATCCACTAGGTCTTTGGGTAAGAGCAGTGGCTATTTGACCAATTTGATTCTCCAAGTTCTTGATTGCAACCCCTTGAGTTTGATATTGAGTTTTTGTTTCATTCATGAAGGCCTTGAGCATGGTCTCCATAGAGTTTTCAACTGCTGGTGCTGTTGCCTTGGGTTGAGCAGGGAATCCTGGTGGTGTTGCAGGAGTTGTAGCAGGTGTTGCATTGTTGCTCCATTTAAAATTAGGATGGTTCTTCCACCCAGGATTGTAGGTACGAGAATATGGATTATTGTTCTTGTCATATCCCACATAGTTGACTGAAATAGGGTTTGCAGGGCATTCTTCATACAAGTGGCCTCCTCCTCAGTACACACAACTAGCAGAACCCACTGGTACTTGTTCAATTGCTGCTACCTTAGTCTCTCGTACAGGTTCAGTTGCTGCAGCAAGTGTTGCACTCATATTTTTGATCATGTTAGACAAAGATGCAACCTGAGCAGATAAAGCAGTAACTTCACTCACTTCATGCATACCAGCAACTTTCTTCTGAGCACTAACCCTGGCTGTTGGCCATTGATAGCTATTTGCAGCAATAGTTTCAATAAGATCATAAGCATCTTGGTAAGAGCCATTCAGCAAGACTCTTCCAGAAGAAGCATCAAGCATCAGTCTAGTTAGAGGTTCTAAACCATTGTAAAAAATTTCCATTTGACAAACCACAGGCAACCCATTATGTGGACATTTCCTTAACAACTCTTTGAATCTTTCCCATGCTTCAAACAAAGTTTCAAATTCAGTTTGTCTAAAAGATGTAATTTCAGTTCTCATCCTGGCATTCTTGATAGGTGGCGAATATTTTGTGATAAATTTCTCAACCATCTCATTCCAAGTAGTGATAGAGTTAGGTTCCAAGGAATTTAACCAAACCTTAGCTCTATCCTTCAAGGAATAAGGGAAAAGTTTAAGTTTAAAAGCATCATCACTTACACCAGGGAGAATGAATTTACTACAAACTTCTACAAATTGTTTTAAATGCAAATGTGGGTCCTCAGTGGGTCCTCCACCAAATTGCCCTATTATTTGAAGCATTTGAAACATCATAGGCTTAAATTCAAAATGAGTTGTGGCAAGTTCAGGCCTCACTATGCTAGTTTGCATAGTGTGAGGGTCAAAAATTGCATAATCCCTCATAGTTCTGTCCCTGTCATTAGCCATGCCTATGACTGTTTCATTCAAAACTTGTCTCACATGCTCAGGTTGCTCACGGTGCTCAGTGGCAACTATAGTATGTCTGTCAGAAACATGGTTGCTAGGAGGTGGTGTTTCCCCATGATTAGAAGGTGTTGGTGTAGCCATATTGAAAGCTCTGCCCAATGAAATAAGTCCTGAGTGATCTTGATCCCTTCTCAAAGCCCTAAACAATCTTTCTATTTCAGGATGAAGTGGGAATTCTGGTGAACTGCGCCTGTGCATATGCTGCAGCAACAGTTGCTGTAGCAATTCTAATACTGAACAAACAGAAATAGAGCACCAAAATTAGCAACAAAAATCACTAGTTTGCCAATTAATTAAACAGTGTTTTAAGCTATTTAATCCCCGGCAACGGCGCCAAAAACATGTTGCATAAAAACGTGATAGTGCAAGTATACACTGTCAACAAGTAATATAGAAGAAGTAAAGTTCGTTCCCACGAGGATTAGCACTTAAACAAAGCTTAATTTAATCAACAAATTAGTGATGGTAAAGATAAAGTAAATGACACAAATGTTTGGTAACATGCACAATAATAAAAAGGTATCAGGGTAATAAAGGTCAGATGATTGGAACAAGTTGAGATGCATTTACTTTCTGTAATTTCATTAAAGTGCACATAATGATATGTTAAGTGCTGCAGCATTAGGTGCTGCAGCATTAGGTGCTGCAGCAATGGATGTATTTTCTCAAATACTTGCCACTAGGGTTTGGCTCTCAAAGTGTATCTCTAGACCTTAAAAGTTACGCCCTAGGCTGCTTAGGCACCCGCAGTATTCACCTTATGGCTTATACCCTCCCTATCTCTAGGGTTTAAGCAAGAAACACCAATATCTCTATTAATGCAACAAATCATATTATCTTGTGAGGTAAATTTAAAAACCATCTCTGAATTCATAAATGTTACTTAGATTAGACGGCCAATCCTAATCTAAGATGGAAGTATTAAAACGTACAAGATAAAATGCTCAACACTTAAACATACTTCATTAATAGCACAATAAATTCATTACATCAAGTTTGCATCCCAACTATAAGAAGTTAGCTCATGTTGAGCTTTAACAACAAGAAAAATAACTTAAACATAAATGAGAAAGTCATGCTACAAATTCGAGAAGAGAGTTTACACTACAAATCGTTGAACCAAGAGAATGAAGCTCCAAAGAAGTTCAATGAAGCACACTCCAGCTCTTCAATCGTAGCTTCCTCCAAGAAATGAAGCTATAGTGTTGCTGCAGCAATAACAGTTCCAGCACTTGATCTTTTTGGTGAGCTTGAGAAGGCACGAATTGGAGGCTATCTCTATACCTCGTTTTCCGGCTTGCCCTAATTGAGGAATGAGGGTCCTATTTATAGATGAGGCCCAAGATCCAATGGTAACCCTAAATTGGAGGCGCCTCTTGTCCTTCCATGAGTGCACAAAGTCCCTTTTGCCCATATTCCTAGGTCATCAGCGAATATTTTTTGATTAGCACGCACACCCATGCTAGGTGCTGATTGATAGCTGTCTTTTCCTCAATTTCCGTGTTTCCTTCAGCTTTCTCTCTCATGTTGCGCATTTTTGCATTGCTGCCACGTTAGATGCTGGAGCAATTAGGCAAACACATTAAACCCACAATTGGGCACCAAAGTGCCAAATATAACAAATTAAAGCATACACCTTAGACTAATTCTCAACTACCATATTTACAACATTAATCACAATATTACTTGAGAATTAACAATGATTTAAGCTTGAAATAAGAGGTAATAACCATCATAAATGATTGTTATCAGTGAGCTCTGATGCCGATTGAAGTGACTAAGTTACATAATAAGGGGGGGGGGGTTGAATTGTGTACCCCTTTTTAATTTCTCAAACCTGAAATCTTCTCAACAAACTGTTCTCAAGCTTAACTTGAAGATGAGAAGGTTAAGATTAGTTGTAAAAACAGTCAACACGTAAAACAAGCAAGACAAGTATAAACTATGCAAGAGAAATAGTTTTCGAACAAAGATTAGTAGGTTGATGGATTTAACCTTCTATTGGTTTGAAAACAGTCTTAAGTGCAAAGCAGTTTAAACAATAGTTAAAGAAAGCAGTTTAAAAAATACAGAGGAGTTATAGAGGTTCACCCGATATAGGCTACGTCCTCTCTTCACTTCCAAGTGAATATTTCCACTATTCTCCAAATAGCTATTACACTTGCTTTGGCTCAACCACAAAATATCTACAACAACCACTTTCTTTTGATCACCACACAAAAGACATGTGCACTCTACAGCTTCAGCAAGTTGTATTTACCTACTAAGAAACTCTCTCCTGGTTTCCTAAAGGTATTTCTTTTCAACTCTCACCAACACTCACCTCACAATCTAGGTATATTGATGGAATGTTCACAACACACGATTACAACAATGGTTTTGGGGTTTTGGGATTTAAGAGCTTGATACAAAGTAGATACACTGTGAGAAGGTTAATTGCTTTGAGAAACTTGACTTTGTGTATGTTGCAATTAACTCTGATGCTTTTCGATCTTCAGAATGAACTCTTTAAATAGCCAAGGAAGATGAATATAGCCGTTAGAAACTTGAAGAGAGCCATTTGGGATATCCATTGGTCCATAGGAGTGATGTGAAGTAAGGTACAAAAGTTGGCAGCTTTTTAACCTTCTCATGACTTGCTTTGGGCATTATCTGAACCACTGAACCTTCTTTAGCTGGATATGTACTCTCCTACTATGCTACTCAACAGCTATGACTTGAGTTGCTACAGTTGGCCAGCCTGAAACTGATTTAAACGAACCTTCTCAAGCTTCCTAGTATGAACTAACACTCCAAATGTACAAAGGGAATAATCAAGCATTTCCTCTTTATGGCTTGAAACACTCCAGCACATTTATTGCAAGATATCTTCATTTAATGCAACTGAATATTGATAACTCTTATTTATATAGAGTTATTTATATGTTCAAGACTTAAATCTATGCGAGTTTCTAAGTGATATTGTTGTTAAAGTAGTTAATATGTGTTGTTTAGAGTAAAAGAGGGTTAGGAACTGATTTGTGATCATTTGGCACTTTTGGTGCCCCATGTTGTATTTTAATGTGTTTGTTCAATGCTACAACATTATATGCCCCTGCAATCAATGCCCCAGCATTAGTGGCAGATTGAAATGCTCCAGCATTACGAATGAGAAATTACTTCAACCTTAGAAGACTCAACCATGAAGAAACCTCACTCAAGGGAGCCACCTTTTGAGGACACTTGCCAATTTGCTATAAGACCTCTTCTCTTTAATAAAGCAAAGGTCAAATCTACTTTTAGAGGCACTTGGACAAAGAAATCAAATTCTTCTCTAAGGAAACCCAACTATGAAGAAACCTCATTCAAGGGAGCCACTTTTTAGGGACACTTGTCAATTCCCTATAGGACCTCTTTTCTTTAATTATTGAAAGATCAAATCTACTTTTGAGGTACACGGGTTCAAGTGAAATCAACTTCTCCTCCAAGCAAACTTAATCTTCAAGAAAGCTCACACATGAAGTCTATAAGTACTCTCATCTCATCTTTCACAGGTAGACCAGAATTCACTCATTAAAATCATATTAGAGTTGGCTTCATTGGAAGAGGAGGAACTTGACAACTTTTTCCTTCATCTTCATGCAACTGCATTTTGCACAAGGAATGCTCCCTGCACAGTGTAAATAGAAGCGGTGTTCCAGCATTATGGGGCTGATTTATGCAAAGGGAACTAAACAGTGTATCTTCTACTCTACTTTTTTTCCTTTTGTGTTTTTCAGTAATATGAACATGTTATTTAGATTAGTTTGTATGTCCTTAGTAATGTTAAGCAGGAGCTAAACTCTCTTGTAGTTGGGATGCCATAAACTTTGTAATGATCCTTTAACTAGTTTTATGTTATATATTGTTGTTTGCATTTTAGTTCTTGCATGATAACTCTTTCATATTCATCTTTAGAATTAGCCAGCTAAAAGTGAATGCAAATTATAAATTCAGACATGGTTTATAATTGGAACTCAACAACTAATATGGGTAAGTGTTTAATGAAGGAAACTTTATTATTTCCAAGCTAAAACCTAGACATAGGATAGCATAGTCCACAGGGTGATAATGTGGGTACTTCATATACAGGGGTGAATTTATTTAGAGCTTAGACATAAGACTTGTAATGAAACCCTGGCGTTAGTTGCTGAAAAGCACGCATCAATTGCTACAACATCCATTGCAGGAGCATCAATTGTTGCAGCATCCATTGCTGGAGCATCATATATAACATAGTACCGTTAAAAGTGATTTACTTAGTGGGCAGCATTCCAACTACTCTCTCATCATATATTTCATCCTAAGTCAACTGACTTGCTTGTTTATTTTACGTTTGTTTACATTCTTGCATTCCTACCATATTGTTTATTGGTTACCTTTCCCTAGTGAACTATTGATTTTAAACTTGTAAATTAATCTAATCCCTGTGGGAGTGATACTCTACTTTCACTTTATTACTTGTTGCGACTGTGTATACTTGCACATCACCTTTTCGCACACCAAATATCATTCAATGTTAGTGGTTTCTTTCAGATACGTAAAGATCCTTTTGACAGTTTTTAAGTGAGTTTCTCTAGAATCTAATTGAAATCTAGCTCATAAGGATTAACTAAACATTATATATGGTCTTGAAGCAATTAAGTATAAGAGTGATCCAATTATACCTCTATATATCTTTTGGTCAACCTTATCGCTTGCTTCACATTTGCCAAGAGCACATGTTGGATGCGTTAGTTTACTCATGGAGTCTTCAAGCTTGAACTTCTTTATAGGCTCCTTTACATACTTTCTCTGGTGTATATAAATTCCTTCTTTGCTTTTATTGATTTGAATTCCTAAGAAGAACTTTAGTTCTCTTATCTTGCTCATCTCAAATTCATTCTACATAAGTTTAGAAAAATCCTTACCAAAGGACTCATTTGTAGCGCCAAATATTAGATCATATACATAAGTTTGCACTAAGATACAATCCTTTTTGAATGATTTTCTAAATAAGGTGTTATCTACTAGACCTCCTTCAAAATCATTTGTCATTAACAAGGAACTTAGACTATCATACCAAACTTTTGGAGCTTGCTAAGACCATAGAGTGCATTTTTAAGTTTAAAGAAATGTTCGAGAAATTCAATGTCCTCAAAGCTAGGAGGTTGTTTTACATATCCTCTTCTTCGTTTGAAAAACCTTATAAGAATGCGCTTTTCACATCCATTTCCTATAAAACTTTTTTTTTGTCTAGAGGTCTTTGACCACGATCCCGTTTGGCCGGGAGGTAATTAAAACCAGGTCCAATTTGTTCCCTCGTGAAGGATCGAATCCGAGTACTAGCCAAATTTGTCCTTTTAGATGGAGTTTGTTAACCACTTGCACTCAAGCTTGTCGTTTGCATTATTAGTCTCTAACGTTAATTATTGCTGATTGGGCTAACAGAAATCATGACTAGACATGCCACATGGACATTTTAATTGATGAGGCGTCCATGTGGCATGCTGACTCATATTTTTTATTAATTATATGTATTTCAGTTTTAATAAATTTATTTTAAAATTAAAATTATTAAAAAAAAAAAACAAAAACTGTTTCTTCTTCTTCTTCAAAATACAAACACTTTCACAAATCCCCTTCAATCCATTTCTCTTCAGTCTTCAAATGCATCACAGATCCCCTTTGGTCCACTTCCTCTTCTTCGCAAATTGCAAATCAAATCCCCAAATCTTCAAGCCAAGACTTCGAAAAATCAAGTTTCCTTTTCTTCAATCTGCGTTTCTTGGTTGTTTGGTTCATGGGGTTTCTAGGTTTCTGTGTTTCCTATGTTCTGGGTTGTATGTGAAAGGTTTCTGGGTTCAAAATTTTGGGGCTTCTTTCAAGCTGAGATTTGGGGTTCAAATTGTACATGAAGTGAGATGAAGATTTGCGGTTTCTAGTTGTATTTCTTGTTGAATCTGGTTGTTAAAGCTTAACTTCAAATACAGAAACGAAAATTTATGATATGTACCCATCATCATCTTCGTGGTGAATTTGTTGTTCAGGGTTTTCTTTGTTGCTGAATAGAGATTCTGGGAAATTAGGGATTTGGAGAGCGGAAAAAGAAAGTGGGAAAATTAGGGATTCTGGCAATTTTGAAGTTGAACAGGGTTGTTGTTGTTGTTGTTTAATTTAAAAAAAGTGAAAACTGAAAGAATTATAATTAATAAAAATGTCCATGTGGCGGGCCTAGTCATGATTCTGCTATCCTAGTCATGATTTTGTTAGCCCAATCAGAATGATTATAATAAAAACGGAAAAATATGATGGAAAACAAACTATTTTGTTAATGTAAGAATTAAACTTAGAATGACCAAATTTTAAAGGGACTAAAAATATATTTAACCTAGATTTAAATACGTATTTAATCCCTGCAAATGTCCCTATTTTTCGATTTAGTCACTGCAATTTCTTTTTTAAATACGTCCCTGCAAAATAACTTTTTTTGAATATGCCCTTCAGAAAGTTGGAATTTTAAATACATCCCTGCAAAATAACTTTTTTTTTAAATACGTCCCTGCAAAATAACTTTCTTTTAAATACGTCCCAACAAAAAAAATTGTGATATTTTGCAGCAACGTATTTAAAAAAAAGTTATTTTGTAGGGACGTATTTAAAGAAAAGCTATTTTGCAGTAACGTATTTAAAAAGTTTATTTTGTAGGGACGTATTTAAAAAAAAATTATTTCGCAGGGACGTATTAAAAAAAAATTGCAAAGACTAAGTCAAAAAACAGGGACTAAATACATATTTAAACCTTTAACCTATAATTCAATAACCATGTAATAAACTGAGTTTTTTTTATTAGTGGACAGTATGCAAATCATTAACTATGTACTTTTTAGTGGTTTTAAAAATGGAAATTAATTTTGTAAAAAAATGCTAACCAATCAATCAAAAGATGAACTTAATTAACAAATTATTTACAATTAATCATGTACTTTTGAGTAGCTGCCAAGAAAAAAATAAACTCATTAACGAAGTTCTAAACTAGATAGTTTAACTATTTACATATCTACAATCATGAATCATCCATGAATGGTAACATATTTACTGTGAACGTTTTATCCTTTACCACATATGACCTAATTCCACCTTTATTTAGATTTTACTTCAACTTAAATCAATATTATTCAATCAAAATGTAGGATAACGTGCCAGATAATTCCAACTATCTAATACCATAAACACCCTTGATTAGAAAACACGAGCATTTAATCATTCAATAATTAGAAACAATTACAATTGACCACCTTGTCAGCAACATTTTTAGAAGCCAACGTAGGATTTGTAGCAAGAAATAGCACAAGAATTTTATCTACAAACTTACAAATTATTTACAGAAGCCAGATCTCGTAGGATGTGATTAACAAATCTGGTTTATACTCGTACAAGGCATTGTAAGCTCCATGCAATAGCATTAAACCATCTTAGAAGCCTTGAGAGCGACTTTACTGCTTGCATGAACACCCTTTGCGGCAAGTTTTATCAGTGCACGGCTTTGGTACAGCCTGTTATTAAATTCAAATTCAAAATATTAAACAGTACTTGACCAAAATAAATATATATTAAACAGTACAAAGTTAAAAAAAATAGTATGGGAAACGTTGCCATTGGCATGCTGCGTTTTGGTAGCACTTTAATTAATGCTAAAACTCATTGACCTAACTTGGAGAATTAAGTCACAAATGCGAGTTTAGTAGAGATCAGACACTCCACCCATCTCGAGAACACAGCTAAGTGTTGAAAACGCAAGTGATATGAGAACAATGCGAGTTGTTTTGGTCATTTACAATAAACACATATAAAGGACCAAAACAACTCTCCCCGGTCATTTTGTGTAAAAGACCAAAAAAAGAGACCATCCACATGATATGAAAATGATCATTGAATGGTCAGAAAATAGCTAACAAGATTAAAATATTTGCAGTATTGATAATTGATAATTTGATACATTAAACCCAAGTTCCTTACATTTATTAAATTGTTTCCATCTTCACTATATATATATATATATGTATGTATATATGTATATATATATATATATGTATATATATAATTTTTTAATGAGCATTGATCTGTATAAAATAAACTATAATCTCTCCCAACAAAATCATATAATGTGCACATTTTTAGACAAAAGGCATCATAATAAAGGAAGAGATCTCAACTATGTTAGCGCTCCAATCTTTGTATATTGTCTTTTTGATCTTTAAAAATGTTTTATGAATCTATGATACAAATTTATGATGCATCTACAATGATATGCTGCATATACAAAATTCAACACAGGCTTAAGCACGCACACACACACACCAAATCCATGCAGGTTTACGAGGAAATCCCTGCTTAAAATTCACATGTCAGCAACCATATAGTTCTTGGTAGATCATACGTGCAGCTAATATACTTACGTTTATAATATCACAACAAAAGGAAGCAATGAATTTAATCTAGGACTTTATATAAATTGTAATCATGGTATGGATCGCTTTGTCAAGACCAGACCAGGTAAATATGTATGTTCTTGAAAGCATGTGATGCGGACCTCATTAATGAAGGACGAAATGGTAAAATGGGGTTAAAGCTGATATTTTGTAATGAAGGGCACATTGGGAATAATCCTAAAGTTTATGAAAGAAAGAAGTGGAAACCAATTACTTGGGGACCATTAGCACACAAGCACTCAACCTGATGTAACAACCTGCCAACGTGGCAGTGGGTAGAAGGGGAGGAATATTCAGCATGATTTAGAGAGAGAATAGGGGGTATAAGAGGGGGAATTAGTTACTGTTTCAATAGGCTTGGATTGGGATAGGACTTGGGCTGGGAATTGGCATTGTTCTTGCCATTTCACTATTTCTATCTTTTCATTCTGCATTTCCTTGTAAACACTCCATCCAATTCTGAGAGATCCTCAGGATTGAGTAAATAGAGGGAGAGACAGAAGGAGCACAGGCGGCCTTGACACTCGACGCTATGAGAATGGTGAACGCAAGGGAGCGGGTGAGCCATGGGTCGAAGGTGACCCGAAAATTCAACGGAGAACCAGTGACGACGAGAACTGGGGTCGACCACCGGAGGAGGAAGATGTTGAAGCGATGGATACTAAGGTGCAACCGGAAGAACAAACGCTGGTGGAAGAACTGAAGCCAGCAGATTCGCCAGCGCCGGTGATAGGTGGTGGCACAACCATGGCCAAGGCGACGCCAGCAAACGATTTGGGGAAAATCTTTCTTTCTCGCATGATGGTTCTGTGCGACAGAGAGGTGGAGGAGGAGTGGAGCCGCGATGATGGCGCAGCGCCGGCGACGGCGACGAGAGGTGGAGCGTTGGCGACGGCGACGAGGGGTGGAGCGACGGCGAAGAAGATGGAGCGTGATGGTGAGGAGCGATCTCGCATTGCTGAGTGGTGCAAGAGATTGGAATTGGAGACAGCGAAGGAAAGCAAGGCTGACAGGGAATTGGATTTGGATCCTGTTGTAATCTCTTTGGGCCAGGCCCAGTATTTGATATATACACCTCCCCAATTCATTAACATGAAGTGGGTGCTACAAGCAGTAAAAGGAATGGGGCCAGAAAGAAAGACCAAAGTTGTTTGGGATCTAGATGATTTGGGCTTCACTTACAACTCATTGGGCCAAACCCAAGTCAAGGTTGGTAACTCTGATTTATTTTATAGTGAGGGGGGTGTTAACAGTAATGACTAAAAAGGAAAATAAGAATATGAGGTTTGATCTGGCTCAAAATGAGATGGACCCCACTTTTAATTCTAGAGTTACTGTTGGTAAATCAACCCATAAATGTCCAATTGCTTCGTTTAATTCAGCCCAATTTAATAAAGAAGGAAGGGTGTTTCAAGAAGAAAAGGGAGTGAAGCATGGAATGAACACGAACCTAGAACACGTGGGCATCACTTTGGTTGAAACTGCTGAAGGGAAAGAAGTGTGGGTGAGCAGGAGCTGTAGCATGTATATTTCTCTCATAATAAAGCCTCGTCTTTCCCATAAGTGGGATCCAGGTGGTATCATTTTAATGGTAGAATTAAGAGGCTTAGACCAATTAAGAGAAGTGAGCCGAAACCAAAAGTTAAAGGGAATTACTTATGTTATGAATGCAAGTGGAAATTCAATTCTTCCCTACGGTAATGTGATTGTGTATGGGCAAGGATTTACAACATGTGTGTGGATGGGCAAGCATTTGGGATACCTTACCAAGGAAGAGATCTCTACTTCAGGTATTGTATTAGAAGAACGCCCATTTTTTTATAGCAACATTTACTGCAAAGCCTTAGAGCCTGCAATAGATTGTGATTGGATTAGTGTAGATGTTGAAAGCAATGTACACACTGGTCCACACATACAGTTGCCTTTTGTGGGATTGGAAGCATTTGGTGTGAGCTTAGTTGAAGTTGCGGTCTCACTGTTTCACTCAAGGTGGAAAGGTTTTTTGGAGAATTATTTGGTGTCTAATGATATGTATACACTTGTAACAAGGCTAAGGAACCATTGTTGAAAGTCTTGTCAAACTTGATCTTCCTCAATAACCTTTTCTCATGTGATGATTTAGTGGTGCTGCCAAATGGGAAAGAGATGCGAGTGCAGGTGTATGTTGTGGGATCTTATGTTGATGGGAATGACTTTTCGGCAACAACTTTGATTGAAGGATGTAAGAAATATGGGCAGGAAAGTATCAGAGAATATGAGTTTGTTGCTGCTGCAGTGATGTGTTGGCATTTAACAATTCTGATCAGACAATGGGATCCAGGACAACTCACTTGTCCTATGACAGCTACTGCTTATGGATATCATTGGAATGTTTTCTTCGATTTCCTTCATTCGCTCAGCTTTCTATTTGACAGAGGCAGTTTGTTAGTTTCTTGCATTGCTTGGTCATCATGCTTCCAATTATGGGATCCTGGAGGAAGACTTTTACTAATGTTAGAATACCATTGTCCGATCCAACAAATGAAAGTACTTGAGTTAAGCCAAGTCATGCATGAAGATGTGGAGGTCTTAACCAAAGGGAAGCAACACCCCACTTGCGAGCCAATGGAGTCACTAAGGAATTTTCTGAAATCTCACCTTGAGGACAAGGTGAATTTTGAAGGGGAACGTGTTGATGCGGACCTCATTAATGAAGGACGAAATGGTAAAATGGGGTTAAAGCAGATATTTTGTAATGAAGGGCACATTGGGAATAATCCTAAAGTTTATGAAAGAAAGAAGTGGAAACCAATTACTTGGGGACCATTAGCACACTAGCACTCAACCTGATGTAACAACCTGCCCCAACGTGGCAGTGGGTAGGAGGGGAGGAATATTCAGCATGATTTAGAGAGAGAATAGGGGGTATAAGAGGGGGAATTAGTTACTGTTTCATTAGGCTTGAATTGGGATAGGACTTGGGCTGGGAATTGGCATTGTTCTTGCCATTTCACTGTTTCTATCTTTTCATTCTGCATTTCCTTGTAAACACTCCATCCAATTCTGAGAGATCCTCAGGATTGAGTAAATAATACAAAGGATTGTTCATTTTGTTGTTCTATGTATTTGGGTACCCATCAGCATGATAACAGTTTTAGAGGGAGAGAGAGAGTTACCCAGCCAAAGCAAGTCCCCACGTAGACAGAGCATAAAACAACTTTCCAGCATTCCAAATATCTATTATCTTTTCCAGTTTGCCGGTTTCATGCAGTGCTTTTGATAGCGCTGTCATCAGATAATTTAAAATGAGATAAAAACATTTGTTGCTTAATTCCATCACAATAGCAAAAAGTGTGTTAGTTGGATACTTCATGCAAAATCATATCAATGTAAATATTGTCAGTGATTAAAAGGAAAATAGAAAATAGTATAAAAGAATAAATATATCTACAGAACAAGCATCATATATCATTTATCATATATCATATATAAAGCATGCCAGTGGTTCCAGCTACCAAATCCAAAGGAATCAAAAAAATCAATATAATAGAAATTAATAGTGTTTGATTCAAAGAAGAGCGAGGGAGGGGAAAGGAGGGAAATTCCCAGATATTCTGTTTGGAGATGATCATACAAATAGGCGAGACAAGGTTCATTTGCAAGGGAAGGGGAGGGATTAAGAGAGAATAAAACTAATTTACTATGTACCAATTGTTTGGCTCATTTTGTCCAGCTTTGGAGAGAGCAAAAGAAGTCAGAGAAGAACATGATCAGGAGGGTTAGTCATGGCGAAAGCAATGGAGGAATGGCCTGAAACAGTGCGAAAAATTGTGGCTGGGTCAGCGGAGGAGACAAAGAAGAGGACATGGTGAGGGATGAGAGAAAGAGGAATGGTGGGTTAAAGCCTCAAAGGCAAAGGAACGGGGAGGTAGGTGACAGCATAATAGGGTTGCTAGGAAAGAGGATAGTTTTGGTTTTCTTAACATAAGTTACAACATTTTAAAGCTTAAACCCATTTTCACCCCCTACAAATACCCCAATATTGGAGGGGAGTCAACATTTAAAAAGAAGGGACTTTTGGCCCCTCATTCTCCTACCCTCCAACATTTTAAACTAGATAAGAAAGCTTTATAAAAATTCCCTCCTTTCCCTCCCCTCCATTACCCTCCCCTCCTCCCCCCACCACCCCATTGCGTAAAAATCTAGAAAAGGAAAAAGAGGAAAAGGTAAAAATAAAGATCATCTTAGAAAATAGTATTTGCCTCATCTGGCATGTTCAAAAGGGACTTCATCTATTTAAACCGTTCATGCTAAACAAAATTCATCACTATGATAAATCGAAAAAACAAGTTGAATGTTGCTAAAAACAAGAGTTTCACCAACCCAGTATAAAATAAAATGGATTGGGGAACATTTAGTCAATCCATTTGACCAACTGCAGATTACAGGATACAGTTATAGATTTAATGTTTTCGCAGCAAACTTACTTTTCTGCAGATCTTCTGGTGACAAATTCTGCAGTTAAAATGAGGCAAACAACATCAGATGCAGCAAATGAAAGTAATAATAATGCATATTAGGGTGGGTGAGTACGCATGTGCATGAGTGTGTGCGTGTGTATACCAGAGCTTTTGGATTTGACATAATGCATCTTGCCATAAAGTTGGCAACTCCCTCAACCACGTGTTCCTCACTGATGATCAAGTAACTATCATCATCGATTCCACTCCATTCTTCAATATTAATAGGATCCGTGTCATCTGTAACCCAAACCCACCAACTGGGTTCTTTAGAGTCAACATTGATTAAAATATCAGCGGATCGATAATCAACCTCTGTCAAAGACAAACAAAAAATACCCCACAAGTTGTCAATAACAACGTAGTCCATCACACAAAAAGCATGCAATCAACAGGAGACAAATTTAACTGAATACCAGTGGCCTCCTTAAAAGGAAATTGATTTCCTCCACTAGCAGTTTCCTGTTGTAGAGACTTGAGCCTATTCAGGTACTCATCAGACCTCATAGTAGCAACTAATCGGGCGTGCAACTACAACCAAATAGCACTCAAAACATGAATAGAGAAAAGGTTTACCATAATAATAACACCCAAAACACAATGCAGCTAAACTAACAAAGATCCCTAAGAACGAAACTAAGAAAATGAATGCATCCTATTTTGTGATTGCAACTTTACTTACCATAATAATAACACCAAAACATAATGCTGAAACTAAGTAGCTTACTTTGTTTCCAATTACTTTACTATTACTAAGCAACTAACAGCACCAAAATAAAGAACAAACATTTTTCCCAAAACGAAAATGTTTTTTTTTCCTTTGTTGTCTCCACAACTCGGCAAGCCCCCAAATAAATTAAGGAAATGAACTAAGATGGATTTTTTTTGCACCGTCAAAAGTGATAGGTTTGACTTTTATTCTAATAATCATCTTGAAATCCACACATATATCATGATTGTAAAACCTAGAGATGCAATTAAACCCTAACACTATGAAGAGGCAACGAATATAAGGGAAATTAGGGCAAATGTATATACATCGGGAGGGCAATTATTGACGAAGGAGGGTGATTCGGAGAGGTTATGGAGGAGACTCAGATTTTGATCGAGCAAGTTTCTGAGGCGTCGATTCTCCGATTGCAGAGACTCCAATTGCAAGTCTTCGTCGGAGGGGGAGTTATTATCATCGGCAGTGACGGCGGTATTACGGTGGCGGAGATGTTGGCCGTATTCGACGGCGGTCCAGGCGACGTCGGCGACCTCGAGCACCGTCTTCGTCATCTCTACGGCGTTGTGGACTCGCATGATTTGATTGATTTTTCGGAATTGGATTTTTGAAAATAGGGCGAGTCTTTTGTTTCCCAAACCCTAATTGGTTTTCAATTCGTCGAAGGAAAACGGGTCGTCGTCGTTTCCGTGTTGTGAGGGTGAAAATAGAATGAGGATTATAGATGAGGGCTAAATTATAGTTTTGGCCACTCTATTTTTAAAAATTTGGAGATTGAATCCCCTTAATTTAAAATGGTTTAAATATTTGATCCCCCGCAAATAGGAGTGTTCGCGGTGCGGTTTGGTTCAGTTTTGAGACAAAAAGTGAATCGAACCGCAAGATAAAATTGTATGCGGTTTGGTTTGGTTCGGTTGACTTCCTAAAATAAAACTGAACCAAACCAAACCAAACCATTGGTTCAGTTTCTTTCAAGATAAAACATAATTTAAAATGAAGTTAAAATTAACGAATATAAAAAATTGCTAACATAAATCTTTAAGAAAAAATCTACTCAAATATAGTATATAAATTACTCTCTTTTAATTCTTTTAAGATAGTTGAGACTATGTTTAAAAGAAATTGAATTAAATACTTTATTGTAATTTTTAAATATAGCATAACATTATGAATTGTTTGTAAGTGAGTCAAAGATTTAACTGAATTTAGGCTAGTAAGTAAGTGAGAGTTGAGTTTTAGTTGCATTTGGGCTAGTAAGTTAGTAAGAAATGTTGCAAGTCAATTAACCTTAGTGTTACTTGCGGTTTGGTTTGGTTTGGTTCGGGTTTTGTAATCAAAACCGCGAACCAAACCGAACCACGCGGTGCAATGAAAAAAGAAACCAAACCAAACCAATAAGAAGCGGTTTTTTGCGGTTTTCGGTTTGGTTTGGTTTGGTTTGCAGTTTTCTATTGGTTTGGTTCGGTTTTGAACACTCCTACCTACAAATATACCCATTTTCCATTTATCCCTTTAAAAAAAACGTTTACGGTTACCCCCTGCAAATATAAACAGTTTACGGTCACCCCCTGCTGTTAGATTATGTAGTGTATAATGGGTATAAACCATGTACGATTACCTCCCTGCAAAATATAAAAAGGTTACCCCCAACCTAGATAAATCTGTTTTCATAAATAACAAAACGGATTTACCCTATAATCAGATAAATTCGTTTGCTACCCATGACACATACGGATTTATGTTTAAAATATTAATTCTGTTTTTTAAAAAATTATAAAAATGGATTGATAATTTTTTACATAAATCCGTTGGCCACAATTTATTAAAAACGGATTTATCTAGGTTTCAATACATCCGTTATTTAAATTTGTTCAAAACAGATTTACCTGTGTCCTATGTAAATCCGTTTTTGTTATTTTTAACAAGGGTATTTTTGGAATAAACTTTTTGTGGGGGTATAAAATGAAAGCGCGGGAGTAAAAAAAACCCTAATAATAATATGGCTTTTTTTTGTACCCCACCTTCTCACCTATACCCCCATTTTACACAATTGGACCAAAATACCCCTCAAAAAACTTTAAAAAAGCAAAACTCTCCTCATTTACACAAATATCTGGAAATCAGTGAGTTTCTCCCCGTAAATTTTCCGGATTTATACGTATTTCCGGAAAAAAAATTATGAAATTTCCGAATTGATGCATATTTTCGGAATGAAAATTCAAAATTTTAAAAAAAAATTCCGGAAATACGCATAAATTCGGAATTTAAATTCAGAAATTACATTCCGAATTTACGCGTATTTCCGGAAATTTTTTTAAAAATACCTTCTGAATTTACGTGTAAATTCAGAAATTTCAATGAAAAAATTTCCGAATTTACACTGTAAATTCGGAAGGTATTTGTTTTTTTTTCAAATTTCGTTTTAACTCTTATTTTTTGGTTTTTCAGTGGCAACCAGTCGAGGAGGAAACTTTGCGCCAGGCGAGGCATCTGGACCTACACCGCGAGATGATCCTGGTACTAGGACGAGGATCAGGTTGACTAGACAGGCCGGTCACGCTTCTGAGCGTCGGAGGCGTGTCCGACAGCGACAGGATTGGGAGCAGCCTGCTCAGCAGCCAGAGATACCGCATGCTGAGCAGCCAAAGATACCGCAGCCTGAGGAGCCTGCTCAGCAGGACTACATGGTGCAGGACGCTCAGCATGACCAAGTACAGAAGCCTGCTGAGCATCAGACTGAGGCTGCTGCTGAGCGGCCTTTGTTGCACCGCTTAGTGGATCACTGCGTCAGTCGGCTACTGGCCGGGGAGGTAATAATAAGTAATTTATTTATTTTTTACCAAGAATTATTTAATTAGTTTAAATTATTTATTAATTAGTTTTTTTTTTACAGGACTGAGGTACGCTGAAGGTTGCATCTCACGGGGGCAAGATATTCACTATTCGACCTGAGGCGCACCACCCTCATATTGCAGCATGGTTGCAGCAGGCGAAGCTATTTCAGCTAGACACCACACCTCTCAACAACATCAACCATGAGCTCATATCTGCTTTTGTTGAGAGGTGGCATTTTGAGACTAGCTCCTATCACATGCCTTGGGGGGAGATGACCATCACGTAGGACGACGTGTCTACGTTGCTCCACTTGCCGCTCACCGGCAATCATTTGGCAGAGCCTCTACATCTTTCCACGGCTGAGGCCGTTCAGGGTGGAGTGGATTTTCTAGGAGTCGATGGGATGGTGTGCTGGAACGAGTTCCATTCCACTAGGACTCTGGCATTCCGATTCAGATTTTTGGAGGATGCCTACAGAGATAACATGCGCCTCGGGCACTATGACCATGCAGCACGGTGCTATATGCTACACTTGTTGGGGGCACCATCTTCTCCGACAAGAGTCACACTTACGTGCCTGCTAAGTGGATTATCCTTATTTCAGATTTTGAGACATGTGGTCAGTGGGCTTGGGGTCCAGCTGCTCTGGCATATCTCTATGACCAGCTTAACTTGGCCGCTTACTGGGACACTAGGCACATTGGCGGATACGCTTCTCTGCTGCAGGTACGTAATAAATTAATTACTTTTATTATTTTAATTAGTTTTATTTATATAATTAATTATTTATTCTTTTAATTATTTTATTTCAGTGCTGGATTTATGAGTACTTCCCCACCATCGTCCAGCGGAGGATGTCCCTTGATATTGGGCTTCCACGTTGCAGCAGGTGGAAGTACTTTAAGTGCGATCATCTGAAGCTTTTACATTTTCGGGAGCGGATCGATAACCTGCGGCTGGACCAGGTCATTCTGACGCATTGGGATGACCACAGAGTGTACGCTCCATTCCACACCATGGCACATTTCAGAGGTTGGCTGCTCTGGGCGACATTGCTGTGACATATATGGCTGACCGGGTCCACTGGCAGTTTGGGCGCATCCAGCAGATCCCTCCTGCACCCATCTCAGGACCACGTCTATCTGTGATCTCCATTTTAGAGAGATTGTCGGTGTATTCATCCTCAGCGCGGACTTTTTTTCGTAGTAGCAGAGCCACAGGAGTGGCGGGTGAATGCATTGATGACTATCTACCATGGTATCGGAGGGTGTCCATTCCACGTCTGACTGCAGCTGAGGATGTACCAGAGCAGCATGTACCAGATCAGAAGGCTGTAGTTGAGGATGTTGGTCCACAGACCTATCAGGATGCGATGGATGCTGCCGCTGGACATATACTTGATGCTATGGGTTATGAGGGAGGCATTCCAGCTGATGTATATGACAGTCTCCTTCAGGCATTAGGACACTTAGACTTTCATCCATAGTTGTATTTATTTTCGTTTTCTTTTTGTATATGTACTCGTATTTTATCGACTTTATTATATTACGATTTTTTTTTCATTTGTTATCGTTATCGTACTTTATTATATTACTGTCATTTATCGAGTTCCATTTATCGACTTAAAATGATTTTAAGCTGATTTTTAAAGTAATTTAAACTGTTTTTAAAAAAAAATTTACATTTCCGAAATACATTTTTTTATATACTCCGAATCTATACGTAAATTCGGAATGTATTTTAAAAAATTGTATTCCAAATTTACACATAAATTCGGAAATTTTCATCCCCTATCCGTATTTATGTGTAAATTCGGAAAGTTCAAAAAAAACGTTTTTTTTTTTAAAATTAAGGGTATTTTGGTCCAAAAGCTTATTATGGGGGTATGGGTGAGAAGGTGGGGGTACCAAAAAAAAAAGCCTAATAATATATAGGTTTTTGTCACTTGCTACTTCTCGTGGCCACTAAAGAAGTTGGCAGAAAGAAGCACAGTGGTGGAAGGATATGCACACCGTTAGTGAAAAATACCAGCATCCGCAAGTTTATTTCTGGAAAATGTATTATTTTGTGCTATCATGCTATGTGCACTATAATGGGCCTCTACTATTGTTGAATTCCCAGGTCTTGCTAACAAATCCCCCAATACAATACACAAATACAAGATGTTATAAGGGAAGATTATAGGCATGAGTCATAACTAAATCTAAATATTATTCCCCACTAACATTCTTGAAATAATTGAAGTCTCCAATGGATTATAAATTGCTTGCTCAAAAGTCTCAGAATTTCTGGTGCCAATTACACTGAAGTAAGTATTCAGTGTTTCTCTGAAAGAATACGCCTGACTTCATTTGCAAGATCAATAACATGCTTGTCTTCGCATCCTAAGTGGTGATTTATAAAAAGGAAAAAAAAAATGAAATTTAGAAAGAATAATTAAAATGACCTGTATAGTATGGTATAGTTAAAGAACCTCACCAATTTGAAGGAGAGCATTTTCAAGTAGGAAAAGATACTCTCTATTGGGTCCTGTGGGACCTTTAGCTTGAATTATTTGTCTGTAGGAGGTAAAAAGAAATTAATGAGAAAAAAGTAGACACAATTACAATACATGAACCATACAAAACAAGTTAAAGCACATGAACCATACAATTAATAGAGAAAAAAGTATAAATACCTTGCGATCTCTTCAACAGATGCAGGGCCTAAATAATTTACGTTGGTTTTCTTGTTTGGGGATGCTATATATCTGTAAAGTGTTCAAACTGATCTAATTAACTATGATCAAAATATGCAAAAGAGTGAAAAAGTTCCATGGTTGTTTCTTCTACTTACACCAACGCCCCAGAAACGGCTGGTGTTGTAGCTGTAAGCTCCTGGAAAAAAAGTTCAGTAGACGCCAATCCGAATTAATGGAATAACTATTGGTATAAGTCAAGACAAAATGATGCACATAATTTGGTCATAAAAAATATTGGCCTATGGTACTTACAGTGAAAACATCGACATATTCCTTCTGGTCGTATTGCTTCTCCCTCACTTCAAGATACTGTGCAGTAAGTACACACAATGTCACAAATGCAACAATCTAAACTACTGACTGACATTTGATAAAGAAAAAAAGAAGGAAACAAAGATAGATAGATAGATAGATAGATAGATAGATAGATAGATAGATAGATAGATATATAAATGTTGTTTTCATCATTTTTCCAACTTAAACATCGTCGAAGATATGGCTCCTATCAATATTTGATTCCAATTTACCAAATCAACAGGTGCTGCTGGTGCTTAGAAAGTTAGGTGCTGGTGCTTAGAAAGTTAGCAAGTCGAATAAAATATCATTGCTCTAAAAGCATTGAGTAGTTTGCGAAACTTGAAAACAGGTTATCAGAAAGCCGTCCAATTACAAATCTATATTACTGATACATCCAGTTAGAAGTTAGATAGTAAGATCAGAAAGCCTAGCCATGCCCGGAGGAGGTGTTAACTGTTAACTCAATTCAAGCATAGATTTCAAGCTTGAACTCTTTTAATTGATCACATCCGAGGCTGCACAATAACAAACCTCTATCTATCCGTTTTTCAGTATTGGCGTCGGCGTGATGTTCGCATCATCAACACTTTCTGATAATCATCAGAACTTATGTCCAACGTTATGAACAACTTATTTAGAAAGGAACAAGTCAACTACCTAAACCCAAATACGGACTCAACCCCAACAATTTAAGCATTGGATTGGGTTAGAGAACAAGTTGTGTGATAACCCAAGACGAGGATACAAAGAACGAAGCTTGTCCGAGAGCTGGTGCCACAAATAACGCCTTTGTAGATGATATGGTCCAAGTTAGAGAGATGAGAGAAGAAATCTATGTCATGTTAAAGCTACAGAAGCAACTTTGAAAGAACATGACTTATGCTTTAAGTAGAGTTAAAGCGGATTTAATTTAATCGCGACTAAGAGGTATTAATTGGAGACTATACCATCTCATATCTTGGGGGTCCATTATATAAAACAACATGAAAAAAGAGTGAGATTAAACATAGGATTCAAGTAGGGTACATTAAATGAGAGATTTCTTAACGTGTATTTTGTGAATGAAACGTAACACATAAGCTTAGGGGAAAATTTTACAGCAGAAGTATAAGACTTGTGATGTTATCACTCAATGTTGTCCAATGAAGCGCCAAAAACAAAGTTGAATGATGCAAAATATATAATCAAGAATGAAAGCATTTGAGGGAATGTAGAAAGCATGGTAGATTCTCACCTTAGTAAGGAGGGTAAATTATACATGATAGTCCAACAGTTAAAGTCAAGAGAAACTAGTGGAAACTAGTGGTCAAACCATAAAGGAAGATTTAGATGAAATAGTTTGTCATCATTACACATGATTCATGATATGACATTTGGGTATCGTTTGATCCATTTATGCCGACCACTAGTGAGAAGGCTTTGTTGTTGTTTTTTTCGATAATTAGAATTTTATTGAAAAGACTAGCCAGAGAGTACATTACAAATATTCTGTAACCAAAGATTACACCTAACACCCCTATAGCTCGTACATCTCCACCAATTTTAACATTAAGACACAAGGAATGCTATCTTAAGAAAATACATGCCAGGTTTCAGGGGAGGAACATGATAGGTACCGAGTCATATATTGAACGAAATAGGACTATTACATGAATGTTTGCTGGATATTCGAGAGATCCAACCCTCTCCTAAGCCAAATGGCCCTCTAGTGTATGCAATTGACAAAAGATCCTTATTTCTATCCCACTCCCTTCTTATTTATAGGCAACATGCCTTATTGTTAATTGACTAACTAACCACCCAACTAACTATTAACTAACATAACAAACATTAACCAACTGTAACTACTATATAACAGACCTATCAATACTCCCCCGCCGGACAATCGCCTTGTCCTCAAGGTGACTAAGAAAGATAGGACAAAAATTATACAAGCACCAACAATTCTAAAAAATTCTGGTTGCAATGTTGCTTGAAGTGCCCTTCCTCATGTGCTGATGCTTCATGGTGGCACTGTTTTGCACTCTCCAAACAGCCCTTCTCCCTACTTTGGTGTTTGAGGTTCTTGTCCATTCAAAAAGGGTCTCAACATGGTAGAATGTTGACACAAAATGTAAGTGTGATTCAGCTGTCATAACATCCTTCACTTGTCTTAAAACTGAGTTGCTGGCACGATGTTGCAGCCTCCACCCAATTTTACTAACACCACGAGGCCTGGACGGAACTTCTTTATCTTCCTTTAAGAGATAAGAAACAGTAGCTTCCGTTGTTGTCATCAGACACAATATACTTGCTGCATTAATCACTGATATCCCAAGCAACTTCAAGGGGTCAATAAGTCCAGATTTAATTATAACAACATATTCCTCAACTCCAGCATCTGATGCAATTGCTAGAGGAATTCGTGCTATAGCAGAAACATCTTCCACATTGAATACATGTGTGTGCAGGTCAAGCTTCCAATTGCCAGAGGCATGGTTAATCAGGTCTGAAACGTGAAGGTTCTGAAAGGCTTCAAGCATAGGTGTTAAAGGATACATATGGTCACGGGTGGTAGGGAAGTTTTCTCCATTTCTATCATGAAAATTAATAGGCGACCCGGTAGATACTCTAGCCACAGTTAACCCATGCTTCACTTTGCATTTAGGAACTGCTTTTCCTAATGCAATCCTTTGATCCCCTAATGGAGTGCCACACCACCCCCATTGGCTACGAGGGAAATTTGACCATTTGGAGTCATAGGAAGATAGTTTGTTTCTAGGAACAATATCGACATCAGAACCTGAAGAACCACACCAACTATATGTTGTCCTTCAGCCACAGTTGCATCAAGTTCCCCTTGAGTCCCAAAATTCATTTCCATCTTCTTAAACCCCCAAACTCTATTTTTGCAATACTGCTTGAATGAGCCCACCACACACCACTGCGCCACTCGTGTGATTACCTTCCCACTACATTTGGGTGTCACTTTGTTGCTAGCATCTTCAAGGTGCATAGGATTCAATATGTTAGGAATCCACTGCCAAACACCATATGCATCGCCATGTTGTCCCTTCCAAACACATTCTGATTCAATAGCAACCCCACCAAGGCTGTTCTCAGTGTACCCACGTACCACCCTATCTTTATTCATGGAGTCCCTAGCATGCATATTATCAAACAGGAATTGTGCAGCTTTCAATTCTAGAAGAGCATTCTTCACAAATTCATTCAATGGTTAACCCTTTCTCCAATCAACAAGTGAACCTGGATTTGCACTTTTAAACAAATCTCCTTTTGATAAAAGAGAATAAGTGCAGTGTAGCAAAACTCTTCTTGCTATCCCCTTACCACTCCTAACATTCCACCATGGTGATGACTTGCCAGAAGTAATCACAATAATTGGATCATCACCTTTTGACCAACAAACACGGGTTATAGGAAAGTCAGAGACACATTCATTCTTCCAAAGCACTCTTGAAAAATCCAGTGTTTGGAAACTCAATTCCTCCTCCCACTTGCGGCCAAGTTTCCATGGTTGTTTCATCAAAAGCCATCCCATCATCAGCGTGAGAGGACTGGATGACGGCAAGAACGAGGTTAACCGCTTCGGCGTCTCCACCAAAGGAGACGATGCCCGCACCAAGAACGGCGATGTTGGAGTATTCCTTCCTTGCGCGTTCGGGTTGGGTTCTTGCAGATGCCGGGTCGAGCTCGCAATTGGCGCAGCTGGACTTCTCATTTTAACCTTACCCAAGGTAATTTGGGCCTCGCCCATTAGGATCGGAAAGAGGCCTAACTCGTAATTGAGCGTGAGACCCAACTCGTATGGTGATCGCAGTGGCGTCCTTGCGCCCTTCCTCTCGTCTTCGCATCTATCATTTTGCGCTCGCTCTTGCACCAGCAGCAACGGTCGACAGCGTGGCCACTCCCTGGTGGTCGTGGTGGCGTCCGGTGGTCTGGACGTGGACGGCGGTGTCCACTTCTCCGTTCCTTTCTCCAGTCACATTCTGGTCTGGTGGTTCCGGTGGCGGTAGTGGCTCGTTCCCCACTTCCTCACTTTCTTCTCTGCGAACAATTTTGCTTACACAAGCACTGGTCACCGGCAACGCACCAAGAGGTTCTGGTGGTGACGGTTCAGCCTCGATTCGTTCTATTACAACAAGCTGTTTCGGCTCTGATTGTACCAACGATGACCCAAGACCTGTTGAAACGCTCATGGACTCCAAACTAGCCGTTTCTTCACTGAAATTCCGCATTCCTTTCCGATGTGTAGTTTTCTTGGAAGCGATTCTTGAATCTTTGGTTGCTCGAATTCTTCTCCACCTTACCGTGATGCCTCTCATCTTAAGTGCCAAACCAACATTCTGCTTAGACCATATTTGGACCTTGCAATATTCAGTTTCCACCCCTGATTTCTTGCTTCCCGTTGAAGATGTAGTTGCGTCGTGTTTGTTGGAATTCTGACTTGAAGACTCTTCTTTTTCAAGAATAGTTACTTCAAATCTGTCCTCCACAAGATTGGACTAATCAAGAGTCTGTTTTGTGTCACTGAGACACTCCATCTTGGGGACTTCGCAGCTGTTTTTGGGGAGCACTACCGGCTGAATCGCAGCGATGAGTTGCTCCATGTGAGCAAGCGTCTCGTTGAGGCGTTGTTGATTGCGCGCCTCAGATTCTTGGAATTTTCGTTCCAATTCTTCAATTCTGGGATCCATTGTGGTTGAAGCTTGCTTCTTGCGCACCATGAACGTTCCGAAGATCGAATTGCTTTGATACCAGTTGATAGGTACCGAGTCATATATTGAACGAAATAGGACTATTACATGAATGTTTGCTGGATATTCGAGAGATCCAACCCTCTCCTAAGCCAAATGGCCCTCTAGTGTATACAATTGACAAAAGATCCTTATTTCTATCCCACTCCCTTCTTATTTATAGGCAACATGCCTTATTGTTAATTGACTCAACCACCCAACTAACTATTAACTAACATAACAAACATTAACCAACTGTAACTACTATATAACAGACCTATCAGAACAAACACCGCAAGATTGAGCAAACAACTTGACACCAATAAACGAATCCACCATTCCGAAAGTGTCGTAAACACTCCTGCCACTCCTGACAAGGCTTAGTTGTTGTTTTTACAGTATTTGAATATCCTGATCATCGTTTTATGCAGGGAACTTTTCTCGGCAGAGAAAACTTTCGTGCTTAAATCAAGAAAGCTACCCTATTACAATTTTACGACAAATAAATTATTCTTTTAAAACGGCTGATTGGGGCTGTTCAAATAAGTTTAGTTCATCTAAATGGCAGCAGAATAAGTAAACTAGACAACAAAATGAATAGTTATATACAAGGTTAAATTTTCATTGTATCAGAGAAGCAAAAAATGATATAAAAACGTTTTAGAAAACATACGGTTAATGCAACTTCTTGATCTTCTTTGTTTGAGACCTTGTAAGCAGCTCCCCACTATCTCCTTGCAAAACAGAGTAAGTATCCACTTCAAATATTGATTGCATTTGATAATTTAGACTCATAAGAAATTAAAAATTATATTTTAAGAGAAATTCAGAGAATAATTAAAAGTCAGAATCAAGAAATACTAAGGAGGCCAAAGTAATTAAGGGAAAAGATGAAATGCAATTCTACTTTTAGAACCATCAACCAAGATAAATTTTGTTTTGATAACCTCCAAAGACTATAATTCTCTAATGTCTCCTTTTTGTTAAACAAGGATAAATTGTAGATGTGAAACAATTATACAGACAATGGATACTTATTTAACCGGGTGAATTTGGAATCGCCCTTTCTAGGGTTCAGCTAGTTGGGTGGTTCAACCACAGATTCATATTTGTTCAAGCAGTTTAAGGCAGGTGAACCATAGGTGACAAATTATGAAACTTGATATCATTGATATATCAACCAATTAAGTTCCTAAACTAATAGTCTAAGTCTCCTACTTGGTCCCTAAAGTATATGAAAAATACTAAATAGTCCATAAAATTCAGGGAGAAAATGACTTACACAGATTTCTCCTTGAGCGGGTTCCAGTGTTACTGTTCTTCCAGGGAATTCAGGGGTCCCTCTGTGATCAGTAGACCCTAAAACGTAGTAAAACCCACAAAAGAAATAAATGAAAAAAACAGGGAGATTTTGTTGTGTGAATTGAAGAGTGTGAGTGAGAAAAAAGGATACCTTGGTAGAAGACACGCCGATAGCCTTTGATGAAACCAACAACGCGTTCATCGTAGTGAAACCCAGCTTTAGAGATCAATGAACCATAACCAAATACCCACATTACCATCTTTTCACTTTTGTTGGATTACAAAACAACACAATTGAACTCAATTGAATAAAAGCAAGCAATGTTTGGAATTTCTCAGTTTTATCACAAAACTGACAAAGTGCATTATTTTGGTAAATAAATTTTTTTTTTGCCCCCACATGGTTTTTTTGCCTAATCAATTTGGTCTAAATTATGACTAAATACATAAACTTATTTTTTTACTATATTCTTTTTACCATGTCATTGATGTGCGGTCACTAGCAATCTTGGTAATTTTTTCCCTTATATTTGAGATTAGGGGTAGCCATTATGCTTAATAAATTATGAAAAATGATGATTCCTGGACACATGTATATCCTTCCAACACCTAGAGAGAGTTAGGAATGGAGATCGACACGATTAATGTGATAGGAGAATGATGTGATTAGAAGATCGAGATAGAGAAAAATCGAGATGCTGAATAGATATTGAGAAAGTTTGGGTGTTCGAAATCTGGTTTTGAATTTGCAGAAATTTCTAAAACATTTTTTTTGTTAGTAATTTCTGAGTCTAAATAGACTTTTACAGTTTTTAGAGACAACTTGACTAATAGAAACCATATTTGAAGATGGAACCAAAAAATGAAAAAAAAACATTAGGAATATTTTTTTTACGTACTCAGAAATTGTAATGATAACACACACTTAAGGTCGTGTAGCAATCAATGGCAACAAGGTCATGATCTTATGCCCACAAAAAATAGTACATACAATTATATAAATAGATGCTCTAATGTAGTAGCATATTTACTATTGATTTTTTTTTTGTACAGCAAACTTATTTATTAAAGAGAGTGCTAGGGGTAATCAACCCAATTACAACAATAGTGATATCAAAAAATCAAACCTAATTACAACAATTGTCAGCCTAGTAAATGCACCAATGAGGGCTAATGCCTCCCAATGCAATCAATTGGCTCTGCAAACACGGGAGAGCTTTCCCCTAGCCAAAAATCAATGCTAAGGTAAGGAAATTATACGACCTAGATCGAGAACTCTCCTAGAGAAAATATGTCTGTTCCTAAGGTCACACAAGACCAAAAAGAATGAAATGCCATACAAGAGCAAATTCTAGACAAAACTTTGGACGGACGTCGAGAGAAATGGAAAAGGGGAATAATTAAAAAAGATCTGGATGCATAATAAAGTAAAGACACAAGTTATTTAGTTGACCGATACCGTACTAGTTAATCCATGGTATTTAATTTGATTAACAAAATAGTGATGGTAACAAAAGTAAAGACACAAATATTTGGTAACACTCACAACAATAAAAATAAAAGGTAATAAAGATCAGATGATTAGAACAAGTTGAGATGCATTCGCTTTCAGTAATTTCATTAAAATGCAATTAATGGCATGTTCAGTGCTGCAGCATTAGGTGTTGCAGCAATAGATGTATTTTCTCAAATACTTCGGGTTTCCTCGCAAGAGTTTATCTCTAAACCCTAAAGGAGTACACCCTAGACTGCTTTGGCACCCACAGTATCCCCCTTTTGGATTTTGCCCTCCTATATCTAGGGTTTAAGCAAGGAACATTAAAATCTCTTTTAATGAACACTATCCATATTATCATTGAGTTAAATTTACAAACCATCTCTGAATTTATAAATGCTACTTAGATTAGACGGCCAATCCTAATCTAAGATGGAAATATTAGCATACACAAGACAAAATGC
Organism: Astragalus glycyphyllos; assembly: GCA_963573325.1. Lineage (NCBI taxonomy): Eukaryota > Viridiplantae > Streptophyta > Magnoliopsida > Fabales > Fabaceae > Astragalus > Astragalus glycyphyllos. Next base: position 15,016,647 of record OY754309.1, read on the forward strand.
TTCACATTAAACATACTTCATTAATCACATAATAACTTCATTACATTAGATCCAGCATCTCAACTATGAGGATTTAGCTCATGTTGAGCATACAACACATAGAAAATAACTTAAACAAAATAGTTAAAGTCATACTACAAAGATCAAGGAGAGGGGTTATACTACTAATGTTGAACCGAGAAATACTCCAAAGAGAACAATGGAGGAACAACCCAGCTCTTCAAATGTAGATTCCACCAAGGCAATGTAGTTCCAGTGTTGCTGCAGCAATAGTTCCAACACTTGAATCTTTTAGTAACTATGAGTGAGCTTGCACGAAAATGGAGGCTATCTCTATACCTTCCTTTCTCGGCTAGGTATCCCAAATGAGGAAGAAAGGCTGATATTTATAGCCAAGGCCCGTGATCCAAGGTAACCCTCAAAGTGGGAGGCGACACTTGTCCTTATGTGAGCCTAAAACGTCCTTTTTGCCCAAACATTGATGGCATCATGGAATATTCCTTCCTTTGCACGCACACACACGTACACTGCCACTGCCAGCGGTCCAGCTCCTAAATTTCCGTGTTTCATGCAATTTCTCTCTCATCTTTCGTAAAATAGGAGTGTTGCGATATTAGGTGCTGCAGCAATTAAACAAGCATATAAAAAACACACAATGGGCACCAAAGTGCCACATAATACAATTCCAGGCCTGCACAATAAATTATTTCTAAACTACCATAATTACAACAATAATAAAACTAATGCTTGAGAATTCACAATAATTAAAGCTTGAAAAAGATATAATAACTATCATAAATGAGAGTTATCACACCCCAAAAGTTGAACCATTGCTTGTCCTCAAGCAATGACACTTGACAAAGACAAGCACACTATTAGCCAACAAACCAGACAGTTGATTTTAATCACTAGCAAACAAACAAAATATCAAGTTGAGCATCAACTTTCAGATTGGTCACTGATCAATTGTAAGCCCACTGAATAGCAAGTTCCCTAGATTACTCCTGCTCAATAGTGCGTGTGTGACACTTAACTCAGTTCAGACCGTAGCAAGGTTCAAAATTTCACTTAGCTAAGACTAGAGAGGTTTTCTTTTGGGAATGCCAAAGATGTTTCAAAAAGAAGGGTAGACTAACAATTCAAGCACAGAAAGGGGGGATAAGCATGACAAAGGTCTTTGCTGTAGCAGTCCAGAATTCTAGGCCAGTTCACTTATTACAACTTAACTTAACAGTGTTGCAGCAACAGTTGCTGCAGCAACACAGACTAAAACAGAATTTAACAACAAATATTTACTTGACACTTATGTTGCATTGCCCTTATTCTTTGAATTTTTTTTGATAGCATTTTTGCTTTTTCATTATATATATATCTATATATCTATTTCATGTTTGGGTAATGACAACATTTACACATATCTACAAACATTGGTGCTTTATAACATAGCACGTTACATTGACTTTAATCTCTTTCATAAAACTATGTGCACATGACCTAATTCCATTCCTTCATGTTTTGCCTTAATATAGCTCAAAGAACCCCCAAACTTAGTTTCTTATGCTACCCTAAGTTTTTAGTTAAAATTTGGCAATTCCCTAGGTCTACCAACAACTAGCTTAGTTTCAGATCATTTCTAATTCACTAAGTTCCTACCTGAGTTTCATGCTAAAATGTGGGAGCAAGTGCAAATTAGGTCACTCACAAACAGGGACACTAATCACTCAATTCTCACCATTTCATCACAAAGTTTTTGCTCAACTAGACTTCTAAAATTTAAACATTCATTTAACTGACTTGCACACATGCTAAAAGAGTATGTAGACTATAGGTCCTCCCCCCTACTTAAAACCTTGCAGTGTCCTCACTGCTCATGCAAACTAAAGGGAGGCCTATTTAAAAGCAAAAACAAAAACATAACAAATAACTAACACAACTGTTGAGTGCTATAACAGAACAAAAGCACTCAACAGGTTTATTCCAGAGAAAGCATTAAAAACAGAATTTAAAAGACATAAACTAAAGAGATTAAGGTGCAAGGTCTCCTGATTTTGTTCTTGGGCTTGTTCTTGTGGCACTGCCCCTTCTTGCTCTGGATTTGTAGACTCTTTGAGATTTAGGCTTCGGAGTTTCTAGAACATTCGAGGTTTCTGTTGCTGCAGCATTAGATTGCTGCAGCACTGATCCTGTATCTGCAACAGCAGGACCAGCATCAGAAACATTTGCCTTCTTTTGGGCAATCACAAATTCTAAAGCCTCCTTGGCCTTCCTATCAGCTTTAGCCTTCTCAGCAGCGTCCATTGCTGCAGCATCAGCAGCTGCAGCATCTTCAACTCCTTGCATGACAGTGTCCACAGTGGCTTGTATGTGTTGATCTTCTTTAGCTGTTACCCCTTCAGCATCCAACTCTTGCTCTTCTGGCACCTCCACTAGCTTTCTCTTCTTTGCTACATGCTTGCTCCTCATCTTTCTTGAGGGTGAAAACACAACAGCATTTTCTGGCTCAGCAGCAACAGTTACTGCAGCAGGTGAAATGACAGCATCAGCAAGCATTTCTTCAATTTCTTTTTCTTGGGTTTGGTGGATGGGTGATTGTGGTTGATTTTCTGGTTGGTGAGTGGGTTGGGTAGGTATATCAGAAGTGGTTTGGTTGACAGGGGTCAGGATGGGTTGAGAAGTGGTGGAAGGAATGGTGGTGGAAGGGATATTTGTGGCTTTGGTGATGTTGTGAGGTGAGGGTGGTGGATCCATCTCTATATCAGTGGCATCATCAGATTCTGTCTCTCCATCTTTCTCATTTCCTTCGTCAGCAACAGAGTCATCATCTTCCTCATCACTCTCTATTTAACTGAGCCATAATTTATTTGTTCTCTTACTTTTCTCCTTCACTGAGTGACTCATAATCCTCAGATCCCAACAGATCTTCCTCCTCTTCTCCAACCTTCTTTTTTCCTTTCTTGATTTCTCTTCTCTTTCTCTTCTTTTCAACTACAACTTCTTCCTCCAGATCATCAATTGCTGCATCTTCAAATGATTTGGCATCAATTGCTTCTTCATCAAGCACCCACTCTGGAAATTCTGGTGGTTCAACCCCAGAGAACTCCTTTAAATTAGCTTCAAACACAACCCTCTGCCAAGCATGTTGCTTCCTCAGAAATTCCCATATAGCACGTTGCTGCAGCATGAAATGTGGCAGCATGGTGGAATCACCAGATGCTGCAGCAGCTTTGGGTTTTGCCTTCAGAATTGTTGGAAATGCAGCAACAGGGTACCCTTTTTTTCTCCCTTCATTTCTACCCCTGCCTTGACACAAAGGTCTGTGATAAGGGAAGGGAAGAATAAGTAGCCAGCAGTCTTACCTTGGCACACCAAAATTTCTCTGCTTATCAGTCTCCGAACATCAACATCTTTCCCTCCCAGAATTGCATCCAAGAGCATCATTCTCTCTTTCTCAACATTGGTTGTGTGAGACGTAGGCAGAAGTGAGTGTTTCACGAAGTTGAACCAGACCATAACATCATGGTTTAAACTGCTTCTCTTGACTTTGAATTCATTGGCACTGCAGGGTTCCCAAGGAGTACCAGGAATAGTGATGTTCTTCTTCACAACATCCATTTCTTTCTGTCCCCACTTGTTGAAGTTCTTTGCAAAGGTTAGGCCATGATAACCTAAACCATAGCACTCGTTGATTTCTTTGGAGTCAAATTTCACAAGCATCCCCCTTACTTCAGAGAACATTTGGGGCTTTCCATCTTTTAAAGGAGCAATCCCTGCATAAAACTCTTTTACAACTGCAGGATAGAAGAACGACGGGTGTTGAATCAACCTTTCCCACCCTAATGCCTTCACAACAGTTGCGAAAGCATCAGGTGCATTTTAAAGCACAAACCCTCGTTCGGCCCAGAAATTCATGTTGTGGAATCTCTCAGGGTCATTGATATCTTGATTCTTGGTATTCTTTCTTCTTGCTTGACTGGACTCACCACGCCTAACGGTTGATTGGCGCTTTCCAGAAGTTTTGGTTGCACTCACTTTTGTTCTTCCCATTGTGATCACAAGTTTGGTTTGATTGAGAGAAATTGGGAGGAGTTTGGAAGTGCTTCAATGGAAGTTTCACTGTTTGTGGGTTATTTAGGGATTTGATCGCATGCAAGAGTGAAGTGGTGAGAGAATGGAAGAGAGTGGGTGGTTATAAGGGTGCAGATGTGACAGTTTTGGTAAATGGCGCACTCAATTAATGAGATAGCCGTTGGGTTGAGGGTGAGGTGTGTGGCTAGGATGTAATGATGTGACGGTTAAGTGAGTGATGAGACTAAGCGCTAATGACGCATCAGATATTGGGAAGAATAACTGCCATTATTTTATTTTTTTCCTCAACTGCCATTCACTGCTGCAGCAACAACTGCTGTCACACCCTCAAACTTCAAAGTACCAAAATTAAATTCCTGTAAAACAAACACTGAAAACAAACAACAACCAATAATTTATTAGTAAAAACCCTGGGCTGCCTCCCAGTAGCGCTGGGTTTAAGAGTCCTCAGCTAGACTTCCCTCTAAGATTAGAGGTCCTTCAATTCAGTGGTGATTTTGCTTCTCACCACTGGTTCTCCATAGTATTGCTTCACCCTTTAACCATTAACTTTGAATGTTTGCTTTCTCACATCATCATAAAGTTCCACAGCACCATGAGGATACACTTTCATCAACTTGAATGGCCCAGACCATCTAGACTTGAGTTTCCCAGGGAATAACTTGAGTCTTGAATTGAACAATAGAACTTGATCACCCTCAACTAGTTCCCTTTTCTGAATCCTCTTATCATGCCAAGCCTTGGTCTTTGCTTTATATAATTCAAAACTCTGATATGCAAAGTGTCTCATCTCTTCTAACTCATTCAATTGCAATAGCCTAGCTGCCCCTGCCTTAGCATGATCAAAATTGAGCTTTTTGATGGCCTAATGAGATTTATATTGGAACTCTAGAGGCAGGTGGCAAGCTTTGCCATAGACAAGTCTGTATGGAGACATTCCCAAAGAAGTCTTGTAAGCAGTTCTATAAGCCCATAAAGCATCATCAAGATGATTAGACCACTCTTTTCTAGTATGCCCTACCATTTTCTCAAGCATTCTTTTGATCTCTCTGTTGGATAGCTCTGCTTGACCACTAGTTTGAGGATGATAGGCAGTTGCAATCTTGTGCTTCACCCCATACTTAGCCAAGAGTGTTTCAATCAATTTGTTGCAGAAGTGAGATCCTTCATCACTGATGATTGCCCTAGGAGTGCCAAACCTTGTAAAGATGTTTCTTTGCAAGAACTTGCTAACAGATTTAGCATCATTATTAGGCAAAGCCACTGCTTCCACCCATTTTGATACATAATCCACAGCTACAAGGATGTAAGAATTACCAAATGAAGGGGGAAAAGGTCCCATAATGTCCATACCCCAAACATCAACGAGTTCCACCTCTAAGATGTTGGTTAATGGCATTTCTTGCTTATATGAAATGTTCCCACTCCTTTGGCAATTATCACATTTCTTAACCAACTCCTGAGCATCCTTGAAAATAGTAGACCAATAATAACCAGATTGAGGCACCTTTGCTACTGTTCTCATACCCCCAAAGTGTCCTCCATATGCTGCAGCATGGCATTGCTGCAGCACCAATTGCTGTTTTTCATCAGCCACACATCTTCTTAACAGTTGGTCAGGGCACTTTTTGTAGAGGAAGGGTTCATCCCAAAAATATTGCTTAACAATATGAAAGAACTTCTTCTTCTGTTGATAGTTCATGTCACATGGTACCACTTTGCTGACTAGAAAGTGGACAATGTCTGCATACCAAGGTGCTGCAGCATCTGTTGCTGCCGCATCAATAGCTAATAAGTGTTCATCAGGGAAGCATTCCTTGATTTCTCCACTATGATTACCTGCACTATCACCTTCCAATCTAGACAAATGGTCAGCAACCTGGTTCTCCACCCCATTTTTATCTTTAATTTCAAGATCAAATTCTTGAAGGAGGAGAACCCATCTTATTAGCCTAGGTTTTGCATCTTTCTTGGCAATCAAATACTTAATGGTAGAGTGATCAGTGAAAACAATTACTTTTTTGCCAACTAAGTATGATCTAAATTTGTCAAATGCAAAAACCACAGCTAGTAATTCTTTTTCAGTGGTAGTGTAATTTAATTGAGCATCAACAAGTGTTTTAATAGCATAATAAATAGAATGAAAGACTTTTCCATACCTTTGCCAAGGACAGCACCTATGGCATAATCACTAGCATCACACATGAGCTCAAAAGGCTTGCTCCAATCAGGAGTCTCTATCACTGGAGCAGTAACTAGAGCACTCTGCAGTTTCTGAAATGCTGCAGCACATGCTTCATCAAAGACAAAAGGAGTGTCATGCTACAGCAATTGACACAATGGCTTTGAAATCTTAGAGAAGTCTTTAATGAATCTCCTGTAGAAACCAGCATGTCCCAAGAAACTTCTAACACCTTTCACATTGGTTGGAGGATGCATCTTCTCAATAACCTCAACTTTGGCCTTATCAACCTCAATTCCCCTTTTAGAAATCTTGTGTCCCAACACAATTCCCTCTTGGACCATGAAGTGGCATTTCTCCCAATTCAATACCAAGTTGGTTTCTTCACATCTATCTAGGATTTCTTCTAAATTATCAAGGCATAATTGAAATGTTTCTCCAAAAACAGAGAAATCATCCATAAACACCTCCATAGATTTTTCAATAAAATCAGAAAAGATTGACATCACACACCTTTGAAATGTTGTTGGTGCATTGTACAACCCAAATGGCATTCTCCTAAAAGTAAAAGTACCATAGGGACAAGTGAAGGTGGTCTTTTGTTGATCTTCAGGCACTATGGCTATTTGATTGTAACCAGAGTACCCATCCAAGAAGCAATAGAACTCTTTACCAGCAAGTCTATCAAGCATTTAATCTATGAATGGTAGAGGGAAATGATCTTTTCTTGTGGCTTTGTTGAGCTTCCTATAGTCCATGCAAATCCTCCAACCAGTTACTGTTCTTGTGGGGATAAGCTCATTCTTCTCATTAGCTACCACTGTGACCCCTCCTTTCTTTGGAACACATTGCACAAGACTCACCCATGCATTATCAGATATTGGATACACAATGCCAGCATCAAGGCACTTAATAATCTCCTTTTTCACAACTTCCTTCATGATGGGATTGAGTCTCCTCTGCCCTTCAATACTATTCTTAGCATTATCATCAAGAATGATTCTATGCATGCAGATGGTAGGACTATTCTCCTTTATATCAGCCATTTGCCACCCAATTGCCTTTTTATGCCTCTTTAGGGTAGTAATGAGATCATGCTCTTGACTTTTGGATAAATCAGAAGCAATGATCACAGGCAAAGTATCATTTTCCCCTAAATAGGCATATTTAAGGTGCTTGGGCATGTCTTTAAGCTCAAGCACAGGAGGTTTCTCAATGGAAGGCAAATTTCTTCTGAGATTTGAATCCTCAAGCTCAAGAGATTCATAATGTCTACTCCAAGTTTCCTTCACAGTAGCCCCCTCATGCAACATACCTTCCACAAGCTCACTTTTGTCAATTTCAGCAAGAGCTTTCACCAAATGGTCACTTTGCTTGTGGAAATGTTTCTGAACCACAGAATCAAGAGACACCACAAAAGAACGCTCCTCAGTTCCTTGATCAGGAAACTTGAGAGCATTGATCACATTGAACTTTATCTCTTGATCATTGACTCTCATAGTCAATTCTCTTTTTTGCACATCAATTAGAGTCTTGCCAGTAGCCAAGAAAGGTCTTCCAAGAATTATAGGCACTTCCTTATCTGCATCAAAATCAAAAATCAAAAGTCAGCAGGAAATACAAATTTATCTACCTTTATTAAGACATCTTCAATGATTCCTTCTGGATATGCAATTGATCTATCTGCAAGTTGGAGAATGACAGTTGTAGGTCTGGCAACCCCTATACCCAACTAAGTGAAAACAGACTTAGGCATTAAATTGATGCTTGCCCCTAAGTCACAAAGAGTTCTGCCAGTATAGGTTTCACCAATTGAACAAGGAATAGTGAAACTGCATGGATCCTTCAACTTGCTTGGAAGCTTGCTTTGCATGATCATACTACATTCCTCTGTCATAGCCACTGTTTCAAATTGTCCAAGTCTCCTCCTCTTAGTAAGCACATCCTTCATGAACTTTGCATAGTTGGGCATTTGTTGAAGTGCTTATACTAGAGGAACATTGATGTGAAGTTGTTTCAGCACCTCTAAAAATTTGTCCAATTGCTTGTCTTGCTGTGCCTTCTTCAACCTTTGAGGAAAAGGTGGAGATGGAACAGGTTGATCAACAACTGGTGATGGAACTGGTGCAGCATCAGATGCTGCAGCATCAACTGTGACAGCATCTGTTGCCTTCTTTTTGTCATTTTTTTTTAATTTTTTTCCTTTATGTTGGTGCCATCACTAGGATCAGTAGATGGTCCATTCAAGTCCTTCCCACTCCTTAAAGATATAGCTTTGCACAGTTCTTTCCCTTTGGATGTTGATGGTTCAGTAATGGATGGTAATGATCCACTAGGTCTTTGGGTAAGAGCAGTGGCTATTTGACCAATTTGATTTTCCAAGTTCTTTATTGCAGCTCCTTGAGTTTGATACTGAGTTTTTGTTTCATTCATGAAAGCCTTGAGCTTGGTCTCCATAGAATTTTCAACTGCTGGTGCTGCTGCCTTGGGTTGAGCACGGAATCCTGGTGGTGTTGCAGGAGCTGCAGCAGGTGTTGCATTGTTGCTCCAATTGAAATTGGGATGATTCTTCCACCCAAGATTATAGGTACGAGAATATGGATTATTGTTCTTCTCAATCCCACATAGTTGACTGAAATAGGGTTTGCAGGACATTCTTCATACAAGTGGCCTCCTCCACAGTATACAAAACTAGCAGAACCCACAGGTACTTGTTCAATTGCTGCTACAATAGTCTCTGGTGCAGATTCAGTTGCTGCAGCAGGTGTTGCTGCAGCATTGGTTGCATTCATATTTTTGATCGTGTTGGATAAGGATGCAACTTGAGCAGATAAAGCAGTAACTTCACTCAATTCATGCATACCAGCAACTTTCTTTTGAGCACTAACCCTGGCTGTTTGCCATTGATAACTGTTTGCAGCAATGGTTTCAATACGATCATAGGCATCTTGATAGGAGCCATGCAACAAGACTCCTCCAGAGGAAGCATCAAGCATCAATCTAGTCTGAGGTTCCAATCCATTGTAAAATGTTTCCATTTGAACAACCACAGGCAACCCATTATGAGGACATTTTCTTAGCAACTCTTTAAATCTTTCCCATGCTTCAAACAATGTCTCAAATTCAGTTTGTCTAAAAGATGTAATTTCGGTTCTCATCCTGGCATTCTTGATAGGTGGGAAGTATTTAGTCATAAATTTTTCAGCCATCTCATTCCAAGTAGTGATAGAGTTAGGTTCTAAAGAATTCAACCAAACCTTAGCTCTATCCTTCAAGGATTATGGAAAAAGTTTGAGGCTCAAAAATTGCATAATCCTTCATAGGTCTGTCCCTGTCATTAGCCATGCCTATGACTGTTTCATTCAAGACTTGTTGCACATGAAAAGGTTGCCTAGGTGGATCATTAGCAACTATGGTGTGTCTTTCTGAATTGTGGTTACTAGGAGGTGGTGTTCCTGGTTGAGATTCTCCATGATGAGAAGGTGGTGGTGTAGCCATAGTAACAGCTCTACCCAATGAAATAAGTCCAGAGAGATCTTGATCCCTTCTCAAAGCCCTAAACAATCTTTCTATTTCAGGATGAAGTTGATATTCTGGTGAACTACGCCTGTGCATATGCTGCAGCACCAGATGCTGTAGCAATCTAATACTGAAACACCCAGAAACAGAACACCAAAATTAGCAACAAAAATCACTAGTTTGCCAATTAATTAAACAATGTATTAAGCTATTTAATCCCCGGCAACGACGCCAAAAACTTGTTGTATGAAATGGGGTAGTGCAAGTGTACACTGTCCAACAAGTAATATAGTAGAATACAGTTCGTTCCCACGAGGATTAATGCTTAAATGGTGTTTAATTTGATTAACAAAATAGTGATGGTAACAAAAGTAAAGACACAAATATTTGGTAACATTCACAACAATAAAAATAAAAGGAAATAAAGATCAGATGATTAGAACAAGTTGAGATGCATTCACTTTCAGTAATTTCACTAAAATGCAATTAACGGTATGTTCAGTGCTGCAGCATTAGGTACTGCAGCAATAGATGTATTTTCTCAAGTACTTCACACTAGGGTTTCCTCGCAAGAGTTTATCTCTAAACCCTAAAGGAGTACACCCTAGACTGCTTTGGCACCCACAGTATCCCCCTTTTGGATTTTGCCCTCCTATATCTAGGGTTTAAGCAAGGAACATTAAAATCTCTTTTAATGAACACTATCCATATTATCATTGAGTTAAATTTACAAACCATCTCTGAATTTATAAATGCTACTTAGATTAGACGGCCAATCCTAATCTAAGATGGAAATATTAGCATACACAAGACAAAATGCTTCACATTAAACATACTTCATTAATCACATAATAACTTCATTACATTAGATCCAGCATCTCAACTATGAGGATTTAGCTCATGTTGAGCATACAACACATAGAAAATAACTTAAACAAAATAGTTAAAGTCATACTACAAAGATCAAGGAGAGGGGTTATACTACTAATGTTGAACCGAGAAATACTCCAAAGAGAACAATGGAGGAACAACCCAGCTCTTCAAATGTAGATTCCACCAAGGCAATGTAGTTCCAGTGTTGCTGCAGCAATAGTTCCAACACTTGAATCTTTTAGTAACTATGAGTGAGCTTGCACGAAAATGGAGGCTATCTCTATACCTTCCTTTCTCGGCTAGGTATCCCAAATGAGGAAGAAAGGCTGATATTTATAGCCAAGGCCCGTTATCCAAGGTAACCCTCAAAGTGGGAGGCGACACTTGTCCTTATGTGAGCCTAAAACGTCCTTTTTGCCCAAACATTGATGGCATCATGGAATATTCCTTCCTTTGCACGCTTCCTGTACACTGGACGGTCGAGCGGTTTCAGCTGAACACCAAAGAACTTCTTGATGGTGTCAGCAATGAGATTAGGGTCTAGGAGTTGGGGCCCCGATGGTCTAGGTGGAGGCGTTGGTCACCATAGTGCATCTGGGGGACCCTGGGCCCCTGGCTGCGGTGGTACCTGAGGTGGAGCGTCTGTCCATGGCTTCCCAGGCACTACTTGGGACAGGTTAACAAGGCCAGTTCCTGGTATAGATGCCTTGCGACATTCATCTGTGTCTATATATAGGAACCCGCTGGGTAGGTACTGAATGCACCGGGGCACGGCTAACTAGGAGGTAAGCTTGTCGAGCCAGGTTGGTTCTGGACCCATGGCTGCTGACTCGGGCAATACCCACCGTTCCTGCCATTCCCTGATTCCGGGGCGAAGGCTTGGCCCCCTGCCTAAGCCGGGTAGTTAGCCGTGGTAGAACACCCATAGGACGATCCTTGCGGCAGACCCACCAAGCCTACTGCCTCGGGCGGCCTTCTGGCCAATTGCACTTGTCCATGTTGAAGAGATTCCGTATTAGTGACATTCGGCAAAACTGCCCCCAGTGTTGGCAGTGGCAAAAGTACCAGGCTGAGGAATTACAGGATTAGGATTTACCTGATGAGAGTACGCCTGCTGAGTCCCAGTCATGCTCCCACTTGGTGGACACTGATGCATGGCTCCCATAGGATTATAAGAGGATGCCTACTGAGGTCCAACAGGGTTGGTGTATGGCAGGGTCTGATGCGGTCCTCCCAGAGAAAAAGGTTGTCCTCCCTGTGATTGGCCGGAGACAACACAGTTCATGGTGCTACTGGCTTGCGCAGCACACCTTTTCTCCATTTCCTTGGCCTGTTGCATTTCATTGTGCACCATAGATTTAACTATGTCAGCCAATTGGTGGGACAATTGATACATGATGTCGTGTATTCCCATATCGATCTGCGGCCGGATAAACGACGTGGTCATGACCATAGGTTCCTCTTCATGTTGAGGGGAACCGTCGTTAGACTCAGCATTAACCGCCAGGGGGTTGTCTCCTAAACACTTATTGGCTCATGAGTGTTTCTCGTTTTCGGAGCAGTTACCTTTCTTGATGCCGATGTTAGCTCCATACTTAGGTTTCCGCCGGAGCGTAAGTGCATACGCCAACTATAATCCAGTCCAGGCGAATCAAACAAGCGTTTGCTCACCTTTTCCTGTCCCAGTGGGCGTGCCAATTTTTGTTGTCGTCAAACTCTTAGGTCCTAGCCGTGGTGTCGTCCAGAGGTTTGGACATTCTTTGATTCATCTTTTCTTCAAGCAATTGCGTCGAGGAGGGAACTCTGCTCCTCAACTATGGGTTTCCTGACTCCCTTAGAAAGGGTCAGGCAAGGTGACAAGGGACGCGAGTGTTGGATTATACTACGGCTAATGCATAAAGTAAAATAAAGTAAATGCAATAAAGGAAGATAAAATGATGTCTGTCCTTTACATTTCACTCTAATGTAAAGGACAGACATCATTTCAGTCTAATATAAAGTAAATGCATAAAGTAAAATAAAGTAAATGCAATAGAGTTTTGATTAATTGATGTCTGTCCTTTACATTTCACTCTAATGCTATATATACACAGGCCCTCGTCGGCCACTATGTTAGCCAACATTTGCCTGCCGTTGGATTGATCTAAGATCAACGGCTCTCATTGCTTCATAGGCCCTCAATGAAGCGAAATAACTGCCCACGATCCCACTAGCACGGTTAGTGGGGTGAGTGCTCGTTGCTCCGCATTTTCTGGCCTCGCTCTTCCGCTTGAACTACAACTGTTCCTACGTTCTATCTTCGTGCCGTGTCTTGCCTTCCAAGTAACGCCCGCCCTACCTCGGCCGTATAGTGACTCGGTTGTCCTGGCTCACTTTAGGCAATGATTAAGGTGTCCGAGCCACCTAGGCTTTGGCACTCTATAGGCTGGGGCAATCACTTTCCCTCGGCTTGGCTCATTGGCCCTCGGGCATAGCCCTCCCTCGAGGGGGTTTTATCATTCAGCGTACCCTAAGGACCTCCTTTTGGCTTCACTCTTTTTGGCAAATACCTTTTCTGAGTTGTCGTGTGGCTTGCCTTCACACAATGACTCCCTTTTTTCTCCCTTTGCCCTCGGCCTACGACTTGTTTATTTTTGGGTGTTTACAGACCCTAATTTGATTATATCCAAATCTTAAGTAAATCTTTGAAAAGATTGATGCTCCTCTTAACTGGTCCATCATATCATTTATCCTTGGTAAAGAATATTTATTCTTCGTCGTGGCCTTGTTTACCTATTTATTTTCCATGCATAGCCAAGATTAAAGATTATCCATCCACTTCATGACGAATAAGATCTGAGCTCCACAAGCTGATACACTTGGCCTAATGAAATCCTTTATTATTAAATCATCCTATTATTCTTTTAATTCAGCTTGTGTCATCTAATATGGAGATATAAAAATAGGTCCTATATCGGGTTTCATGTCAATGGTGAATTCTATTTCCCTTAGTGGTGGAAAACCAAGTACTTCATCCACAAATACTTCAGGGAAATCTTTAACAATAGCTTAGGTTTGCATTGGGAAGTCTTCCTTCATTTCCCATGAATACAATATGAGATAATTTTGCAGTGTATGACGTTCTTTAGTCACACTTTCCATAAGCGGCAAAACATATGATAAAAAATATAAGGTTTTTCTAGTGCAATCTAAAGTAACATGGCTAGCCAAAAGCCATTCCATGTCTAAGTATCTCTCAAAGAGAACAACTAAATCTACGAGAAAACTCCTATTTTCTAAGGTTACAAGACATTTTAAACAGACATAATATGTAGCAAGCGATCTACTAGTAGGAGTAGGAACTACTACTAGACATGGTAACTCTTACACAACTTAAATAACCTACGCATACGTCGGAGATAAAGTGATGAGTAGCTCCTAAGTCAAATACACAGATGGGAGACTACTAGAACGAGACACATATCTTGTATGAGTTCAATTGATTTGAGGCTTCAGTACCCCACATAGTGAATACACGACCCGTAGATGGAGGTGTAGCAGTTGATGTTCCTGGAACTGAAATCTTGTGTATTCCTTTGTCGCCTACATTATGGTTGACAGTCGTTCGAGTTCCACGACCTGCCCCACTCGACAGTCCATGTTTCTTAAAGCAACCATAGATATGTGATTGGCTTGTACACAATGGTAGCATGTTCCTTTAAACATTTGGGGAAATTCCCTTGTGAAGTGGCCTCCTCCACATGTATAGTAGTGCAACGTCGACGTTACATCTCTTACTGCTCTAGGTATAGTGACTTGTTACGGGGGTCGAATGTAAGTTCCTCATTTTCCTTTTAGGAACCTTCGTCCAATGTTTCTTATAGGTCCTCCTCTTTGAAAACTTGTAGTCGTAACTGATCCTCCTATATAGTGATCTCATATCTTAGTCCATCCGAAAATTTTCTGACACTTCCAATCCTCATAAGGTCATACTTGATGAAATTCCGAATACATGATCAAACTCTCAAATTTTTGTATATACTTCCCTACTGGCATATTTCCTTGTTTGAGAGTGTCAAATTCCTTTTGGGTTTACAATAGCACAACAACAACTTAGTCTTAAAGGTTTCAGTTCTCTTGACCTCTCCCCGAGCCTAGGAGTGATCAATGGGTTATTCTCTCTTAGTGTTGCACAAGAGCCTCTACTTTCGAATCTCCTAGATGGAGCCATACTTTCCTTCTCAGTAGATGGCAATACTTCTGGAACTCTTTAGGAAAATTGACGTCGATACATCCTATCGCTCTCAACTCTGCGTCTAAGCGGCTTTGCTTGTATCCAATCATGGTGTTCCACTTCGTGTTCTTCTCAAATGGGATGAAAGGGTAACTACGGTAATACACGTACATCCCTGTCCATGTTGTCTCAGAGAACCTTGGGGAACTATATACACATGTCGCTCTTCCGTTGTAAATTGTCACTTTAATTTCATCGTTAATCTCCTTCCCAGCATGACTGCAATCATCATATCGGATCTGAACTTCGTACCGTCTTTGGAGAAGTGGTACATACTCTGCAACGATATCTCCTGGCATCTTTCTTTGGAATATATAATCCCAAAACATTTTTTGCAAACATATATAAAGTAAGGGCTAAGAGACGTGTATAAACCAAAAAAGTTGGGTTCAGAGAAATAAACAACATCTAAACATGTTATGAAAATTAATCAATCACATGTTCTCCTAATAACTCAATATGCGTTGTCATACTTTTCATATTTATCCCTGAGCTCATCTCTTCCTGAAATATGCTCTATAGTATGATCAAGTACTCTTATGTCCTTTCATGCTAACACTTGTGCTCTATAGTATGATCACTTGGGAAGTCTTCCTTCATTTCCCATGAATACAATATGAGATAATTTTGCAGTGTATGACGTTCTTTAGTCACACTTTCCATAAGCGGCAAAACATATGATAAAAAATATAAGGTTTTTCTAGTGCAATCTAAAGTAACATGGCTAGCCAAAAGCCATTCCATGTCTAAGTATCTCTCAAAGAGAACAACTAAATCTACGAGAAAACTCCTATTTTCTAAGGTTACAAGACATTTTAAACAGACATAATATGTAGCAAGCGATCTACTAGTAGGAGTAGGAACTACTACTAGACATGGTAACTCTTACACAACTTAAATAACCTACGCATACGTCGGAGATAAAGTGATGAGTAGCTCCTGAGTCAAATACACAGATGGGAGACTACTAGAACGAGACACATATCTTGTATGAGTTCAATTGATTTGAGGCTTCAGTACCCCACATAGTGAATACACGACCCGTAGATGGAGGTGTAGCAATTGACGTTCCTGGAACTGAAATCTTGTGTATTCCTTTGTCGCCTACATTATGGTTGACAGTCGTTCGAGTTCCACGACCTGCCCCACTCGACAGTCCATGTTTCTTAAAGCAACCATAGATATGTGATTGGCTTGTACACAATGGTAGAATGTTCCTTTAAACATTTGGGGAAATTCCCTTGTGAAGTGGCCTCCTCCACATGTATAGTAGTGCAACGTCGACGTTACATCTCTTACTGCTCTAGGTATAGTGACTTGTTACGGGGGTCGAATGTAAGTTCCTCATTTTCCTTTTAGGAACCTTCGTCCAATGTTTCTTATAGGTCCTCCTCTTTGAAAACTTGTAGTCGTAACTGATCCTCCTATATAGTGATCTCATATCTTAGTCCATCCGAAAATTTTCTGACACTTCCAATCCTCATAAGGTCATACTTGATGAAATTCCGAATACATGATCAAACTCTCAAATTTTTGTATATACTTCCCTACTGGCATATTTCCTTGTTTGAGAGTGTCAAATTCCTTTTGGGTTTACAATAGCACAACAACAACTTAGTCTTAAAGGTTTCAGTTCTCTTGACCTCTCCCCGAGCCTAGGAGTGATCAATGGGTTATTCTCTCTTAGTGTTGCACAAGAGCCTCTACTTTCGAATCTCCTAGATGGAGCCATACTTTCCTTCTCAGTAGATGGCAATACTTCTGGAACTCTTTAGGAAAATTGACGTCGATACATCCTATCGCTCTCAACTCTGCGTCTAAGCGGCTTTGCTTGTATCCAATCATGGTGTTCCACTTCGTGTTCTTCTCAAATGGGATGAAAGGGTAACTACGGTAATACACGTACATCCCTGTCCATGTTGTCTCAGAGAACCTTGGGGAACTATATACACATGTCGCTCTTCCGTTGTAAATTGTCACTTTAATTTCATCGTTAATCTCCTTCCCAGCATGACTGCAATCATCATATCGGATCTGAACTTCGTACCGTCTTTGGAGAAGTGGTACATACTCTGCAACGATATCTCCTGGCATCTTTCTTTGGAATATATAATCCCAAAACATTTTTTGCAAACATATATAAAGTAAGGGCTAAGAGACGTGTATAAACCAAAAAAGTTGGGTTCAGAGAAATAAACAACATCTAAACATGTTATGAAAATTAATCAATCACATGTTCTCCTAATAACTCAATATGCGTTGTCATACTTTTCATATTTATCCCTGAGCTCATCTCTTCCTGAAATGTGCTCTATAGTATGATCAAGTACTCTTATGTCCTTTCATGCTAACACTTGTGCTCTATAGTATGATCACTTGGGAAGTCTTCCTTCATTTCCCATGAATACAATATGAGATAATTTTGCAGTGTATGACGTTCTTTAGTCACACTTTCCATAAGCGGCAAAACATATGATAAAAAATATAAGGTTTTTCTAGTGCAATCTAAAGTAACATGGCTAGCCAAAAGCCATTCCATGTCTAAGTATCTCTCAAAGAGAACAACTAAATCTACGAGAAAACTCCTATTTTCTAAGGTTACAAGACATTTTAAACAGACATAATATGTAGCAAGCGATCTACTAGTAGGAGTAGGAACTACTACTAGACATGGTAACTCTTACACAACTTAAATAACCTACGCATACGTCGGAGATAAAGTGATGAGTAGCTCCTGAGTCAAATACACAGATGGGAGACTACTAGAACGAGACACATATCTTGTATGAGTTCAATTGATTTGAGGCTTCAGTACCCCACATAGTGAATACACGACCCGTAGATGGAGGTGTAGCAATTGACGTTCCTGGAACTGAAATCTTGTGTATTCCTTTGTCGCCTACATTATGGTTGACAGTCGTTCGAGTTCCACGACCTGCCCCACTCGACAGTCCATGTTTCTTAAAGCAACCATAGATATGTGATTGGCTTGTACACAATGGTAGAATGTTCCTTTAAACATTTGGGGAAATTCCCTTGTGAAGTGGCCTCCTCCACATGTATAGTAGTGCAACGTCGACGTTACATCTCTTACTGCTCTAGGTATAGTGACTTGTTACGGGGGTCGAATGTAAGTTCCTCATTTTCCTTTTAGGAACCTTCGTCCAATGTTTCTTATAGGTCCTCCTCTTTGAAAACTTGTAGTCGTAACTGATCCTCCTATATAGTGATCTCATATCTTAGTCCATCCGAAAATTTTCTGACACTTCCAATCCTCATAAGGTCATACTTGATGAAATTCCGAATACATGATCAAACTCTCAAATTTTTGTATATACTTCCCTACTGGCATATTTCCTTGTTTGAGAGTGTCAAATTCCTTTTGGGTTTACAATAGCACAACAACAACTTAGTCTTAAAGGTTTCAGTTCTCTTGACCTCTCCCCGAGCCTAGGAGTGATCAATGGGTTATTCTCTCTTAGTGTTGCACAAGAGCCTCTACTTTCGAATCTCCTAGATGGAGCCATACTTTCCTTCTCAGTAGATGGCAATACTTCTGGAACTCTTTAGGAAAATTGACGTCGATACATCCTATCGCTCTCAACTCTGCGTCTAAGCGGCTTTGCTTGTATCCAATCATGGTGTTCCACTTCGTGTTCTTCTCAAATGGGATGAAAGGGTAACTACGGTAATACACGTACATCCCTGTCCATGTTGTCTCAGAGAACCTTGGGGAACTATATACACATGTCGCTCTTCCGTTGTAAATTGTCACTTTAATTTCATCGTTAATCTCCTTCCCAGCATGACTGCAATCATCATATCGGATCTGAACTTCGTACCGTCTTTGGAGAAGTGGTACATACTCTGCAACGATATCTCCTGGCATCTTTCTTTGGAATATATAATCCCAAAACATTTTTTGCAAACATATATAAAGTAAGGGCTAAGAGACGTGTATAAACCAAAAAAGTTGGGTTCAGAGAAATAAACAACATCTAAACATGTTATGAAAATTAATCAATCACATGTTCTCCTAATAACTCAATATGCGTTGTCATACTTTTCATATTTATCCCTGAGCTCATCTCTTCCTGAAATATGCTCTATAGTATGATCAAGTACTCTTATGTCCTTTCATGCTAACACTTGTGCTCTATAGTATGATCACTTGGGAAGTCTTCCTTCATTTCCCATGAATACAATATGAGATAATTTTGCAGTGTATGACGTTCTTTAGTCACACTTTCCATAAGCGGCAAAACATATGATAAAAAATATAAGGTTTTTCTAGTGCAATCTAAAGTAACATGGCTAGCCAAAAGCCATTCCATGTCTAAGTATCTCTCAAAGAGAACAACTAAATCTACGAGAAAACTCCTATTTTCTAAGGTTACAAGACATTTTAAACAGACATAATATGTAGCAAGCGATCTACTAGTAGGAGTAGGAACTACTACTAGACATGGTAACTCTTACACAACTTAAATAACCTACGCATACGTCGGAGATAAAGTGATGAGTAGCTCCTGAGTCAAATACACAGATGGGAGACTACTAGAACGAGACACATATCTTGTATGAGTTCAATTGATTTGAGGCTTCAGTACCCCACATAGTGAATACACGACCCGTAGATGGAGGTGTAGCAATTGACGTTCCTGGAACTGAAATCTTGTGTATTCCTTTGTCGCCTACATTATGGTTGACAGTCGTTCGAGTTCCACGACCTGCCCCACTCGACAGTCCATGTTTCTTAAAGCAACCATAGATATGTGATTGGCTTGTACACAATGGTAGAATGTTCCTTTAAACATTTGGGGAAATTCCCTTGTGAAGTGGCCTCCTCCACATGTATAGTAGTGCAACGTCGACGTTACATCTCTTACTGCTCTAGGTATAGTGACTTGTTACGGGGGTCGAATGTAAGTTCCTCATTTTCCTTTTAGGAACCTTCGTCCAATGTTTCTTATAGGTCCTCCTCTTTGAAAACTTGTAGTCGTAACTGATCCTCCTATATAGTGATCTCATATCTTAGTCCATCCGAAAATTTTCTGACACTTCCAATCCTCATAAGGTCATACTTGATGAAATTCCGAATACATGATCAAACTCTCAAATTTTTGTATATACTTCCCTACTGGCATATTTCCTTGTTTGAGAGTGTCAAATTCCTTTTGGGTTTACAATAGCACAACAACAACTTAGTCTTAAAGGTTTCAGTTCTCTTGACCTCTCCCCGAGCCTAGGAGTGATCAATGGGTTATTCTCTCTTAGTGTTGCACAAGAGCCTCTACTTTCGAATCTCCTAGATGGAGCCATACTTTCCTTCTCAGTAGATGGCAATACTTCTGGAACTCTTTAGGAAAATTGACGTCGATACATCCTATCGCTCTCAACTCTGCGTCTAAGCGGCTTTGCTTGTATCCAATCATGGTGTTCCACTTCGTGTTCTTCTCAAATGGGATGAAAGGGTAACTACGGTAATACACGTACATCCCTGTCCATGTTGTCTCAGAGAACCTTGGGGAACTATATACACATGTCGCTCTTCCGTTGTAAATTGTCACTTTAATTTCATCGTTAATCTCCTTCCCAGCATGACTGCAATCATCATATCGGATCTGAACTTCGTACCGTCTTTGGAGAAGTGGTACATACTCTGCAACGATATCTCCTGGCATCTTTCTTTGGAATATATAATCCCAAAACATTTTTTGCAAACATATATAAAGTAAGGGCTAAGAGACGTGTATAAACCAAAAAAGTTGGGTTCAGAGAAATAAACAACATCTAAACATGTTATGAAAATTAATCAATCACATGTTCTCCTAATAACTCAATATGCGTTGTCATACTTTTCATATTTATCCCTGAGCTCATCTCTTCCTGAAATGTGCTCTATAGTATGATCAAGTACTCTTATGTCCTTTCATGCTAACACTTGTGCTCTATAGTATGATCACTTGGGAAGTCTTCCTTCATTTCCCATGAATACAATATGAGATAATTTTGCAGTGTATGACGTTCTTTAGTCACACTTTCCATAAGCGGCAAAACATATGATAAAAAATATAAGGTTTTTCTAGTGCAATCTAAAGTAACATGGCTAGCCAAAAGCCATTCCATGTCTAAGTATCTCTCAAAGAGAACAACTAAATCTACGAGAAAACTCCTATTTTCTAAGGTTACAAGACATTTTAAACAGACATAATATGTAGCAAGCGATCTACTAGTAGGAGTAGGAACTACTACTAGACATGGTAACTCTTACACAACTTAAATAACCTACGCATACGTCGGAGATAAAGTGATGAGTAGCTCCTGAGTCAAATACACAGATGGGAGACTACTAGAACGAGACACATATCTTGTATGAGTTCAATTGATTTGAGGCTTCAGTACCCCACATAGTGAATACACGACCCGTAGATGGAGGTGTAGCAGTTGATGTTCCTGGAACTGAAATCTTGTGTATTCCTTTGTCGCCTACATTATGGTTGACAGTCGTTCGAGTTCCACGACCTGCCCCACTCGACAGTCCATGTTTCTTAAAGCAACCATAGATATGTGATTGGCTTGTACACAATGGTAGAATGTTCCTTTAAACATTTGGGGAAATTCCCTTGTGAAGTGGCCTCCTCCACATGTATAGTAGTGCAACGTCGACGTTACATCTCTTACTGCTCTAGGTATAGTGACTTGTTACGGGGGTCGAATGTAAGTTCCTCATTTTCCTTTTAGGAACCTTCGTCCAATGTTTCTTATAGGTCCTCCTCTTTGAAAACTTGTAGTCGTAACTGATCCTCCTATATAGTGATCTCATATCTTAGTCCATCCGAAAATTTTCTGACACTTCCAATCCTCATAAGGTCATACTTGATGAAATTCCGAATACATGATCAAACTCTCAAATTTTTGTATATACTTCCCTACTGGCATATTTCCTTGTTTGAGAGTGTCAAATTCCTTTTGGGTTTACAATAGCACAACAACAACTTAGTCTTAAAGGTTTCAGTTCTCTTGACCTCTCCCCGAGCCTAGGAGTGATCAATGGGTTATTCTCTCTTAGTGTTGCACAAGAGCCTCTACTTTCGAATCTCCTAGATGGAGCCATACTTTCCTTCTCAGTAGATGGCAATACTTCTGGAACTCTTTAGGAAAATTGACGTCGATACATCCTATCGCTCTCAACTCTGCGTCTAAGCGGCTTTGCTTGTATCCAATCATGGTGTTCCACTTCGTGTTCTTCTCAAATGGGATGAAAGGGTAACTACGGTAATACACGTACATCCCTGTCCATGTTGTCTCAGAGAACCTTGGGGAACTATATACACATGTCGCTCTTCCGTTGTAAATTGTCACTTTAATTTCATCGTTAATCTCCTTCCCAGCATGACTGCAATCATCATATCGGATCTGAACTTCGTACCGTCTTTGGAGAAGTGGTACATACTCTGCAACGATATCTCCTGGCATCTTTCTTTGGAATATATAATCCCAAAACATTTTTTGCAAACATATATAAAGTAAGGGCTAAGAGACGTGTATAAACCAAAAAAGTTGGGTTCAGAGAAATAAACAACATCTAAACATGTTATGAAAATTAATCAATCACATGTTCTCCTAATAACTCAATATGCGTTGTCATACTTTTCATATTTATCCCTGAGCTCATCTCTTCCTGAAATGTGCTCTATAGTATGATCAAGTACTCTTATGTCCTTTCATGCTAACACTTGTGCTCTATAGTATGATCACTTGGGAAGTCTTCCTTCATTTCCCATGAATACAATATGAGATAATTTTGCAGTGTATGACGTTCTTTAGTCACACTTTCCATAAGCGGCAAAACATATGATAAAAAATATAAGGTTTTTCTAGTGCAATCTAAAGTAACATGGCTAGCCAAAAGCCATTCCATGTCTAAGTATCTCTCAAAGAGAACAACTAAATCTACGAGAAAACTCCTATTTTCTAAGGTTACAAGACATTTTAAACAGACATAATATGTAGCAAGCGATCTACTAGTAGGAGTAGGAACTACTACTAGACATGGTAACTCTTACACAACTTAAATAACCTACGCATACGTCGGAGATAAAGTGATGAGTAGCTCCTGAGTCAAATACACAGATGGGAGACTACTAGAACGAGACACATATCTTGTATGAGTTCAATTGATTTGAGGCTTCAGTACCCCACATAGTGAATACACGACCCGTAGATGGAGGTGTAGCAATTGACGTTCCTGGAACTGAAATCTTGCGTATTCCTTTGTCGCCTACATTATGGTTGACAGTCGTTCGAGTTCCACGACCTGCCCCACTCGACAGTCCATGTTTCTTAAAGCAACCATAGATATGTGATTGGCTTGTACACAATGGTAGAATGTTCCTTTAAACATTTGGGGAAATTCCCTTGTGAAGTGGCCTCCTCCACATGTATAGTAGTGCAACGTCGACGTTACATCTCTTACTGCTCTAGGTATAGTGACTTGTTACGGGGGTCGAATGTAAGTTCCTCATTTTCCTTTTAGGAACCTTCGTCCAATGTTTCTTATAGGTCCTCCTCTTTGAAAACTTGTAGTCGTAACTGATCCTCCTATATAGTGATCTCATATCTTAGTCCATCCGAAAATTTTCTGACACTTCCAATCCTCATAAGGTCATACTTGATGAAATTCCGAATACATGATCAAACTCTCAAATTTTTGTATATACTTCCCTACTGGCATATTTCCTTGTTTGAGAGTGTCAAATTCCTTTTGGGTTTACAATAGCACAACAACAACTTAGTCTTAAAGGTTTCAGTTCTCTTGACCTCTCCCCGAGCCTAGGAGTGATCAATGGGTTATTCTCTCTTAGTGTTGCACAAGAGCCTCTACTTTCGAATCTCCTAGATGGAGCCATACTTTCCTTCTCAGTAGATGGCAATACTTCTGGAACTCTTTAGGAAAATTGACGTCGATACATCCTATCGCTCTCAACTCTGCGTCTAAGCGGCTTTGCTTGTATCCAATCATGGTGTTCCACTTCGTGTTCTTCTCAAATGGGATGAAAGGGTAACTACGGTAATACACGTACATCCCTGTCCATGTTGTCTCAGAGAACCTTGGGGAACTATATACACATGTCGCTCTTCCGTTGTAAATTGTCACTTTAATTTCATCGTTAATCTCCTTCCCAGCATGACTGCAATCATCATATCGGATCTGAACTTCGTACCGTCTTTGGAGAAGTGGTACATACTCTGCAACGATATCTCCTGGCATCTTTCTTTGGAATATATAATCCCAAAACATTTTTTGCAAACATATATAAAGTAAGGGCTAAGAGACGTGTATAAACCAAAAAAGTTGGGTTCAGAGAAATAAACAACATCTAAACATGTTATGAAAATTAATCAATCACATGTTCTCCTAATAACTCAATATGCGTTGTCATACTTTTCATATTTATCCCTGAGCTCATCTCTTCCTGAAATGTGCTCTATAGTATGATCAAGTACTCTTATGTCCTTTCATGCTAACACTTGTGCTCTATAGTATGATCACTTGGGAAGTCTTCCTTCATTTCCCATGAATACAATATGAGATAATTTTGCAGTGTATGACGTTCTTTAGTCACACTTTCCATAAGCGGCAAAACATATGATAAAAAATATAAGGTTTTTCTAGTGCAATCTAAAGTAACATGGCTAGCCAAAAGCCATTCCATGTCTAAGTATCTCTCAAAGAGAACAACTAAATCTACGAGAAAACTCCTATTTTCTAAGGTTACAAGACATTTTAAACAGACATAATATGTAGCAAGCGATCTACTAGTAGGAGTAGGAACTACTACTAGACATGGTAACTCTTACACAACTTAAATAACCTACGCATACGTCGGAGATAAAGTGATGAGTAGCTCCTGAGTCAAATACACAGATGGGAGACTACTAGAACGAGACACATATCTTGTATGAGTTCAATTGATTTGAGGCTTCAGTACCCCACATAGTGAATACACGACCCGTAGATGGAGGTGTAGCAATTGACGTTCCTGGAACTGAAATCTTGCGTATTCCTTTGTCGCCTACATTATGGTTGACAGTCGTTCGAGTTCCACGACCTGCCCCACTCGACAGTCCATGTTTCTTAAAGCAACCATAGATATGTGATTGGCTTGTACACAATGGTAGAATGTTCCTTTAAACATTTGGGGAAATTCCCTTGTGAAGTGGCCTCCTCCACATGTATAGTAGTGCAACGTCGACGTTACATCTCTTACTGCTCTAGGTATAGTGACTTGTTACGGGGGTCGAATGTAAGTTCCTCATTTTCCTTTTAGGAACCTTCGTCCAATGTTTCTTATAGGTCCTCCTCTTTGAAAACTTGTAGTCGTAACTGATCCTCCTATATAGTGATCTCATATCTTAGTCCATCCGAAAATTTTCTGACACTTCCAATCCTCATAAGGTCATACTTGATGAAATTCCGAATACATGATCAAACTCTCAAATTTTTGTATATACTTCCCTACTGGCATATTTCCTTGTTTGAGAGTGTCAAATTCCTTTTGGGTTTACAATAGCACAACAACAACTTAGTCTTAAAGGTTTCAGTTCTCTTGACCTCTCCCCGAGCCTAGGAGTGATCAATGGGTTATTCTCTCTTAGTGTTGCACAAGAGCCTCTACTTTCGAATCTCCTAGATGGAGCCATACTTTCCTTCTCAGTAGATGGCAATACTTCTGGAACTCTTTAGGAAAATTGACGTCGATACATCCTATCGCTCTCAACTCTGCGTCTAAGCGGCTTTGCTTGTATCCAATCATGGTGTTCCACTTCGTGTTCTTCTCAAATGGGATGAAAGGGTAACTACGGTAATACACGTACATCCCTGTCCATGTTGTCTCAGAGAACCTTGGGGAACTATATACACATGTCGCTCTTCCGTTGTAAATTGTCACTTTAATTTCATCGTTAATCTCCTTCCCAGCATGACTGCAATCATCATATCGGATCTGAACTTCGTACCGTCTTTGGAGAAGTGGTACATACTCTGCAACGATATCTCCTGGCATCTTTCTTTGGAATATATAATCCCAAAACATTTTTTGCAAACATATATAAAGTAAGGGCTAAGAGACGTGTATAAACCAAAAAAGTTGGGTTCAGAGAAATAAACAACATCTAAACATGTTATGAAAATTAATCAATCACATGCTCTCCTAATAACTCAATATGCGTTGTCATACTTTTCATATTTATTCCTGAGCTCATCTCTTCCTGAAATGTGCTCTATAGTATGATCAAGTACTCTTATGTCCTTTCATGCTAACACTTGTACTATCCTAAACACGCTCCTAGACTCTATTGATGGTATTTCAGAATCTATAGCTTCTCAAGCTTCTCATCAAAGCTTTTGAATGTCTATAATCTCTCTCAAATATACTCAGTAAGCCTACAACTTCACATGGGAATATTATTCTGAGTATGTAATAACTTAGGAATGTATAGACTGATATACATCATGTAATCACCTTAGGTAACAAGAAGGGAATAAAAGTAGGTCTTAACAAGGCATGTGATGCCAAATTGTTGATGAAGAGGCTTAAGTAGGTCTTTGGGCTTAGATATGAAGCGAATAAAAGTCACCGGAGTAACAAGAAGGGGAGGGGGTTTGAATTGTGACCCTTTTTAAACCAATATACTTAAGTCTCAAGCTGATCTGCTGAACTTAAGGTAACTAAGGAAGGATAGTCGGAAGATGCTTTGTATCTTTCAAATTAATCATTTAGGAGAATGCATATTGTTGAAAGGTAAATATGTAGGTCAGAGTACTGAGAAGATAGTTTGAGTGTATTTGAAAGTGTTTGAATGTCTTCTAAGTACTCAAGCAGTGTTGAGAAGATATAAACATAGGAGTGGTTGTAGGACATGATCTCTTAACACAGGATAAGGTATTTGAGAATACTATTTGAGGTTATATTTCTATGTAATTCAGATGCTCTAACATAGACGAAGTAAGTGCAATATATTGAGAGAGGTGTTATGGTTTAAGACAACTTTTAGGTTTTTAGAAGATAGCTCATGATTGTTAATCATTGCGATTGTAAGTCAATGCTTATAGTAGAGTGGAATAATGACTTATGTGATTGAGCACAGCCTATGATGAGTAGGCTGTTAAGAAGGCAGTAAATCACACAGAGAGATTTATAGTGGTTCACCCAACAATGGCAACATCCAGTGATATTTTCCACTACTTCACAAAATAGCATACAAGCCTTCACAGGCTACAACTTGAAAGTATTCTTCCTCTAAAGAAAATTTCTTAGCCCTCTTCCTTCACAATACAACAACCAATGGTTTTTGCTTGGAAGGTTTCTAACCCCTAAGACCCAGTTAGGCTACTTCGTTAGCAATCTGGCAACATATGCCTTGTTAAGAAGGTAAACAAATAAGACAGTATGTGTGATCTGTTTGAGAACTAACTTAGCTAGGGTGATTACAAGATTTGTATTAGTATTTTCCTTCGTAGGCTAAAGCATTGATGAGTAGCTTCAGAAGCTATGTATGAAGCCACTAGAGATAATAGACATTCAAAAGCTTTGATGAGGAGCTTCAGAAGCAATGTATGAAGTCGTATGATTGGAAGAATTGTCTTGGGCTGTAGTCTACTCTCACACTTTGAATGTAATCATCTATTGGTTATTTATAGAGATTTCCACCAATAGATCCATTGCAATTCCTTCCTAGTAGCTTTAAATGACCGTTGAGAGCTTCTAAGGCTAACCAGGTTTACTTTTTCTGCCTGTGCAGGAGCCGTACGTTGTCAAAACAGGTTACCGTTGGAAGTTTCTGAGCAGTGAAGCTTCTGATCGCTTGTAGCTTCTGAACAACAACAAGTGTTTTGATAACTCTTTCTAAATGTTGAATGCCAATCTTCTGAGCACCTGATAAACCATATTTATGCTCGTAATGAAGATCTTGGTTAGGTGCATACTGTATTCTTTGAATATTTGTGACACACTTTCCGTCTTCTGAGTATCTTCTAAACACCTTCTATGCAACTTTGATAATTGTAACAAGTCAAGACTTGTTATCTCTTTCTTAGATCTTCACTGTGTATGACCTTTGAGTGTTCAATGAATATTATCTTTGATGACTATGTCTTCTGAACACAATGTGCATGTGGGTGTGCACCTTCTGAAGACTTGAACTTATTTAAGTACTGATAGCTGTACATGCATAGTTCTTTATTTTCATCTTCCGTTGCTTCAAAAATATGGAGTTTCTGCTCATGATGGGTCTTAAATGTAAGATGCTTCAAGGGATATCTCATTATTGTTTGAGAGTCCTTTTTCATTCACATCTTAAGTATAAGTATTGTTCTTCTTCTCACATTGAGAAGCTTCTGGCTAAAACCATCATTGTCATAGGAGGATCCTTCTAAATGAGCTTTGCAAGCTTCTAATGAAATGAGGTTTCTCAGCTTTAGAGTACCTTCTGATGTTCATTTTCTTTTCTCTTTTGAGTTCATTAGTCATTTAGGAAATGCTTGTAGAGTGTTGAAGAACATATCTTCTCTTGTCTTGAGAAACATTTAATCCATTGAAATAATCTTCTTGTTGGTCATCATTCATACTTGATTTAGACATATGATTATTTTTTCTTGATGCATAGTAGGCTTTTTGTCACGAAGTTCTAATTGATTTGCATAGTTGTTATCTCTTTATTGGATATATAATCAATTGGATCCTTGTAGCCTTTCATTAGGATAATGCTCTTGCTTAGAAGATATCTTCTTGTGATGAGAGTGATTATTCACTGTTCTTATGATCAATCAAGAAAACACATTAGATCCATAATGGATCGGATAACTTAACCACTTGTCAAAATGGTTTGTTTTCATCAAAAATACTCTATGGGATTTTGCCTCAACAAGATACCTTCCAAACAATAAGCATTGGTTTATGTGTTGTGAGGTAAGAGGGCTAAGACGTTGTCTTAGAAGTTTAAGTTTCTAGAATTTTGAAAAAACTAGTAAGACAGTCGATAGAGGTATGGAAGAAAACTATTTGTCTGTAGCTTGTGATGGCTTGTAACTATTTGTGAAATAGTGGAAAATATCACAAGATGTGAGGAGTGGATGTAGCCCTTGCGAGTTGCGTGAACCACTATAAATCTCTGTGTGATTTATTGTTTTCTTTTTAGTATACTCCTCACAGCTCACATAAACCCTCTTCCACTTTGCTGTAAGAATCATCTTGCAATCTCAATAACAAACCATCTTGAGCTATCTTCTAATCACCTAACACTTTTTTACACCACCAACCTTCCCTCAATATAATGCACGGACATCAGATATGTGAGAAGGTCTGAAATAAGGAGAAACTCATTGCTAAATATTTGCTCACATTCCTTACACATTAACAAAACCTTGTCTCCTCTCCACCATCTAAATACTTAGAACATGCCCAATTATTCATACACACATCTAATTCATCTTCTTAGTACTCTTACCTACATCTCTAGACTCTAGTCTTCACCAGAATGATAAACTCAGAAGAAACAAGTTATGCTCTGACAACACTTCCCAGGTGTCTTAATTGTACCTAATCTTTATCCCACTTAAGTAGATTGGTTGATCTATATAAAAACTTTAAAAAGGGTCCTATTTCAAACCCCACCCTTTCTTGTGACTCCATTTGAAAAATGTTCCTAAAACGCCCATATAACCTTGCTGCCACAAATGTTCCCAAAATGCCCATCAGACTGTTCCTGAAGGAGTGTTAATATTATAAGAGCATATCCTTAAAAACAATGTTCACAAATGTTCTTAAAAACAATGTATGCCCGTACATACTATTGTGGACCTGACAAAATAAATGCAATCTATATGGATCCTTTTGCCTAGTAAGAGCATATTCTTACACCAATGTACTATGACCTTAAGCCATATCTCTAAAGTACATTATGAAATCTAACCGGGAGAGCCAAATCGGGATGATCATTAAGATGATCATTATGAGTTTATTTTTTACCTTTTCAATAAAAATTATTTTCACCCTAGATAATATCTTTCTATATGCATATTCTACAAATCTAACCGGGAGAGCCAAAGATGCTCGTAATGAAATCTCAAGCAATCAAAAAAAAAACCAACCAACTAACAACATAACAATTCCTATGTATTAACTGATCCTCGGCGGCCTAAACTTCACTTAACCTTACTCCTAAGAGTAGCCAAATGATCTTTAGGTATCACTGACTCTTTAACTCTAGAAGAGTTTAGGTCACTTTACACATATTGAAATGATATTTAAATCTAACCGTCTCGGTGTTATACGACATCTTCTCTCCACCTAGAATAAAGCCGGTAGCCTTCCTTTTGTAGAACCCTAGCTTGTAACTTACAACCTCGAACTACCTTGAATAGAATGTCAAGAATGATCAAGAGCACTCAAGAAAAACCTTTAGAGAGTGAAAATCTTGATAGAGAGAGATTAGAGAATGGAATAAAATCGAGCTTGGAAATCAGCCTAATTATAGGGGTGAAAATGACACTCGCTTAGCAACTCAACACCTCATCACAGCCTAGTTGGCCCACGTCACCCTAGTCTATATAGGGATGTCAGCCTATGACTCGCTTAGTGACTACTAGTGACTTAGCGAGAAGGTGCTTGCACTGCCTTAGTAAAACATGCCATGTGTCACTCTTGTGGGGAGGAGCCGGAGAGCTACTTATTCGATTAGCTAGTAACATTTACCTAGCGACTCTCAAAATACTCAAAACCCTAATTCTTACTAAAAATACTTGAATAGGATCTATTTAACATCCATATGGAAATGCCTCTTAATAAAATACGTGGAATTCAGTCGCAGTCTACTTGGACTTGTAACCCAGGTTTACTTCGTCGTCTTCCTAGTAGTCTGACTTTAACCCTTTAAATATAAAACACACAAATGCACAATGTTGGATTAGGCATACATGTCTTGCTCAAGAATATTGGCACCCAAAAATTTTGTTTTCCATTACTAGTAGTGTTGGCACACCCATCTGTCTTGATGATACAACTAGCAAAAATCCTTTTGAAAAATCTTTTGATCACTTTACTTGTATACTGGTGGATATTGATTTCAAAACAAAGCTTAGAAATCAAATTCTAGCTGAGAGGTTAAAATATGCTTTCTTTGTGAGCATTGAGTATGAAAAATTGTGTTCCATTTGTATGAACAACATGACTATTGGTCATTCCACAAACATCTGTAATAAGAGGATGCACTCTAGTGTGGAGCATAAAAAGGAGCAAAAGATCCCTGAATATTTTGCTAAACCAAAACTAGTCTCTAAATGTATTCCAAAGTTGAAGGATGCTACTAATGAGAATTCAAATCTGAAATTTCAGGTTAAAAGTGTCTAAGTGAAGATGGAAGAATATAAAGGAGTCAATAATGTTCCATGGGATAGGTCAAGCCTTAATCCTTTAATGTGTCTTGCTGAGCCAGATAATGCTTTACCTATGAATGTGTTGCAAAGTTTAGGAATACATATGCGGCAAGGGGAAACATCACCTAATGAGATTAGAGATGTTGTCATGCAATCTAATCTGTACCTTAGGTCGCGTAATGATGAGCGATCAGGGGACCAGATCTTGTCTGTTTGCTCTGCTGGTCGTGCCCCAACGTCAAGGAAAAGACGGGGGTGGTACCTGCAATGACACTCCAACGCCCAAGTCAGGGTAGCACGAATAGAGTAACGATGCTAGTGAATAGTGTGTGTACCTGACAACTGACGCAATAACTCCTTATATAGTGCTAATGGATTGCGGGTGACCATCAGATCACTGTACGGACCGATCGAGACCGTTGATCTTGGTTCCTGCTCTTCTGTCCCCAGTAAATGGGCTGTTTCACTTTCTCATTCATGGATTGGGCTTCGGCCCACTCCAGAACAGTTGCCCCCCAAGCCAAGGTCGTACTTGAGACGGGCGCGGGCTTAATAACCTTTAGTTCATGTTTTCCCTGCTCGTTTATAAGGAGCACGTGGTCGGTCTTGCGGGCACCTAGGTTGAGGTCGAGTACGTGATTGAGCCTGTTCTGCTCATAAGACAGGTGGCATCCCTATGAAGTGACGTTTCACGTTTCCCAAGGTGTAATTAGTGAAGCTTTGGATTTCAAAACGGCGGCGCTATCATGATGGCGGTTCGCCTTTCGACACGCGCGCAAACGAAAGGTAATGTCGTATCGTTTGCTTGGCATTGAATTCCCTATATATACGTTGCCCCTTCCCAGTAATTTCTACCCTTTGCTTCCCATTTCTCTAAAAGCGACCAAATTTTCCTTTGAAAGCGATCAGAATTTTCCTGCGACTCTGGCGAGGGGCTCTCTGGTACACGACTTCCCTCTCCAACGGCTTGTGACTTCTGCTCGTTTGACCTTGTTCATCAAGGAGTACACCACTTTGAGCCCGAATTTCTCTCCTACTCCAGGTATGAGTTTTCGATCGTCCCTAAGTTCATTAGTTTCTTTTTTGGTTTTTTCGGAGTGAGGAGGGGGCTGTCAGGCTCGGGGTCGACCTTGTTGCCCCCTTTTTGCGAATCATCAATCTGGGTGATCCTGACTTTCCATCTCTTTGCAGGGTAGGGTGCTGGCGCGAACAAAAACGACTGCAAGAATTTCTGGTGCTCCTTATACCCGTCTGGCCGAGTGCGCTGCTCGGTCCGGAGACATTAAGATGAGCGAGCTTCCTTCTTCTGAAAACCTTTCCTCTTCTACTGATTTTTCATCATCCACCTCCTCTGGTCGTTCCATTTCAACAAATGACTCCGGGGCCGTTCTTTCTCCCCAAGCCCCTTCACCGCTAGAAAACGAGGGGGGTGCGGTCCCACATCCTCTGTCAGCTCCCAACAATGCACTGCTTCCAGAGGAACATGATTGGCACGGGAGAATCGATGAAGATAGCTCCGGGTCTCGTCTGCCATTCTCGGCCAGTCTTTCGTTTTTCCTCCTGGGGACGAGGTGTTACCCTTTTTTGAGAAACTGCTCGGGCATGACGACCAAGAATTGAAAGCAGAGGGGGTTCCCGAGGGAGAACATGCGGCCACCATTCCCACCACTTTGAAATTTATCATGTTTACCAATACTCAGGG
The DNA here is from genome assembly GCA_963573325.1 of Astragalus glycyphyllos. Lineage (NCBI taxonomy): Eukaryota > Viridiplantae > Streptophyta > Magnoliopsida > Fabales > Fabaceae > Astragalus > Astragalus glycyphyllos. The sequence goes on from OY754309.1 coordinate 15,049,720, forward strand.
ACATAAGAGTGTGCCCTCCATTCACAATCTTCCAAAGGCGCATTCTAAGGTACCTGGGTGTCGCTCCATCTCAACTACATTTCAATGCTTGGGCAACCATCATGTCGTTCGAGGCGCTGATGGCCGTGATCGATCGGGATCTCAACTGACGCCTCTTATTTTCTTTATTTGACGTAAGTTGGAAGGTCGAATTGAAGAGCGAGCCCAGGCGATGGGAGCAGGTCTCGTTGAAAGCTCGTCAGGATGCCCCAAAGTTATTTAAGTCGTATTGTGAATATTCCAAGCCTTGGAGACATGGTTTCATTTGGGTCGTTCTTGCGTGTGATCGTGCTCGTGAGCTGGTCGGGTCTGTGAATGACCAGGGAAAGGTTGTTTCCATGAAATTCCCTTTGGCTTGGACAAATTATCATTATGATCGAACAACCCTCAATTACAGAAATCATCGGCGACCAGGAGAGTACAATTTAGAAAGCATTCAGCTCTTAGAAAACCTGGCGAGTTGGATGCCGGAGGAACGATTTCCCTGTAATCACTTTGCTCGCGTAAAGAGTGTATACTATGTGAAACACAAGCTTGGTGCGATTTATTTGTTCGTTATTTATTTGCTCGTTAATGTCCTTTTTTCTTTGCTTCTGACCATTCTTTATGTCTTGCAGCTGAAATGTCAGGAGTTGGATTTGAAGCCCTTTTCAAGAAGGCACAATCGAAGAAAGGAAAATGAGTCTCTTTTGCTGCTTCCCCTGCTCGCACTATTAATCTAGAGGGCGGGCAGAACCCGTCTTTTGCTGACAAGGGGACGAGCTTATCCTAAAAAAAAAGAAACCGAGCTCATCAATCTGTGGGGACCAGTGAGGTAAAGATCGATCTCAAACCTCCTATTACAAAGAGAAACAAAGAGACCCAGAGGAGACTGTCCCTCAATCTTGACGATCTCAATGAAGCAGATTTTGACCGTTTGTGTGAAGATCCGCTCCTTTTCATGTCAGATGTTGCCAAGGCGGCCTCTCGATCGACAAACAGGTATGCGTCTCGTCCATCGTAATTTATGGTTGCAGGGCGACCTCATAGATAAGACTGATAAATATAACTGTGCTCTCGATCGCATCACAGAGCAGCGGGCAGAACTGGAGGCCACCAAGAAAAAACTCAAGGATGTTGAGACCGCCCTCCAACCAACCAAGGAGGCTCTTAGCACAGTTACAACCGAACGAGATGCTGCGGTGAGTGCCAAGGTTGAGGCGGAGTCCAAATTGACTACTGAAACGACCAAGGTGACCGAGCTGTCTTCTAAGGTGCAAGAATTGGAGGGGTAGGTGAACGGTCTGAAAGAGGACCTCAAGAACATGGAATCTGATCGTGATAAGGCTGTGGTCGAGTTGGAAGCCCTCGAGATTTCTACTCTTGCGATCGCAAAAGAGCGGTTTGAGGAGGCCGTTGCCCAAATTCAATACTGCTACCCTACTCTTGAGATCAATCGCGAGATGGTGAGCAATGACCATTTTTTGAGGAACTGGCAGATTATTCGACCTGAAGAAGAAGATGATGAGGGGAATGTGGTGAATGAGGAGGCGGTCATCTACAAGCGTCCTGAATGATTTACTTTTCTGTACTCTTTTGCTTTTACTTGTATTTTGCTCTTTGAGCGGCCTCGTGGTCAGCCTTCTTTTGAAATGACTACTTTTATGGAGCCCGGCCTTCTCCGGGTAATCTTTAAATGTTTAAATCGTGAATGTTTCCTTTCTAATCGCCCAATTGTTCAATTATTTCTCTTTACTTTTGCTAAGTTAGTTTTCCCGATCATAAATTCCTTTTGGTCGGGCCATATGAACCAAACTTCGCATGGCTGCCTATAAACAGCTTACCAAGTTTCTACTTTAGATTTAGCTCGTTTATAGGGGTGCGACCACCACTCTTTTTGTAACGCCCTAAAATTTAATCAAATTATTTCGAAGTTGGATTGCCGTAGGATGATTGTAAGAATTGAAATTATGGGCGTAGTAGCTATGTTGAAAACGAGTTAGATGATAATCACGTGTTGTGGGCTAGTTAAAAATAGCATTGGGCTCCCTTCCTATGTGGATAAAGTCCCAAATAATTTAGCCCATTATGTTTCTCACTTATTATAAGTGGAGAGGATTAATTTAGGGTTGAGAGAGAGAGGAATTTCGGATTAGAGCAGCCACCAAAGAGAGAGAAAAGAAGAGAGAAAACAATTCCCGTTTTTCTCAAACCTGTCATCGTAAAATTGCGATTCCAGTTTCGTTAACCGTTGGATCGTCTTCGTTTTTGGGCAGCAGGTTCGTAAGATATAGTTCTACACTTTCACCGTTCGGATCTTCGAAACGAGTTCTGAGGAGAGAGATATTGGCTTCGCACTGAAGCTGCAGTTTGGGGGAGTCGCCGTATTCGGAGATCGAGGAACGAGGCTAGGAGGGAGTTTGCGCCACCATAGTTGAGGTAAGGGTGGGCTTAACCTTGATAATGGGTTGATGATAATTATGTGTGGGTAGTCTAGGGCTTTGTTGAATTGTTCGTGTTGTTGCATATCGTGTTTTCGTTGAGATTGGTGCTTTGATGATTATTGCACGTTATTGTGATTTGTTTCGTTATTTGTTGTTGCGTGATTGTTGTATCACGATGATGGTGTTGTTATTGTTCGTGTTTTTGTTGTTGCTGTGCGTGGTTGATTGTTGTTGTCGCGTTGTCGAATTGTCGTTTTTGTTGTGGTGGTTGCGGTATCGTTGCCGTTAGGGTTTGGTGTTTGGCAATTTAGCGATTCTGGACACAGGTTCGGTTTTTCTAAAACTGGCGCTGTTTGGTTGATCCAAAAATTATGAGGTTGATTGTTTTTGAAAATAGACTTAACGCCGGTCGTTTTGGCACTGGTTTCGTCAAATTCGGAGTTGTATAGCTCGAGTTATAGGCGATACAAGTTAGGTTAAAATTCTGGAAACGATTTGGGTATAGATTCGGTATTTCGGTGACTGGGAACGTTGTATTGACCGAAAAATTATGTGGTTTATTTTTCTGGAAAATAGACTTAATGCTTGTTAATTTGACACTGGTTTGGTTGCGTTTAGAGTTGTGTAGCTCGAGATATGAATTCCACAAGTTAGAGTAAGATTCTGGAAACAATCTGGACACAGGGTCAGTGTTTTGGTTACCACGTTTTCAAAAGAACTCCTTTTCGAACGAATCCAATTTCTTTGAAAACTAGACAAAATTTGCCCCAGTTTATGCACAAGTTTCATGCAATTTGATTGAGTTTTGGTCACTTTGGAATTGATTGAATTTGAAGGACAGAAACTGTCCTCTTTTGCAACTAGCCTGTGTGCTTTTCGAAAACTGTACCTATTGGACACTCTCCTTCAAAAACTGAACTTAGGGATGATAACCAGACCCATAGGGCTTTCCAACAAGTATTTATTTGTTGAAATCCGATGTCGTTTGCTATTTTAATTAATTCGCTGAAGTAGGTGCGATGTGCCTAGGCGCTGTGCGCCAGTCTTGTGCGTGGTGTGCGTGCGTTATGTCCGCGTTGTGGAGCCGTCTGGTGTTAATATTTCAGGTGCGGTGCTGGTATGCTCAGGAGAGTTTAGTGGTAGCTGTGATGCTACAACTTGGTGCTATTTTTGGTGAAATCATTTGTTTTGATTCTGGTGATATAGTATTTATTTTAAATACTTGTTATGGTGAGTTGGTGCATAATCATGGTGTCGCATTGTCATATGCATGTTTTGGTGATATAGGCTCCGCCTCTGGTGTTTATTGGTGATATGCCCGTCGTGGCTCATTTTGGTGATCGGTACCGCATGCATATGCCCACTGGAGGGGTTGCATATCATCCCATTGTCTATGAATGTTATAATTTTGGTGGTTCACTGTCAAATGGATTTTTCCTTTGGTATCTGGTGCTGTGATATGGTGTAATTGTATTGTGTTGCTGTAGTTACCTGATGCTAGCATATTTTTATCATCTGCTTATTATCTCTGTTAGACTCACCCCTTCTGCTTGGAATGTTGCTCTCATGCGGCAACGCTGCAGGTGATCGCTAGTGCTCGTGGAGGAATTGCTAGGTTTTGCTTCCTCTCTCGTTTGGGTCTGTGTCAGCTCTGATATGTAGCACCGGGGAGTCGTTAGTTATCGTTTTGAACTATTATTTTAGTTATTGGAAATTGTTTTAATTAATTTTGGAGATGTCTTTAATTGTTAATTCTGGAGATGTTTAAACTGGTTAATATTTCCGCTGCTTGGTGATTTCTTTTATATAAATTATTTTGGAGATTTTTTTTTGGAATAAATGGTGTTTTTTTTTAAATGGTGAAAAATGTAGCGCCCTTCGAGGTGACTCTGATAATTGTCTATTTAGTTGTAATAGTAAAAGGGGGGTGTTACATTAGTGGTATCAGAGCAGTTCGGTCTGTCCGGCCAAGTTGTCGAGTCGAGTAACACTTGAGTAATTGTTACTCGTTTCTGGTTATAGTTTCTGTTGCAGTGTTAGGTTGAGATGGCAGGACGGAACGATGCTGCACTCGCTGCTGCTTTGCAGGCTGTGGCTCAAGCTGTGGAGAATAACCCAGGTGCTGCTGGTGATGCTGGGTCGCGCAGTTTGGCTACGTTTCAGAGGGAGAATCCTCCTACCTTTAAGGGCAAGTATAACCCTGATGGTGCTTTGGCGTGGCTGAAAGAGATGGAGAGAATCTTTCGTGTTATGGATTGCTCTGAGGCGCAGAAAGTCAGGTATGGTACTCATATGCTGGCAGAGGAGGCTGATGACTGGTGGTTGGAGGTGAGGCAGAGGTTGGCGACTGTGAATGAAGAGGTCACTTGGGCTGCGTTCAGCAGAGAATTTCTGAGAAAGTATTATCCTGAAGATGTCCGTGGGAAGAAAGAGATTGAGTTTCTGGAGCTGAAGCAGGGTAATATGTCGGTGACTGAGTATGCTGCCAAGTTCATTGAATTGGCGAAGTTCTATCCACATTATGGTGAGGCTGGTGCTGAATTCTCCAAATGCATCAAGTTTGAAAATGGGTTGCGGGCCGTATAGAATGTCTGCATCTGAATTGTCAGAACTGAAGAAGCAACTCGAGGATCTGCTTGAAAAGAAATTTGTGAGGCCAAGTGTGTCGCCGTGGGGAGCTCCAGTGTTGTTGGTGAAAAAGAAAGATGGTAGTATGAGGTTGTGCGTAGACTATCGGCAGCTGAATAAGGTGACTATTAAGAACAAGTATCCGCTTCCGAGGATTGATGACTTAATGGATCAGTTGGTGGGTGCTCAGGTGTTCAGTAAAATAGATTTGAGATCGGGTTATCATCAGATCAAGGTGAAAGACGAAGACATTCAGAAGACAGCTTTCAGAACCCGTTATGGGCATTATGAGTATTCCGTGATGCCTTTCGGTGTGACTAATGCGCCGGGAGTGTTCATGGAGTACATGAATCGTATCTTTCGTGAGTATCTGGATCGGTTTGTGGTGGTATTCATTGACGACATCCTAATTTATTCTAAGTCAGAAGAGGAGCATGCAGAACATCTGAGATTGGTATTGGAAATTCTGAGGGACAGGAAATTATATGCGAAGCTGTCTAAGTGTGAGTTTTGGTTGAAGGAGGTTAGCTTTCTGGGTCATGTTATTTCGGGGAATGGAATTGCCGTGGATCCGTCTAAGGTTGATGCCGTGTTACAATGGGAGTCTCCGAAGTCAGTTACTGAGATTAGAAGTTTTCTGGGTCTGGCAGGTTACTATAGGAGGTTTATAGAAGGATTTTCGAAGTTGGCACTTCCGTTGACTCAGTTGACTTGCAAGGGTAAAGCTTTCATCTGGGATGACTGTTGTGAAGAGAGCTTTAAAGAATTGAAGGAGAGGTTGACGACGTCTCCTGTTCTGACGTTGCCTAATCCGGAAGAGTCGTTTGTGGTGTATTGTGATGCTTCCAAGATGGGGTTGGGAGGTGTGCTTATGCAGAATGGTAAGGTAGTTGCCTATGCGTCGAGACAGTTGAGGACTCATGAGAAGAACTACCCTACCCATGATTTAGAACTTGCTGCAGTTGTGTTCGCGTTGAAAATTTGGAGACATTATCTGTATGGTTCGAGGTTTGAGGTGTTCAGTGATCATAAGGGTTTGCAGTATCTGTTTGATCAGAAAGAGTTGAATATGAGACAGCGCAGATGGTTGGAGTTGCTGAAAGACTATGACTTTAGCTTGAACTATCATCCGGGAAAGGCTAATGTGGTAGCTGACGCTTTAAGTCGAAAGACGTTGCATATGTCAGCAATGATGGTTAGAGAACTCGAATTAATTGAGCAGTTCAGGGATATGAGTTTGGTTTGTGAAGTGACGCCTCAGAGTGTCAGATTGGGGATGTTGAAGATTGATAATGAATTCATGGCTAGCATTCGAGAAGCTCAGAAGTTAGATGTTAAATTAGTTGACCTGATGGTTGGGATTGATCAATCCGAGAATAAAGACTTTGAGTTGGATGCGCAGAATGTATTGAAGTACCGTGGGAGAATCTGCATTCCTGATGATGAGGAGATGAAAAGAGCAATTTTAGAAGAAGGTCATAGGAGTAAGTTGAGTATCCATCCGGGAGCTACAAAGATGTATCAGGATCTGAAGAAGATGTTTTGGTGGCCTGGTATGAAGCGTGATGTGGCGCAGTTTGTGTATTCCTGCTTGACTTGTCAGAAATCGAAGGTTGAGCATCAGAAGCCTGCTGGGTTGATGCAACCGTTGGAGATTCCGGAATGGAAGTGGGATAGTATTTCTATGGATTTCGTGATAGGGTTACCTAATACTGTGAGGGGGCACGATTCGATTTGGGTGATTGTGGATAGATTGACGAAGTCTGCTCATTTTATTCCTATCAATATCACGTATCCGGTGTCGAGATTGGTAGAGATTTATATTCAGGTGATTGTGAAGTTGCATGGTGTTCCTTTGTGCATTGTGTCTGACAGAGATCCTAGGTTCACTTCTGATTTCTGGAAGAGTTTGCAAGAAGCGTTGGGTTCTAAATTGAGGTTGAGTTCAGCTTATCATCCTCAAACTGATGGGCAGACAGAGAGGACCATTCAGTCGTTGGAAGACTTGTTGAGATCTTGTGTTCTTGAGCAGGGAGGTGCGTGGGATACTCACCTTCCGTTGATCGAGTTTACTTACAACAATAGTTACCATTCTAGCATCGGGATGGCACCGTTCGAGGCATTGTATGGTCGGAGATGTAGGACTCCGTTGTGTTGGCATGAATCTGGGGAGAGTATTGTTCTTGGACCCGAGGTTGTTCGAGAGACTACTGAAAAGGTGAAATTGATCCGTGAGAAAATGAAAGCGTCGCAGAGTAGACAGAAGAGCTATCATGATAAGAGAAGGAAGGATTTAGAATTCCAAGCTGGTGATCATGTGTTTTTGAGAGTCACGCCTATGGCTGGTGTTGGGCGTGCATTGAAGACAAAGAAGTTGACTCCTCGTTTCATTGGACCGTATCAGATCACTGAGAGAATTGGTAATGTTGCTTATAGGGTGGCCTTGCCGCCTAATCTTTCGAATTTGCACGATGTATTTCATGTGTCGCAACTTCGGAAGTATATTTCGGATCCGTCCCATGTGATTCCGATGGATGATGTGCATGTGCGGGATAATCTCACTGTGGAGACAATGCCTGTGCGAATTGAAGATCGTGAAGTGAAGACTTTACGTGGCAAAGAGATAAACCTGGTAAAAGTGGTCTGGTTAGGAGCTGCTGGTGAAAGCATGACATGGGAGTTGGAGAGCAAGATGCGAGAGTCCTATCCGGAGCTGTTTGAATCAGGTATGTTTTCGAGGACGAAAATATTCTAAGTGGGGGAGAGTTCTAACGCCCTAAAATTTAATCAAATTATTTCGAAGTTGGATTGCCGTAGGATGATTGTAAGAATTGAAATTATGGGCGTAGTAGCTATGTTGAAAACGAGTTAGATGATAATCACGTGTTGTGGGCTAGTTAAAAATAGCATTGGGCTCCCTTCCTATGTGGATAAAGTCCCAAATAATTTAGCCCATTATGTTTCTCACTTATTATAAGTGGAGAGGATTAATTTAGGGTTGAGAGAGAGAGGAATTTCGGATTAGAGCAGCCACCAAAGAGAGAGAAAAGAAGAGAGAAAACAATTCCCGTTTTTCTCAAACCTGTCACCGTAAAATTGCGATTCCAGTTTCGTTAACCGTTGGATCGTCTTCGTTTTTGGGAAGCAGGTTCGTAAGATATAGTTCTACACTTTCACCGTTCGGATCTTCGAAACGAGTTCTGAGGAGAGAGATATTGGCTTCGCACTGAAGCTGCAGTTTGGGGGAGTCGCCGTATTCGGAGATCGAGGAACGAGGCTAGGAGGGAGTTTGCGCCACCATAGTTGAGGTAAGGGTGGGCTTAACCTTGATAATGGGTTGATGATAATTATGTGTGGGTAGTCTAGGGCTTTGTTGAATTGTTCGTGTTGTTGCATATCGTGTTTTCGTTGAGATTGGTGCTTTGATGATTATTGCACGTTATTGTGATTTGTTTCGTTATTTGTTGTTGCGTGATTGTTGTATCACGATGATGGTGTTGTTATTGTTCGTGTTTTTGTTGTTGCTGTGCGTGGTTGATTGTTGTTGTCGCGTTGTCGAATTGTCGTTTTTGTTGTGGTGGTTGCGGTATCGTTGCCGTTAGGGTTTGGTGTTTGGCAATTTAGCGATTCTTGACACAGGTTCGGTTTTTCTAAAACTGGCGCTGTTTGGTTGATCCAAAAATTATGAGGTTGATTGTTTTTGAAAATAGACTTAACGCCGGTCGTTTTGGCACTGGTTTCGTCAAATTCGGAGTTGTATAGCTCGAGTTATAGGCGATACAAGTTAGGTTAAAATTCTGGAAACGATTTGGGTATAGATTCGGTATTTCGGTGACTGGGAACGTTGTATTGACCGAAAAATTATGTGGTTTATTTTTCTGGAAAATAGACTTAATGCTTGTTAATTTGGCACTGGTTTGGTTGCGTTTAGAGTTGTGTAGCTCGAGATATGAATTCCACAAGTTAGAGTAAGATTCTGGAAACAATCTGGACACAGGGTCAGTGTTTTGGTTACCACGTTTTCAAAAGAACTCCTTTTCGAACGAATCCAATTTCTTTGAAAACTAGACAAAATTTTCCCCAGTTTATGCACAAGTTTCATGCAATTTGATTGAGTTTTGGTCACTTTGGAATTGCTTGAATTTGAAGGACAGAAACTGTCCTCTTTTGCAACTAGCCTGTGTGCTTTTCGAAAACTGTACCTATTGGACACTCTCCTTCAAAAACTGAACTTAGGGATGATAACCAGACCCATAGGGCTTTCCAACAAGTATTTATTTGTTGAAATCCGATGTCGTTTGCTATTTTAATTAATTCGCTGAAGTAGGTGCGATGTGCCTAGGCGCTGTGCGCCAGTCTTGTGCGTGGTGTGCGTGCGTTATGTCCGCGTTGTGGAGCCGTCTGGTGTTAATATTTCAGGTGCGGTGCTGGTATGCTCAGGAGAGTTTAGTGGTAGCTGTGATGCTACAACTTGGTGCTATTTTTGGTGAAATCATTTGTTTTGATTCTGGTGATATAGTATTTATTTTAAATACTTGTTATGGTGAGTTGGTGCATAATCATGGTGTCGCATTGTCATATGCATGTTTTGGTGATATAGGCTCCGCCTCTAGTGTTTATTGGTGATATGCCCGTCGTGGCTCATTTTGGTGATCGGTACCGCATGCATATGCCCACTGGAGGGGTTGCATATCATCCCATTGTCTATGAATGTTATAATTTTGGTGGTTCACTGTCAAATGGATTTTTCCTTTGGTATCTGGTGCTGTGATATGGTGTAATTGTATTGTGTTGCTGTAGTTACCTGATGCTAGCATATTTTTATCATCTGCTTATTATCTCTGTTAGACTCACCCCTTCTGCTTGGAATGTTGCTCTCATGCGGCAACGCTGCAGGTGATCGCTAGTGCTCGTGGAGGAATTGCTAGGTTTTGCTTCCTCTCTCGTTTGGGTCTGTGTCAGCTCTGATATGTAGCACCGGGGAGTCGTTAGTTATCGTTTTGAACTATTATTTTAGTTATTGGAAATTGTTTTAATTAATTTTGGAGATGTCTTTAATTGTTAATTCTGGAGATGTTTAAACTGGTTAATATTTCCGCTGCTTGGTGATTTCTTTTATATAAATTATTTTGGAGATTTTCCTTTTTTAAAAAATGGTGAAAAATGTAGCGCCATTCGAGGTGACTCTGATAATTGTCTATTTAGTTGTAATAGTAAAAGGGGGGTGTTACACTTTTGGTCGCTTCGTTTTATTCTACTTAAATTCGTTATGTTCTTGTGCCCCTATTCAGCAATTTATCAAACTCGGTTTCAATTTAACTCCCTCTAGGGTTGTTCGTTATTGGATCGATCAGCGATTGAAAATAAACTTAACACAAGTGTAAGAAATTCCTCGCCATTTTATTGATGGACGAGCGGGCCTCAATAAAAAACCCCGTAGGGAAAAAGAGTGTCCCGCCCGTTCTATTTTTCATTAAATCATTCAACTGTAACATGACATTCTTTCACTATTACAAGAGATCTATTCAGGTAAAATATCTTCTAAGATTCATAGCATTCCAAGTGTTTGAGATCGCCCCCCCACTCATGGTCTTGAGAATGTATGGGCCTTCCCAATTGGGGGCAAGCTTGCCCTGACCAAAATTTCTTTGGCCAATGTCTGCCTCCTTAAAACGAGCTGTCCTACTTCAAATACCCGCGGGACGATCTTGGCGTTGTGTCTCGTTGCCATACCCTGTTTGATCAATTCCTCCCTTAGGGCTGCTTTGCTTCGAAGTTCTTCTACCAGGTCCAACTTTTCTCTAGTAACCTGCTCGTTTTCGAATGGTTCTTTGGGATTGGTCGTCCTCCAATTTAGTTCCCCAATTTCCACTGGAATTAGGGCGTCCATCCCATAGACCATTCTAAAAGGGGATTCGCCTGTGGTGGAATGAGGAGTCATTCTGTATGCCGACAGAACTGAGGGGAGCTCTTCTGCCCACTTTCCCTTTGCTTCGTCTAGTCTTCTTTTCAGACCGCGCAGGATGACACGGTTTGTAGCCTCAGCCTGCCCATTCGTTTGTTGGTGTTCCACAGATGTGAAACGCTATTTCACTCCTAACTCGATCAGGGTTTCTTGAAAGTTCTTATCAGTAAACAGCGTACCGTTATCTGATACGACCACCTCTGGGATGCCATACCGTACCAAAATATTCTTTTTGAAGAACTTGAGGCAATTTCTTGATGTGATCGTGGCCAATGGTTCGACCTCAATCCACTTCGTGAAATAGTCAACTGCTACGACCAGAAACTTGAACTGACCAGGGGCAAGGGCGAACGGTCCCAACAAATCTACCCCCCACCAGGAAAACGGCCAAGAGGCGGTCATGCTGTTGAGCTCGGTTGGAGGAGCAAGATGGGGATCTGCGTGCCTCTGGCACTTGTCGCACTTTTTAACTAACTCCTTTGCATCAGCTTCCATGGTTGGCCAATAGTAGCCCGCCCTTAAAGCCTTTTTGGACAATGCTCGTGCGCCCATATGAGTCCCACAAATGCCCTCATGAATCTCCCTTAACTGATAGATTGCCTCTGCTGGGAGAAGGCATTTGAGTAGTGGCATGGTAAATCCTCTCCGATAGAGTTGCCCGCTTATGATCGAGAAGGAAGACGCTCACCTTCGAACGAGCGCTGCCTCTTTGGGATCTTCAGGTTCTTCCCCGTCCTAGATATACTTGAGGATGGGGTCGATCCATGTTGGTGCTGCCTCAACTGCAAATATGTCTGGTTCAAGGACGACCTCCAACTTCACGCTGGGTTGTGATAGTACCTTTTGTATAACGCTCTTGTGGTTGCCAAGATTCTTGGTGCTTGCTAGCTTCGATAGTACGTCCACCCTAGTATTTTCTGCTCTAGGAATGTGCTTGACTTCAGCATACTCAAATTTCTGGAGCAATTCCCTAACTCTTGTCAAGTATTTTTGGAGGATTTCATCTTTGGCACTAAAGACTTCTTTAATTTGAGAGACTGCTAACAGAGAATCCAAGTGTAGTTCTACCCTCTTCACATTGAATTCTAAGGCGAGCAATAATCCTGCCACGCAAGCCTCGTATTCTGCCTGACTGTTTGAAGTAGGGAACTAGAAGGTCAACGAAACTTCAATGGTTGTTCCTTCGTTGTTCTCAAGGATCAAACCTGCTCCACTGCCCTTACTATTGGAGGAGCCATCAACATGCAACGTCCATAAACTCTGGATTGGTTTTTCTGAAATCGGAGTCATTTCTACGACAATATCAGCCAGGATCTCTGCCTTGGTGGTCGATCTAGATTCGTACTTGATCCGAAATCCTTATAACTCGACCGCCCGTTTGATCATTCTGCCCGCCAAATCTGGTCTGTGCAGGATTTTCCTGATGGGTTGATCGGTCCGAAGTACGATATGATGGGCCACGAAATATGGTCTTAATCTTCGTGCGGCCACAATCAAGGCCAATGCCAGCTTCTCAATCTTTTGGTACCTGAGTTCAGGACCTTGCAGGGCTTTACTAACGAAGTATACTGGGTTTTGTTTAGATCCTTCTTCTCGGACCAATAAAGCGGCAAGAGCATCATCTGTAATGGACAAGTATAAGTATAAGGTTTGCCCTGGTACTGGTGTGGTCAAAATAGGAGGTTCTAATAGGGCCGTTTTCAGCTGCTCGAGAGCCTGGTCACACTCTGGCGTCTATTCAAACGTGGTTTATTTCTTTAACAGTTTGAATAGGGGCAGAGATTTGTTCGCTGCCTTAGTAATAAAATGAGAAAGGGCAGCCACCATGCCATTGAGTTTCTGAATTTCTTTCTTGGTCGTGGGCAGCTTTATTTCTGTTACTACCTGGCATTTATCTAGATTGGCTTCTATTCCCCTTTCTGTGAGATAGAACCCAATGAATTTGCCCGCCCTTACTCCGAAGGTGCATTTCTTTGAATTGAACCTCAACGAATTTTTTCGAGCTTCCTTGAACACCTCTCTTAGGTCGTTCACATGGCTAGAGTCTTGTTTACTCTTGATAATCATGTCGCCTAAGTAGACTTCTACCATTTTCCCTATTTGATCTTGGAAAACCCGATTCATCATTCGCTGGTAGGTCGCACTTGCGTTCTTTAAACCAAAGGGCATGACTCGATAGCAGAAATTTCCCTTGTGCGTCATAAACGCCATTTTTTCCTGATCGGGTGGATGCATGGCAATTTGATTGTACCCCGAATAGGCATCCAGAAATGATAGAATTCTATACCCGCTGGCACTGTCGACCAAACGATCAACACTTGGAACGGGGAATGCATATTTTGGACACGCCCGATTGAGGTCGGTGTAGTCCATGCACATCCTCCACTTGCCGTTCGCCTTTTTAGCCAAGACTACATTGGACAACCAAGTTATATACTTTATCTCTTTAATGAATCCTGCTTCAAGTAAATCTTCCACAGCTTTGGTCGCTGCCCGTGCTTTTTCTTCTTTTTGGATTCTTCTTTGTTGCACAACCCATTTTGCCCCAGGATCTACTGCTAAGTGGTGACAGGCCACTTTAGGTGGGATCCCGGGCATATCTGCGGCACTCCAAGCAAACAAGTCTGCATGCTCTCTTAGGCACTGAACTAGCTGGTCTTGAACTTCTGGAGGGAGCTCGCTCCCTGTCTTGATCGTTCTTCCTGGGTCGCTCCCCAGCTGGACATGGATAAACTCCCCATCTGGTTCAGGTCGTTTGATTCTCTTCTTGAGCTCCTTGGTCAGGAGGTCGTCTCCTCCTCTTCCTCACTTTCTGGATCGTAGCGAGCATCTAGATCAGCCACGTTTACATGCTCACCCCCTTTCATTGCCTTTTCTATCTCCTTCATGACTTTCTTGCCTTTATCCTTCAAACTCAAAAGGAAAGCTCGTTTCGCGGACAACAGGTCTACTGGGATGGTGGCGACCTCCCCAGTCTTAGTATAAAACTTCATCTTCAGATGGATCGTGGATGGGACGGCTTCTAATCGAGCCAAGGTTGGTCGTCCAATGATGCACTGGTAGACAGATTTACACGGCAGTACGATGAAGTCTGTTCTGACCGTTCGACAAAGGGGTTTTTCTGCTGTGTCATCCCTAAAGGTGACCATCAATTCTATCCGTCCTATTGGGGTTGTGGATGCTCCATTAAACCCGGTTAAAATAGTGCCTCTGTATGGCCTTAGATCGTCCTTTGATATTTTTAGCACGTCCAAAAGGTCTTCGAAAATGATATCTGCTGAACTCCCTTGATCTACTGGTATCCGCCTGACTTCCATATTCGCCATTACAACAACCACCACAAGTGGTACCTCGTAGTTGGGCGTTCCATCGATGAGATCCTCGTCTCCGAAGGAAATGGGTGGTAGCTTAGAAGGGGGTCTAGGAGCGGATGTGGAGGCAATGCTCATGATCTCATCCCATCTTCTTTTGATTAATCTGTTGGTTGAGGCATCAGTGGGAATACCTCCTGTGATCACCATGGCAACTGGCCTTCCTTTTGATTTTCTGGTGCCCACGATGTCATCTTCATTGTCCTCTTCCTCTTCTACTACTTTGGCCACTTCGTCAGTTTGTGCGTTTCCTCTTCTTGGTGATCGAGCAACTTGCTTATCTTCTCGCCCCTCAGCCTGATTTTTCTTCACATACTGGGTTAATTTTCCTCTCCTGATCAATGCTTCTACATCATCTTTGAGGGCCATACAATTATTGGTATCATGCCCGTTACTTTTGTGGTAGCGGCAATATTTCTTGGATGGACGCTGTACCTCCTTGGGAACAAGAGGCTCCGGTGCTTTGATGTCTCTGAACTCTGCATTTACGCACTCTGCAAGTATGTTCGCATACGAGCCCGGTCTCAAATGATCTTCCTTCGATCCAAGTGGTTAAAGATTCGTTGCCACCAAGCCCACCAGGCCGTTCAGCGAAGGAGAAAAAATTATCAAAGCGTGGCTTTCTATCTAAACCAGTAAGGGCGTCGAATACAAACAGAACTATGCATAACCTAGTCTCTATTTCAATGAATTCTATTTCAGCCAACACATCTATGCCTGCGATTGTTTTGTCCAAGCAATCCTCTACTCATTTTTCTGGTGGTTCTGTGTTGTGTGGTGGCTCTATTTCTAGCTCGGATATGTGTATGTGCAACAGTAAGTATTGGGCTCTGCGTAGGAAGTATGTGGCGCAGAAGGTTTGGGAGGATGCACGTCGCTTAGGTGTGGGTGGCACGGAGGATGACGAAGTTTATGTGCAGCAGATTGAGGAGGGGGAAAGACGTGATGAGGAGGCAAAGAAGTGGAGGACGTCTAAAACAGGTTTACCATGAATATTATGTCTATGAATATTAGAGGGTTGGGAGACAATGCAAAAAGAAGGAGGTTGGCTACTATCATCAAATCAGGTGATTTTGACTTAGTTTGTCTCCAGGAAACTAAAAGAGAAGTTCTTGTTGATTATGTTATTAATATGTGGGGTAAAGAATCTGTTGATTGGATTACTCTGCCTTCAAATGGCTTGTTGGGTGGTTTGTAAATGATGTGGAAGAAGGATATTTGGGTTGTTAAAAATTCTTTATCAAGTCATGGATACATTGGTGTTTCTGTAGAGTTTAAGTCAATGTTGTTTTTCTTTGTGAATGTGTATGCTCCTTGTAATACGACTGGTAGAAGAGTGTTGTGGGAGAACCTTCTTAATTTGAAAAATAATAGTGCTCCGGGTGAATGGTGTTTGATGGGGGACTTTAATGTGGTGTCAAGTAAGGAAGAGAGGACGGGTAGAAGTGCTTATTGGGGGCATAAGGATATGGTGGAGTTCAACTCTTTTGTGAATGATATGAACTTGGTTGATCCTCCTTTGTTTGGTAAAAAAATCACCTATTTTTGTTCTGATGGTATTGCTGCTAGTAGGTTGGACAAGTTTCTTATCTCAGATGGTATTGTTAATTTATGGCAAGTGAAGGGCCAGAAGGCAGGTAATAGAGACATCTTTGACCATTGTCCCATATGGTTAGTTTGTTCAAATCTTAATTGGGGTCCTAACCGTTCCGATTTAACAATTGTTGGATTGATCACGAGTCTTTCAAATCTTTTGTATCTGAGGAATGGAAGAAGATTACTATTAGTGGTAAGAAGGCCTTTGTTATCAAGGAGAAGTTGAAAATTATTAGAGAGAGACTGAAGTGGTGGAATAGGGAGGTTTTTGGATGGTTGGATATTAATATTGATAATATTGTGGAGGAGTTGAATAATTTAGATGGTGGTATAGAGGATGGTTGTAATTAAAGTGTTGTGGTGAAGAAGAAAGAGGCCTCTGCTTTGTTTTGGTAACAACTCAAGATGAAGGAGAGTTTGTTGAAACAGAAGTCTAGGTTGCAATGTATCAAAGAAGGGGATTCAAATACTAAACTTTTCGATTCTTGTATCCAATCGAGGAGGAGGTGAAATCAGATTTTATTTTTACATGTGGATGGTCATTGTGTTGAGCAAGTTGGGGATATGAAGAGGGAGGTGCGCAATTGAAGTCAACAATGTCACAAGGAAGGGGGGTTGGAATTGTGACCCTTTTTTAAATTCACGTGCAAGAAAAGAACTATCTTCACAAGTATAATGTAGATTTAAGATAGTAAGTGATATGTGTTAAGAAGGGTGAGTCAAAACAATTCTTCTTAACTTAGATTGTGAGCAGAGAAGGGTAATTGATCTGTCTTCTCAACTATATGGAAGAGTTGAGAAGGATCAGAAAGTTCTTCCCTCAATGCTTCTCATAGTAATTCTGTTTGATTGTTTTGAAGTAGTGCTAAGCTAGTGATGATGATATAATTTGTCTAGAACTTCTTTTCCAGAGTTTCAATTATAAGTTCTAAGTATGGAGAGGAGTGAGAAGGGTTGAAAACTTAGTTATCTCAGTAACAGTTATTGGCAGAGGAGAGTCATGACTGACACTTCTCAGTTTATCTTCTCCTTATGGAGAGTTTTCTCACAAGGTGCAAACAAATGATTTAGAAAGCAAGAAATAACACAGCGATTTATAGTGGTTAACCCAAATTCCTGGGCTACATCCACTCCTCACTTCCAGTGAGTATTTCCACTATTATTTCAAAATAGTTTACACCTTTTACACCTCCCTAGGTTAAAAGAACTCTTGGTAGTTTTCTTCACACAACTCTACCTATGGTAAACTTCTCTAATAGACTCCTTCTGATCTATTAGGCTGCTTCTAACAGAGAAGCACTCACTTCTCAAGTCCTGCAGCAACACATGCCACTTGAGAATCAGTAAATACAACAACACAAATGGAGCTTGGTGATACAAATGGAGTATTCAGTAAACACAACAACACAAGACTTAGTACATACTCAGAGATCAAGTGAATCTCTTCAGGTTTGTAGCAGCTAAGTATGGATGAGAGAAAACTTTGACACTAGAGAAGGTTGGAAGTTAAGAACTCAATGCACTCTCATGAGGATCAATGGAGACCAAGAGCATTAATTTATAGATGAAATTATGTGTATTAACCACTGGTCCAAGGTTTAGAGTCGTTGGTGAAGAATATAGCCGTTTATAGCTGTTGGAAAGGGTTGTCTGCACAACACAGCCGTTTTTCTGGTTTTCTGCAGAAGACAGCTGTTTTCAATTGTTATGACCTTCTCACAGTGACTCTTCTCACATATGACAGATGATGAAGATGATGCTTCTCAAGTTGATGCTTCTCATGTTGTTCCTTAGAATGGTACTTGTAGTATGACCCTTCTCAACATGACTCTTCTCATCATGACCCTTCTCATGGTCATGATTTTTCTCAACTTGACTCTTCTCATCATGACCCTTCTCATGGTCATGATTCTTCTCAACTTGACTGTTCTCACCTGATGCTTCTCATCTCCTTTTTCATGGTTCTGTCATGACTTTTCTTATGTTGATCCTTCTTAGATATCCTTCTCATATTGCCACAAGAATGACTGAAGCTTCTCAAGATGATCTTTCTCAAGTTTACCATACGGTCTTGATCTTTGGATCTTGTCAAGAGAAGATTCCTTCCTTAAGATATTGTGGACAATCTTCTTTCTAGTTTTCTCATATATGATGCTTCTCATAAGCATATACCTTCTTGAGATTTACTTGAATAATCCTGTTCTTATTTAACACTCAAGAAGAAACATTAGTAGCATATGAAATCAGAAACTTTAAGCTTCTCATATTTGAAGTTTGTTTATCATCAAAACTTAATTAGGGATTTTGCCTCAACAATCTCCCCCTTTTTGATGTTTGACAAACTCAATTGAGATAGATTAAGTTTTCTCATTTTGTTTTAAAATTTTCTAAGGCATGATTCAGTTTAGTCCCCCTGAATTAGTGCAATCAGATTTATCATTTTTATTTTCACATAACTCAGAATTCATATACAAGAACATAAGCAAGAACATATATTTTCATTGATTTCATCAAAAGAATCATTGGAATGATTACATTATGTTATGTTCTCTGTGGCTAGTATGCCTAGGAAAATAAAAACAAACAATGAGAAGATCACTTCTCAATCAAAAGGTGTCTAGAACACAAATGCTAGCTAATGCAGACCATTCAACAACATCCTAAGACCTAAGAACTTAATCTACTCTTCTCCCCCTTTTGTCACATATCAGAAAGGTGGAGGTAAAAGGAAAAGATTAAGGGGCTACTTCGATGGGGAAGACCCATCAGAGGAAGAGGAAGTAGCAAGCCTAGGAATATCTGTAAATTGGGCAAAGGGACCAAATTCTGGTGGGACAATGTCAGGAGCAATGGTGGCTATTCCTTGCTACAGAATCCATCTTTTATATTGCTCATCACGAGCAGCTTGAGCCCTTTGGGCTTGTTGTATGATTGCATGTCCCTCAAGAACATTTTTCAACAGGGCTTTTCTATTTCTCCATCTTACTCATTATATTTCTCCATCTTACTCATTGTTTTCTCCATGACAGCAGAAGGTTCAGCACATGGGCTTTTCTCTTTGAAATCCTCAGCAACCTTCTCATGGGCAGTACCAGAAGGTTGAGCAGCGTTGAGAAAAGGGGAATTCAGAGACCCATATTTTGATGGCATAACAGAGGGTTGAGGTTGAGTGTTGATGGAAGGGAATATAGGCTGGGGAGAATCATCTTGGGGGGTCTGATTTAGATTCAGGAATTGGTTAATGTTTGAGGAGGTTATGGGATTGGAGGTTTTTAGGGGTGAGATACCATGTTCTTGATTTAATGCAGCAAGCAATTTTTCCAGGTTGTGTGAGGTGACTCTTGAAATGGTTGGATTTGGAGATGGTTGAATAGGAGGTGCTGATGCAATAGGCATTGGTGGAGGTGAGAAAGGTTTAGTGTTTCGTAAGGTCAGTGAGGGTGAGAAGGGTGGGAGTGTTGGCATTTGTTCATTGACCAAGGAGGGAAGAGGAGTTTGGGATGGGTGAAGAGGTGTTTTCTTGAAACTCCCCCTGAGGTGATGATGGGTTTGGTTGGGTTAAGGTTATGCCATCATGAGCAGATCCTTCTTGTTCAATCTTTTCTTCATCACTCTTCTCAGCATCCAAGTTTTCTTCAATTGCTGCACTCTTCTCAGCTTCTGCACTTTCAATAACATCTGCACTCTTCTCTACTTGTGCAGGCTTATCTTTCTTAGCTTCAATTTCACCAACTTCTACACCAATTTCTTCATGGGATGGTTCAACAATGGCCTCAACCTTCAAATTGAATGGAGTCATTTCTTCCAAGACTACTGTTCTCTCAGAACCTTTTCCCCCAGAAGAGTTAATGTGTATTATCTCAGTTCCTGCTTCAGATTTATCACCACCTGAAGTTTGATCTGGTGTGTTCATCTCCAATTCAGCAGCAGCAACATTGAAACTTTCCACCAAGTTGCTTGTAACTTCTTGTTCAAAAGGTTTCCACACACCTCTTGTTTTTCCTCTAGTGTACACCTTAGTCAATGGAGCCATAACTTCATTTGATGTAGAATGAGCAGAGTCACTCTTCTTGTCAGTAATGGTTCTCTCATCATCAGAAGTATCTTGAGTACCCTTCTCAATGTCCTTTGAGACTTGCTCTTCTTGAGAGTGAACCTTCTCAGCAATTGTTTCATCATTCTGAACCTTCTCAGATTGATTCTCCTTCATTTCTTCATCTTGATCCATCTCAGGATCAATCTCGCACTAGTGGAAAAAAATGCATTTTATATCAGTAATTCATATCGGTTTAAAATGACCAGATGTTAAAAGTGACGCGGTGGCAATTTTTGTAATTATTTTAACAATTTTTACATCTGTTGGTTCAGAAACCGATATAGAAAATGCTAATTTACATCTTTCATAACGGGTCCCCTCTATACCCGTTATAGGAAATGCTCTTTCATAACAGTCCATGTTGTACCCGTTATAGAAAACGCTAATATGTTAGGCGCGGAGCCAAACACATTTCGCGTCCACTCCCTTTCCCTCTCGCAGGAATCTCAGAAACCCTCTCTCACAAACAACATTTCGCAAAAACCCTCTCACTCTCAACGAAGACCCTCTCACTCACACTCTCAACAAAAATCTTGTTGTTGTGCCATCGCCGTTCTTGCGTCGTCGCCGTCTCTGCGCTATCGCTGGGAGTCATTGCTCAGCCGTCGCTGGGAGTCATTTCCCAAAACCAGTGAGTTACCTCACCGCCGTCGCTTTTTCGTTATGTTAGACTTTCGTTGGGTAATTTCATTGCTGCGCCGTCACTATTCTTGCTCAATACTACGAAAACCTCACTGTCGAAGAAAACCAGGTTCCCATCCACTCTTTTCTATCACTTTCAGAAATATCAGTAATCCTAATTTCACATTTTCTAAACTTTTAGGTTAGATTTTGAGTCTAATTTCACATTTCAATCTAAAATTTTATACATGGAAGACATCTCATTTTTAGTAATTGAACGAACATCACTATACCCTTGTCGTTCTTTCTTGCATGTTCTCATATCTTTTGCTTGTATGTTGCTGATTGGTGTGGAACCAATTGAGAGTCCAATGCTCTCAGGAGGAAAGCCTGGTGAGTTATAATCTCTTCTATGGTAGTAGTGTAGTGTTTGTTTTTTTTTAACTTTTCCTACTATTCATAAAGTTCTTGCATCAAAAGTTGATGTTTTATTTTTAGTTTTCTACTATTGATGATCTGTTTATATGTGTCATAAAGTCTTAAAGATCAAATGGAAGATATTTCATTAAATGGGTAGAAGATCTAATTTTTTTAGGAGAAGCCATTTTAAATAGAAAAAATTGCTCTTCCTGGTTTAATTGAACTTTTGGTCATGGATTGGTATTGTAGCCAACTCCCTCAATGGGTTAAAGCACGTTTCTTCTTTACCTTACCATGTTAAAACTATTTGTTTGCATCAAAAATTGATTGCGTTGAAGGTATGATTAAGCAACCACTACAACAGAAAAAGGCATCAGGGGCTCTTTTTTTTTATCTATTGGGGGCGCTTTCGGGCGCCCTTAAATCTGGTGCTCCTGTTGCCAAACAATCTACAGGAGCGCGCAAGAAGCGCCCCTAAATGTTAGGCAACAGGAGCGCTTGTAGGAAGCGCCCTTGATGGTCTTAGCGCAACTAGCAATCAGGGGCGCTTTCTGTTAGAAGCGCCCCTGTTGGTCTCGACCAACAAGAGCGCTTTTTGAAAGCGCCCCTGATTGTCAAGTACTCTAAGAACAACAGGGGCGCTTGCAGAAAGCGCCCCTGATTCTCTGTTTTTTTTTTCCAATATGTTTTTCGTGATTCTGGTATATCCAATATTTGGCAGCACTTCCCTACTCTCATTTTCATCAACCAACAACAACCTATATTTACCAAATTTCAAATCAACTGACCAATTGCAAATCAAATTTCAAACTGGCCAATTGAAAATCAAATTCCAACTAACAAACCTATAAATCCATCTAATATATATATATATATATATATCAACAATGTACCAACAAAAATTACATAAATCATTAATCAAATTCTGAATGTCAACATAGACAACAAAAATGATATGACATCCAATACAAGCTAACCAAAATTACTTGAATTTCGATTTTCATTAATTAAACAAACAACATGAAGACACCACTCTCCTTTGATCTCAGTAAGTTGGTCATCAGAAAATGGAGCTCCAACCACGTGTCCTGGAAAATACTGTAAAAATAAAATAAAATAAACTTAGAACTAAGTGGTTAAATGCTAGATATGGAAATACTTATCAAAAAACAAACTATAAAAAATTAAAATTACATACATTTTGGGGAATTTCCATTTGATTGTAAGTGATTGTGTCCTTCATAAACTTCATAACATAATATCCGCAATCATCATTGTTGGGTTGTCTCGGACACTACAAATCAAAATAACAATTAATTATTAAAATGCGAGCAAAATTTACATGGATAAGAATATTGATTATAAACTTACCTTTATTACTATCCATTTTTGTTTTATTGTTCCCACCTCTAGTCCTGACCTCAGTCAATGTCCAATAAATTGCTACACAACTGAAACATCATACATATAACTATATTAATTAATCGAAATATATATATATATATATATATATATATATATAAAATTTATATGATGAAATATGCGATGTATCTAAATACACACCTTTCAAACATTACTCTCATCATGGTGTGGTTGCTATAATGACCGTGACACGAATCCAAATAGAAAATTCTATTTCTCCTAGGATCAACTACCAACAATATCCAATGCATCCTACAAAAAAATTGGATAACCAAATAAATAACACATGTTTCAAAAACATGTTATATATATATATATAGATTAAATTTCTTACCCTAAGTTGATGGGTGCCAAAAACAAGCAATCACAGATGCTTTCACGTGCCAAAGCCAAGCGACTATTGATATATGCTTTTGCCGCTTCCTTGTTTTCTTTAACCGCTCCCTTCGATTCCCCAACTTTTTCTTTTGACATGTCTTTATCAATGCAGACGTTGCGTAGAAAAGTACGTTGGGGGCATAGGAATATAAATCTTTTTGTTTGTTCCATGGTGCTCATAATCTCATGGTACAAATACCTATAGTTAAAATGTATACAAATAAATTAACATACAATAATAGTAGTAATAATAATAATAATAATGATAATAATAGTAGTAGTAATAATAATAATAATAATACCTGATGTATATTGTAATAGTAGCCGCAGATGCCCACTTGTGCTCATATACCTTTTCAAGTTCATCATTTGAAAGGGAAATTTGGTGGTCAACTCCAAAGATGTCTGGATCAATCAATACATTTATCAAATCAGCACCCGCCATTGTTGAGGCATGAATCTTTAGATAAGTGATGAATCCCTTAGAAGAGGGGGGGGGGGGGGGGGGGGGGGGGGGGGTTGGGATTGAATCTCCTTTCCTTTATCTGCTTTCCGAGCACTAATTCATTGCGAGCGCTGGAAGGGGGGGAGGTTGGGATTGAATCTCATTCCCGCTAGCTTCTCCCCTGGACACATGCTTCTTGCGACCAATAGAAGGGGAGGGTTGGGATGGAATCTCATTCCCACTAGCTTCTTGCCTAGACACATGCTTCTTGCGACCAACAGAATGGGAGGGTTGGGATTTGCCAACATGCCCAGAAATCTGAGATCTTGCTTTCTTTACCTATATATTTAGAAATATAATTAGTTATGAATATATGAGACAATAAGGCAATGAATTATTAACAAATATATTAATTGCTCCTTACATTGATAAGATTTGATGGCTATGCCACCAAGGTGCCAAGTGCATCATTCACAGTTAGCAAAGTCAACTTTGCAGTGTCAACTGGTACCGGCAATTCAGCATCATCCACAACAACAAACTCAACTCTGACTCTCGCATGATTTGAAGGCATAGGAAGATTGTGCGAGGTGGAGTCCTCATTGTTACAAACAAAGCCCTTTGCGACCAACGTAAGCGGGTTTGATATATATTGTTAAAATATAAGTAGTAAGTCCATTAGTTGGTTAGTAAGGCCCATTAGATAGTAAGGTCATTAGATAGTAAGGTCCATTAGTTGGTTAGTATATAAGGTAGATAGTAGACTCATTTAGGGTTATCTCTTCTCATTTGTAATATCCTACCACTTTCAATATAATTGGTCTTTAAAGTTTTTCTCTCTAATTTCCATGGATGCCATGTTTTTCAACATGGTATCAGAGCAAACATGGTATCCTCTATGAATTTCGACGCATCTAGGTCACTTTCTTTATTTTATTCTTATTTTTTTCCATTTATTTCATATTCTATTTGTTCTTGGGTTGCCTTCAGGAAATCATATTCCGCCTTTTCGTTTGCATTGTTTCCTCTTGCGTTTTGCGATTTTTCTTTTTCTGGTTTTACTTTGTCTTTCCTAAATCGATGCTTGATTTTGGATCGTTGTTCGTGGATTTTTTTTCCGGTTTGACCTAAATCGTGGAGTAGTCGTCTCTGCGATTGTGTTTCCTAAGCTTGCCTTTGTCACTTCGTGCATCGCCTTTCTTCTCCCTATTTATTTGGTTCGATTTTGATTTTGATTTTTCGAATTATCTCATGAGCATTGATTCTGGTTATCAATTTCGTTTTTGGGTTCCAATCACGATCTGAAGCGGAGTTCTAGTTTTTGATCTGAAATCATTTCGTCCTCTCTCCCGATGCCGCTCTGGCTGCTGGAAATGTATTGCAAGTGTGGGATCC
Source organism: Astragalus glycyphyllos (assembly GCA_963573325.1). Classification (NCBI taxonomy): domain Eukaryota; kingdom Viridiplantae; phylum Streptophyta; class Magnoliopsida; order Fabales; family Fabaceae; genus Astragalus; species Astragalus glycyphyllos. The sequence goes on from OY754309.1 coordinate 15,074,519, forward strand.
TTGTGGATGCCCAGATGCTGTTTGATGAAATGGGTGACAAAGATTTGTGTTATTGGACTTCTATGATTTTAGGTTTTGCGATTTCTTCATCACCGTTCTTGCATCATCTGCGTAGTGTTTGTGATATGGTGATGTGATTTTGTGCGACCGCATGACGACGTGCGATTTGTCATTGTCTCTTGTGTCCATATTTGCCTTGTTTCCTCTGTTTCTGCTGCTTATTAGAGAAAGAGCAAAGGATAATGAATGACATTGGTGAATCTATTGTTTATCTTTGGACAGAGCAATCAACTTGAGAAAGAACTGTTGGTGTTGATTCATTCACAAATCCCGTTTGGAAGGAAGTCTATATTGGAAGCTTATGGGGTTGGTGAGTTTGTTCCTGTTGATGCTGCTGGCCTGGCAATTAGCTACTTTCAGGTTGTTTTTGACTCCAACAATGGTGGGAGGTAAGAGCTAGCTCATTCAAGTTATGTGTTAGAGGTTGTTGAATGGGCACTTGAATTTATACTCAACTGGTAGATTGGATTATTCAAGGCTGCGATAGTTGAAAATAAAAAAAAGGTTTTGCCTTATTTGGCAATTTTGGTAAATGAGTTTTTCCCCATGTTCACTTTGAAGATAATTGCAGTCACATCACACATAATATATATTGAGTGTGGAATGCTGAAGTGTCTGGGGCACCAACAATTGCATTTGCAGTGGTTGGTGACAATAATGGTCATGTTGGATTAGGTGTGAAGTGTAGCAACAAAGTGTCAACTGCTATTTGTGGTGCTATTATATTGGCGAAGTTGTCTTTGATTTTAGTTAGGAGAGGTTATTGGGGTAATGAGATTGGTAAGCCTCACACTGTTCTTTGTGAGGTTACTAGTAAGTGTGGTTCTATTATTGTTAGAATCGTTCCTGCTCCTCATGGTTATGAATTTGATTGATAATTTCATTAGCCTTATTGGCTTGTTTTTTAGCTTCTATTTGTGGTGGTTAAGCATGATGCTTCTGCTATAATTGGTTAAGCATTGAGCTTTTGCTTCTGTCTTGAGTGATTGAGTACTCTTGATGGTTAAGCGTTGATGTGCTTCTGCCAAGTGGTTAAACTTTGAGGTATAGTTTCTGCTTGGTGGTTAAGCCTTTGGCCCTATGGCCTTGTTGATGTTTGCTTTTGCCCTATGGTGGTTAAGCGTTTTGCTTCCTTCAAGTGATTAAGCCTTGAGTTGTGGTTTTTGCTTGATGGTTAAGTGTTGGTTTGTTGCTTCCTCCGAGTAGTTAAACCTTGAGATGTGGTTTTTGTTCAATGGTTAAGCTTTTGTTGACTTCTTTGACACTTTGATGGTTATGCCAAAGAGTGGAGTTTGTTGATTGGAGTGAATGTTGGGGAGACGCCGGAAGAAGCTTGAAGGGGCCCGATAGTTGGTCAAAGACTTCTAGGAGCTATGCACCTCAACTACTACCAATTCGAAGATTGTTCTTTATTTTCCTTACTTTTATAGTATTTTTGTATCTTTGTATTGCTTATCTCAAGCTGTAAGTGTCGTGAACACTGTCCAGCTTGCGGGTGGCTGTTAAAATATAAGTAGTAAGTCCATTAGTTGGTTAGTAAGGCCCATTAGATTGTAAGGTCCATTAGTTGGTTAGTATATAAGGTAGATAGTAGACTCATTTAGGGTTATCTCTTCTCATTTGTAATATCCTACCACTTTCAATATAATTGATCTTTAAAGTTTTTCTCTCTAATTTCCATGGATGCCATGTTTTTCAACATATATAATTCACAACGACAATTGTTAACCTAAATTAATTGATAACCAAATATTAATATTTATAAGTTATTGTAAAATATAAAAAATAAAAAAGAGGTCCAACGATAATTACCTCATTGGACGCAATATTGCAACTATCCCTGAAGCTATCTGGGTTAGGAGATGGTACATATATGAATCAACCTGACTATCATTGTGCAGAACATATAAGTGTGCTTGCTCTAGTTCTTTCCTGGATACCATCACTATTTTCCTTCTTGTCATCCCTTTATCAACACTTCCTGTGTGACGCTCCCTTGGCATCCCAACAGAATACTCAACACTAGATAGATAGCCGGTGGAGAACTCAATAGCTTCTTCAACTATGTAGTGCTCAGCAATGCAACCCTCGGGTCGTGATCGGTTTTTAACATATCCTTTTAATATCTTCATGTACCGCTCAAACGGGTACATCCATCTCATGTAACATGGGCCACACAACTGTGTCTCTCTAACTAGATGAACTATTAAATGAATCATTATGTCAAAGAATGAAGGCGGAAAAAACATCTCAAGCTCACATAAAGTGACAGTAATTGATCTTTGCAGAGCTGGCAACTTTCCAGGGTCAATCACTCTACTACAAATCACCATCAAGAAGAAACAAAGTTTAGTTATTGCCTGACGCACTTTATTGGGCATAATGGATCGTATACCAATGGGTAGCAAATTCTCCATGAGAACATGACAATCATGAGACTTTAGAGACTTTAACTTGAGGTCTTTCATCGATACAAGGTTCATAACTTTTGAAGAGTACCCCTCTGGAACTTCAACTCCATGAAGAAACTTACAAAAGAGAGTCTTCTCCTTTCTAGATAGAGTATGAGCTGCCGGAGGTAGATATGTACGTGTACCCTTCTTTATCGAACCCAATTCTGGTCTCAACCCCATACTAACCAAATCCAACCTTGTGTTGATGGTATCTTTAGTCTTCCCTGGCATATTGAGTAAGGTACCAATGACACTTTCGAATACATTTTTTTCAACATGCATCACATCAATGAAATGTCTTAGATGTAATGACTTCCAGTATGGCAACTCAAAGAAAATCGATTTTTTCTTCCACCCTCGTTTGGCAAGCTCTCCTGCAAAAGGCTTCCCAAACTTAATGTCCAAATCTTTCACCTTTTCATATAGTTGTTCATCGGTCAAAGGCGGAGGAGCTTTACGAGTTTCTGAATTCCCATTGAATTCCTTTCTCCACACCCGATAGTGATGAGTTGGAGGCAAAAATCTCCGATGGCCAAGATATATATTCTTCTTACCATGTTCCAACCACATCCAATCTGTATTATCTTCACATATAGAACATGCACACTGACCTTTGTTACTGTACCCAGATAGATTGCCGTATGCTGGAAAGTCATTAATGGTGCCAAAAATCATAGCCTTCAGAATGAAACTTTCTTCTCTGAACCCATCATACACCTCTACCCCAATCTCCCACATTTGCTTCAAGTCTTCTATTAAAGGAGCCAAGTATACGTCAATATCATTTCCTGGTTGTTTGGGGACAGAAATTAACAAAGACAACATCATTTGCTTGCGTTTCATGCAAAGCCATGGAGGTAAGTTATAAATCGCCAAAATCACAGGCCATGTACTGTGGGAGCTACTCTGGATACCGTGCGGATTAAATCCATCGGCAGACAATGCAAGGCGTAGGTTTCTTGGGTCATGCCCAAAATCGGGATAATCAATATCAATCTTTTTCCACTGCGGAGAATCCGCCGGGTGTCGTAGCATACCATCTTTAATCCTTTCATCATCATGCCAAGTCAACTGTTTTGCGTCTTCCGAACTACGGTACATACGCCTAAATCGAGGAATTATGGGAAAATACCACAATACCTTTTCTGGAGCAGATTCTTTCTTCTTATATCGCGATGCATTACATTTAGGGCACGACTTTAACGATGCATGTTCATTCCGAAATAAAATGCAATCATTCGGACAAGCATGTATCTTCTCATAGTTCAAACCAATGGTGCCTAACATTCGTTTTGCATCATACGTCCGAGAAGGGAGCACATTGTCTTCCGGCAACATATCTTTCAATAGTGCGAGTAATTCCGTAAAGCTCTTATCTGTCCATCCGTGGCAAGTTTTAAAGTTATACAGCTTTATCACAGCCAATAACTTTGTGAATTCAGTACAACCCGCATACAACGGTGTCTCCGCATCGGTTATCAACTTCTCAAACATTTGAGGACAATCATTAAGATCGTCTTCAACCGCCTTTGCCATCTCTTCAAATTGGTCGCCATGAAATGTATGTGTTTCGGGTGCATCAACCCGATCACATCTTTGAGTACTATTATCCATATTTGAAGGTTCACTTCTTTCCTCACCATGCATTGTCCAACAAATATAACTTTGATCGATTCCGTTGGCCTTTAAATGTCTTTCCAACTCAACTGCAGTAACTCGATTGGCGTAACAACATCTTAAACAAGGACACTTGAACTTACTAGAAGTTCCTAAACGTCGAACGGCAAAGTTCACAAAATATTCCACTCCATCGACATATTCTTTCGACAGACGATTGGCAGACATCCACTTTCTATCCATATTAGACCCAAATTTACTATAAATTCCTGATAAGAGAACTTAAACATATTAAACGTGAAAAACACACAAGGTACAACTTTTTAAAACTAAGACATCGGACTTTGTTCTTTTATAATTTAACTTAAACACTTTGTTATATAACAAATACAAGAGAACAACAAAAATACCTGAAAAAGTAAAAGCGGCAATGAACTCGAACGAACGCGAAACAGATGTGAACTCGATCTAACCAGAACGAAAACCAGATGTGAACTAGAACCAGAATGATATCCAGCGTACGCGAACCAAATACGAACTCGAAGCTCCGACAACTAAAACAACAACGAAACCAGAACCACAACGCGTGGGGAGTTACTAGAACAACTACTCAAACCTGAAGAACAACGCGAACACAACACCAAAACAGTTTAAGTACTAATGTAATATAGGAAGATGCATACACGATTGGCAGTACAAATAAACCCTTCCTATTTAAACAACAATTCAAAACATAAGAAAATGAGTGGTCCTTACAATGCTTAATTAGCTTAAGGATAACCTGTTCAACCAAAAGACACCAGAATGGTGTGATATTATCTTCATCATACAAAAACTAGTTGATCTTTTCCTTGCAATTTGGGGACTTGCCTTAAATACTATACAAACTTACTTGACATGGCCCAATATTTACCAGTAAAGAGGCACACATATAGATATACATACAAAATGACACCTGCTTAAGTCTTGTAATTTCCAAAATGGAACATGATGAAAACAAGAGTCCATAAACAAGTGAAATTAGAAAGCAACAAGAGAATATCTGGAGATTGAAAACAAACATTCCTAACCTATTTGTTCATTGCTCAAAGGGGAATTGCATTTTGTTTATTGAAGATTTATTTTAGATATAAGTACAAAAACATTTATTGATATGGTCTAACTATGAAAGCTTGATAGGAGGTTGCTACAAGCATCAAGCATGCAATATGGCTATAGTGTTAGATATAGAAACCTGATTGAGCAGATTACTTATTTGATTTCCTCCTTTCTGCAAAATTTCAAGACAAATTAAATCCCTTCTATTCTAACTTAAGCTGCCAGTGATGAATTGAAGATACTGGGAAACCAGTAAGTTCTTAGCTCAAAAAACTAAAGAATTTTTCATGAAACTCACTGCAACATGAATTTTCTAGGTGGCAAGGGAATGGACAAACTGAATGTGAAAAGTAATTTGTGCAAACCATCCAAACTAACTTCAGAATTTACCATCAACTTTGTTTCTGAGGGAGAAACTCTGTCAGCAAACACTTGATAATTTTCTCAATAAAAGCATTCAAAATCATCATTCTCTTCCATTCCCTTCCCTTCACTTCCAAACATAATTTCAACCACTCCACTAAACCATGAACTCAAAATACTCAATCATTTCTGTTCAAAAATTCAGTCAACGCCACTAACAAAGAACAAGTACAGTCAACATTAACAAAATCCAACCAAAAAAAATGATTTACCTAACGTCGATACCAATAAGCTTTGGAGCTAAAAACTCATTAATATTCCTCACAGCATTAAGAACAGCAGTAACATAAAGAAACTGATTACTACCATTACTCTCTAACACTATCCTAACCTAACCTGGGCAATAAAAAATGAAATATCATAAATTTCCAAAATGCAAAACCAACCTTAAAGAGGAACGTGGGGGATAATGAGGGAGGGAGCTGATCTTGAAGGAAAATCCTTGATTTGATTTGTGGGTGAGCCCTAACTTCGGTTTTGAGAGTAGAAAACAAACAAGAGATTTTCTAGAATGAGGAAGAGTCAGATTCTGGGACAGTGAGATTCTTGATTTTGGAAGAGAAAACAAACGAGATTTGAGGGTTTAGGGTTTCTTTCTCATTTTTGAGAGAGCTTGAGAAAGGGAAAGAGGGAAAGAGGCGCTAGTGTGGTAAGCAACGGTACGTAAAGAAAAAAAATTAAAAGAAAACTAGGAATTGGGGGTGCTACTGTGGAAAGCGCCCCTAAAGGTGGCTCCGTGTTTTAGGAATTGGGGGCGCTCGTGTGTAAAGCGCCCCTGATTGTGGTTCCGTTTTCACCTTCAGGAGCGCTTTTTAAAAAGCGCCCCTAATGGCCATCCGTGTTTTTGAGCATTAGGGGCGCTTTTTAAAAAGCGCCTCTGAAGGCCATCAGTATCCTGACACTAAGGGGCGCTTTTTATAAAAATGCCTCTGAAGGCCCTCCGTGTTTTGGAATAAGGGGCGCTTTATAACAAAGCGCCCCTAAAGGGTGCGTCCTTTTTTAACAATTCTGTTGTAGTGAACTCCCCTGTTTGGAATTTGGAATTTGGAATTAAATTGCATGGATCCGTTCAGTATTAGTCTGATAAGTTTTTAAATTGCCACCTATCTGAGAAGAAAAGGCAATCATTATAATGTCATTTCTTTCAATTAATGTTTCTAGTTCTACAGTACAGTGCAGGTCAATTAGTGGAGAAGAGATTTCTATTATTGTCTGCGAATATTGCCGTTACATTAGTTGATAACAGTAAATTGGGGTAGATTCTTCCATGCTTATTTGGCTTTAACATTTAATTAAATAACAATAAATCCAAAAGATTTATATACTCCAAATGCTATTACCAACTTCAGATATTGGGCCAAAAACCAGCTGGGAGATTTCAGGGATTAAAACTCAATTTGTTTTGTTTTTCAGGGCTGACATTACTCTGGGAATAGTATTAATTCTGCTTGCTGGGAGATTTCAGCTTGGGTACAATTAGATCAGGTTCCGCGTGAGTTGGTTTCAGATCAGATTTTCCAGTTTCATTCTTAAGGTGAGTGAGAGACTCTTTATTGAACTGCTTTCACTTCCCTTATTTGTATGAGAGTGTTGTTGGAGGGAAGTAGTTTTTTATCATGATATGTTTGTGCTTGTGCTTGTGCGTGCTATTAAAATTGATAGTAATGGTATCTTTTATATTTTTTGGGGCCTCTCTTCAGCATGCACTCTAATATTTTGCTTGCTATTAACTTCTTCAAAGTTAATTTTACCTTTCTTTACTCTAGTGTGACATGCTAAGTCGGTTACCATCAGGATCATGGAAGAATAAGAATAACTGATCAACAACGTATAATTTGTAGTCCCGAAGGCAACCTAGAAATACTGAGTGTGGATTTTATGTTATGAGACATATCTTCAACATTGTCTCTGCAAGTATTGTTGATTTATGGTTGGAGGTATGTGATAGAATTTTTAACAAGTTATATTGAAGATGTATTTTAGTTGATGAACTAATATTTAGTCTTGTGTCATTTCACATTATAGAGAATCAACACTACTGAACCATTCAAAGATGAGGTTCTGTATGATATTCGGTCTCGATGGGCAGGACTATTTCTTGAACTTTACACAAAACCTCCTATTGGGTGATAATAGGCTAGATAGGTAAATCCATCAAAAATTCTGTATTCTCTCTTATTTTGAAATGATTTTTGCTGATGTGGTTAAACCCACACTAAACATATTGGTTGGGCAGGACTATTTCAATTGGAAGTTTACTTACAACTCCGTACTTTTTCTTATAGTTATAATAGGTGATTTATGTTTTATGGACAACACACATGCCCTTCTAATTTTCTAGCATAATCATAAAGTTTAACCATTTTTGTCTATCCTTAGATTTGAAAGTTTTTTTTCTTGTTATAATTTCTATGTCAGACTGTACACGAAGGAAGAATTATCAACTGAAGTTGTTTTGTGATAAAGACTACCCAGAAAAGCCCCCAAGAGTTCGGTTTCATTCACGGGTCCATATTTGGCGCTTGCTTAGTTTATGTTAGAAGTTATTTTTTGGATAGTTTTGGTAATATGTTATCACCATCATCTTTTATGGAAAACAATGGAGGTTATATTGATTAGATTTGATAATATGTACGTGAACATTATTTGAGATTGTGTTAAAGATTTTGTAATATGTACTTGAGATTGTACTAGCCTTAATGGATTTCTATGTTACAATGTCTCCTTTGTGTTTCTCTAAGTTCTAAATTTTGATTTCTCAAAGTCGTAATTCTGACTTATCTAACGGCAGGTGTGTAGAAAATAAATAGGCGTGTATGCTGATTACAAACCATCTTTTTAATTTTTAAAAAAAAAACTTCGTTTTTAATATCGGTTCTAAAATCAACAGATGTTAAAAATCAGTATTTCATATCGGTTCTCTCAGAAAATTGATGCGAAAAGTTATTTTTAATATCGGTTCTCAAAAAAACCTGATGTCAAAAACACGATTATATTTGATAAAATTTGACTTTTTATAACGGAAGTACGGGTAACAGATATGGAAACTATTTTTCACATCTGTTCCGCGTCTGATGTTAAATGTCCCTATTTTTCATATCTCCTTTTTCCGCATTTGTTCGTGAGCCGTTATGAAATGTCGTTTTTAACTGTTATGAAATGCCTTTTTTCCACTAATCCTTCATTTCTTCACTCTTCTCAAGAGTTTTCTCCTTAGGTTGAGGAATTGGATCATTCCTTTTCTTGCTTCTTGTCTCTCTTCTGATTACTTCAACAATTGCCTCTTCAATATCCATATCAGTTGATATGCTAGACACTGACCTAGTCCTTTTTTCTTCTTCTTCCCATCATCTTGCTCTTCTCTTGGTGAAACATCAAGCCCCATAAGCTTTAGATTCTTTGCAGTGAAAGGTTTTGTTTCTATGACACCCTCATCCACAGTTATCTCAATCAAGAAGTGATTAAATACCCTAGTGAGAGCTTTACCATATGGAAGAGAGGCTGAAGTCTTTTCTGCTCTTATCGCATTTTTCATATGGTGTATCATGAGAAAGGGAAGGCTAATAGGTTTATTTGTGATGAGATGATATAAAATCAGGCATTCACCAGTAGTAACCTTCTCAAAGGATCCAGCTCTAGGGAGAAGGGTGTGAGAGGAGACATGGTGAAGTATCCTGGCCATATCTTTGAGATTTGGGGCTGTGATAGGGAGAGAAGGGTCTTTAAGAAGGGTGGGTTTGAGTTCTTGAATGAAAATACCTATGAGATTATACCAGGATTCTTCATACATTTGATTTCCTTCATCTGGTATATTTAGGGCTTTACCAAGTGAAAGAGAGGAGATAGAAAACTCTCTGTCTCCAATCCAAGATGCAATTTTTGGAGGATCAGTTTGGAATGTGGCATTGGCATAGAATTCTGACTTTCTCTTTGTATACTAAGTCATCTAAAGTGATAAACCTCTCCCATTTCTGTTGTGTGAGAAATGGGGTGATGTTCCAGCCACTTCTCTCAATTTCTTCCAGAGAATAGACAATTCCAGAAACTATTCCCTTTGAACTCCACTTGGTCATTTCTGGTTGTTTCCTTTTCTTCAACCCTTTTCCCTTCTTGCCACTGGGAGGCAAGGAAATCTCAATCTTCTTTCCTTTATCCATCGTCTTCTTCACAGAAATCTGTGGATATCTTGTGTTGCAGGTTAAGTTTTGATGATGAAGCAATCTAACACAAAGTGACAAGTGGAATTCCAAGGCACAACCAACTCAAGAAGTAAGTGTGTCAAGGGTAGTAGTCCCTAGGAAGTTGGGTCGTCTTAGGAATGAATTGTAAACCGCTTCCGAGAATCGGCTCAAATCACAAAACACAATATCACTCACACAAATGAACCTAACATATGTTTTCGATTGATAAATAGGTTAGGCACTTGTTGTTCTTAAAAGAAATAAATTCTTGGTTTTTTGTTTTAAAAGAAATTTTTTTCTTAACAATCGATTCATAGCTTGTAACTTTAAAGCTAGAAATCGATTCATAGCTTGTTTAAAGCTAGAAATCGATTCACAACCTTTGAACTTAAAGCTAGCAATCGATTGAACTTGTTTTAGAGCCCACAATCGATTCATGGCTCATAGTTATAAAGAAGATAATCGATTCTCCTCTTAATTTGGTGAAACTTCATTTTGTAAAGCAAACAATCGATTATCTACTTGCCTTATAAAAGCACCAAATCGATTCCTCACCTATTTCCATAGGGAAGAAATCGATTTTCTACTTGCATTTGTGAAGCACATAATCGATTTCAACATTATATCTTATCAAGCAACTAATCGATTCACAACTTGTTTTTTGAAGCACATAATCGATTATTATCTCCCTTTATTTAAGCATATAATCGATTATTCACTTATGAGCTATTTTCTTTAAAGCAACTAATCGATTATTATCTTATGTTTTGCAAGCCATAAATCGATTAGTCACTTATAACATAAAGTGCTTCAATGGTCATATTTTTCCTATCTCTATAAATAGAACCCTAGGTTTCACGATCAAAATCACAACCTACAATTCTATTTCACGATTAAAAGCAGAACGCGAAGCTTCTCTCTGTCACAATCACTATTTCACGTTCTTCATCACTGTGAGCTGATTTCTCTCAAGGGTTAGGTTGGGGATCTTCAAATTGTCATATTCACCTTCTCAGAGGTATTTGTTATTTCATTGTTATTGTAATTTCTTGTAATATTGTATTGGGTTTTTACTAAAGAGTGGGGTATCTCTCTAGGGTTTCTGATTGTAACAAGGGTGGGGTATCTCTTGTTGTAATTGTTTTTAGGGCTCTTGCACAAGGTGGGGATCCTTGGTGAAGAGTGCCTGTGTCTGTAAGGGTTTTAAAGCACCCGATTGAAAGCTTTGATTTGATAGTGGAAAATCTCACAAAGGGTTGTGAGGACTGGACGTAGGTCACTGGGAGGTGACCGAACCAGTATAAATCTCGCGTGTTCTTTATTGTTTTGCATTCTAATTCTTTCATTTCATAAACCTGCGCGAAAATTAATCTAAGTCGTTAAAAAGGGGAAAAGTTTTTTAAAGTCTCAATTCACCCCCCCTCTTGAGACTGAAGCCACTTGGCAACAAGTGGTATCAGAGCTAGACTCTTGTTTAAAGGGCCTAGCAGCTTCAAGAGAAATGGCTTCAGGTTGGTCTACGCAAGAGGGTGCGTCTCTTACCCGTCCTCCGGGATTCAACGGGAAAGACTATGCATATTGGAAAGAAAGAATGAGAATATTTATAGAAGGGGTTGATATTGATGTATGGGATGCTGTGGAAAATGGACCCTATGTCCCCACGCACATGGTAAATGGTATTCTCACTGTCAAAGAAAGAGCTGAATGGACTGATAATGATAAGAGAAAAGTTCAACACAATTTTCGTGCCAAGAATATCATCACTTCCGCCCTCAGTCCTGATGAGTTCTTCAGAGTGTCAAACTGTAAAACTGCCCAAGAAATGTGGGACAATCTTCAAGTCACTCATGAAGGTACTAGTGAAGTAAAAAGAGCAAGAACAAACACTCTCATCCGGGAATATGAACTATTTAGAATGAATCAAGGAGAAACTATACAAGAAATGCAAAAGAGGTTCACTCACATAGTGAATCAACTGGGCTCATTAGGAAAATCATTTCCTGCAGAAGACTTGATCAACAAAGTGTTAAGATGCCTAAACAGAGAATGGCAACCGAAAGTAACTGCTATAGCTGAATCAAGAAATTTAGCTACTATGACACTCGCCACTCTTTTTGGGAAACTACAAGAGCACGAATTAGAGCTTGCTCGTCTAGCAGAACATGAAGAAAAAGACAATAAAAAGAAAAGCTTAGCTCTCAAAGCATCTAGTTCAAATCCATCTGATGATAGTGATGATTCGGAAAATGAAGATGATGAAGACGAGGAGAATATGGAGCTAATGGTTAGAAACTTCAAAAAGTTCATGAGAAGGAAAAGCTTCCCCAAAAAGAATTCTTCACCCAAAAGAGTCTCAAGCAAGGAAAACTTCCCAAGTCCACCAACTTGCTACGAATGTGGCAAATCCGGACACATGAAGATGGAGTGCCCGAACTTACAAAGAAAACTGTCAAAATTTAAGAAAAAGGGATCCAAAGGAAAGAAGGGTAGAAAAGCCTACATAGCATGGGAAGACTATAACATGGAGTCATCAGATGATTCAAAAAGTGAAGAAGCTCAAGTTGCTCTCATGGCCGACCACGACAGTGAAAATGAAACTGAGGTAGATTCTAACTCTGAAACTTCACAAAATGCATATGATGAATTACATGAAGCATTTCTTGAATTACATAATGATTCTTTGAAACTAGCTAAAGCATTAACCCAATCTAAGAAAACAGTTGCTCATCTTCAAAACGAAGTTATTGCTTTAACTAAGGAAAAATTAGAACTTAGAAATGAAAATCATAGTCTTGGTTGCTTTAAAGCAAATTATGTATGTGATAAGTGTGCTGAATATGAAAAGAAAATTCATGAGCTTGAATGGACAATAGGAAAAATGTCCAACATACAACATATGCATCCTAGGTCTCCAAGAAATAATTTCATAAAAAGACATGTGCATTATAGACCTAAGTTCACTACTAGTCCATATATTAGATGTTATTACTGTGCCAAATTAGGACATACTGCATCTGTTTGTATGGCTAGAAGCAGACAAGTTGTGAAAAAGGTGTGGGTTCCCAAAGGAACTCTACCAAGTACTAACCCACAAGGACCCAAAGAAATTTGGGTACCAAAACTTTCAACTTGATCTTATTGCAGGTATGCTTCAAGGTATGGGGGAAAAATTAATACCTTGATAGCAAGTACTCAAAGCACATGACTGGAGATATGACAAAGCTCTTAACACTCACCCCCAGAAAAAGCCGTCATGTGACTTGTGATAACAACAATAGAGGAAGAATCCTCGGTGACAGTAAGTTTGGTAAAAGTCTATCCACCTCTATTGATAATGTTCTTTATGTAGAATATCTTAAGCATAAGTTACTTACATTAGACAAATACGTGATTATCATTGTTTGATTTTGATTTATGCACCATTGAGGACAAAGTCAGTAAGCAAGTTAGAACAATAGGAAATAGAGTAAACAATAACATATGGTGTCGATATAAATCACATTAATCTATAGATGGACCCCGTTCAACATTCTAGAACTAAGCATATAGAGATTAGACACCATTTTCTTAGAGATCATGTTCAGAAAGGCGATTGTGTGATTGAGTTCGTTGAGTCGTCAAAACAGCTAGCTGACATTTTCACAAAACCATTGCAAAAAGAAAGGTTCTTTTTTATTAGAAGAGAACTTGGAATCATTGATTCATCCTCTATTTGAATGAAAGTTTCTTTTTCAAAAAGAATTTAAATGAACTTTTTGTGTTATGTCTTCGATTGTAATAGTTTATTTGTTTTTCTTAGCTGTACTCTTTCGACTAGCAAACTTTATCTCATGCTTACCCTTTTGATCATGACAAAAAGGGGGAGAAGTATAGGATTGTCACTTTGCATTTAGATAGGGGGAGCATCAAGTAAGGGGGAGTCTTTTTAATATTAGTGCATTGTTTTGCTTGATGAACTAACCTCCCACTTGAGATGAATTAAAATTTTGTCATCATCAAAAAGGGGGAGAATGTGGATATCTTGTGTTGCAGGTTAAGTTTTGATGATGAAGCAATCTAACACAAAGTGACAAGTGGAATTCCAAGGCACAACCAACTCAAGAAGTAAGTGTGTCAAGGGTAATAGTCCCTAGGAAGTTGGGTCGTCTTAGGAATGAATTGTAAACCGCTTCCGAGAATCGGCTCAAATCACAAAACACAATATCACTCACACAAATGAACCTAACATATGTTTTCGATTGATAAATAGGTTAGGCACTTGTTGTTCTTAAAAGAAATAAATTCTTGGTTTTTTGTTTTAAAAGAAATTTTTTTCTTAACAATCGATTCATAGCTTGTAACTTTAAAGCTAGAAATCGATTCATAGCTTGTTTAAAGCTAGAAATCGATTCACAACCTTTGAACTTAAAGCTAGTAATCGATTGAACTTGTTTTAGAGCCCACAATCGATTCATGGCTCATAGTTATAAAGAAGATAATCGATTCTCCTCTTAATTTGGTGAAACTTCATTTTGTAAAGCAAACAATCGATTATCTACTTGCCTTATAAAAGCACCAAATCGATTCCTCACCTATTTCCATAGGCAAGAAATCGATTTTCTACTTGCATTTGTGAAGCACATAATCGATTTCAACATTATATCTTATCAAGCAACTAATCGATTCACAACTTGTTTTTTGAAGCACATAATCGATTATTATCTCCCTTTATTTAAGCATATAATCGATTATTCACTTATGAGCTATTTTCTTTAAAGCAACTAATCGATTATTATCTTATGTTTTGCAAGCCATAAATCGATTAGTCACTTATAACATAAAGTGCTTCAATGGTCATATTTTTCCTATCTCTATAAATAGAACCCTAGGTTTCACGATCAAAATCACAACCTACAATTCTATTTCACGATTAAAAGCAGAACGCGAAGCTTCTCTCTGTCACAATCACTATTTCACGTTCTTCATCACTGTGAGCTGATTTCTCTCAAGGGTTAGGTTGGGGATCTTCAAATTGTCATATTCACCTTCTCAGAGGTATTTGTTATTTCATTGTTATTGTAATTTCTTGTAATATTGTATTGGGTTTTTACTAGAGAGTGGGGTATCTCTCTAGGGTTTCTGATTGTAACAAGGGTGGGGTATCTCTTGTTGTAATTGTTTTTAGGGCTCTTGCACAAGGTGGGGTATCCTTGGTGAAGAGTGCCTGTGTCTGTAAGGGTTTTTTTAAAGCACCCGATTGAAAGCTTTGATTTGATAGTGGAAAATCTCACAAAGGGTTGTGAGGACTGGACGTAGGTCACTGGGAGGTGACCGAACCAGTATAAATCTCGCGTGTTCTTTATTGTTTTGCGTTCTAATTCTTTCATTTCATAAACCTGCGCGAAAATTAATCTAAGTCGTTAAAAAGGGGAAATGTTTTTTAAAGTCTCAATTCACCCCCCCTCTTGAGACTGAAGCCACTTGGCAACAGAATCTTCTTAGCACCAGTTTGCTCTGTTTCACGTGTAGAAGCACTTTCATTTTTCTCAAGATCAATAGGAGCCTCAGGTGTGATTCCAAAAGTGTTCTTGGAGGCGGAATGGAACTTAACTCGCATAGATCTTCTTGGATTACCATTGGGAGTATGCTTCATCTTAGAAGGGCGTGATTTCAGAGGTTTAACGTCAACGATTCGTTGAGGGGATCCAAGGAGAATGAAGTTTGGAGGATTGAAGTTTGTTTCGCGTGTGGAATCAGAGTAGGTGGACACAGGTTCAGTGTTCTTAGTTCTTACCATTTGAGAGCAACAGGATTTTGGGAGAAAAGGAAGAGATAGTTTCGTAAAGAGAAGTGAAGTGATTTTAATCACTTTGGAGCGGTTATTACACAACGGTTACAACATCATTAACTGATGTGTGTAACTATTGATAGGTCGTGTGACAAAGAGAGAGAGAGAACAAGTGAGAAGAGTCGTTGTAACGGCTAGGATCCTATTTTTTGCTTTTTAATAAACCTAAACCTAAGACTAAAAGAATAAAAAGGAATAAACACTTAAATGCACATAATAATTAAACAAAAGACAAACAAACATAAAATCTTTTTGTATTTTTATGGTCATATGGTTCTGATGACCCTTCTCAGGAGTTGAGAAGGTTGAGGGTTATGACCCTTCTCATGTCTGAGAAGGTTGCTGGTCATGACCCTTCTCATCTGAGGGGGTTTCAATGATATGAAGCATGCTTTTAATATAACTGAAACTTTCTTCTAAAAGAGGTTTAGTAAATATATCAGCCAATTGATGTTTAGTATCCACAAAAACAAGTTCAATATCTTTCTTTTGCACATGATCCCTAATGAAATGATGTTTAATATCAATTTGCTTGGATCTTGAGTGTTGAATTGGATTTTTAGATAAATTTATAGCACTAGTATTGTCACAGAATATAGGAATACCTGAATAGCTCAAAGAGAAGTCTTCAAGTTGATTCTTGAACCATAGTATTTGAGAGCAACAACCAGCAGCTGAGACATATTCTGCTTCTGTGGTTGACAGGGCAACTGTGTTTTGTTTTCTACATGACCATGAGATGAATGACTCCCCAAGCAATTGACATGAACCACTTGTGCTTTTTCTTTCAATTTTGTCTCCAGCATAGTCAGCATCACAATACCCAATAAGCTCAAAATGTGTTCTCTTTTCGTACCATAAACCAATGTTAGGTGTTCCAACAAGGTATTTAAAAATTCTTTTAACAGCACATAGATGAGATTCTTTTGGAGCAGTTTGAAACCTTGCACACAATCCTACTAAAAAGACTATGTCTGGTCTACTTGCAGTTAGATACAATAAGGAACCAATCATTCCTCTGTACTCCTTTTCAGAAACAGGCTTACCCTTCTCATCTTTTTCAATACTTGTAGAATGGTGCATTGGAGATGCCATAGCTTTTGCATCACTCATTTTATACTTCTTAACAAGATCTTTGATATACTTCTCTTGAGAAATGAAGATACCCTTCTTAAGTTGTTTGATTTGCAACCCAAGAAAGTATCTTAGCTCACCCATTAAAGTCATCTCAAACTCACTCATCATTAGTTTTCCAAAATCATTACCTAACTTTTCATTTGTGGCTCCAAAGATGATGTCATCAACATAAATTTGAAAAATTAGGCGTTCATCTATGAGAGTTTTTATAAAAAGAGTGACATCTATATTTCCTCTCGAAAAACCATTTTTGAGAAGAAAGGTACTCAGTCTTTCATACCAAGCTCTAGGAGTTTGTTTGAGACCATATAGTGCCTTAGTCAGTGTAAAAACATGGTTTGGATGTTTCTCATCAATAAAACCTGGAGGTTGGTGTACATACACTTCCTCATTTAGAAAACCATTTAGAAAAGCACTTTTGACATCCATTTGAAAGAGTTTGAAGTCTTTATGAGCAGCATAAGCAAGAAGTATTCTAATTGCTTCTAATCTAGCAACAAGTGTAAAAGTTTCATCATAATCAATACCTTCCTATTGATTGTATCCTTGAGCAACTAGCCTTGCTTTGTTTCTGATGACTTTACCATTCTCATCCATTTTGTTTCTGAATACCCATTTAGTACCAATAACAAACTGATGTGTAGGAGATGGGACTAAATTCCATAACTCATTCTTTTCAAATTGAGCAAGCTCTTCTTGCATTGCTTCATTTATGTTCTTTGGTTCTATTGCTGAGATAAGGGCACTTTGAGACTCTTCTCTTCTGAATGAGCTTCTAGTTCTTACTGGTTCAGAAGTTTCTCCAATAATTTGTTCTTGAGGATGGTGAGTCACTAATCTCCAACTTCTAGGTAGCTCAGAAGCTTGAGTTGGGTGATTAATTGTGTAATTTGGAGGAGGAGAAGGAGTAGGTGTTAATTCTGTTTCAACCTTCTCACTTGGTTCAACACCCTTCTCACCTATTTCATCTGTATTGATCTCATCATCTTCATTTCTATCTGTTTAACTGTTAGTTTCAATAAACATCACATGCATGCTTTCTTCTACATCCTTAGTCCTAAGATTATAAACTCTATATGCTTTTGATGTGAGAGAATATTCTAGAAATAAAGCAGGATCAGATTTTGCATCAAACTTTCCTAAATTATCCTTGTTGTTTAAAACATAGCAGTCACAACCAAAACATGGAAGTAAGAGATGATGGGTTTCTTTCCTTTCCAGAGTTCATATGGGGTTTTGTTCAAAGTTTTTCTAATGGTTCCTCTATTCAGAATGTAACAAGCAGTGTTCACTGCTTCTGACCAAAAATATTTTTCAATCTTTGAGTCATTGAGCAATGTTCTAGCCATTTCTTGCAATGTTCTGTTTTTTCTTTCAACTACACCATTCTGTTGAGGAGTTCTTGGATAAGAAAAGTTGTGAGACACACCATTCTCTTCAAGAAAGGTTTTAAATAAAGCATTTTCAAATTCTCCTCCATGGTCACTTCTAATTGCAATAATGTTAGAACCCTTCTCATCTTGAAGTTTCTTAAAGAAGGTTTTGAAACTTTCAAAAGCCTCATCTTTTTTCTTTAGAAAAAGTACCCATGTGAATCTAGAGTAGTCATCAACTATAACCCATATCTTTTTCCACTTAGGCTAGCATGCTTAGTAGGACCAAAAAGATCCATGTGCTGAAGTTTCAATGGTCTTTGAGTGGATATCATGTTGATGGGTTTAAAAGATGATTTAACATGCTTTCCTTGAATGCATGCTTCACATGATTTATCCTTCTCAAACTTAATCTTTGGAAGTCCTCTGACTAATTCAAGTTTGGATAATTTTGAAAGAGTTTTCATGCTAATGTGACAAAATCTCCTATGCCACATCCATTTATCATCTTCTTTAGAAATTAAGCACATTTGATCAGGTAGATCATCAAGACAGATGCTATAGAGGTTATTTGTTCTATGACCAGTAAAAATAGTTTTTCCAGACTCTAAACTGTTTATTTTGCATACATCAGATTTAAAGGTCACTTCATGTCCAGAATCACATAACTGACTTACACTAAGTAAGTTATGTTTGAGTCCTTTCACAAATTGAACATTTTGAATCTGAGCAGAATTTATTTTACCTACTGTACCTACGCCTTTGTCATTGTTGCCAAACATAACGAGTCCTCCATCAAAGCTCTCCATGGAGAGGAACTTATCCTTCTCCCCTGTCATGTGCCTTGAGCATCCACTGTCTAGGTACCACAGCTTTCTTCTTGAGGGTTAGTTTTCAAATTCATGGGATCTTTTTGCTTGTTTCTACAGACAAAAATATGATGCCCAGTTTGCTTACAATTTAAGCACTTGATTTTGGGCTTTCTGTTTCTCTTCTTATATAATTGATCTTCTTCAGAAGGTGTTAACCCTTCTTGAGCTCATTTGTCCACAAATCATAAGCTCATTTGTTAAGTCACTAACTTGTTTTCTAAGCATTGTATTTTCCTTTTAAGTTCCAAGTTAGACACCATGGGTTTCTCTTGTGTTTTTAGGTTGAGAAGCTTGATTTCTTCAGATAGTTTGAAATGAGATTTTTGTAGGGTGTGAATTGTTTTTCCCATTCTTTCATTTTGAGTTTTTAACTCCTCATTTTCCTTTTTCAAAACACATAACTGATCTTTAAACAACATGCATTTTTGAGAAAGAATGTTTGAATTATAAAGCAAGCTATCAAAGGAGGATTCTATTTCTTTGCAAAAATGACATTTAGAGGGTTCGGAGTTTTGTACCTCTTCTTGATCTGTTTCTGCCATGAGACAAAGATTTGTTATTTCCTCTTCATGTTCACTTGATGATTCTTCTGAGGTGTGAACCTTCTTGGACCCTTCTTATTTAGAAGAGGGAAATCTCGTTTCATATGACCAGGCTTCTTGCATTCAAAGCAAGTGAATTTTGATTTATTTCCTTCTCCTTTAAATGTGTCCCTTCTGAAATTAGGTTTTCCTCTTCTTTTGTTGTTAAGCCATCTGTTGATTCTCTTAGATATCAGGGCTAATTCTTCTCCTTCTGTGTCATCCTCAATTTCTTGCTCTTCTTCATCCATTTGAGAAGATTTAAGTGCCAGTGACTTTCCTTTCTTGGAGGAGTTGTTGTCTTCTTTATGAGAAGCTTTCAGAGCCACTATCTTCCTCTTTGGATGCAGTTCCTCCATGAGTTCTTGTTCATGGATTTTTCGTGATCCCAACAGATGGTCAATTTCTAATGAAGACAGATCCTTTGCTTCTTCTATAGCAGTCTTCTTTGGTCTCCAAGCGGTGGAAGACACTTGAGAAGCTTGTTAACCTTCTCAGCATTTGGATAGATTTTCCCAGAGCACTTAACCCATTGATGATTGTGGTGAATCTACTGAACATTTCATCAATGGTCTCTTCTTCAGTCATTTTGAACATCTCAAACTCATGGATGAGCATGCGCTTCTTTGCTTCTTTGATCTGATCAGTTCCTTCATGAGCAGTCTGCAGTGTATCCCATATTTCCTTAGCAATTTCTTTTCCCACTATCTTGTCATATTATGCTCTTCCCAAAGCACAAGTTAGGTAATATTTGGCTTTAGCATTTAGTAATACACGATGCTACTCATCACTGGTCCAATCAGCCTTTGGTTTAGGATTAAGGCTATTTGGTACAGGACCTGCTATGGTGGGAACATATGGACCATTTTCAGCAATGTCCCATATGTCTGTGTCCTGAGATTCAAGGAACAACGTCTTTTGATTTTTCCAGTAGTAGTTAAAAGAATTTGATGAAGCACCTTCTGGTACAGGACCTGCTGTTTGATGAAGCACCTTCTGGTAGGAAGGTAAAAGAATTTGGTTTGGCCATGACTTCTTCCAGAATCATTTCCTCTCTCACTGTTGAGTGTGCTCAACCCAGAGGCCGAGCTCTGATCCCAATTGAAGTCAACAATGTCACAATGAAGGGGGGGTTGGAATTGTGACCCTTTTTTAAATTCACCTGCAAGAAAAGAACTATCTTCACAAGTATAATGTAGATTTAAGATAGTAAGTGATATGTGTTAAGAAGGGTGAGTCAAAACTTCTTCTTAACTTAGATTGTGAGCAGAGAAGGGTAATTGATCTGTCTTCTCAACTATATGGAAGAGTTGAGAAGGATAAAAAAGTTCTTCCCTCAATGCTTCTCACAGTAATTCTGTTTGATTGGTTTGAAGTTGTGCTAAGCTAGTGATGACGATATAATTTGTATAGAACTTGTTTTCCAGAGTTTCAATTATAAGTTATAAGTATGGAGAGGAGTGAGAAGGGTTGAAAACTTAGTTATCTCAATAACAGTTATAGGCAGAGAAGAGTCATGACTGACACTTCTCAGTTATCACAAATCTTCTCCTTATGGAGAGTTTTCTCACGAGGTGCAAACAAATGATTTAGAAAGCAATAAATAACACAGTGATTTATAGTGGTTCACCCAAATTCCTGGGCTACATCCACTCCTCACTTCCAGTGAGTATTTCCACTATTTTTTCAAAATAGTTTACACCTTTTACACCTCCCTAGGTTAAAAGAACTCTTGGTAGTTTTCTTCACACAACTCTACCTATTGTAAACTTCTCTAATAGTCTCCTTCTGATCTATTAGACTGCTTCTAACACAGAAGCACTCACTTCTCAAGTCCTACAGCAACACATGCCACTTGAGAAGGTTCCCTACAAGTATTCTGTTTGAGTGTTTGGGTTTGTGGGATTTCTAGAGCTTGGTTGATACAAATGGAGTATTCAGTAAATTCAAATGCTTAGGTCCGGATGGTTTCAATATCAGACTCATAAAAGATTGTTGGGAGTTGGTTAAGAAGGATATTGTGGATTTCTTACTTGAGTTTCAGGTCACAGGTGTGCTTCCTAAGGCTATAACGACCTCTTTCTTGACCTTGATACCAAAAACTAATAATCCCCAAAGCTTAAAGGAATATAGGCCAATTTGTTTGGTAGGCTATCTATACAAGATTCTCTCCAAGGTGTTGGCAGCAAGGTTGAGGAGAGTTATTGATAAAGTTATTTCACCTTGTCAGTCAGGTTTTATTTCAGGTAGGCAGATTCTAGATGGGGTGTTGGTTGCTAATGAAGTGGTTGATCTTGCGAAGAGAAGAAAGGATGAGTGCTTGCTATTTAAAGTA
Source organism: Astragalus glycyphyllos (assembly GCA_963573325.1). Taxonomy (NCBI): domain Eukaryota; kingdom Viridiplantae; phylum Streptophyta; class Magnoliopsida; order Fabales; family Fabaceae; genus Astragalus; species Astragalus glycyphyllos. Next base: position 15,096,476 of record OY754309.1, read on the forward strand.
GATTTCGAGAAGGCCTATGACTTGGTTTCGGGGACTTTTTTGTTGTATATGTTGGCGAGGTTGGATAGATTGGATGCAAGCTTGTGTGTTAACTAGTACGATGTCGATTTTGGTTAACGGGAGCCCAACGGAGGAATTCACAGTGGATAGAGAGCTTAGATAGGGCGATCCATTATCCCCATTTTTGTTCCTTATTGTGGCGCCGGGACTAGCTGGTTTTGTATAGAAGGCAGTTCAGTTGGGAAGCTTTGATGGTTATCAGGTGTCAGATTCTTTGAGCTTGTCTGTTTTACAATTTGCAGATGAAGCCTTACTGTTTGGTCAGGGATCGTGGAAGAACTTGTGGTGCATCAAATCTATTTTCAGGAGCTTTGAGTTAGAATCAGGGTTGCGGGTCAATTTTCATAAAAGTAAGCTAATTGGGTTGAATCTTAGTGATGGGTTCATGGAGTCTGCATCCATTTTCTTATCGTGTTGCACTGCAGCCGTTCCTTTTAAGTTCTTTGGGGTTCTGGTGGGAGCTAATCCTCGCAGAAAATCTACTTGGAAACCAGTTGTGGATTCCATGCGGGCAAGACCGTCCTCTTGGAGGGGTCGGCATCTATCCATTGGTGGGAGGATAACACTTATTAACTCTGTGCTTTCTAGTCTTCCTTTGTATTTTTTCTCTTTCTACAAAGCTCCTAAAGTTGTTATTAAGGAGTTAACAAAAATCCAACGAGATTTTTTGTGGGGTGCGAATGATGAGGAAAGAAAGATTTGTTGGGTTCCTTGGGAATACATTTGTAAACCTAAGAAGGCGGGGGGGGGGGGGGGGGGGGGGGGGGGGTTAGGAGTGAAAAATTTAGAGTTATTCAATATTTCCTTGCTTGCTAAGTGGAAATGGCGGTGTCTTCGAAAATCATATGCATTTTGGAAGGAAGTTCTATCCTTTAGATATGGTAATTTAATATCAAAGGTGTCTTGTGACGTGGGGAGAGATTGGAGTTTGAAGGACTCCATTTGGTGGAGGGAGTTGATGTTGCTAGGGTAGGATTTGGCACCAAACCAGAATTTTTTCCATCATGTCATGTCTTGCGTTTTAGGAGATGGGCTGTCCATTCATTTTTGGCACAATAAATGGTTGGGAGCCGAACCATTTAAGGTGGTTTTTTCGGATTTGTATGCAATTTCTTCTCAAAAAAATGAGGTTGTTGGAAACATTGGAGCTTGGGACTCAGGGAGATGGAGATGGGAGTTGAATTGGTCTAGACACCTTTCTAGTCATGAACATGAAGAGGCGCATTCTTTGATTACTATTCTTCTTGAGGTCCAATTGATAGAACAAAGTCATGACAGGTGAAGGTGGATTGCTCACAACCAACACTTATTCACGGTACGTTCTTGTTATTCTTTGCTCTTGAGCTTGTTGGATAATACCCCATTGAGTGGAGATATAGTAGATACATTATCAATTGTGTGGAAAGCTGTTGTTCCATCCAAAGTAGCCTTGTTTTGTTGGAGGTTACTCTTAAACAGGTTGCCAACTAAGGATAATCTTGCTTGAAGGCATGTGGTTATTACTAATAGTCGGTGCCCTTTATGCAATAATTGTGATGAATCGGTATTTCACTCTTTTTTTATTGCGCTTTCTCTAAAGGAGTGTGGAAAGAAGTTTTGAGTTGGTTGGGTATTGTGGAGGATTTAGATGATCATGGGGTTCAACACATTCGGGCTTATCATAGTATTATTTTGCATTTTAAAATTAAGATTAAGTTGCAGTTTGTTTTTTGGATGGCAACAATGTGGTTGATTTGGAAGGAAAGAAATAATGTCATTTTCCAAGGAGTGGTAGCCGAAATTTCCAAAGGTAAAATTCACGTCATGGGGATGGTGTTTGGCCAAAGATGGACTTCTTGATGGTGCTTTAATTTCGGATTGGTGGAGTAAGGTGTGTAAACCTTTTAAAGAAGGTGGTTTGGGTCAGTGGTCTATTAAAGATATTAATAAGGCTTGTAGGTTAAAGCTTGGGTAATTTGTCTCTACTAACTAATAATGGGATCTTCTTTTGAAAGCATCGGTCTAAAAAAATAATAAGCTAATGAATTATCATGTCTCCTCTTCTATTTCGCTTGGATTTAAATTTTGTATTTCTGTGATTCTTCAGAACTCAACTTGGAAACTTTGGAACGGTATCAGGATAAATTGTTGGAGTGAATCTTAGCTATCTAGGCCTATTGCGTATATAATTTGTATACCTTCTAATTTGCATAGGGATCTTAAAGCTACTCTAAGTAATTTTATTGTGAATGGTAGATTGTCTATCTCTGCAGAACTCATGAATCGTTATTTACTTGTTTTCACACTGTTTCAGTGGATGATCAACTAATGTGGGATTATTCTAATTCATGAGACTTGGCTTTCAACGACTCTTTTCTCTTCCACAACCCTGCTGGACAGGTGGTTCAATGGACTAAGATAGTTAGAAGAATTTTATTCCGTCTTTCAAATCCTTTATTATTTGGAGGGCTCTTCATAAAAAATGCTAACAAATGATTAACTTTGGATTAGAAGCTACACCGTTGTTTCTATTTGTAGTCTTTGTGGTAGTGGTTTAGAGACCTCTCAATACGTTCTCCTCAACTGCCCATTTTACAATTATATTTGGAGTTGTCTTGGAGGTATCCTAAGCATCCATAATGATACTTCTTCTTTTCAGAGCATTTTAACCTCAAATTTTCATGGTTGGAGCCCTCAGTTGAGTGATCCCCTTACAATCGCCTATCAATTTAATTATTTCCAATTTGGCCTTAACCTGAAATGCCTCTAATTCTACAACGTCCTCCTCTATTTGTTGAGTTTATGAGTATCTAGGCCTTCATTGTCATTGATAATTACATTCTTCAACCATCAAAGAGGTTATTAGGATCTCTCCTGCTCCTTACATGATAAAGTGCAATACAAATGGTTCTGTTAAAAGTTGTCCTGGTCCAGCTGCTTGTGGTGATAATTTTAGAGACAGAAATGCTGCTACCCTTGGTTCTTTTTCTACCTCCATTTACAATAGCTATGTGTTTCATGCTGAAATAATTGGGGCTATGTTGGTTATAGAGATTACACTATATAAAGGTTGGAAGTTCTTGCGGTTATAACGTGATTCTCAATTGGTGGTTTCTGCTTTCAAGAATTACAAAGTAGTTCATTGGAAGCTTGGAAGTACATGGAAGAATTGTTTGTACTTGACTAGACAGATGAACTTCACTGTTGAGGATCTTTTTAGGAATAAGTTAGGTTTGCCTCGCTATAGGTTTTTCTAATTTCCTTCTTGGGATTAGTGATCAGTGCATTTTAATGCACTCTTTATAGCTTTTCACTTGGTGATTTTAATTGTGCTTTGTACCTAATATTTAAGCCTTAGCACGTTTCTAGAAACATGCTATAAAGAGTGATTTTTATAGCTTTATAAGTGTTTTAATTAGGCCAAGGCCAAGGTCAAGGTTTCTAGACCTTAGTTAAAGTTGGACCGTCTCATGCTCATTTTACAATTTATTTTCATTGCTTCTTTATCCTTTTTGATTCTTTTTAGCCTAGTTCCCCCTAAGGATTATCCCACCTTGACCTTGGCCTAATTACAACGCTTATAAAGACCTTTTGATCTTATGTGGATGTGTTCTTAAGTGTGAATGTTAGAACACGTCAAAAAAGTGTGAATGTTAGAAGCTTGTCAAGCATATGATAGTGTTAACTCTCATTATGTGCTTTGTATATATATATATATGAGAGAGTAAACACAATCCTAGACACTTAAGTGATTGAGCGCATTACTTATACATTACCTGTGAGGACTGATCACTTATGATTCACTCTTTCCTGCTCTATCCTCTTCTTTGTCTTGATTGTAATTAAGTGCTATCTTTGATTGTCATTCTCCTTGAAGCCTAGGTTAAGTGTCTCTCTTACGACTTTGCTTACTTTGGGTTCATCGGAAACTCATGCATTGTTTTCATGTCTTGTTTTGTGTGTTTTGCTCGGAGTGCAAAAGCTTAAGTGGGGGGAATTCCTTAGTGCATTTTAATGCACTCTTTATAGCTTTTCACTTGGTGATTTTAATTGTACTTTGTACCTTATATTTCAACCTTAGCACGTTTCTAGACTTTGGGTCTTATTTGAGCAGTATATCAATTTTTTGATTAATTCTTGTTATTATTGCATATTGATCCCTGTTTACTCTGTAGGCCATAACTTTGGCTATGGTTATCTGATTGAGGCGTTCGAGAATGCGATGGAAAGCTAAGAAACAGAGCTACAATTCTTCAATTGAGCTTTAAACCCATTTTGGAAGTATGGAAGGTCAAAACTACGAATAACTGAAGCAGTTTAGTCAATTACGAGTTTATGAGCCAATTACTATTTGTTATCGGGCATTTATCCAATCACCCATTTAGGGATTAGGTTTTTCGTTTTAGTCTTATATATTTGGCTGGTCAGCATCCGTTTTACTCTCTTACGCAATCCTACTTTCAATTTTGTGTTTTGTGTCCTAACCTCCATGGAAGCTTAAAGCCCTAGATCAACCTATTGGTGAAGGGTGTTTCTGTAAGGATTTTTAGGTTCGGTGCTTAATGTTTTTTCATTTTTATGGTTTTAATTCTTTCTCTATCAATTTCATCTCCGTAATTCTTGCTGCAAATTCGGTTTGTGTTTTGCTTAATTACTCAAACTCTGTGATTTGCTTATGTGATTCGTTTAATGATTCAATTTTTCTTAGTCACTTAATAATTATTCTGTTTTGCAACTTTCATTATTAAAACTATTTTATCGCTTGTTTGACGACAGGTTAAGTTTAAGCAAGGCGAGGAAGAGTTGCAGCTGTTTTGGGCTACCGAGTTATGGGATCCTTCGAGGTCTATGTTTAAGAGTTAGTTTACTCTAGCTAAGGGTTATGTATCATAGTTTTGGATTTGTATTAGGTCTAAACCGTGTTTTGGATTTGAACTATGTTTAAGAAATGACTCATGTAAACGGTTTCAGTTATGTCATTTAAGTTATCCTTTCTGGTATTTCTACCACTCGGGGCTATGTTTATTCGAATCCATTAACGTGTTAGAACTCTGATTGTGTTAAAATGGTTAACAGCCTATACTTTAAGACAGGAATTGATATATTCTATGACACTTGTTTATATGATTGAAAGAATTCGGTTATGACGTTAGTTGTGTTACTAGCGCTTGTTCACTATCACGATTGATTGAACACATTATTTTGACGCTTGCTTTAAATGGTGTGAATTCGTATGAATGGACTAAAACTTGTTTAGTTAGTTTATGATCAATCGAAAATTATCAAACCTTGCACGAACCTTTATTTTAGAACAAATGAGAAATCCAAGAAACACACCTGAAGCTAATGGATTTATTGCCTATCTTTAATTGATTTTCATCATTAATTAAACGTCAAACTATTTTCTTCTAAAGTCCCCCTTTTTATTGTTTATTTTGGTTCTTTATTTTGGTGATTTCAGTATTTAGAGGTCCTCGAGAGACGATCAAGGTCTCTTACCTTGATACTATATTTACCTTTTTTAATTATTTTGACCCGCGTACGACCGTTGATCAATTAGTGTTCTTCCTTTCGATAGATTGGGTTTTCCTCTTGCTTTCTGGTTTTAGTGTGTTGCAAAAGATTGTTAATGGCTTTGGTTCCAACCTGGTTTGGATGAGAGTCATTATAGTGATGTTTTTGCATACCTTTATAGAGTTATTTTTATTTCCTCTCAGTTATAATATTTATGCTCATGGGTAATTGGTCTAGTGCCCCATGTTTTTTGTTTATTTTCTCTTTTTTATCAATAAAGTTTAGGGGGGATATTCTTTTTCTTCTTGATGTTTTTATCCTAAAGAGGGCTTTGCATCAGATGGTTTATTAACAAGGCTCTATATCCCTTTTTTTGCTTTAAAAAAGGTATTCAAATTTGGGCTACTAAGAATGACTCTAAAAACGACTAACAATATGTATATGATTCCCTACTCTGACATTATAGTGAACAATGGGAGTTTCTATATTTCGACAAGTAATAGTAACAGATGGACAAAGAATCTGAATAGAGTTTTGTAACACCCCGATTTTTGGAGCGTTATGTTTTTTTTTGAGATTTTTTTGGAGCCTTATTACGTTAACTCAACTCTTAATATGAAATGATTTTGGAAAAGTACTCTTCATGCTCATTGAAAACATGAGCATATATTTTTTTTCTTTTAAAACCCATTTATAAAATAATCAGAGTATTGCTGCATTTTTGAAACATGAGTCCCTCTTAATATGATATAAGAATCAGAACGAAAATATGACATGTATATGTTTGTTTCCCCGCACCAATGTGATACATGTTTCCAAAAATGTGTACAATGCAAATACAAAATGTGTTTGATATTAAAACACGCCCAATCTAACACAGACTATCTCTATTATACATATCGGGCAAATGTCCATACCAAGATCCGCTCAAGGATCATACACTTGAGAAATTTCCCAAAACGACGACAAAAAGAAGATGCCTACACTGATCAAGCATGCTATACTCAACTCTCGGTTTCGGAACTCGATGAGTCTACTAGTACTCCACTAAGGAAGGACTCCATCCTCTGTAACTTTATCTCTGATTCCAACAACACCTCACACCACTCCATATATCCTAATTCAATGCCTATATATCAATGCACATGATTCCAGATTATCACCTCTCCTGTAGGGGTTTGTGAGGTTCAATAAAGAACAACACCGCCATTTGTGAGATCCAATAAAGAACAGTATCACCTATGTATGCATAAATTCACCACACCAAGAATTGTTCAACCAATCATCACATTGAACACGAATCATGACTAAAAACCAACACCAAAACAAACATTTTAACACTGCATATACCCACCAGCATAATCATCACAACATCCATGATTTTTAAGTAACGCTTACAAAGCACGTACGAACCTGTCATTTTCTATTCAACACCGTACAAAAACCATAAGTATCTCTCATCCCACATTAGTTACCTCAGTAGCTTCCTTAGGTCACCACAAACAAATTTCCACTTAAAGTCTCCCTCCCAAATCTCACATTAACCTCCCTAACTTTTTACTTTTCTCACTTCTCGAAATAAATATCTATTAGTTCAAAAAGTCATAATTTTCAAAAATATTAACTCGTCATGATTCCAGTCTCTCAAAAACATTCCAATTGTTTCGCAAGGATTTTGCATTTGTTTATCATTCAGAAAGTCAGACCCTAACCCTTTTCCAAAATCTAATTCAAGTGCCACACCCACTTTTATAAAGAAGAGTGACTTCAAATTTATTTTTCGAAAACAATTTACTTAGTCACAAGAATGACCACACCTACATATATATTTTCTCACCCTCACTTCGAAATCACCCTTGACTCCCACCAAACATCTCAAACACAAATCACCAACATCATATGTACACATCCACGACATAGAACAAGCACACATGTAGGCCGACAAAGACCACAACACACAATGTCCTCATAATAACCAAACCACTAAAGCTAACAACAACAACAACAACAACAACAACAACAAAACCGATAGTTGAGTATAGAATGCAGAGGCCAATGTACTTCCTTAGTGGAGTACTACTGGACTCGTCGAGTTCCCAAAACGACAGTTGAGTATAGAATGCCTGATCAGCGTAGGCGTCTTCTTCTTGTCATCATTTTGGGAAATTTCTCAAGTGTATGATTCTTGAGCGGATCTTGGTAGGGACATTTTTTGGATATGTATAATAGAGATTGGGCGTGTTTTTATTTCAAACACATTTTGTATTTGCATTGTACACATTTTTGGAAATAGGTATCACATTGGTGTGGGAAATAAACATATACATGTCATATTTTAGTTCTATTTATATCATATTAAGAAGGACATCATATTTCAAACATGCTGCAATACTCTGATTGTTTTAAAAGAAAAAAAATATACTCATGTTTTCAGAGAGAACGAAGAGTACCTTTCCAAAATCATTTCATATTAAGAGTTGAGTTAGTGTAATAACGCTCCGAAAATCAGGGTGTTGCAAAATCTCTTATGTCGCTGACTATGTACCAAATGTAACCTTAGCCAAATTTTAAGTTGAGTTTGAAGATGTCTTCTTCATCTACATAATCGCAGATGACATCAACTTTCCCTCATCTGAAGCTAATGAGTCTAGAACAATATAGACAGAACTTGGCTCTTTATTAGAGTGCTTGATGTTGTGTGAAAGTAGTGTTGTAAGTGTACACAATCACAACAAGTAATACAGTGATAGAGTAGAGATTGTACCCAAAGGGATTGATGTTAATTTAAGAGTTTAAGGAATTAGCAAACTAGTGAAACAAACAAAATAGTAACCACATGTTTTTGGACATAAAATGTAAAGGTTTGAAGTAACAAATAACAGTAAAAAGGTTTTCAAGTGTTGATTTAAAGATTAGATGGACTGCTCTCCAATAAGTAACTCCTTTATAGCAAATTAGGTGTTATAACATTGGATGTTATAGCATTGAGTGTTGTAGCATATGATGTTGTGCTTTTCCGTCACTTACGGCGGGTTTTCATTACAAGAACTTATGCCTAAGCTCTAAATAATTTCACCCTTGTATATTAAAGAACCCACAGTATTCACCCTATGAACTATGCTTTCCTAAATCTAGGTTTAAGCATGGGTTATTTTAAGTGTCCTTAAAACAACCACTCATTCATATCAACCTTTGAGTTAGAATCATTAACCATTTCTGCATTCATGAATGTACTCATTTCAGTTGGCACAAAGCCTAAAATCTAAACATCACAATAATTTAGTAACAATGCTATAAATCCATTACAAAGCTTAAAGCAATTCAACTACAAAGCGTTTAGCTCATGGTGAGCATTATCAACAAAATACAAACAAAGATGTTCCCATTACCGAAACACATAGTAGAAGAAGCGAATACAAAAGATGCACCATGTAAACTCCTAAGCATGAGACGGGCTGAAGATGTTATAGCACAGCTTCACAACGTTAAAGTGTAGAATCTTCACTTGGAAAAATAAAAGCTTGAGTGGAGAATCAATGGAGATGAAGTTGTGTCGAAACTCTCCCTAAAAACTTTCCAAGGGTTTTGAATGGTGAAGAAATTAAATGAATGAGAGGAAGATATTCTTTTTGTTCCAAAAAGCACTTTCCAAGAAGTTGACAAGACAAGCCACCAACCAAAATGATCTTCAAACCAAAAGTAGTCTAGTGTCTCTGCTAGAAAGTGGTTGGTGAACGCGTCAGCCTAGGGTGTAGGGATGAGAGTCGCTGACTTGACATAAAGTGGAAGCGCCAGAAAGTTACTTTTTCTTTTAATCCTCAGCTGACCTACTTACTACTATGCAACGTTATAGAGCCAAACACTGTAACACTGAACAAAGACATTAAAACCTTCACAAGGGCACCAATGTGCCAGATTATATGAAATTAACTCCTAACCTTTCTTAACACAATTTAACTTATATTTACATGATTAAACATGAATTTTACTTAAGAACTTGCATTGATTTAAATATTAAAAGTATATAAAACTCTTATAAATAAGAGTTATCACTTGACAACATCTCTAATTTCATGGGATCATGTTCCCCTTGTTGCATACCCGCACGTTGTGCACATTCGTAGAAAAAGCTTGTTGGGCATTAGTTGGCTTAGCAAATACCATTAAAGGAAATTTGCATCCAATCCGTCCTAAGGAACATTGTTAATCCCTTTAAATGATTTCTTGTTCACATAGGTAGGAACACTTGTAAGTAGATTATTTTGATTTCAGTTATCATTAGAAGTATCCTTCATCTTTGGAACATATATAAATACCAGTTTTGGCAGAGCAACATTTTCTACGCTCTTTTCTGTATTATTCTCCACACTTGATTGCATCCTTTTATTACAATTACTAAGACTTGTTGCTTTAAAAACACACTTAAAGCAAGTGTACTCTTTCGCAGAAGTAGTATAAAAGAATATCGTATCCACAGAGATTAATTAACAAGTACTAAACTACTTAAAATTATTTATTGTTTAGACGAGTGAATAATTAAATTGTAATGGAACAAATAAAAAAAGAAATAAATATCAAATAATAAAATGCAAGATTTAATGGATGGAGAGAGAGGTCTAGGGTCGCGGTTTCACTTGCAAGCTTCGATTCCCCTATGTCTAATTCTACCTGAATTCCCTTATTCTATTCAATTACCAATCCCTTTACTAAAGCTACTAATCCGTTTGGTCATTCGCGATTAATATTCTTTTTCCTAAATTAACCCTAGTTTGGTCATGCTAGAATTTAAATTTAAGAAAAGCATAAAGTACAAAAAGGTTGAATGATTGGAAGACTAAATTAAAGTTTGGTCATGCATTAATTATAGCCCCAATTATCCTATAGGTCCACCAACTAATTGCAGTACGGTCGCTGATCAACTAATTGATTATTAACATAAAAAGGGTAGCTAATCCTAATTATGTGATAAAAACAATAGAATAATATTAATTGAAATAAAAACAGGAATTCAAATAAGAAATTAGAACATAAAGAGGTTTCTAAACATGCGAGATCCCCCTAAGATCCTAGACGAGGACTTAGGTGTCCATAATAATAAAGAACAATAAAAGAAAAATAAGGTTCATGAATTACAGAAATAAGAATAACCCGAAAATAGAGAAAGTCTTAATCTTTGTCTTCAATCTCCTTCTTTTACTCTAAAGCTCTTTCACGGTGCCGAAAAACTCTTCTCTACCTCCGTAGCGTTTCCGTAGCGTTTGTGTAACTATTGTTTGTTTATGTGGTGTGTGGCTCCTTTTCACAAGTGAAGCTCTCCTTTTATATTAGTTCATTTTCTTTCTCTCCAAGCAAAGGATCAAGTCAAGATTGCTTCCACTTTTAATTGCAAGATATTCCAATCCCTAAATATTAGGATTTAGATCCTTCCTAAATATGTGTTGCTTGCTCTCCACTCCATGCCTCTTTCTTTCTCTCCAAGTCACATGTGCATCACTTTTAATTGGAATCTCCATGAGGATCTTCTTTTTATTACTGTGGGCCTTCTTACATTAATGGGCTTGGGCTTGCGCTTGCTTTCTTTCATTCTAACATTTCTTCTAATTTCAGCCCACTTTCTTTTTCTACCTTCCTGCAAATATAGAGTAATTTAAGTCAGATATTTATTTAATCAGTAATAATTACTCTAAAAACAACTCAAAATATCTCTAATAAATGCACTAAATTAGAGTTTATCAACTCCCCCACACTTAACTTTTGCTTGTCCTCAAGCAAATTTCCTGGCTCAATAAAATTTTCAAATAAGTAATAGAGACAGCCAAATAAGGGACTCAAAATTAGAAGTACAGTGATAGACACTAGATAATATAGCACATATGAGGTGTCAAGAGGTTGCCCAATTAGAGGCTCATGTCGCTGAAGTGTTTAGGGACTAGGGAACATATACACTCAAGTTTCCACAAAATGCACATTACCATAAGCTTGTAATTTGACCAAATCTCCACTAAATAGTTCACATGCATGCAAAAGATGGGGTTTCATGGGTTGTAATGGGGCCAAGGGTGAAATCATGCAAGGTAGGAAACAAGAAGAAAGGGATAATCAAAGGGCTAAAAACAAGAAGCAAATAGTAACCTTTGAAACCAAATATGAAGCTCCTATCTATTTTACAATTTTTGTCCAAACTCCAAATTAATTTCACTTTCAATATTCATTCTTCTTTTTCTATTGAGTCAACTCTTTTTGATTTGCTTTTTTTTTTAAGTAGACTCTTTTTTTTTTTTTGGAATTGCCCTTTGGCTCTTTCATTCTTTTGACGTGCCTTTTCCTCCTTCTTGCATTTTTTTTGTAGGAGGAAAAGGTAAGTACATGGAAACTCCTATTTTGTTTCCTTTGTGCGAAAATATTTTTGTAAACACATGATTCACTCCATTTTTTTTGTCTTCATCCTGACAAGATAGATAACTAAAGTATAGGACGAAATTTCAGTCTTGATAATATAGACAAGTAAAATATAGGACGAAATTGTAATTTTCAATAGGTGCTCCACATTCAATTTCAAATGGTTACCACAAACAAAAAAGAAAAAATTATATCTGGGTACCAAAGAAAAAATATAACAAATAGGCTCAAACGGGGCAACTAATGGATAATTTCAACAAATAACTCTGAGGCCAGAAAAATCCTAAATCCCCAAATCTTTTTACATGATGCAAATCAATTTTCGCCTTGAAACGGTCAAAAGACAAATTCTAGAATGTAGCAAATTGGGAAACACACTCATAGAAAGAAAAAGGGTAAAAATTTATGATTTAGTATCAATCCCCTTATGAAGGCTCAGATCTCACATTTAGAAGCTAGTTCACAGAAAGTACTCAAGAGGGACAAATGCTAATTATCAGCTTCCTAAGGACATCCTCACAGTTACAATTAAGCACAAGTCTGTCAAGTAAATTAATTATGGGATCCCCTAAAGGCAAAAATCTCTATTTTTTTTTCAATTTCAAGCATATGTCATTCAAAACAAGCCAGAAAAAATGCTATCAACATATATGGTGGGTATGTGCATTAATAGAGATTAAGTGACAAAATAAACTATCCTCCCCCACACTAGCATGAAGCATGGTCCTCAATGCAAAATGATCAAGTAGAAACAAAAATAAATAAATAGAGAGAGTAAGAGAGACTTCCTTGAGAGAGCTTGTAGTTGGAGCTTATTCCTAAAAACAAAACAAAACAAAATAAAAATAACTGAAAATAAAACACAGGTCGCCTCCTGTGAAGCGCTTGTTTAACGTCATGAGCCTGACGATAGTTGTTGCTCAATCAGGTGGCTCTCCAAGAGCAAATTTTACATCTAACGCAGTGCACCTTCTTAGTTTTCTAACCATGTAGTTGACATTGTTCTTTCTTTTTCCACGTGGTGGACGAGCTGCAAAGGAAGTTTTTATTGTATATCCACCGACTGCTATGGTAGGATCCTGCAAAATAATAATTTTTTCCAAAAGATCCTGCATCTTTAAATCACTAAAAATATTATTTTCAACCACATCATCACAATAAGGAGAAGTTAAAGAAAAGAAAAATTCATTGGAATTTAAAGCTTTAATAACATCATCTTCTTTACCACTCCCTAAAGTTACCTTTCCCTTATAAACCTCAATCACAGCATCACCAATAGTTAAAACAATCTGCCCAAAAATTTGGGGTTTCTCCTCTTTCTCCAACTCATGAACCAATTGATCTTTCTCATTCTCCTCACAACCGCTCTCATCAGTGGAATCTGTTGTCTCAATTTGACCCCCCTCAGTAATAGTCTCTTCATCTTTCTTGAGAGCTTCTTCCTCTAGATTATATTCCTTGTAGACACCTTCATCTCTCGTAGGAATACTTTCTCTGTATTGCTCAGATTCTTCATTTGGGGTAGACTTAGTTTGTAAAAAAGGAGTTTCTTGAGCAAACTGAGTTGCTACCATATCAATAATCTTTGACAATTGATTCTCCAATCTATCAAATCTTTCATTTGTTTGCTCCATAAATTTGACCAAGACCTCATCAATATCAGATTCCTCATCTTTTCCCTGTAGTGGTAGTGGCTCATAATTATCCCAGTCGGAGGAATAAGGAGGTGGCTCATAGTCATCCCAATATTTTGAATAAGACTCATAAGGAGGAGGAGGAAGTGGGCGTTGACATTGAGGCATATACCAATATAACTTCTCTAAATTCCTTCTCGCCTCTACCTCTCTAATATAATCTCCAATAGTTTAAACCATGATTTAGATTTTTCTCTGCAAAACAAAGTGAACTGCAACGAGATCTCGGGAAAGTGTTAGCAATTTTTATTGTTGATTTTTAATAGGGAAAAAAAATTAAAATTAAAATATAGAAAAAGTGTCTTAAGAAATAAAAATCTTTTTCGTTTAATATTGTTAAATTAATCCCCGGCAACGGCTCCAAAGACTTGTTGCGTTAAAAACACACTTAGAGCAAGTGTACTCTTTTGCAGAAGTAGTATAAAAGAATATCGTATCCACAGAGATTAATTAACAAGTACTAAACTACTTAAAATTATTTATTGTTTAGACGAGTGAATAATTAAATTGTAATGGAACAAATAAAAAAAGAAATAAATATCAAATAATAAAATGCAAGATTTAATGGATGGAGAGAGAGGTCTAGGGTCGCGGTTTCACTTGCAAGCTTCGATTCCCCTATGTCTAATTCTACCTGAATTCCCTTATTCTATTCAATTACCAATCCCTTTACTAAAGCTACTAATCCGTTTGGTCATTCGCGATTAATATTCTTTATCCTAAATTAACCCTAGTTTGGTCATGCTAGAATTTAAATCTAAGAAAAGCATAAAGTACAAAAAGGTTGAATGATTGGAAGACTAAATTAAAGTTTGGTCATGCATTAATTATAGCCCCAATTATCCTATAAGTCCACCAACTAATTGCAGTACGGTCGCTGATCAACTAATTGATTATTAACATAAAAAGGGTAGCTAATCCTAATTATGTGATAAAAACAATAGAATAATATTAATTGAAATAAAAACAGGAATTCAAATAAGAAATTAGAACATAAAGAGGTTTCTAAACATGCGAGATCCACCTAAGACCCTAGACGAGGACTTAGGTGTCCATAATAATAAAGAACAATAAAAGAAAAATAAGGTTCATGAATTACAGAAATAAGAATAACCCGAAAATAGAGAAAGTCTTAATCTTTGTCTTCAATCTCCTTCTTTTACTCTAAAGCTCTTTCACGGTGCCGAAAAACTCTTCTCTCCCTCCGTAGCGTTTCCGTAGCGTTTGTGTAACTATTGTTTGTTTATGTGGTGTGTGGCTCCTTTTCACAAGTGAAGCTCTCCTTTTATATTAGTTCATTTTCTTTCTCTCCAAGCAAAGGATCAAGTCAAGATTGCTTCCACTTTTAATTGCAAGATATTCCAATCCCTAAATATTAGGATTTAGATCCTTCCTAAATATGTGTTGCTTGCTCTCCACTCCATGCCTCTTTCTTTCTCTCCAAGTCACATGTGCATCACTTTTAATTGAAATCTCCAAGAGGATCTTCTTTTTATTACTGTGGGCCTTCTTGCATTAATGGGCTTGGGCTTGCGCTTGCTTTCTTTTATTCTAACATTTCTTCTAATTTAAGCCCACTTTCTTTTTCTACCTTCCTGCAAATATAGAGTAATTTAAGTCAGTTATTTATTTAATCAGTAATAATTACTCTAAAAACAACTCAAAATATCTCTAATAAATGCACTAAATTAGAGTTTATCAGTGACCAACGTTCATGTAAATTCATACAAAAGGAAGGAAACGTTTTAAATGCCCATAAAAAAGCATGACCGGATCTTTCCAATAGAATTTGATTTCTAACCTTTGATTTGTCAAAAGGAGTTTTGCTAGTTGTTTCACGCAAACAAATGGGTGTGCAAACACTACTAGCAATGGCGAACAAAATTTTTGGACGCCAATATCCTGGAGCAAGACTTCTAAGTCTAATCCAAAATTGTGTGTTTGTACGTTTTATAGTTAGTATTAAAGTCCTGTTGTGGGTTGAACAACCAAAGAAAACCGGGCTTGCAATTCCAAGAAGGATGCGACTGCTTTCTACATAAATAATCAATAGCGGAAAAAAAAAGATCATAACACCCCACTTACTTAATAGACTTATGAGGTTGATTGTTTTTGAAAATAGACTTAACGCCGGTCGTTTTGGCACTGGTTTCGTCAAATTCGGAGTTGTATAGCTCGAGTTATAGGCGATACAAGTTAGGTTAAAATTCTGGAAATGATTTGGGTATAGATTCGGTATTTCGGTGACTGGGAACGTTGTATTGACCGAAAAATTATGTGGTTTATTTTTCTGGAAAATAGACTTAATGCTTGTTAATTTGGCACTGGTTTGGTTGCGTTTAGAGTTGTGTAGCTCGAGATATGAACTCCACAAGTTAGAGTAAGATTCTGGAAACAATCTGGACACAGGGTCAGTGTTTTGGTTACCACGTTTTCAAAAGAACTCCTTTTCGAACGAATCCAATTTCTTTGAAAACTAGACAAAATTTTCCCCAGTTTATGCACAAGTTTCATGCAATTTGATTGAGTTTTGGTCACTTTGGAATTGCTTGAATTTGAAGGACAGAAACTGTCCTCTTTTGCAACTAGCCTGTGTGCTTTTCGAAAACTGTACCTATTGGACACTCTCCTTCAAAAACTGAACTTAGGGATGATAACCAGACCCATAGGGCTTTCCAACAAGTATTTATTTGTTGAAATCCGATGTCGTTTGCTATTTTAATTAATTCGCTGAAGTAGGTGCGATGTGCCTAGGCGCTGTGCGCCAGTCTTGTGCGTGGTGTGCGTGCGTTATGTCCGCGTTGTGGAGCCGTCTGGTGTTAATATTTCAGGTGCGGTGCTGGTATGCTCAGGAGAGTTTAGTGGTAGCTGTGATGCTACAACTTGGTGCTATTTTTGGTGAAATCATTTGTTTTGATTCTGGTGATATAGTATTTATTTTAATACTTGTTATGGTGAGTTGGTGCATAATCATGGTGTCGCATTGTCATATGCATGTTTTGGTGATATAGGCTCTGCCTCTGGTGTTTATTGGTGATATGCCCGTCGTGGCTCATTTTGGTGATCGGTACCGCATGCATATGCCCACTGGAGGGGTTGCATATCATCCCATTGTCTATGAATGTTATAACTTTGGTGGTTCACTGTCAAATGGACTTTTCCTTTGGTATCTGGTGCTGTGATATGGTGTAATTGTATTGTGTTGCTGTAGTTACCTGATGCTAGCATATTTTTATCATCTGCGTATTACCTCTGTTAGACTCACCCCTTCTGCTTGGAATGTTGCTCTCATGCGGCAACGCTGCAGGTGATCGCTAGTGCTCGTGGAGGAATTGCTAGGTTTTGCTTCCTCTCTCGTTTGGGTCTGTGTCAGCTCTGATATGTAGCACCGGGGAGTCGTTAGTTATCGTTTTGAACTATTATTTTAGTTATTGGAAATTGTTTTAATTAATTTTGGAGATGTCTCTAATTGTTAATTCTGGAGATGTTTAAACTGGTTAATATTTCCGCTGCTTGGTGATTTCTTTTATATAAATTATTTTGGAGATTTTTTTTTGGAATAAATGGTGTTTTTTTTTAAAATGGTGAAAAATGTAGCGCCCTTCGAGGTGACTCTGATAATTGTCTATTTCGTTGTAATAGTAAAAGGGGGGTGTTACATAAGTGGTATCAGAGCAGTTCGGTCTGTCCGGCCAAGTTGTCGAGTCGTCGAGTCGAGTAACACTTGAGTAATTGTTACTCGTTCCTGATTATAGTTTCTGTTGCAGTGTTAGGTTGAGATGGCAGGACGGAACGATGCTGCACTCGCTGCTGCTTTGCAGGCTGTGGCTCAAGCTGTGGAGAATAACCCAGGTGCTGCTGGTGATGCTGGGTCGCGCAGTTTGGCTACGTTTCAGAGGGAGAATCCTCCTACCTTTAAGGGCAAGTATAACCCTGATGGTGCTTTGGCGTGGCTGAAAGAGATGGAGAGAATCTTTCGTGTTATGGATTGCTCTGAGGCGCAGAAAGTCAGGTATGGTACTCATATGCTGGCAGAGGAGGCTGATGACTGGTGGTTGGAGGTGAGGCAGAGGTTGGCGACTGTGAATGAAGAGGTCACTTGGGCTGTGTTCAGCAGAGAATTTCTGAGAAAGTATTATCCTGAAGATGTCCGTGGGAAGAAAGAGATTGAGTTTCTGGAGCTGAAGCAGGGTAATATGTCGGTGACTGAGTATGCTGCCAAGTTCATTGAATTGGCGAAGTTCTATCCACATTATGGTGAGGCTGGTGCTGAATTCTCCAAATGCATCAAGTTTGAAAATGGGTTGCGGGCTGATATCAAGAAGGCGATAGGGTATCAGAAAATTCGGGTGTTCTCGGAGTTGATTGACAGCTGCAGAATCTTCGAGGAAGACAGTAATGCTCATTCTAGAGTCATGAGGGATAGGCAGAAGAATTTCTCGAGTCGTGGGAAGCCGTATGAGGTTCCAGCTGGTAAGGGCAATCAGAGAACTGCTGTGGGTAAAAGACCTAGTGGGGAGATGCTGCTGCTAGTGTGGTATGTTACAAGTGTGGTAAAGCCGGTCGTAAGCGTCCTGACTGTCCAGGTGATGTGAAGAAGTGCTACAAGTGTGGTAAAGAGGGTCATATGGCATCTAGCTGTGATCGAAAGGATGTGTTATGCTACAACTGGGGTGAGGGTGGTCATATCAGCACTCAGTGTCCTAAACCGAAGAAAGAAAGGTCCGTTGGGAAGGTGTTCGCTCTGGCGGGGTCAGATGCAGTGAATGAGATCAGAGGTACATGCTATATTAATAATTCTCCTCTTATTGCTATTATTGATACTGGTGCTACCCATTGTTTTATTGCTACTGCATGTGTTGAGAAATTAGATCTTGTTTTATCTTCTATGTTGAGGGAGATGGTTATCGATACTCCGGCTAAGGGTTCGGTGACTACCTCGGTTGTTTGTGCTAAATGCCCTTTATCGATATTCGGTAATGATTTTCTCGTTGACTTGATTTGTTTGCCGCTGAGCGGAATGGATGTTATTCTAGGTATGGACTGGTTAGTTGATAACCATGTTCATATCAACTGTCATGAAAGGTCTGTGAGTTTCTTTTCTCCTGAAGAGGAAGAGTCTGGTTTGTTGTCTGCTGGTTAGTTGCATAGGGTAAT
Organism: Astragalus glycyphyllos; assembly: GCA_963573325.1. Taxonomy (NCBI): domain Eukaryota; kingdom Viridiplantae; phylum Streptophyta; class Magnoliopsida; order Fabales; family Fabaceae; genus Astragalus; species Astragalus glycyphyllos. The sequence continues at coordinate 15,115,279 of OY754309.1, forward strand.
GAGGGAAGACGTCCAGTTGTTTTCATTAATGGCGTCATTGTCTGCTGAGAGCCAAGCGAAGGTTGATGAGTTGCAGGTGGTGCGAGATTTTTCTGAGGTTTTTCCCGACGAGATTCCGGATGTACCACCCGAGAGAGAGGTTGAGTTTGCTATTGATCTGGTACCTGATACTAAACCTGTGTCTATGGCACCGTATAGAATGTCTGCATCTGAATTGTCAGAACTGAAGAAGCAACTCGAGGATCTGCTTGAAAAGAAATTTGTGAGGCCAAGTGTGTCGCCGTGGGGAGCTCCAGTGTTGTTGGTGAAAAAGAAAGACGGTAGTATGAGGTTGTGCGTAGACTATCGGCAGCTGAATAAGGTGACTATTAAGAACAAGTATCTGCTTCCGAGGATTGATGACTTAATGGATCAGTTGGTGGGTGCTCAGGTGTTCAGTAAAATAGATTTGAGATCGGGTTATCATCAGATCAAGGTGAAAGACGAAGACATTCAGAAGACAGCTTTCAGAACCCGTTATGGGCATTATGAGTATTCCGTGATGCCTTTCGGTGTGACTAATGCGCCGGGAGTGTTCATGGAGTACATGAATCGTATCTTTCGTGAGTATCTGGATCGGTTTGTGGTGGTATTCATTGACGACATCCTAATTTATTCTAAGTCAGAAGAGGAGCATGCAGAACATCTGAGATTGGTATTGAAAATTCTGAGGGACAGGAAATTATATGCGAAGCTGTCTAAGTGTGAGTTTTGGTTGAAGGAGGTTAGCTTTCTGGGTCATGTTATTTCGGGGAATGGAATTGCCGTGGATCCGTCTAAGGTTGATGCCGTGTTACAATGGGAATCTCCGAAGTCAGTTACTGAGATTAGAAGTTTTCTGGGTCTGGCAGGTTACTATAGGAGGTTTATAGAAGGATTTTCGAAGTTGGCACTTCCGTTGACTCAGTTGACTTGCAAGGGTAAAGCTTTCATCTGGGATGACTGTTGTGAAGAGAGCTTCAAAGAAATGAAGAAGAGGTTGACGACGTCTCCTGTTCTGACGTTGCCTAATCCGGAAGAGTCGTTTGTGGTGTATTGTGATGCTTCCAAGATGGGGTTGGGAGGTGTGCTTATGCAGAATGGTAAGGTAGTTGCCTATGCGTCGAGACAGTTGAGGACTCATGAGAAGAACTACCCTACCCATGATTTAGAACTTGCTGCAGTTGTGTTCGCGTTGAAAATTTGGAGACATTATCTGTATGGTTCGAGGTTTGAGGTGTTCCGTGATCATAAGGGTTTGCAGTATCTGTTTGATCAGAAAGAGTTGAATATGAGACAGCGCAGATGGTTGGAGTTGCTGAAAGACTATGACTTTAGCTTGAACTATCATCCGGGAAAGGCTAATGTGGTAGCTGACGCTTTAAGTCGAAAGACGTTGCATATGTCAGCAATGATGGTTAGAGAACTCGAATTAATTGAGCAGTTCAGGGATATGAGTTTGGTTTGTGAAGTGACGCCTCAGAGTGTCAGATTGGGGATGTTGAAGATTGATAATGAATTCATGGCTAGCATTCGAGAAGCTCAGAAGTTAGATGTTAAATTAGTTGACCTGATGGTTGGGATTGATCAATCCGAGAATAAAGACTTTGAGTTGGATGCGCAGAATGTATTGAAGTACCGTGGAAGAATCTGCATTCCTGATGATGAGGAGATGAAAAGAGCAATTTTAGAAGAAGGTCATAGGAGTAAGTTGAGTATCCATCCGGGAGCTACAAAGATGTATCAGGATCTGAAGAAGATGTTTTGGTGGCCTGGTATGAAGCGTGATGTGGCGCAGTTTGTGTATTCCTGCTTGACTTGTCAGAAATCGAAGGTTGAGCATCAGAAGCCTGCTGGGTTGATGCAACTGTTGGAGATTCCGGAATGGAAGTGGGATAGTATTTCTATGGATTTCGTGATAGGGTTACCTAATACTGTGAGGGGGCACGATTCGATTTGGGTGATTGTGGATAGATTGACGAAGTCTGCTCATTTTATTCCTATCAATATCACGTATCCGGTGTCGAGATTGGCAGAGATTTATATTCAGGTGATTGTGAAGTTGCATGGTGTTCCTTTGTGCATTGTGTCTGACAGAGATCCTAGGTTCACTTCTGATTTCTGGAAGAGTTTGCAAGAAGCGTTGGGTTCTAAATTGAGGTTGAGTTCAGCTTATCATCCTCAAACTGATGGGCAGACAGAGAGGACCATTCAGTCGTTGGAAGACTTGTTGAGATCTTGTGTTCTTGAGCAGGGAGGTGCGTGGGATACTCACCTTCCGTTGATCGAGTTTACTTACAACAATAGTTACCATTCTAGCATCGGGATGGCACCGTTCGAGGCATTGTATGGTCGGAGATGTAGGACTCCGTTGTGTTGGCATGAATCTGGGGAGAGTATTGTTCTTGGACCCGAGGTTGTTCGAGAGACTACTGAAAAGGTGAAATTGATCCGTGAGAAAATGAAAGCGTCGCAGAGTAGACAGAAGAGCTATCATGATAAGAGAAGGAAGGATTTAGAATTCCAAGCTGGTGATCATGTGTTTTTGAGAGTCACGCCTATGGCTGGTGTTGGGCGTGCATTGAAGACAAAGAAGTTGACTCCTCGTTTCATTGGACCGTATCAGATCACTGAGAGAATTGGTAATGTTGCTTATAGGGTGGCCTTGCCGCCTAATCTTTCGAATTTGCACGATGTATTTCATGTGTCGCAACTTCGGAAGTATATTTCGGATCCGTCCCATGTGATTCCGATAGATGATGTGCATGTGCGGGATAATCTCACTTTGGAGACAATGCCTGTGCGAATTGAAGATCGTGAAGTGAAGACTTTACGTGGCAAAGAGATAAACCTGGTGAAAGTGGTCTGGTTAGGAGCTGCTGGTGAAAGCATGACATGGGAGTTGGAGAGCAAGATGCGAGAGTCCTATCCGGAGCTGTTTGAATCAGGTATGTTTTCGAGGACGAAAGATTCTAAGTGGGGGAGGGTTGTAACACCCATGAAATAATTTAATTAAAATAGTTGATTGAATTATTAAAATAATTTGGAGGCGGGATATAGATAAATTAAAAGGTTAATATTTTATATGCGTAGGAGGTGAAACGAGTAAAGGAGGTGGTGACGTAGAGAGCCCAGTGTTTACTGAGCCCTCAACTTAAACCCTGGGGGTTTAAGCCAAACCCTCATTCGCAGCAAGCAAAAGAAAAACGAAAGTGAGAGTGAGAGAGAGAGCACGCGGCGCAAAGAGGGAGAGAAGAGGAGGGTTTCGCGAAGAATTTCAAAAGGAGATCGTTCGTGTTGCTGTGGTTTTGTTCGTGTCTCGTTCGTCGTGTTCCGGAGCTTACGTTATTCGAGGTAAGGGTGGGCTTAACCTTGATAATGGGTTGATGATAATTATGTGTGGGTAGTCTAGGGTTTTGTTGAATTGTTCGTGTTGTTGCATATCGTGTCTTCGTTGAGATTGGTGCTTTGATGATTATTACACGTTATTGTGATTTGTTTCGTTATTTGTTGTTGCGTGATTGTTGTATCACGATGATGGTGTTGTTATTGTTCATGTTTTTGTTGTTGCTGTGCGTGGTTGATTGTTGTTGTCGCGTTGTCGAATTGTCGTTTTTGTTGTGGTGGTTGCGGTGTCGTTGCCGTTAGGGTTTGGTGTTTGGCAATTTAGCGATTCTGGACACAGGTTCGGTTTTTCTAAAACTGGCGCTGTTTGGTTGATCCAAAAATTATGAGGTTGATTGTTTTTGAAAATAAACTTAACGCCGGTCGTTTTGGCACTGGTTTCGTCAAATTCGGAGTTGTATAGCTCGAGTTATAGGCGATACAAGTTAGGTTAAAATTCTGGAAACGATTTGGGTATAGATTCGGTATTTCGGTGACTGGGAACGTTGTATTGACCAAAAAATTATGTGGTTTATTTTTATGGAAAATAGACTTAATGCTTGTTAATTTGGCACTGGTTTGGTTGCGTTTAGAGTTGTGTAGCTCGAGATATGAACTCCACAAGTTAGAGTAAGATTCTGGAAACAATCTGGACACAGGGTCAGTGTTTTGGTTACCACGTTTTCAAAAGAACTCATTTTCGAACGAATCCAATTTCTTTGAAAACTAGACAAAATTTTCCCCAGTTTATGCACAAGTTTCATGCAATTTGATTGAGTTTTGGTCACTTTGGAATTGCTTGAATTTGAAGGACAGAAACTGTCCTCTTTTGCAACTAGCCTGTGTGCTTTTCGAAAACTGTACCTATTGGACACTCTCCTTCAAAAACTGAACTTAGGGATGATAACCAGACCCATAGGGCTTTCCAACAAGTATTTATTTGTTGAAATCCGATGTCGTTTGCTATTTTAATTAATTCGCTGAAGTAGGTGCGATGTGCCTAGGCGCTGTGCGCCAGTCTTGTGCGTGGTGTGCGTGCGTTATGTCCGCGTTGTGGAGCCGTCTGGTGTTAATATTTCAGGTGCGGTGCTGGTATGCTCAGGAGAGTTTAGTGGTAGCTGTGATGCTACAACTTGGTGCTATTTTTGGTGAAATCATTTGTTTTGATTCTGGTGATATAGTATTTATTTTAATACTTGTTATGGTGAGTTGGTGCATAATCATGGTGTCGCATTGTCATATGCATGTTTTGGTGATATAGGCTCTGCCTCTGGTGTTTATTGGTGATATGCCCGTCGTGGCTCATTTTGGTGATCGGTACCGCATGCATATGCCCACTGGAGGGGTTGCATATCATCCCATTGTCTATGAATGTTATAACTTTGGTGGTTCACTGTCAAATGGACTTTTCCTTTGGTATCTGGTGCTGTGATATGGTGTAATTGTATTGTGTTGCTGTAGTTACCTGATGCTAGCATATTTTTATCATCTGCGTATTACCTCTGTTAGACTCACCCCTTCTGCTTGGAATGTTGCTCTCATGCGGCAACGCTGCAGGTGATCGCTAGTGCTCGTGGAGGAATTGCTAGGTTTTGCTTCCTCTCTCGTTTGGGTCTGTGTCAGCTCTGATATGTAGCACCGGGGAGTCGTTAGTTATCGTTTTGAACTATTATTTTAGTTATTGGAAATTGTTTTAATTAATTTTGGAGATGTCTCTAATTGTTAATTCTGGAGATGTTTAAACTGGTTAATATTTCCGCTGCTTGGTGATTTCTTTTATATAAATTATTTTGGAGATTTTTTTTGGAATAAATGGTGTTTTTTTTTTAAAAATGGTGAAAAATGTAGCGCCCTTCGAGGTGACTCTGATAATTGTCTATTTCATTGTAATAGTAAACGGGGGGTGTTACAGTTTCTGCGTATCGTGAAGTTTGGACTTCAAGGCAACAATCTTCGTTGGAGTCTTTCCTTTAGATGAGAAGATCTTCCATGAAGGTGGGTCTTACATCCCTTCATTCCCCCACATACTCTACCTTTGGAATCGAAATTGCCAGTTCATCCCCTTTGATGCATGAACGAGGGAGATGCTGTTGAGTCAAAATCCCTAAGATAAGTTTTTACGGAAACAAATATTTTTGATAAGTGTTTGAGTTTCCTGATTCATTAGTGTTCTAATGTCTCTTCTTTTGTGATCTAAGTACAAAATAAAATAAAGCAAGTCTCAAGAAGATAATGTGCAAAGAATGCACCACAAGCGAGGTACAATGAAACATTAAGAAGCTAAGAATGAGAGTCTTAAGAGCTCATAAGACAGTTAAATGAGGGACAGGTATAGTGGCTTCTTAGCATTAGAAGATGCTCTTCAAGATGGGTCTCAACAAGAGTTGGTAGTAGTAAGAATCCTCTCAAGATAAGATGACTCAAATTATATGGCTTCTCAAGTCATGAAGGACCAACTCAAGAAGCATTTGGGATTATAAGACCCACAGTAACATGTATCACAAGAACGTAAGGCATTGGAAGAACCTTCTGTAACGATAGAAGACTCATTATCGGTGGCTTTTTAAAGCAACAGAAGATACATCAGTAGCTTAAGAAGTGACAGAAGACACAAGTGTCATATCTTCTTGGAGTTCAAAATCACACATCATGGAAAACAAATTCCATTGAAGATATCAAATTAATTTTTCAGAAGCCATCACAGTGTAATACCCCAAGTTCAAAACACACACTCAAAAGAGCTAAGCGCCTGCAACAAAGTACAATTTACCTGCAACAGTGCAGAAACTCGCTTTTCAGCATGGAGCACCAACGACTCTAATGCTTGTTCTGGTCAATTCCAACGGCTCGTTGGGGGTCCGAGCATTATAAATAGATCATGGACTACCTCATTTGAAGTTAAGAGAGAATATACACAACATTGCCTATCTTCTGAAATAGCTCTTGGAAGCTTCGTAAGCATCTACCTTCTCTCAATCACACTCAGTACACTAAATATTTCCTTGGGAACATTTCTGAATATGCTCAAAGCTTTAGACCAATTGATTTCAATATTTCACATAAGCTTTTGTCTTCCTATCCTTTTTCTAACTTGTTTTTATGTACAAGTACCTTCTTAACATGGTATATTTCCTTGTTAAAGAAGTAATCTAAGTAGGTTCGTAGGAGTTTTTAGTTGCTAGAGCTATGTAAGAAAACTAGAGGAACAATAGATAGATCTGTTGAACAAGTGCATTTTGCCTAGGTTGGCCTGAAAGTGTAAACTATTTGAAAATAGAGGAAATACTCACGGGGTGTGAGGAGTGGATGTAGCCCTGGTTGATTGGGGTGAATCACTATATATCCTATGTGTTATTTACTGGTTTCTTTATAGAACATCTCCATTTGTCTTAAAAGATACCCTTCTTCTGCATCTCTGACAAAAGACAGTTTCAAGAAGCTATATAGCTTATGTGGAAGAATCTTCTGTCACTATTTATTTAAAGAAACACAATATTTTATCAATTCTTTACAACACACAAAGTCTATTAAGCATTATTACATGTGTATGAGTTATTGAAAATAACGAACTTATATAATCCTTAATTTTCTGCTTACACTCTGTAGCTTCTAGAAGCCTATATCCTCTTAAGTTCTTATCTTCTTAGAAGGCTTTGTCATTTCTTTGCAACAAATTTGGTTGTCTCAAAATAAATTTAAAAAGGGTCACAATTCAAACCGCTCATTTCCTGTTACTTTAATTTACTTCAGATGCCTCACATGAATATCACATATCTTATCTCGTGATCCAGTTAGTGAAATGAATTAATGTCAACTTGAGTCACAAGAATGGGGAGTTTGAATTGTGACCCTTTTAAAACTTTTGACACTGATCAACCAATCCTCTTAAGTAAAATGATATTTGTTCGATACTTAAAAGCAACTGATAGGCCTGGTCAGAAGATGATTTGTATCTTCTGAGTTTATCATTCAATAGAAGGTGTATTGGTGAAGGTTGGTAATATAGGTCAAGTAGCTAAGAAGATAATGAGGATATGTATCGAACGTGAACATCTTGTTAGTACCAAGATTGTGTAAGGAATATATAATATTTTGAATGTGAAATCTTGTTGTTCCTACACACAGGATAAGGAGTGAGAGAAGGTATATAATAGTTGTTATCATGTGTTTCAGGCTTCTCACACATGTGATCTTGTTGCATTGCACTGTATAGGTATTTGAGGCTTACGATACTGTTAGGTATTAGGAAGATACCTCAAGATCGAATATCTTGAGATTGTAAGATGATTCTTACAATAGAGAAGAATATGGTTTCACTTAAGAGTTGAGTGCTTGTGAGATATAGGCTGTATGGAAAACACTAAATCACAAACAGAGATTTATAGTGGTTCACCGCCAATGGATACATCTAGTGAGACTTTACTATTTTCCAAATAGGTACAAGTCAATCACAGGCTTACAACACTGATTGTTTTCTTCCACGGCTCTATCAACTATCACACTACTTTTTTTTCCAAGTTCTAGCAACTTCAACCTCTAAGAAAACTTCTACGCCCTTTGCGCTAACAATACAGAAACCAATGCTTACTGTTTAGAAGGTATCTAACCCCTAAGACCTACTTAGGCATCTTCGTTAACAATCTCGCAACCAATGCCTTGTTAAGAATGTTAGCAGATGAGAGTGTGTTTGTGTTCGGTCTGGGAACTGCCCTAGCTTAGATAATGCACGAAGTATATCATTTTATGCTCTCCTAAGCTGTTACATACTCAATAATATTCCCATAGTGTGTAGGCTCACTGAGTATGGTTAAAAAATATTATAAAAATTCAGAAGCTTTGATGATGATGAGCTTCAAAACTTATGTATGAAGCCATATGAAGATCTGTCTTCTGAAGATCTTCTGAGTAACTCATATTATCACAATAAGCAATTGTGTCATTGACACAAGACCTTTTGAGCGTTCTAGAGATATCATCTTTGATGACTATATCTTCTGACCACATCTGTATCTTGAACAGGCTTCTATGTTCTATTCACATCATTTGTCACTTCAAGACTGAATAGCTTATGTGCACAGTTTTGCCTTGAGCATAAGTTGTTTTAGGGGATATCTCACTATTGTTTGAGAATCCTTTTTCTTTCACATCTTAGGCATAAGGTTTCTTCTTCTAACATTTATAAGCTTCTGGCTAAAACTTCTGTAGCATAATAAGATCCTTATTTAAGCTTTGTAGGCTTCTGAAATGTTTCTTCTTACCAGATATAGTTTCTTAACTGATTATATCTTCTGAAGTTCATCTGGCATATATCATTGAATCTCTTGTCTTGGGGATCTGCTTGAGGAGCTTTGTCCTTCTTGAAGACTTTATCTTCTCATGCTTGAGAAGCATTTAATATGTCTTTATACTTCTAGTTGATCATCATCTGTTTCATATTGAGACACACTTTTGTGTCTCTCCTGATCTGTTTAGGCTAGTTAATTGAAGTTGCTATTGTTCACCAGTGAACCTTTTATCTTCTTCTTCTAAGCCTTATAAATAATGTTCTTCTTAGCTAGATATCTTCTTGAGATGAGTTTCAATTTTCCCTATTCTTAAGATCACTTCAAGAGAAACATTAGATCCGCAATAGATCAGATAACTTAACCACTTGTCAAAATGGTTTGTTTCCATCAAAACTAGTACAAGAAATTTTGCCCCAACAATCTCCCCTTTTTGATGATGAAAAGATTTTTAGAAGCTTTTAAGTTGTCTGATATAACAGTTGTTTTTATACATTTATTAACATATGCTCCCCCTGAGAATATGCTTATGCTCCCCCTAAGGTTATGCATACTTTTGATTTGGGAGCTTTAATTAAACCACAAAATGAATTTTATAGTATATGTATAAATTTGGTTTTAAGGAATATTTATAAAACAACAACTGAGACAAGAAAAAGCTTGTTTAGTTATACATATGCTCTTAATAGCTTAGATATATCATATTATGGCACACGGAAAATGCTCTAAAAATAGTATGGATATAACATTTAAAGTACAGAAGTATATCATGACGTAACAGAGATATATTAATTGAAAAAGGCATGGTTACATATGATGGAATTTCTTCTCTCTCTCTCTCTCTAAGAGACTTTATTCTACACCACTCACTCTGCTGGAACAAACTTATCCAACATAAACTTCCTCAAACTACTTGATTGTTGAGGCAAAATCCCTAGTAATAGTTTCGATGAAAACAATAAGGGCGTGAGCAAAATATTTCTGATTTGTGGAAAGTTCCATTATTACGGACGTAGAATATAACGTTTCTAAAAATTCACGGGCGATACCACCCAAAAATCATCTTCCACGTTTTTCTTGGACTGTTGATCTACTCCTAGGGTGAAATACAAAGCATGGGACCACCGGGTCCCAATTTTCGTACGTTGTCCTGGTGTCGTGCACCTGAGATTCCATTCCTAGAATCGCACTCGTTACCGAGCGAGTGAGGATTACGCATTGGGTGTTGGTTTTCTGGTTGGGTGTGAGACATTCTATGGCGAAAACCCCATCTCTCTCCTTTGTTTCTCACCGCTCCAAAATCTCTCCTTGTTTCCTAAGGAATTTGTGATTCTTAGTGATCTTGGATTCTTAAAGTATCTAAAGGGCCAAGGTAAGCTAAATAAGAAACATGCAAAGTTGGTTGAATTACTTGAACAACTTACATATGTCAACTTATAAAAAGGAATGCATGTGAAAGCCGATGCACTTTCAAGGAGGTACTCTCTTATCTCTACTTTTCAAACTAGACTTGTTGGTTTTGATCAATTAGAGATTGGTATGCCTTGGATGTCAATTTTTCTCATCCTTCTCATGATTGTGAGCTTATGGAACATGACTCTTACAATAGACATGATGGTTTTTTGTTCATGGGCAAAGACTATTGTTCAGTACCTTGCTTAAGGATCAGAGTCCGAGATGAGCAGTTGGTAGGTTGCAGTCTTGAAGTCATCTTCTTCAATGTCAAGGCTGGGTAGATCTGCTGGAGGTAGTCTTCTCTTGAGGTTGAGTTCACTGGGGTTGGTACATGCAGACACTCTGATGCCAAATTCAGTTATCAGAAGTCGGTGAGAGGTACAAATGAGTGAAGCGTACCTGATTACAGAGGTCGATGTTGCATTTATAGAACTTGGAGGGGGTCGCCCCTTGCCTAGACTAAGCCCGGGTCGTTGGATCAGCCCGTGTCAATCCTAGCTGTTGTACTCGACTCCGCCTCTTCTTCTTGGTGTTGGGACGGACACAATGCTTGATTGGGCCGGTCTTGCACGGATTGGGCTAGACTGGGCCGAACAAAGTAAAAATCGTGTTAGTAAACACTTGTTTTCAAAAACCATTGTAAATAATAAATGACATACGTTAAAGAATGTAAGAAATGAAAGAACCAGTTTGGTTTGAATAACCGTTCCTTTTGACAGATGTTTTGAAAGTAAGAGAATAATTTGTCTACCAACTATTTGTTCGAGTGTGCATAATATTCTTTGATATCGTAAAACAGAATCCACACATTCATCAAGCAAGACAGAAAAATAAGAAGACTAGTAACTGTTCAACAAGAAGATAAAATGTATGATGAACAAAACAAGTGAAGCTCAATAAGAGAAAATGTTTGTTGAGCCAAAATCCCTTGGACAAGTTTTGATGGAAAAAAACCTTTTTGACAAGTGTTGCAGTTGTCTGATTGATTAGTGATCTAATGGATCTTCTTGAGTGATCTAAGTGAAGGAACAATTCAATCAAATCTCAAGAAGAGAGTGTGCTAGAAAGTGCCACATAAGAAAACATAACTGTTGTCTTAAAAAAATGTATGAAGGTATTGAGGTCATAAGAAGATAGAAGAATGGAGACAGCCATAATGAATTCTCAGAATGTGAAAACAATCTTCAAAAAGCCTCTCAAAAAGAGTAGGGCATAGTAAGAATCTTCCAAGATGAGAAGACATAAGTTATAGTGACATCACAAGTTAAGAATACTCTTCTCAAGAAGCCCCATATCATAAGAAGGCGTGTTAATTGATGCCTTAAAAGGTAAGAATGATGGTCAAAGAGGTCGTAAGAAGATACCTATAGTGGTTTCTTAAGATGAGAAGTTATTTCTTCGGGAAGCCTATCAAGAAGAGTTGGTAGTAAGAAGTTTCTCAGATAAAGAAGACACAAGCTATATTGCTTCTCAAAGTGACGAGATTCTTCTTCAAGAAGCCTAGTATCAATTAGATGGGAAGCATCAGAAGTTTCTTAAGATGAGAAGAACCGGTCCATATAACTTCTAATGGAAAGAAAAGCCAAGTCAAGATACTTCAGCAACTTTAGAAAGATATAGACTATGATGTACTACAAGCAGAGAAGTCATCAAAACAATCTTTAGAAGGTACTTCAAAAGATTGCTCGGAATACATGTTCAGAAGCTACATCACTCAAAAGAAACATTGCTTAGAAGCTACATCCTTCAAAAGATAAATTCACAAGGTCTAAATCAGAAGTTGAGAGAAGTGCTGCAGAAAGTATACAAAAAACTGTCAGCGCTGCAGAATTTGCAGAGTGTGCAGAAAGTGCTATAGAAAGTGTAGAAATGTGTCCAACGGCTAGTTTGAGTTCCAAGGCTAATTCTAACGAATCTTTTGTTCTAAAAACTCTATAAATACTTCATGGTAGACCTCATTTAAGGTGTTAGAGTTGGTGAGAAGCTTGGGTCAATTTTTTTACCTTGTGGCTTCTAAAGTAGCTTCTCTAGCTTCTAAAGAAGCTTATGAAGTACTTCTTTTCTCTCAACCAAACTCATTGCACTTCAAAAATTTTATAAAAACATTTCTTAGTATGTTCATAGTCTTGGAGATTATATTTTGTTAGAAACCATCTTTCAACCCAAGCTATTGTAATCCCAAACACTACCTTATCATTTTAAATTCTTAACATGACATAATTTTGTCGGAATGTTAATGAAGAAGCCTAAGTAGGTTGTTAGGGGATTGCACCTTCTAAACAATAAAGATTGGTTATTATATTGTTAGGGAAGAGGGCTAAGATGTTTTTCTTAGAGGTTAAGAAAACTATCATGTGTTTAGGCTTTGGTGGCATGTAAAGTGTAAGTTTTTTGAAAATAGTGAAAATACTCACTTTGTGTGAGGAGTGGATGTAGCCCTTGGCGATTAGGCTAATCCACTATACTTCTCGTGTGTCATTTACTGCTTTTCTTATAGCTTATATTTCATAGTACTCTGTTCTTAAAGAAAACCTCTTCTACTCAATTGTAAGAATCATATTTCAATCTCAAGATAAACTATCTTGAGCTATCCTCTCAATACACTATAGCACTTCTCATTTTCCTAACCAAGCACTACCGTAGCACATCATCACTAGTGTAAGAAGCAAGAAACACACTTACACATCACTTATCAAAATGTCTTCTTACACTGTCCAGTTTCTAAGAAGGTACAATATTCATATTCTTCAACCCTCTATATCTTCTTAGTTGAGTGACTTACCTATCATCAGCAATTTTCTCTATATCTTTATATCACTATCATCTTACAAGAAAACAAGTAGCTTCAAAGCCTTCAAATTTTATATCGTCCCAGAAGTTCATTTGATATAGTAAGTGATTCAGTTGGTCAAGCAAAAGAAATTTTAAAGAGGGTCACAATTCAAACCACCTCTTTTCTGTGACTCCAGTTGACTTCAATGTTAACCAGCGTACAAACACATATGGAGTCAAAACCAAGTCAAAGACACAAAATTTGTACTTATAAGAAGACTGCCTAAAGAATCAGAAGCAAGAATTCAAGATGAAGATTCATCATCAAGTCTACCAAAGGTGATGCATGAAGTCAAGGAGTGACTTCGCTGAAAAAGCCTAAAGCATTTGGTCTAAGAAGAAATCTTCTGAAGGTATCTCATCAACAAGGTGTCTTCTCTACAAGAAGCATCAACCCAAGCCTAGTTAAAGATGAAGAAAAGCATCTTCTTATGTGCTCACCGCATCCATCAGAAGAAGCAGTATGCAAAGAGAGTCTGATGAACAAAGCATATGAAGATCTCATTTTCTTCTCATCATCATGAGGAGTTAAAGAGAAGCTGTCATCAATCATCTGTCAACATGATGACTCAGCGTTCACCAGGAAGCCTGGCCTGGAGATTGTCTGAGGCTAGTAGCTCGCACTCTCTCAAGTACAATACAACTTGGATATTACTTTATCCATCGCAACAAATAGTTTGTACATCTAATTCTAATTGTAATAATCTGTCATCTATTTAAAGAAGTTTCTTTTAATGAAAGAGGTTGTCATCCTGTTTGAACGCGCATGCAGAGAGCAAGTTCACGTTGAACGCGCATGCAGAGAGAGAGAGAGAGAGAGAGAGTCATGTTCTAAGAAAAGAAATAATTTATAAAAAAGCCTAGAATGTATCTAGAAGAGTAAATGTTTATCCTCTTCGTTGAGAGTTTTCTAGATGAAATTGTAGATCAAACAAGTATTTGAAAACACTTGAGATGATATAGGACTAAAATTGTATTATCCTCTCTTAGAGAGTTAGAATCCGATATAGTGACTTTCTATCAATCAAATACAAACTCAATCTGTTGTAATCCAGCGGTGTAGTGTCATTTCACTTCTGTGAAACAGTCTAGAGAGATACCTAAACACTCGGTTCCACTAAGTCATCCTAGAACTTATACCTCTTTTCAGAGCATATAAACATATATATTAGAAATCCTATATAAGAAAATGGATTTCTATGATTATTTCACAGAACTCAAAAACTATTTGTATGATTTACATAAAAGTTCTAATCAACTCTCACTAGAGAGGATATTCAGTAAATTTGAGATTTTCTCAACGTCTTTTTCTTCATATGTATCTTTTATTTGAGCTTTTCCTTTTTCTGAATATACTTCTAAGAATAAATAAATTATTATACTGCGGTAATGACAATCTGCCTTATAGCACGTAGTACCATATGCATACGTGCCATACGCTACAGGCTTATCTGATACAATCTACTATATGAAACTTACCATATGCACACGAGGTTTATAAGCAAAGAAATTCATTGATTTGAGTACAAGGGGTACTCTAGCCCAATTACATCAATTCGAGCCAAATTAAGGCAATATAAAGGAGAAGGATGCCATCTAGAGAATAAGAGTTTCAAATTTCTACATATCATTCCAATGAACCAACACCAAGACACCGACACAACATGATTAAATAACATGGTACCATTTGCGACTAACCACTTAAAAATTACGTCATTCCAGGCTTCCCAACCAAGCCGAGACAAGATACCAAAGTTCAGAAGACAACTTGCAGTTAAAGGAAATGATATGGACTCACAGTGAATCCCAACACTCGCTCAATAGGGGAACAAAATCATACCTAGCCTCTAGCATGAAAATGTAGCAAGACTTCACAGTGAATTCCAACACTGGCTCCTACATTCACTGCCACTACTCAAGCTCTCCATGAATGGGACTGAAGCCTTTGACCACCTTAGCAAGTGTTGTAGCCATCTCAACATCACATCCTCTCGGTTCTCGTTTCCACAATTTATTCCAACTCTGTTATCTTTCTTGCCACATACCCATCTATGCGACTGAAGCTTCACTGTCACAAGCTAGCAAAAATAAATTTGGGAATTGCTCCTTAAAAGACATAAAACCAGCCAAGTTATGTAACTAGAATTTAGGGCTCACATCGTCGCCTACCATCTGCCTTAACTGCGAGCTGAACCATCCCGAACTGAAAGGAGTATTTGCCCCTAGTAGACGAATGTCACGCCACCATAAGGTGTAGTTCCTATGACTACTCGAACCAAATCTGTCTGAATCTAAGATCCATTGTCCAAGGCTACCATAGCGGGCTCTAAGGAGGTCGTTGATGGGGTTTTGCAAGATCGCCATCAAGATGACATAAACTCGGAGCAGAATTACCCCTTGCCAAGGAACACGAAAGCACAAAATTTTCACATTAGGTTCATGTGTTTACCACTTGAACCGATGTGGAGACAACGGGGATGACCACCAGTACCACGAAATCGCAACACCTCTACTCAGTCCACGTAAGTGATCACCTTCGGAGTTCCGTGCTAGCAGCTCTTAGAAGAGAGGAGGCACAAAAAAACATCTCTTGCAAGGGTTCGATGGAGTACATCACTTATGTACTCTTCCACTATGGCTTGGTTGACCTATGGGGCTTCGTACATTACGTGCTCAATTCCCTTTCTCCTTCTTTGTTTAATTAAATCATATTTAATTAAATAAATTTCCGATTAATCACTTTATGTGTGTGACCCTATAGGCTTCCACTCAATTAGCAATAATATTGAATTAATATTTACACAATGTAAACAATGAGCGGCATCTAGCAATGCATCACTGTTACCCAATTTATGGAAAAATCGATGGTCCAACTATTACCTTCTCGCGACCACAAATTACCGTAATTGTCCCTTCATCCAAATGTCTTAATTGAACGCAAGGCATATTTAGTGTCATCCTTGTTATGTTCAACTATTTGTTTCTCGGTTCCCGAGTATACGTCCAATCACTAATGGGCCCAATATCTCATATTGGCCCATTAAGGCGTGGCCACGCATACTTCACGTATCGCTCTATCGAGAGGCCTGAGACATAACTCCTGTTATGCAGGAGGGATGAATTCTATCTACATCACGCACCCCCCCCCCCCCCCCCCTCCACATGATTTATTGCAGGCCCAATAACCACCATTATGATTGTTTTGTTACAGACAATGTTTGATGGCCTTGAAGCCTACAACTCTTCGTGTAGGGATTGTAGTGACTTCAAGTCGAAGGACTACTCACACTGGTCGCATGAGAATAACTAATGACACTTGCATAACTATTATGTAGTAATCTCATAGCGGGTCAATCCAGTACAAATATTACTCCTAATACTTATACCTATGTGAAGACTTGATATCTCATATCCATGACCCGTGAGATACGGTCATCAGTCCACTCACATAATAGTCTCTATGCATTACTGTTGTCCTAAATCACAGTAATACTCGACTACAGATACTTTAAGAATAGTGTCTTGATGTTTAATAGGGTCTCACGATTAAGTCACACTTAATAATCCATTAAACAGATCAACTATCCAAAGGACTTTATTATGCTCTAAATAAATCCACATAATAAATAAAATGCCACATATCATTATATAAATAATAATAATAATAAATGTCATGATTCAAAACAATAACCAAGGAAAAACTGTTGGCTTCTAGGGCTAACTCTAACAATCGTACCAAATCGCTTCCGTATCATTAGTGAATCACCACATGCACTTGTCCAGTTGAAGAGTGTTAAATTCTTTATCCTCAACCCGCCACACCTTTTTGGTTGACATACTACATCCCATTTCACCCAAGAAAAATAAATCCCCTCAACACCACCTGACCAAAAGGACCTTCTTAGGGGCTCTGAGAAAGAGAAGAAATATTGAGGAAGCGAGGATAACACCAAATTGATAAGTGTTACCCTTCCTCCAATGAAGAGGAGACTTCCTTTCCACAAAGCAAGCCTCACATGCACTTCATCAATAATCGGTTTCCAAGTAGATGCCCTCCTTGGGTTCGTTCCAACCGAAATGGCAAGAAATTTAAAAGACAAAAAACAAATGCTACAAGACAAGAACTGTGATACTGCTACAAGGAAGTTCTCACCTAGAGTTATTCCAAAAACATTGCTTTTAGGAAAATTCACCGAATCCCCGAAAACTAGCTTAAAGCCTCTGAGGATCACCTTAATGCTGCACAGATTGTCCCAAGAGATTTCACCTACCAAGATGGTATCATCTACAAATTGTAAATCTACAAAGGACACTGTATCATTGAATGGTTTATATAACCCCAACCTTACTGCATTTTCCATGAGTCAAGGAAGCCCTTCATCAGCAATAAGGAAAAGGAAGGGTCGAGAGGGTCACCCCAACTCAGTCCTCTCTTAACTTGAAACTCCATTGTTGGAATTTTACTCACCAAAACGAAGACATTGCATGTGTAGATACAAGAGCGCATCCCCTCCGCGAATTAGCACATAACCCCAACCCGTCAAGCATATAATCCGGATAGTTCCAGCTGATAGAGTTGTAAGCTTTTTGAAAGTCCACTTTCAGCAAAGCCACATGGCCCATTAGGCGCATGGATCTCTATAGAGATTGGGCTGCCTTGAATGTGGATCTAAGCCATTGGACTGGCCATTGTCTTATGGTTTTTTTTGGTACCCCCACCATCTTCACATATACCCCCATGAACCCTGCGAAAAGACGAAATTGCCCTTCACAAAATTTAAAAAATCCGAAATACCCCAAAAAAAAAATTCGCGCGGAGATAAATCCAATTTGTAATTTTTAGGGGGTCAAATCGCATCGGATTTATCTCCATGGAGATAAATCTGATTTAAAAAACTAAAATTATATATTTTTTAGAAAAATAAATTATATATGAATATCGACCGTCTTTTGGTTATGTTTAGTGTGTAGTTCGTTAACACGTGACGATGTTATGCGTCGAGCGAATAATTTAGGCTAAAAAATCGGTTTTCCGGCAACCTACTTCGATTGTAATGAAACCACAACCATTAAATCTGAAATAAATCAAGGATCAAGACTCCTTTAGAAGGGACTTCTGCCGGGACAGGGGTCTCAAAATCTCAAATTCCATCGTTTACTATTTTTTATTAATTTTTTAATTTTTCATAGTCTCTACAAATCTAAAAAAAATTGGATAGCCGTATTTTGGTTTTATTAGATTTTTAGTGGTTTTTTTATAGTTTTTTGATTAGTTTTGACTCTTTAACGGATTTTTAGTAGCGTTTTTATAACATTTTTTAAAAATTTGAATAAAAGACAATTTTTTTAATAACAAAGTCGGATTTACCTTAGGGGGGCGACGATTCCTCCCGGAGATATATTTATTTTTTACTTGATGGGTAAGTTTGCCTTAGCTCAGGAAGCTGGGACAGAGAACGATTCCAAGGATAGAGAACTAGTGTTAGGTCCGGAAAGGCAAGGGTGGTAAATCCGATTTTCTTTTTTTGGGGAATTCGGATTTATATACCCAGTAGGTAAATCCGATTTGTTATTTTTATAGTCAGATTTACCTATTGGGGGTATATGGGTAGATACATCTGACTTTACAAAATAACAAATCGAATTTACCTTATTTGCAGGTAAATCCGAGCGAGTTTTAGTTGGCCAGGGGTATTTTCGTCAAAAAAAGTCTTATGGGGATATATGGGAAGATGGTGGGGGTACAAAAAAAAACCCATGTCTTATTAGGCGCATGGACCTCATGGCCCATTATGAAATGCAAAGTCATGGATATGGATCCTAGCTATTGGGTTGATCCGGGTCTAGTTCGCTTAGTGGGCCTTGTGACTCGGTCCACAACAACTATTAAGGTTTCTTAGTATAACATCAAAATTTAACATTAATTAATTAATTAGCTAAATTAGCTAAATAAAAACAAGAACCTATTTTAATACATAAAGCAACATATTAATATTCATTTCGAAATCGTTTTAGCCTCCCACTGCCGTTTGACAAATTTCTGGATTCTTTCATGAGTAGATTTCCTGAACTAAATTGAAATTAACAAAAAGGCCTTGTTAAATCTATTTTAAACTTAGATTCAGATATTAATTGATTAATTGTTAATTATTTATAAGCTTTTTTGTATTATTTATAAGCTTGTCAATGATGTTTATAGAAAAACAACTTGTGGAGATATAACTTTTGTTAGTGAGAACTTATGGGTTAACATGAAAAGTTATTTATTTCTATAAGTTATTTTCCATAAGCTCAAAAATAAGCTCATCCAAACTACCATATATCTATAAATAAAGTACTTTACTTTTCAACTAATCGTGCGATACCGGAGTTTGCCTACCTTGAATTGAATGGATGAAAACAAGTTGTGGATGACATGGAGCAGCCGTGAAGGTGATAAGGCCACCACTAAACTACTACCATGATAGGAACACGCACATAACCCCCAAATAGTCATTTTTGTTGTTCTAGTGGACTTGTGGCGTTTACATGGAACCTCGAAAGGACAAAAGGCAAATACCGACACACACCACCTCTCAAAAGTGTACTCCATTTGATTTAGGATCAACCTCGAGAAGCAAGTAGTAGTCATTTCTTAAAAGACAAATGCTAAGTGACATTATTTTAAAAATAGATTCTACCAAACCCCTCTTTAAAATACTTGGATATCACAGCCGAATCAGTTGTACGAATTAAAATTAATATATATATATATATATCATTTATCATGTTATTATATTCATTTTAATTACCTTTAAGCATTTTTTTTGACGGAATCCAAACTACTTCATTTCAATATAAATAATAACACGAATACAAGTTAGAATATAATAAAAAACTGTGGAACAACATAAATAATTGATGCTTTAGCAAGAGTATGAGCAACAACATTGGCTTGTCGCCTAGCAAAACTAAACCTACAATTTTGAAAAGTAGATAACAAGGACTTGCAACTCTTTATAATAGAGCCAACTTCAGTAGTAATGAGATGGTTTCCGTTGATACGGTTAACAAATGTTAAACAATCCAGTTCAATGGTTACTTGCTGGACTCCATGCTCATTAACCACCTAATAGCCTCAACCGCTCTGGTTTCTTCTTGCGGGGTTGGAACACCGTTAAACTTCATCGTCTTCGCTGCAACGAACTCTCCCTTATCATTTCGCAAACACAAACCCAAACTGGACATACCTTGCAGTTCAAAAATCGCCGCATCAACGTTGCACTTCAACTCACCGTGTACCGGTTTCGCCCAAGTAGAAGAAATAGAAGGGCAATGAACAACCATGCCCGTATCACATAAACGATGAACGGACTCCCAATCATGCAGAACCTCCATAGCAATCTGAACCGAAATACTCATTGGGCGATCAACATGCTCCCACACATGTTCATTATGCCGCTTCCAAATACACCAGAAAATCATCGCTATAGCCTTTGCCTGGGGAGCGCTGCCACAGCTAAGAAAAGAAAAAAATACCTGACGAAAATCACCGCCGCCTTGTACCTTATCACGGACCACCGTCCAAAGGCCAGCATGAAGCCAAATATCCTCAACTCGCTTGCAGCCGAAAAAACATGAAACTCATCCTCGTCTTGCTCCTCGCACTGGGGACAGACTTGAGGACACGATACATGACGAGTATGAAGATTACACCTAGTCGGAAGACAACCACGAGCCATCCGCCAAAGAAGTAGCTTCACTTTTTGAGGAATACGGAGACGCCATAAACTCATCCAATCACCAGGCCTTCTCAAGTGCGTATTATTAACAATGTCCTCCATGATCATATAATAAGCAGAGCAGACCGAATATAATCCATCCCTACTTCGATTCAAAAGTAGAGTATCATCGTCATGTACATGCGTAAAATACAACTTGCCTCCTCCCTATTAAAAATTTGGTGCACAAGTGTCTCATTCCAACGACCACCATGAGTATCAATTAAATCACCAACCCGAAGCTCCTCATGTCCCACCAACAACGGAGTACGCACATATGGATCCCCCCTCCCACGAAGCCAAGGGTCCGTCCAAACATTGACAGAACTACGATTACCAACCTTCCATCGAGCCCCCATCCTCACTGCTACCTGGGAAGAGTGGGTACTACGCCATATATAACTGGGATTATGGCCCAAGCGAGCCCCCATAAAGTCCCCCAACGGGAAATATTTGGCTTTGAAGACACGTGAAACAATAGTATCATGATTGGTTGCAAGCCGCCAACCCTGCTTCCCTAGCATGGCCAGATTAAAGCCATGAAAGTGTCGGAATCCCATACCACCTTGTTCCTTCCGCATCGATAACTTATCCCAGCTCATCCATTTAATACGACCACTACTCCCACCATTCGTACCCCACCAAAAAGAATTAATCATTTTCTCCAACTCTTCCCATAATGATTTAGGGAGGAGAAAAGTGCAAATACAGTAAGCAGGAATGGACTGAGCCACTGACTTTACCAACAGCTCTCTGCCGGCCTTTGAAAGATACCTACCTGTCCAGTTCTGAATTCTCTTCCAAGTTCTATCCCTTAGAAAACCAAACAATCGCTTCTTACTACTAGCCACCATAGAAGGCAAACCCAAGTATTTACCAGTCCCCAAGCACTCGGACACACCAAGAACATCCGTAAGCGAAGCCCTCACCTCCGGAGGAGTATTTCTACTAAAGAAAACTTTCGACTTCTGGAAATTAATGGCTTGCCCAGAAGCTTGCTCATAGAGCGCAAGCAGCTCCTTAAGGGCCGTACACTCCCTGATAGTGGCTCTGTAGAAAAGGAAACAATCATCAGCAAATAAAAGGTGTGTTAGGACCGGAGCGCCCCTACACACCTTAATACCATGGATATCACCAGTAGCCTCTACACGCTTCAACAATGAAGTAAGCCCCTCAGCACAAAGAATAAATAGATAAGGAGAGAGGGGGTCTCCTTGTCTCAAGCCTCTGCCCGATGAAACTGATCCAACCTTCTCAGCATTCATCATGACCGAATAGTTCACTGTATCCACACACATAGAAATCCAACCAATCCAAACATCATTAAAGCCCAATTTACGCATAACACATTTTAAGTACCCCCAATCAACACGATCATAAGCTTTACTAATATCAATCTTCAAGGCAACTTCCCCATCCTTGCCATTCACCTTACACTTCATGTGATGAATAGTTTCAATAGCCACCATTACATTATCAAGAATTGATCTAGAAGGTACAAATGCTGATTGCTCATGTGAAATACAAAGAGGCAGAACAAGCTTCAATCTATTGGCCAAAACCTTTGAAATAATTTTATAAATGACATTACATAAGGAAATGGGCCGGAGATCACTCATAGAAGTCGGATTATCCACTTTAGGAAAAAGAACAATATTAGCATCATTAAGATTTGAGGGGAACTCACCATGCTCCAGCCAAGATCGCCCCGTGTGGAATAACTCTACACCACAAAGATCCCATAACCGTTTAAAGAAAGCCGGACTTAGACCATCCGAACCCGGGGCGTTGTTAGAGTGCATTTGAAAGAGACCATTTTTAAATTCATCAATACTAAGGGGCGCAACTAACGCCGCATTCTCCATTTCACCGATACATCCCCTCATGTGACTCACCACTGGCTCATACTCACTCTCTTTACGTTGAAGCAACTCATGAAAGTAATTACTCGCAACAGTACTCAAAGCCACCTGCCCCTCAACCTCCACGTCGTCACTATTAGTGAGTTTGGAAATCATATTACGCTGTCGTCTAGCACTTGCCATAGCATGAAAAAAATTGGAATTCATATCTCCATCACGAGCCAATGCACCTTAGCTCGTTGTCTCCAAAAAGTATCCTCTTGGGCCAACAACAAATTCATACGTTCACTAGTTTGCTTGTAACGTTGTTGCGACAATAAATCCCTTTCCCCCCGAAGCGACTCAAGAACACGTTTACAAGCTGCAATCTCCTCTCTATATTTATTACGAAGCTGTTTACCCCACACATCCACTTCTTCGGTACATTTGCGAATTTTCATCAAGAAACCATCACCAGCATTTCGACTCCAACTATCATTCACAATGGAAGGGAAATCAAGTTCACTCAACCAACTGTTCTCGAAATAAGGTAAAAACTATAAGTACCTTTATTTGCATTCCATTCTCTACTGGGTACCGTCTTTTTTTTTAATAACCAAAAATTATATTAAAGGGGTGCAAACGGGCACCCCAACCGGTGCATATACAATGCGCCTCATTAAAACCTCTCTAGGTCAAAACCTCATGGGAAAACGAACTGTTTTGAACGAAACTCACTAAGAGAAAATTGTACCTCACGGTGGTGATGCTGAGATGGAAATCCGGAATCCGAGATGATATGGCCGAGGTCCTAGATGGTATCGGCTCCGATATGAATCGCGGGGAGGCCGCCACCTACAAGCACTCTGACGCCCAAGTCAGTCCATAATAAAGATGGAGCGTATGAGAGGAGTGGAAAAAGCTTACCCTATTTTAGAGTATGGAGTGGTATATATAGGGGTGTGACTGGGCTTGCTTACAATTGGGCTCCTAGGCCCATTATCTCTAGCGCCAAAATTGGATCCAGAACAGTAGCCCCCGAAGTCGGTTGCTCATGTTGTGGGGCCAACTTGTGAGCAAAGTCTTCCTCGTAAGACATCCAACCTGCTGAAGTTAGCTAAATAATGAAAGAAATAATAGTTCGTGTAATATAGTCACACATAGGTTATCATCGTGATTTGTACACCGGATTATTCCCTGAGTTGTGGATGTTCTTTTAGCAACATTTAAGTTCTGCGATGAACATAAACTGTGATAGTGTA
Organism: Astragalus glycyphyllos; assembly: GCA_963573325.1. Lineage (NCBI taxonomy): Eukaryota > Viridiplantae > Streptophyta > Magnoliopsida > Fabales > Fabaceae > Astragalus > Astragalus glycyphyllos. Next base: position 15,139,113 of record OY754309.1, read on the forward strand.
TACCTCAAAGAGGGAAAAGGTGAGCGAATCAAGTCCTGAAATCCCTGTTGTCGAGCTCGCAGGCCCAACTCTAAAATCGAACAATTGAATACTATTAGACTCTCGTTACGGGCCCCGAGTTGCGGGTGCATGGTTTGCACCAACAAGGTATCTCTCTCGAGTAGGGCGTAACGAGGTGAGAACCTTATGAAAACCAAAAAGCATTTCACCAAGCAACTAGGTGAGATGAACTCGCATGGAAGAGAATCAAACTTTCTATTGTCGTAGTGCCAAACTGGGTTGTCAACATTAGTAGTGCGACATCAACAGTATCAGCGTTAGTTTTGGCGAGATAAGTTAAGGTCGGAAGGCGTTCCAAGATGTGGAAAGTCGGATCAATCTAATATTGATTCTGTATGGCAACACATTAATGACATGAACCTCGCCAGAGCCAGCAGTATGACGAGGTCGATCCCGCTTTTTGGAAACGGCCACATCGTTGTTGTCCCCCTTTCTACACTGCAGGTAGGCGTGTCCACTTTTGGGGGCGTGTTGTGTTTTCCACTGCGAAGGTAGCCATAGTTTCGAATCTCTCGCAGTTACAGTGAAAATGACGACGCTAGTTCCAACATCTGAAGAAGACGCCGTACTCTCCGTTGTTCGATTCGCCTCTGAACCTGCCTAGGCCGATGCCGATCCTGAGCTTGCTGAGCCACAAGTTAACAGACTCTGCATGGAGGCTGAAGAGTTCATTGCTATAGGAAAGTGGTTGGAACTAACATCAATGATGATTACATCTGCTGATTTGATATTCTCAAAGGTTTCTGAGAAAGATGTAGAGTCCATTTTCACTATTATCTGCAATCTAGTTACAAAGACTGAAAATCCAGATGAAGTGATGGAGATTGTAAAAGTTGTAATTGTAAAATTATATCAGCAGCCAAACGAAAAGCATGTGGTGCGATTGAAGATTTTAATCAATCTGTATAACCTTTTGGAGACTCCATACTGCCAATTTTATGTCTACATGAAAGCATTGAATTTAGCTCTTGATCGAAACGTCACAGAATACAGTATACCTTCATTCAAAAAGATTGATAGCTTCTTGAAAGAGTGGAAAATTGGGAAAATAGAACAGAGAGAGCTCTTCCTCGCTATCTCTAATATTTTGAAGGAAAATAAAAGCCTGTCAAAAGATTCTTTCAAGTTCCTGACCAATTATCTGGCAACTTTTTCTAGAGAAGATGCACATGTTTTGAGTGAAGACAAGGAGGAGGTTGTACGTGCAATTGTGGATTTTGTGAGGGCACCCGACGTATTTCAGTGTGATTTACTGGACATGCCTGCTGTTGGGCAACTGGAAAAGGATGCCGAATATGCTTTGTTATATCAGCTTCTCAAGATTTTTCTTACTCAAAGACTGGATGCATACTTAGACTACCATGCTGCAAATTCCACCTTGTTAAAAAACCATGGCCTTGTGCATGAAGAATGCATTGCCAAAATGAGGCTGATGTCATTGGTTGATCTTAGCTCTAATGAGTCTGGCCAAATTTCGAATGGACTTATTAGGGACACACTTGGGATCAATGATAATGAGGTTGAACTATGGGTAGTTAAAGCAATAACTGCAAAGTTAATTGACTGTAAGATAGATCAAATGAATCGAGTTGTACTTGTTAGTCATGATACTGATCGCGTGTTTGGTCAATATCGCGAATGTGATCAGTACTATTCAGGCCAACGAAGTAACAGAGGATGGTTCCCATGCAGCCCAAGGTTTGGTAGTTCGTTAAGGACTGTTTTATCAGAAGTGTTTGGCTGAAGTATCTGTATTTTTGAATTGGCAAAATTACACCAGGGGACCTTTAACTTATTTATTTGTAACAAGTTGGCCCTTTAAGTTTCTTTTGTAACAAATAGGACCTTTAAGTTACCCGACGTTGACACCGTTGGCCCTTTTAGTAAAATGTAATATTGTTCATTACATCAAAATACACCAAAATATGTTTGTTTGCATCAAAATACATAAGCTAGAGTAGTCACAATATATATAGTAGCATTACATCAAAATATATAAGCTAGAGAAATCATTAAAAGGGCCTATTTGTTACAAAAAAAACTTAAAGGTCCAACTTGTTACAAATAAATAACTTAAAGGTCCTCTAGTATAATTTTGCCTTTTGAATTTGGATTCTCTATTGTCGTTGCGTCGAAGAGTGCAGTGGTTGTGGAGGATCTATATTCCTGGATTTTATTGGGTCGAAGTTTTGAATCTTAAAGAGAGGAAAATATTGTAATTTGTTCTGTTGTACTTGTTCCATTTGTTTTAGTTTTTGGCAGGAAAAGATTTTACTCAATTGTAATTTTTGACAGTAAAAGATCTATATTCCTAGATTTTAAAAAAAAATGTCCACTTTTGGGGGAAGGGTGTTGATATTTGGGAATTGGTTAGGAGGAGTGTCCTTCTTCTTTCCGTTCTTCCTCTTCCTCAACAGGTCTTCGTACACCATGTCTGCCATTTCGCCTACAAAAAGAATAAAGAGCGGTCAGAAACACTTAAAGATTTCCAGAATGAAAGAACAATGATAAATGAAAGAACGGTATTAAACACTTCAAGACTTCAAGAGATAAAGAAACAAATCTCATCAAGGGCAGCAGTAAATTCCCTAACATTCCTGGTCCGCGTCAATGGTTAGACTTTGATTATTTTATCTGGGATCCAAGAGACCATGCTCTCGAGCAACCTGAGCGTTTCTTTATCAACCGCTCTAAGACGACCTCTAGTTCTGTATGTGGTCGGAATCCAGTTGTAGTGTGAATATGTCCACCCAACGGGGAATTTGAGACCGGTCATACTGCCTTGATCATCCAAGGTACCCACCGCCTTGCAAGCCTCGTCACAAACGCGCACAACCCACATGAATGCATACTTCTAGGGTTTCAACAAGTCAGAGTAGGCCTTGACAATTTTATGGTCCTGATGACCTTTAAAGCTTAGATGCTCCCAACGGCTTTTTTTGCTACTGGGTTCACCACGTCTGCTAACCTCGAAGAAGGTGAAGAAAAGAGGACGAGAACATTCACGCCCGATAACTCCCATCAGTCGCTCGAATGTGTTAACAAACGCCCACGTGTTCGGATGCAATTGTGAAGGGGCAACGCTCAAATAGCGCAAGACCGATCGTTGAAACACATTGAAGGGCGGGCAGACCTTCATGTCGCGATGAACGTTGGAGTACATCGTGAATTTGAGGGTTTGAGGAACGACTGCCACATGCTCGTCCGCAGGAACGCCCTCGACTTTCCACCATTAGCCCTCATGACCAACCATCTTCGCGTTATATTAAGTCAGCTCATTCCCAAGTGAAATTAATGAAGGTACTTTGTCCTTGACATTCTCCACAATCCAAGAACGATCATTGGGGATATCTTGTGTTGCAGGTTAAGTTTTGATGATGAAGCATTTCTAAATAAAGTGACAAAAAGGAACTCCAAGACACAACCAACTCAAGAAGTAAGTCTGTGTCAAGGGTAGTCTCTAGGAAGTCCGGTCGTGTCTTAGGAATGCAATGTAAACCGCTTTTGAGAATCGGCTCAAATCTCTCAACACACTAGCACTCACACATTTAAACCTAACATATGCCTTCAATTGATAAAAGCATGCTAAATAAATTAGGCACAAATGTTGACAAGCACAAAATCGATTTCTGACTTCTTGTTTAAAGCTAACAATCGATTCATGACTTGTTGTTTTTAAAAGAAACAATCGATTTATGACTTATTGTTTTAAAGCAAACAATCAGTTTATGACCTGGTGTTTTAAAGAAAAAAATCGATTTATGACTTGTTGTTTGGAAGCAAACAATCGATTGTCTCCTTCTCAAAACAAAAGGGCCAACACGCCCCTATGAGGGTCATCGATAATGCCCTTTGAAATAAGAGTATCACGAGTTAGAAGCTTCCCCAAAAATAATCTCCAACCAAAAATTCCCACCTTAGTGGGAATAGATAACTGCCGCATATCAACAAGAGTACTCTGGATATCGCTATATAGACCGAAGTATCATGCTGCATTAAATTCAACAAAAGCACAAAACAGGATTTAACAGAAAAAGAATGAAAGTTTTCAAGCCCCCACCCCAATGATCATGCTCTGGATTAATAGGATGAAATGACTCTAGAGTGGCCAAGAGCAAGTCCTGATCAACCCTCTCCACCCTAGACAATTCACGACTCCAATCAAGATTCAAACACCATAAGTGAGGAAGCCAATATATGTGCTCCAAAATACTACCATGTTTAAGCTTTGCCAATTCAAAAAGTCTATGGAATGAATCCTTAAAAGTCTCATTGCTGGCTCACTTATGTCTCCAAAATGAAATCAGATTCCACTTCCCCAACATAAGCCTAAGCGCGGATTGAAAGGCTCCCTACCACTAAGGATTCCCTTCTTCCAAACGGTAATAAGTCCCTCCACCATATAGATTCCTTAGTTCCACCTCTAGGCAAAAGAGCCCCTGTGAAGATATCCTCAAGTCACCATACTAGTGAGAAAGAAGTTGCCACCAGCTTGCACTATTGTCGTTAATGCGTCTTCACTTCCACTTATTCAGAAGAGCCAATATGAAGGCTTCCAGATTCTTCACCCCCCAAACCACCATCTCTATTGGGTCTGCAAATCTTGTCCCAAGACACCCAATAAACGGACGACCCTCGATCTCTAGTACCCCCTCCCAAAGGAAGTCCCTCTAAATCTTGTCTAACTCTTGAATTATAATCATGGGGCTTTGAAAAAAGAGAACATATAAAGAGGAATACTATTCAAGATCGAGTTAATCAGAGTCACTTTACCCCCGATAGACAAAAAACATTCACTCCACGATGAAAGCCTCTTTCTCACCTTATCAGTAACCGACACCAAATAATATCTTCTTCTAGGATTGGCTCTCACTGTAATACCCAAAAACTTAAAAGGAATATTAGCGGTGTTGCAAGACCAGAAAGTTGCCACAACCTCTAGAATGCCATCCTTTTGATAAATACCATAAAGACAAACCTCTTATAATCTCTTCCATTTCTCTCAGTGTTTTCATTGTTAGAAATACAAGGCCAAAAATATTGACAGTTAAAAACTACAATTCTTTTTGTCAATAGAGTAACTGTGAAACATTTCGATTAAAAATACTGGTTTCAATATCTGAGAAATCATAAAACTCAGCTATTTGAATGAAGACAAAATAAGAAACTGCAAGCAGTAAACACAAAAGTAAAGAAGCTAAACGAAAAGAAACGTAAAAGAGAAAGGGAACGAAAGAGGAACTACCAAACCACGTGTTCTACTCTGGACAACAATTATATGGTGCGACCGTTCAAGACATGAGAGAAGCAATCCGAAGAAAGGAGAATGAAGAAAGGTGAAAATGAGGATAACAAACAAATCCGTTAAATTTTGTTTTAATAAATTACAATAAAATGTAAAATACATGGGTTCATCTGTAATTTTATTACAATAAATATACACGTTTAAAAATTTTGATTTTTATGATGACAAAATAAATGAGCTACAAGTGACTCTTTCATATTTTTCCAACTCAATTGGTATTATACCAAATATATTTTTTTTGGGCATGGAAGTGTTCACCTATTTTAAAAGTAACAAGTTTTTACGAGAAGTTCTGTATATAATATATTTGAAAGAAATATATTTAGATTTTCAACTACTTGGTTTGGAATCTTTAAACAATTTCTTTAAGAAACTTATTAGGAAGACATTCTTTAAAATAAAGCCTTAGAGGAGAGAAAAAGAGGTGAGAGAGTTTTTGTTTTTTGATAAGTCAATATTTTATTAATAACTCATTTAGTTCAGCATTATTGGCCCACACTTCCCCCACCATCTATGAAGGATTTGAAAGGACACCCAAACATATGCCAAAACAAAACTAAAAGAAAATACACCAATATTCAAAGCTTCACAGGTCTGAAAAGTCTTATAGAGCTACACTAGAGAAATAACACTCGTTACAAAAAGTAAAGAGAAACGAAAAGCTAAACAACATCAGCAAAATACGATATTCTTTAATTTAAGAGAAAGGTAGAAGAAATAGAGGAGAGAGAGAGAGAGAGAGAGAGAGAGAGAGAGAGAGAAATGTCTCTTTTTGTTTGGTTGAAAAGAAAAAGAGAAGAGAAAAATGTAGTTATTTTTGAAAGGACAAAAATACCCTTATTCGGGGGCTTTCATCAATTCCATCGCTATATATACACACTCTAAAATATGGTATGGTTTCTCACTCCACTCGTACGCTCCATCACACCGATAAAATCAAGTAAATGAAGTGATATATAAACTGAAGTAATCCAAACATCGGCAGCCCGGTGTTGAATTCAAGCGCGGTGGTCAGATTAGGTTTCACGAGCAACCTTCGGATTGGCCCCATAGGTCACCATGGCGTCGCCATTTGGGGAATCATGAACAGCTCCAAAAGCTCACAGTGGGAGAACACTATCCCACTAACATTCCCAATGCCTCCAACCGGGCCCGACTCAGCAGGTTGACGTCATCCTTCCAGCCAATCTAGTTCAAGAGCTTCGTGCCTTGCTCCGTGTCAGGGATCAGCAGATTGCTCGCCGAGATGATCGCCTCACCCAGATGTAGGAACTAATAGCTTCCAGACGAGGGAACGCAACGCCCGAGCCGCGCCGTCGCAGCAATGGGTCTCCCATCCCTCGGGCCAACCCACCAAGGAGGCATCGTTCACCTCCCCGCGGACAGCTCATCCATAGATCTCCACCCCGTCGAAGGGGAAGAGGAGGAAGATTAGCCCCAACGAGACGGGCCATGAGGCCACGACCCTAGGAGCGGGCGTCGATCATGACTCAGTAAAAAATACTTAGTCAAAAATAAGATAATAATAGATGAATCCCCAGTAGAAGGTCGCCCCACACGGGAGATGATCGCCCCCGAGTGGAATTTTTAACGCAAGACAGGGAACGTCCACCACGAACGAGAGAGAGTGCGCGCCGCGAAGAAAAGACGCTCCCGCCGAGAATAAGCTCGCCCAAAACTGGTGACCACGCCGTGACGGGGAGAACAATCACTCGTAAGTAGCAAGGGTGGTCGTCCGCAGAGAAGAGGAGCAGATCGCCCACAAAGAAGAGCACCAGATCGTCCGTGAAAGAGAAGTGCAGGTCATCCTCCGTGAGGGGGAGAGTAGATCGCTCGTAAGTAGCAAGGGTGGTCGTCCGCGGAGAAGAGGAGCAGATCGCCCGCAGAGAAGAGCACCAGATCGTCCGGGAAAAAGAAGTGCAGGTCGTCCTCCGTGAGGGGGAGAGCAGATCGCTCGTAAGTAGCAAGGGAGGTCGTCCGTGGAGAAGAGGAGCAGATCACCCGTAGAGAAGAGCACCAGATCGTCTGGGAAAAAGAAGTGCAGGTCGTCCTCCGTGAGGGGGAGAGTAGATCGCTCGTAAGTAGCAAGTCACACAGGTCGTCCGCCGTGAGGGGAAGAACTGACCACCCTCTGGGCTACGAATGGAGAGCAGATCGCCCCAAGGGGGGTGGTTGCTCCAGAGAATAATATTGGAACAAATAATATTGAAAATATTAGAAGTTCACAGCGAACGACACGAAAAGTACCATCAGTTATCATACGATCCGTTACGATCCAGATCGCTAAAAAAAATTCACAAGTAATAACCGGGTACATGATCACCAGAACTGCAAATCAAGCCTAAGACTGCTCCACGATCGGGGTGTGCGAACACTGACTGTGCAAACACTATCATTACCATAAGAGCGATGGGCATGACAGAAATGATCTCATGGCCCTCAAAGACGACGTTGAGGCATTAATCCGAGGGGGAAAGCTGACTCAGTACGTAAGGAAGAACCAAGCTGATGGGCGAGACGACAACCAAACAAGTCGATCGCCTAGGATAGGTAAGATACCAGCAGCCACCAAGGTGGCCAAAGTCAGAGAAGAAGAGGAGGATAAAGACGATGATGTGCCAGATACAAGAAGATCAAGGGGAAGGCAAGTTGCCATGATGATCATTGGAGGCATCCCCACTGACGCCTCAACTAACAAGTCAATAAAGGGAAGGTTCGACCAGATCATGAGCGTCGCATCGACATCCGCCCCAAGGGTCCTCTCGAAGAGGCCGCCCATTCTGTTCGGGGATGAGGACCTCATTGATAGGACTCTCAACATTGAAGTGCCACTCGTGGTGGTTGCCGTGTCGGCCAACATGGAGGTCAGAAGAGTACTAATCGACCAAGAATATGGAGGTCAGACGAATACTGATAGACCAAGGAAGCTCCACGGACATCATTTTCGAACGAATCAAGTTTAATGGAGCATCCACCACACTAATCGAACGAATCAAGTTGATCGTCACTATGGAGAAGGAACCTCAAAAGTTTGACCAACCGCGCGAGTGAAGTTCGAACCGTGTTTGATAAACTGCGCGGTCAGAATACAACACTTAAACGAATTTAAGCACAAACGAAGAAGCCTAAGATTGGTCGCACCTCCGAGGGCGAGTTCAATCCGAGTCGAACTTGGTAAACTCCCCAAGGGCGCTTAAACGAATTCAAGCACAATCGAAGCGACCTGAGATTGGTCCCACCCTTGCGGACGAGTTAAATCTGGGTAGAAACCTGGTAAACTGTCCATGGGCGTTCACGATCCTACTCGAACGAAACGGGTGGAAAGAATAAGACAACACGCGAAAATACCAAGCCAAGCGAATAAGGCAACAAGATAACGAGCGATCCTCCTTTGGGGAGGATCGAGTGCTCCTCCTTTGGAGAGGATCGAGGGCTCCTCCTTTGGGAGGATCGAGAGCTCCTCCTTTGGGAAGACCAACTCAAGTGGAGCGACCATGTTACGTCAACAAAGCAAACGAACTATTTGTTTAGACCCGAGCATCCCTACCTTGGTAGGAACAACTCAAAAGAAGCGACCATGCCTGTGAAGAGGGACCTGCCAAGCCAAGCGAATAAGGCAACAAGATAACGAGCGATCCTCCTTTGGAGAGGATCGAGGGCTCCTCCTTTGGAGAGGATCGAGGGCTCCTCCTTTGGGAGGATCGAGAGCTCCTCCTTTGGGAAGAGCAACTCAAGTGGAGCGACCATGTTACGTCAACAAAGCAAACGAACTATTTGTTTAGACCCGAGCATCCCTACCTTGGTAGGAACAACTCAAAAGAAGCGACCATGCCTGTCAAGAGGGACCTGTACCCCTGCTAGAAATCCAATTCTGACGTCCGTGACCCCTTCTCGTCGCCCAAGATTGGGGCTCCACTTCTTGGTCGCCCGCGCGAAACCTTGTAGGACAGTCTGGTCTAAAGAGCATAACCTCGTCCATGTTTATCCGATAGGGGCGTGTAAGCATGAGTTGGAAGGCTAAGAAGCATGCCTACAACTTTCATGTTGGACTCAAAATCTAATTCGGTCGTAGTCGACCCCTTCTGGTCGCCCAAGATTGGGGCGACCACTTCTTGGTCGCACGCGCGTAACCTTGGAGGACGGTCTGGTATGAAGAGCATAACCTCGTCCATGTTTATCCGATAGGGACGTGTGAGAATGCATTGGAAAGCTAAGAAGCAAGCCTACAACTTTCATGTTGGACACAAAATCTAATTCGGACGTGGTCGACCCCTTCTGGTCGCCCAAGCTTTGGGGGACCACTTCTTGGTCGCCTGCGTGCAACCTTGGAGGACGGTCTGGTCTGAAGAGCATAACCTCGTCCATGTTTATCCGATAGGGGCGTGTGAGCATGATTTGGAAATTTAAGAAGCATGCCTACAACTTTAATGTTGGACTCAAAATCTAATTCGGACGTGGTCGACCCCTTCTGGTCGCCCAAGATTGGGGCGACCACTTCTTGGTCGCCTGCGTGCAACCTTGGAGGACGGTCTGGTCTGAAGAGTATAACCTCGTCCATGTTTATCCCGATAGAAGCATGTTAGCATGCGTTGGAAAGCTGAGAAACAGAGCTAAAATTCTTATGTTGAGCTCAAAATCCAATTCGGACGTCCTCGACCCCTTATGTTCGCCCAAGATTGGGGGTACCACTTCTTGGTCGCCCGCGTGCAACCTTGGAGGGCTGTCTAGTATGGAGACCATAACTTCGTCCAAGTTTATCCGATGGGGGCGTGTGAGCATGCATTGGAAAGGTTAGAAGCAGAGCTAAAATTCTTATGTTGAGCGCAACCCCTGCTGGTCGTCTAAGTTTTGGGCGCCCACAGCACAAAAAATGGGCAATCGGCACCATGGAGGGCTGTCTTGTCTGACAACCTTGGAGGCATGGGCAACCCAAAGATACTGAGCATCGAAAGTGCGAAGATAAAAGAGCACATGCACTTAAAGCAAAAGAAAATCAAGTGTGCAACAAAGTATCAAAAGTACAAACGATCAAAGTCGGGATTACTACAAAAGTCAGACCAAATGCAAATTTGGATCCTCAGGAGTAGCGTGGGAGCTGTCGTTTGGATTCCGTGGGGTAGAAGGAAGAGCAGAGGTCGAACCCTCCGTAGGTCCTTCCCAAGCCCGTGAAAGCATCCGGGCGAAGGACGAACCTTTACCCACCATCTTATCTGCAAAAGATGAACAGAAAAACATTAGTCACAAAGAAAAGATGTTAAGCAAAATAATGATCTTGGGCACCCCGAGGAGTAGGGGCAACCCTGCTCTCGAGGAGACCCAAAGAATGGGCAAGGGACTTAGACTGTCTAGAACCTCCCGAGGCTGGGGACTCAACAGGAGGACCAGACTCGACCTCCTCATGAGAGCTCACCTCCTCTTCGTGCGGAGAATGCACCTCCTCCTCATGAGAGCTCATCTCCTCCTCACCATCCGACATCTCGAGAGATCGTCCCTTTTTCAGGGTAGCAGCCCGAGCAACGTGAGGATCAGATGTCGGAGGTTTACGTAGAGTTTGCTTGGTCCTCGCCATGATATAGACCTGCAGGAAGGAGAGACCACTCGTCTGACGAGTTCGTAGGCTTGCGGGTGAGGGGGCGATTGTCTCACCCCAAGCCTGATCGCCCCTTCCTGCCAAACCAAAACAAACACAAGTAAAAGAATTAGCAAGGAGAAAAGAAAGTAAGTATACTTGAGAATTAAGGTCGGCTGACAAAGAAGACCAAGTCACCGCTAGGAAGATTAAGGTCACCCACGATCAAGACCACTCACTGAATACATAAATAAAGGGAAGATCAGGCCCGCACTAAGACAATAAAATGAAGAGTTATCATTTATAATGCACATACGACAATTTTCGCAAGTTACTAACAACGAAAGAGGCAAGCCGCCCGGAAGATCAAACTACCAAATCGGGAAGAGGCAAGATCACGATGCGACATGGAAGATCAAAAAATCAAATAATCAGGTTATTACGATCCTACCTGAAATCACTACATCGATACTTGAAAAGGGGAAGAGGTAAATACCCAAAAGTATGTCTTACACCAAGAAGGAAAATACTAGCGAAGGGTTGCTCGAGTCACACAATGGATGGTCTCTCCCTAGAGCTGCCGATCATCCACCAACAAAACATCATAATTTAGAACACAAGAGATAATAATCATGACAAAACCTCTAGCAAGGAAAATCAAGGTAGCAATCCATGGGAACTAGTTCAAATCGAATTAAAGATCAAACAATCAGATCGCAGAGAGAACAAATTACCAAGGTATTCAGGTCCTACCAAATTACTAAGAGTTGAAGGAAAAATTACCAAGGTACTCAGATTTAATACACAAAAGAAAGTAGAAAAAGAGGAGAGTACCCTAAAATTTTGTCAAAAACTCAGATGAACGCTCGTGCCACGGAGGAGAAGGAGCTCAGTCGCCCGCGAAGAAGAGGGACGGGTCGCCCGTTGAGCAGATCGCCCGTACAAGGGGTCACCATGAGCTTTGCTCCTGCCGATTGGAGAAGACGCGCGCAAGACGAGCTGATCGTTGCGCGAGCTCGCCGCCTCAAAGAAGACACCCACGATGGGCAACCGAGCAGATCAGGTCACCTCCTTTTCTGGTCGCACACGGGTCGCTCCCAGGAACTTCGGTCGAGTCGTAAGACGAACGATCGGGTTGCCTCCTTTTCTAGTCACACGTGGGTCGCTCCCAGGAATTTCGATCGGGTCGTCTGAGGAACGATCAGGTCGCCCCCTCCCAAGTCGCTCGGGTACATGCAGGTCGCTCCCAGGAGCTTTGGTCGGGTCTTCCGGGGTAGTGACCGTCCTCCTCACACCCGATGGACAGATCGCCCGTAGAAACGAAGAGGTAATCGCACCAGGGGAAGACTTTGAGGTGCTGGTCGTCCTAGAGGGGTTATGGTCGCTCCAAAAAAAGGATCCACCCAAAAGTTTCAAAGTGATCCTCCCAGAGAGAATTTTTAGAAGAAAAAGAAAATGTGTTTGTGAGAAATGAGTGGTGAGAGTGAAAGACCCCTCTCATCCACCTTATATATGGGCCCAAGAAAATAGCCCAATAAAACATTAAAAATGTTCTAGATTCAGTGAAGTCAATACGACGCGAAGTCAATACACAATTCATTTGAATATTCACTAGATTGTACTGTAGCTTGATATAGCTGACTTGGGCGTCGGAGTGTCCTTGCAGGTACACCCTCCCGCGCACTCAGGTCATACTCAGCCTACAGTAGCAGACGACCCGTCCCTTGATCATCCACGCGGAAGACCCCAAAGTACAGTTCAGTTAATACTAAGAATCTGAATTTGGTTCAATTTATTGTTGTAGTGTTGTTTGGTAATGGAGGCTTAATAATGGAATTGTTGTTGCTGACACACAAACGCACCTCATTGTAAAAAGGCAGAATATTAATTTGAGACAAGCATACAAAATATCAGCTTAATTGTCACATAGTATATATTATAATAATCATAATAACACTGTATTATCCATCAATCACAGAATTCCAGTTAATATTCTGTATTCTTTTGCTAATGTAATCTTTGCTTTAGCGTATATAATAATTTGTCGAGTAGCATATATAAAACGCGAAAGAAAAACCAAAGGAAGGACAAAAACAGAGACAAAAGTGTTGTTTTATTATTATTAGTTTATACTCTTAGTTTGCGAAACATTACAAAAAGGTAACAGATATATGAAAATTCAGGCGTAAGGACAGTGGGAAAGATTTGTACACGGCACAAAATCTCTCTTGATTTGATTTAAGTAGGAAAATTTGAAGATATTAATTAATCCTAATAATAAAATTAGGATATATCTAAGATCTTGTTGCTGATGATGGTTGGACATTAATAGTGTCAAAAACGTCAGAGCCTGTTCTTGTTCCAATATTCTTGATAGGCAAGTCTTTTCCAACATCTGCATCTGCTTCAACTATGTTGTTGTTTACACTGTCTTTGCTCTTTCCCCATACGACAGTGTAAAGTCCACAAACAATGATAACAGCTCCAATTATGCTTCCCAAATGGACTTGTTCAGCCAAGACAATGGAGCCCAATGCAGCAGTAATTATCATACACAATGGACTGAATGATGTCACAAAAACAGGTCCACGCTCCCTTGTCACTACTCCTTGTACATAGTAAGCCATCCCAGAACACACAATCCCCTACAAAATTAATCAATTTAATTAAGCTAATCTTCATTTTTTTTCCTTTTAAGTGTAGATGAAGCGTCTTACAGAGTAAACGCAAGCGAGAAGTCTCGAGTCCATGCCTAAGGACCAAACGCTCCAGTCACGTTCAAATATAAATGTAGCAATTGCTCCCTCAAATATACCCAAAAAGCATATCCAAGCTGTCATAGACAACTCTGCTGGGTACATCTTCAGAGTAAATGACTGAAATAAGAAAAGATGGTTAATTAATTAATATTCTGATGGGTTGATGTTATCGAATGAGATATAAGAAAAGAAGGTTAATTAATTACTTGTAAGATAAAGAAGCTAGCCCAACCACCACAACTTGCAATGAGCATAACAGTACCAAGCACAAAGTTTTGTTCAGAAGGTTCGGTGCTACCACTCTCATGTTGACTTCCACCTTGTCCCTTTATCATTTGAAGCACAGGGCCTTTGTACAATGTCATAACCATTGCCCCTGAAACCGTTACAACCGTCCCAATTACCTTCGCTAAGCTGTGAATTTTTCTCAAGTTCACTCTCTCTAACCTGCACGTCAATTTTTCATTTTTATTATTTAGTTAATTTTTTCTTTCTTGCAGAAACATCAATATATTCTTAAAGTGTGTGTTGTGTGTGACTGTGACAGAAAATAGCTTGTAATGTCATTTTTTAAATATTCAAGACATATATAGTAATATTGTGATGATGAAGTGATAGAAGATTTTAATTAGTTAGTTACCTGAAAATGAGTGCCATTATAAAAGTAATGGCTGGGAGGACGTTAATGGTCGCAGAAGCAAAGGTGGACGAAGTGTTCTTCATCCCCATATTATACAAATTTTGGTCAAGCACTGGCCTGTTATTTGTTTTTATCACAAACAAAAATTAAATCATCAGATAAAAAACTTAACACAATTTTTGTCGGATTAAATCAAATCAAAATCATATCCATGGTGAAATCAAAAAGTTAGATAGATATCGATTGCGAGTGCGGTATATATCTCTCATTCTCAAAGTACAAAACATGTGCCTATATATTTCCTACTTTAATTTGAGTAGATATATATCACATATTCCTTTTCAAGAGAGACATCTCAATCTGTCTCAAGTTATATCTGTGAGATTGTATACTCACTCTCTACAATTTTATGCTCTTAGCATTAACATTAAATGCTTGAATCAAAAATCCTATAAATAGAAATGATTAAACTTATGTTCAAAAACACAAATTTTGTTAATAAACTAAACTTTTCATTACAAAACACATGTGGGATAATAAGGATCAAACTTTAACCACTCCTATTAGATGATGTCCCAAAAGACCCTTTTAATATGATATTTAATATAATATTAAAAGTGTTAATAATGATGTAAATCACTAGCCTATGAAGTAAGTTTTTCCAAATATTTAAGTTATAGTGAAGACACGTGTTTCACATTAATATTGTTGGTAGGTTAGATAAATGAAATGTTAATTGAAAACATGCTTTTAATTTGTTAATTATTTTTGTGGTAGGCAGCTTAATTTCTTCAAGATGACGTGTCCACTAAAAATGGTGGCCCTATATTAAGCACCGTTGTCTTGTCGTCGCATTTCTCTAAAGTTTAGATATCATGGATTTTGCAAAATATATATTAATTAATTCTTCAAATTTTGTTTTTATTTAAAGAAAAAACTTAAGTAGCCAGTGTCTCTGATGTTGACAGAGTGAGTTATAAAGAATTACACCCTTCTCCTTACAAACAAGTTTGAAAATAAGCATTAGATAGATGCACAATCTCAAATACTATCAAATATAGTACAATATAATATAGATTATTCTAGATCATCCAATAGTTCATCGATCCACAATTATTCATTTACTAAGCCAAAATCTCATAATAGGAATAAACCAAAAAAGCATGCATATATGCATGTGTACTTCAAATAATTTTCACACGGGTCCATAAAGAGACTTATATCTATTTATAGAAGAAAGAAAAAAAATATTGTACAATTGGAATATAGTGATAATCATACTTAGGGTTTGAAGAAGACACTTACTCAAGGAAACCCAGCACTGCCAACCTCAGGAAAATGGGGAGAGTCATCTTTGGCCGAATTTTTCTGTAAACATCATGCAAATAAACGATCACTTATATAGATCAATGAATATTTAATTAATCAAAATAACAATCATAGGGAAATAATAATAATAAGTAATAAGTAAAGGTAGCTGTGCTTTATGTACGTGAGGTGTGTTTGGTTTTAAGTTTCTTTTTTTTTTTTTTGGATTTTTACCCTAAAAAATCTATATTTAGTTTGAGAAAATATATATTTCAATGTTTTACTTGTGTACCGTGTTTTTTCTTACATGTAATTTTTTTTGATAAATAAAATTCATTAATTAATTTGTTGTAATTCGTATGAAGGATTGCAGAGTGCCCACTACTACCATATGCTAGGAATTGTACCAAAAAACACCTTACAAATCCCCTTTCAACAGTCACTTTTGCAATAAAACATAAAAGAAAAAAATAAAATATTTTTTCCAAACCGAAACATACTAGTATTTTGTCCCCCAACTAGCAATTTCTGTGAAATGGGAACGCTGACTCTTGAGTTCGAATTTGAGTGTAAGCAGTGATAGTGCGTAGTGTTCAATTATCATTTAGTCTAAACAGACAAAAATAAACACGAGTGATAATTTATCCATATAACAATGGTTTGTGACTTTATATATAGTGAAGCAAAGATGCATTATTATAGTAGTGTATAGTGAAGGATTGAAGTAGGGAGTAGAAAAGAGAGACCTTTCGAGGACAATAGCAAAAGGGGCCATGAAGATAGTGGCAACAACATGGCGATAGACGGAGAGAACCCAGTGGCTCATCCCGTGCTTGAATGATACCATGGTGATGATGTACATTCCAGCATAACCAAACTGAAGGGACACCATAGCAAGGTATGGCTTAAACCTACGAATCCCTTTTCCCAACTTGTTACACACATTTTGTTCCTCTCCCATCTCTCTCTCCATGTGTGTCTAAACTTTGTTAGCTTAGTTGCCACACACACACAAACACAAACTCTTTCTCACTATATTCAGCACTTTCTTGTGACTTGTGAGTTTGTGAGTGACACACTTCATAATGCTCAATGCCCTTCTTATAGCCTCAAAAAGTAAAACTCAATTAAAAAAAAAAGCGCTAGTTTTTCACCATAGCGGATCCCACTCACTCTCTCACCTCAATTTTTACTCCCACGTACATATTCCCTTATCCATTATAACAAACAAATATATTCCTTAGAATTTTCTTATAATACAACATTGCTTTTTAAGGAATATATGTATCACATTACATGACATCATAATATTTTCTTTTATCAACTCATTATTTATTATCTTTATTTTATAATATTGATACTAATTAATTATTTCAATTAACTAGTATAGTAATTAAGAAAAAATAAACATTTATACAATAAATATTAAGATATTAACACAGAGAATTTAATAAAATCAATAACTTTAGATCTTATGTAGGTTAATTATGTAGTTATTAGTTAAAATTAGTATCACCAAAAAAAAATGAAAGGTAGAAACATGTCAATTCTATCACTATTTGTTAATGAAGCCAAAATATATCATTTGGAGTGCCCGGAAATAAACGGGAACCAAAACTCTAGCTTGGGGAATAAGAAAATAATAGGGAAAGAGAAATGTATATATGTTGGGCTTAGAATTGAAAATAGGATGAATTTTATATATCGGGCTCCGCCTAAATAGGTCTAGGGTTTATAATTTTTAGGCCCAATCTTGGGCTATTACTCATCATCGACTTTAGTTTAGTTGTGACTTGACCTTTTTGAAATTGTGTTTGATCTAGCAAATACCAATCTCTTTAAGTGTTTATCATCTATTCTAAGCAGGTTAAAGAGCTCTTTTTCCTTCATGATGATTTTTCCTCAAGGTTTTGCATCAGGTTTTAATGAGACTCCGTATCCACTTCTTTTGCTTAAAAAATACAGGTTAAAGAGCTAAAGGATAGTAAGTAGTGCATGAACCACAATCAGATGAAGAGGATGAAGACGAAGATTCTTTCGAAGAGATTGAAGATGAAGAAGATTCATTAGATTAGTGTTCTGAACTAGGCCACGAGACCCACTATATGAACTGGCCCGGATCAACCCAATGACTAGGATCCATGTCCATGACCTTGCATTTCATATTGGACCATGAGGTCTGTGCGCCTAATAAGACATAGGCCGGCCCTTCTTTTCCTTTTCTTTTGGAGCTTAGGTTGGCAGTTTTCGGAAACCCCTAGTACACCGCCCTTCAAGCTTCGAGCCCTTTAGGGCGAAGTTGCTCAAAGTCCTTCAGGGTTCCTGGTCTCGTGGGGGTTTTTCTTCCCCATGCCTAGTTAGTTATTGTTGCTTGACCAACCACCCCTTTCTTTAATATTGAGATTCGCAGTCGCCCTCAGGTCTTTGTCAGGGTGTTGGGCTCCCTGTTTCTTTGAGTGCATTAGTTGGCTAATTAAATGCACTCTCGACTGTTTCTGCTTTGGCTTGTTTATAAATAGATCCTTCCTCATCCCTTTCGTGTTTGTGTTGTGTGTTCTTTTCTTGTTGCTCCTCTCATGACGTGGAAGTGCTCCTTGCTGGTCGGTGATGAGGTGGTTTTTGGTTATGCTCTCCGATGACTTTAGTTGGAGTCGTGTGGATTAGCTAGTCTACTTCTTGTGCCATCCAAGGTCTGCCAACTCCTACATTGGTTTTCCAATGTGTTGCGTTTTTTATTCTTCGGCTTGTCCCAAGGAGGTTGCCTGATAAGATAGGGGTTGAAATTAGTCGAGATGATTCGAATTGGCTCAGCTCTGCTTGACTCAATAAGAATCGACTTAGCTTGTAGTTCAACTCGAGTTCGACGTGAACCTTTTTTTCCAGCTCGACTCGACTCAAGCTCGCGATCAGCCCGGTTCAACTCGTTAGCTTAACTCGCAGAAATAGAAAGCTTGTGATACAAAAAGGAAATTTGGTAGAGTTGATAGTGAGGGTTGGTTAGTCGTCGTCGCCTACCTTTCCTCACTTTCTTCTGGTGCTATCCCTTGGGCGCAAGTCGTTGTTTTCTACTCCATCTTCAGCTTGTAGATATAATCTTGCGGGTTGAAAGATGAAGAGCTATGTGCCCGATGTTGCGCTTTTTCGGATGTCTTATTTACATCTTCGTTACTGGTTACTACCGAGGAGAGGATTTATTTTTTCTTCTTGTCCGCTTGGGGCGTGCGTTCTCCCACGTAATGGTGAAGTCATGACATTTTGGTTTTGGTTTTGACAATTGTTTGGCATGCTTCAGGTATGTATTTGTCGTTGGATATTTTGTACCTTTTGTTTGTTTGTCTTCAACCCTTCTAAGTTTGGCTTTGTCCATGTATGACTTGATGATGTACTGTTCTGGTGGAGTCTGCTCTTGCCTGTGGCGGTGCGATTGTCTCCTCAAGCTTGATGATGTACAAAAAACTTTGGAGAAGCAATTTGGCCTAGGGAGGTTTTAATGAGACCTCTTATATATGTAAGAGTTTGAGTACTTCTAGTACTCCCACTAATATAAAAGTTTACTTATAAAAGAAGGTAAAAGGGTTCTTGAACAAAAGCCCAATTAGAAAATAAATTGTCCCTAATACTTGACAATAAAAAAAAACTATACTGCTTCAGTAACCCGCAGTTTTGACTTTCAAGAACTTCGAACTGGGATTTGGGCTCACCACAAGAATTGTAGATCTGCTCCTTAGCTTTCTAACGCATGCTCGCACGCCTCAATCAAATAAATATAGAGTTATGGTTCGTAGAGTGAACAAGGGTCGATATTATGTAATAAAATAAAAAATTAATTCAAGACTTACATTATATTAATACCCAAAATCTATAAATATGCTAAGACTCAAATATTAGGTGCAGAACACTACCAAAAAGACCAAATGTAATTCTACAAAGAATTAAGAATGCATCAAAATGATTTGATGAAAGACCCCACTAAAATTGGATATCCATGTGTTCTCACCATAGATTGATTAATCATCCACAGATCTATTTGATATATACTTTACCCCATGATTACCACAAAAACAAGGGATGTAAAACTAATCACCATTATTTCCTACCACTTTCTCTCCTAACAAATAAATTAAAAAGAAATCATCTCACATTCTTTCTTAGATTCAAACAATACATATGTCATAATCCATAATCATATCAATGTGTGATATTATATCAGAATTGAATATACACGTCTCACACTTAACTCTAATGTATTATTGGGAACTCGTTAGTATCTACTCTCTGTTGGATATTTCAACATCGAATTTAATGAGGAGGTGGTATATATTTTTGCTATTGCATGAAATTATTATTTTTCAATTATAGTGTTTCTTCTTGAGGAGGGTGGTATAACACGAGTCACGATCAGCTGTGAAATGTAATATCAAAACTAGGCAATGTATTGCTTGCAAAGTTAGTGCTAGTGACGTGGGAAGTCATTCGCGAATCACCAGATACCACAAAATCATAGTGGATGAGTTTGAAAGAATACCACATAAACAACAATACTAATAATAATTATAGTAATAATTCGTGTTTCTACGTCAGATGGGTCATACTCATCAATTAATATAAAGAATGGAATAATGAAAAAAGAATATTGATATTCAACTAATTGCTGGCCTCCTTGGATTTCAATTACCAAAAATTATGGTTCCCACCAAGGAAATATTATCCACTCATGTCTGGCGTCTAAGTAATTAATGGGGGTTGCGTATGAAGTATCTCAACCTCAGCATAACTAATTTATCTTCTCTCTCTAAGATGGCATTTTAGGGATTATAGAAAATTTATTTTCAACCAAAATTTCTTCTTCTTGTTCTTTTTAACCATTTTAAGTTTTAACGGAAACATTTTGTAAAAAACTAAATTCCTAGCTAGTAATACATGTATAGCTTCCTCCTCCCTAAAACTTTGTCAATAATTCACATGCACAATAATTGCCACTATTGGAATTGCTACCTTGTGTTTATAAGTTACATGCATCTAAAAGGAAAATGGATTATGATCATACTACATAGCACATGATCGTCTCATATCAATCAATAGCTTCTCGTTTCAAAACAAGCCTGTTCCGGCCAGAATTGGCCGGCTTCAACATTCGCTCGGCTCTTGAAGGGTTCCGCCCAGAGAGGGACCGATTGGCCATTATATTCCCGCTCATACCTACTCGGCGAGACCTCCATTATGATGGTCAACTCATTTATTAGAGAATCCCTGATTTCTCTCTCATTGTCTTGTAACGGCCATAAAGGTCATAATTATCATTTATTAGTATTAACTACACATAATATCCATTGTATTATAAATATAGCCCAGAATGATCATTCATATTCTATATACATCTCTTGTGTTCAGTCGTTTCTCTCCCGGAGAAATGGATCTCAACAAAGCCAAAATAGTTATTCCGAAACTTAGCTAATATTAAATATTTAGATCTGAATGGTTTAAGAATAAAGAACTGACTTTTATATCTTGTATCGTTTTGTAATGTATCACGACTTGTGAAGAATCCAGGGATGATTGATTGGCAAAGTGGAGAGCATATTCTTAAGGAAACATTTTCAGTGATTAAAAGATAGGGATTATATATTGATTGCTCTTATTTATAGAGTTGTGGGTAGCTTTCAAAGGAAGGAAGCTGTGAATCTTATTTTGTTAGGTAGCTTTCTCGTCTCTATGGATCAATCAAAGAAATGAGATAGAACTAGCCTCTGCACTCGTGCTACACAGAGGGACTTTTAATTTTTTTATTAAATAGTTGTTTTTTTTTGACAACTTATTAAATAGTTGTTGGAAATATAAGTGTGCAGAAATAATTTTTTAAGGAAACTATATTTATATATAAATTAAACTTGACAAAAACATTCATTATTAAATTTTTTGATATGTTTTATTATAAATATAAATATTACTATTTGTAAGTGAATGTTATTTGACAATAAGATAGTGATTATAAATAGGAATCATAAATAATACAATTAGAAGTTCTACAAATCCAAAGTATACGTGTCACCTCCACATTGCCTCCTAGAGTATCTTGCCACATGTCACGCTATTAACAAAGGAGAATTAAAAATGGCCACATGTCATCATATTACCCTTTTAAATTAAATGAGTTGGAATTAGCAATTTCGAATTTGACTTTTAAACAATTCCCAGCAATCAATTCCATTGTAATTAAAAGTGCATTAATTAGCAAATACAATAAAAATGGACTATAAATCACTCTTCTCTCACTCTCTGATTTCTCTGGGAAGGTTCTGTACCGAATTCCCCTGTTTATCTTCATTTGCACCATTTAATTAAATACTTGACCATTGCTACAATTTTTTCAAAACCCACCCTAAAAATACAACTAGGGTAGTAAAAAAATAATTTCTACTTACTGTAAAAAAAAGACTGAAAATATTTAAATATCATAAAAAATACAATTAGAAGTTCTACAAATCCAAAGTACATGTGTCACCTCCACATTGCCTCCTAGAGTATCTTGCCACGTGTCACGCTATTAACAAAGGAGAATTAAAAATGGCCATATGTCATCATATGCTTTTAAATTAAATGAGTTGGAATTAGCAATTTCGAATTTGACTTTTAAACAATTCCCAACAATCAATTCCATTGTAGTTAAAAGTGCATTAATTAGCAAATACAATAAAAATGGACTATAAATCACTCTTCTCTCACTCTCTGATTTCTCTGGGAATGTTCTTTACCGAGTTCCCCTGTTTATCTTCATTGGCACCATTTAATTAAATACTTGACCATTGCTACAATTTTTTCAAAACCCACCCTAAAAATACAACTAGGGTAGTAAAAAAATAATTTCCACTTACTGTAAAAAAAAGACTGAAAATATTTAAACATTTTAACAATATCATTACTACTGAAAAATATAAAATGAGTTCTGCTAAATGTAGAAAATAATTGAAAATATTTAATTAAATTAATTTAAAATATTGTGGACTATTAAACATATATAAATAGTCTTACTAATGAAAGAATAAAAACTGGAATGTGATGGAAGTTAGCTGTCGTCTAAAGTATTTGATAATTGATAGGAGATATTTTGTTTTGGGATGGAAAATATTTGTAATAAAAGAAAAGTAATAAAAGCACTGGTCCAATTCTATAAAAATATTTTTGTGCACAAAATCCTTTAATTAGTGCAGAATTAGAAAGGCTTATATTAGGTAAAAGTCCTGTCCCTTTATGCTAGAATAGGAAATATTCCATCAAATCCTCCAAGAATTGACACAATTACCTTAAAATCAATAATGATTTGATTGGATAGCACCTATTATTAGTCTTCCCAAAGAAACGTATGCAAATTGATTTTGGTCGTAGAATATGAAATATTTTTTTACTTACAATAAAGATAGTAATTACTTTAGGAGGAGCAGGATCCGAGATTTTGGTATGAATTAGTTGAACTCTTTTTATTACATTCCTTTGAAATATTGTGGACCTCCAAGTCTCCAACTATGTCAAATCCATAGACATTGATAAGGGAGAAAGGATCCAATTGTGTGCAATTTCAATGGCAAAGTTTTGCAGACTTTCTAACTGACCTTATTGTGATGTATTCCAGGTAATCAATCTATAATCTAGACCAGTCTGACGTTGTTCTTCTATGTCAATGGATACCTTTGATGCCAAGGCTGTCGATAAAAGGATTAAAATGACTATCTCACACTCATCTACAATCAGTGAAGGCGATGACAATGGTTAGTGAACCATATTGAAATAAAAAATTTATCAAATTGGTTATCTGAACTAATATCATTTGGCTACCATGTTTCATGTCTACGGTGACCAAAGGTGCACTTTCAAGTCCACGATGTATGTATGGAACTATTCATCAGAAAGAAGCTACCAGGAATGACAAGGCTCCTTTCATGGACTTGAGCAACAGAGGTAAATGTAATGGTACTTAAGATTTCACACAATTAAACTGGGAAGATAATAGTACTGATAGTGCATTCAGTGTAAATCAATATTCAGTACAATTCATGAGAATGGAAGGAAAAGCAAGTACAGACAGAAGAGAGTGAGTCCAGAGAGAGAAAGGAAATCTCAACAGAATAATCAACACCTCATTACAATATTCTCCCACTACTTAAGCATGAAACCTTTTAGCCTAACATTCTCCTTACGCGCCCTGTTACTGACGCGCCTATTCTCCACCTCAGCCTGCTAACGTGTCTCAACGTTGGCCTGCTGACTCACCTCAGTTGACTCTTTGACCATAGCATTCCCATTCACTACATTGCCGTCCCCTTTAAAAACAATCTTGTCCTCAAGATTGAAAAGAGGGTATTGGTTCTTGAATTCTTCCAAATTCTCCCATGTAGCAGCATTTGGATCATCATCGTCCCATAGCACCAAGATTTGCTTAACCTGCACCGTACCTTTGAGTACCACTCTAGCTTGCAGCACAGATTTCAGTTGCAGTATTGGACCTATTTCAGTAGTTGATAAAGGTAATGGACCAATTCTCTGTATCACTTCAAATGGTCCAAAGTAGCGCATAGCTAACTTCTGGTTCTTCCTCAGAGCCAAGGAATGTTGTCTGTATGGTTGGAGCTTAACAAGCACCATATCTCCAACCTTCAGTTGGACATCAAGTCTCTTCTTATCAGCATAAGCCTTCATCTTCTGCTGTGCCTTCTGTAAATTCTCCTTCAGTTGCTGCAAAACTAGCTCTCTGTCATTAAACTGTTCCACAACCTCAGATGAATCACTAGAGGTATACACAGGTCTTGTTAACGTTGGGGGGTCTCTGCCATACAAAGCTCTAAAGGGAGTCATCCCTATACTTGTGTGAAACGCTGAGTTGTACCAATACTCAGCCCATGCCAATGCTTTGAACCGACTCTTTGGATTATCAAAAGTAAAGCATCTAAGATACATTTCCAAACACTTGTTGAGTATTTCACACTGCCCATCGGATTGTGGATGATATGCTGAAGACATTGCCAAGGTGGTACCTTGTAATTTGAACAAGTGTTGCCAAAATGCACTTGTAAATACTCTGTCTCTATCTGAGACAATAGATTTGGGGATTCCATGTAACTTCACAACATAATTCATGAATGCTTCAGCTACACTCTTGCTAGTGTAGTCAGTCTTCATAGGTATAAAATGTGCATACTTAGACAAACGATCCACCACTACCATTATCACAGTGAATCCTTGTGAACTAGGCAGCCCTGTAATAAAGTCCATTGCAACATCTTCCCAAACTTGTGCTGGAATTGGAAGAGGATTTAATAATCCTGCTGGCAGTGTATTGACAGCCTTGGCTTGCTGACAAATAGCACAGTGTTTAATGAATTCTTTCACATTCTCACGGAGCTTTGGCCAATAAAACTGAGCACTAATTCTTGCCACTGTTCTGGTTACACCAGCATGGCCTCCCACAGGTGAGGCATGATACTCTTGTAATATTTGTTGAATTAAAGCTTCTTGAATAGGCACCACCAATCTTCCCTTCCAATATAATAAATCATCTCTCACCACATAGTCATTTGTGGCAGCATTATTCTCAGCACACTGCTGCACAATACTCTGCAAGTCAGCATCTTTTATCAAAGCCTCTCTCAATTTCTGGAGAAATTGTGACTGAGGTTCAGACCACGTCGTAAATAACACTCTGCTGAGTGCATCAGCAGCCACATTCTCTTTCCCGGGTTGGTACTCGATTTTAAAATCATACCCCATAAATTTATGCAAGCAAGCCTGCAGTTCCGGAGTTTGCAGAGACTGATCTAGCAAGCTTCTGAGGCTTCTTTGATCTGTTTTGATGATAAATTGATGGCCTAGCAAGTAAGGACGAAACTTGGCTAGAGCTTCTGTAATTGCAAAGAGCTCTCTAGTATAAGAAAACTGTTTCTGCATACGTGGCACCATTTTCTTGGAAAAATACGCAATTGGATGCCCATTTTGGCTCAACACAGCCCCTACACTGGTGCCTGAAGCATCTGTTTCAAGTGTAAAAGGTTGAGTAAAGTTGGGAAGAGCTAGAACTGGAGCTGATGTAATTGCAATCTTAAGTTGCTGAAATGCATTCTCAGCCATTTCAGACCAACTGAATCCTTCCTTCTTCAACAAATCAGTTAAAGGACTCGCAATAGAAGCATAATTCTTAATAAACCTTCTATAATATCCTGTCAATCCCAAGAATCCTCTTACTTGTTTGACATTCCTTGGTGTTGGCCATTCCTTCACAGCCTGTACTTTGCTAGAATCCATTGCTACTCCAGCACCAGACACTCTATGACCCAAGTAATCCACCTCCAGTAACCCAAAAGAACATTTAGATAGTCTGGCATATAATTGGTGAGCTTGTAGTGTCTTCAAGACTAACTCCAGATGAACCAGATGAGTCTTCCAAGATGGACTGTAGACCAGGATATCATCAAAAAAACCAAGGACAAATTTCCTCAATTCTTTTTTAAATACTTGGTTCATTAGACTCTGAAACGTGGCAAGAGCATTCGTGAGCCCAAACGGCATCACCAGCCACTCATAATGCCCATGATGGGTCCTAAAAGCTGTCTTGTGTCTATCCTCTGGCTCTAGCAGTATTTGATGATAACTTGCTCTCAAATCTAACTTAGAAAAATAAGCAGCTCCATGTAACTCATCGAGTAATTCATCCACTGTAGGCATTGGAAATGAATATTTGATGGTAATAGCATTCAAGGCACGATAATCTGTGAAAAACCTCCAGTTTCCATCTTTCTTTTTAACCAATACAATAGGAGAGGAAAAAGGACTGCTGCTATCCTAAATATTGCCCTGACTGAGCATCTCTTGGACCATCACTTCAATTTGCTCCTTTTGACTATGAGGATATCTATATGGACGACTTTTCACAGGCTTAGCATCTGGTTGTAACACAATTGCATGATTTTTCTCTCTACTAGGAGGCAACCCAGCAGGTGTTTGAAAAATTGATCTGTATGTGTGTAACAGAGTTGCTAATTCAGGCTCTATGTCTGTTGGTAAATCTAGAAATTCATCCTCAGAAGTGACAGGACTAATTTGCTGTACCGAGAAAAGTTCTGCAATAGCATTAGTATTGGCTATCCTCTTCAACTGATGAAAGTGAGCCTGAGATGGTTGCAAAGTTTTGTCTCCTTGCAATGTGATCATTTGTCCCTTATACAAGAATTTGATGCTAGACTCAGCATAATTGGCCACATGTGGTCCCAAAGTAGCTAGCCATGTGGATCCTAGGATCAAGTCAGCTCCTACCACAGGTAAAAGGTATACAGGCAATTGCAACTCTTGACCTTGTACCTGTACATTCAACTCAAAAACAAATCCTTCAGTCTGCATATACTGTCCATTGCCAATTAACTCTAAAACTAGGATTTGGTTCTACTGGTAGCTTCAAGAATTGAGTAATTCTTGGCTGCAAAAAACTCCCTGAGCTTCCACCATCTAGCAATATCTGCACAGCTATATTACCAATAGTTCCAGCAAAACGAATGGTACCTGTTCCTGTACCCCCTTTCATAGCATTCAGTGATAAATGATGTTCACTAGCAGTTGGGCTACTTTGGTTAGAGTTTGTGTTTGAATCAGGAGGCTCAGAATCATCAGTGGGGCTCTCTTCTTCATCATCCATTGTCAACATTAAAACTTGGTGTCTATTGGGGCATTTATGAGTATAAGAGAACTTATCATCACAGAAATAGCAAAGCCCCTTATCCCTCCTCAACTGAATCTCTGCAGCAGACATATTCTTCAACAGTTGAGTTCTAAAATTGTTGTTAAATGGTTTAGTTTTGGGTGTAGGAAGCAGGGGAGGAAGTGTACTAGGTTTCACTGTTGTGTTTGTCTCTGGTTTAGTGTTTGTGTTGGCATTTCTAGCTTGGTTTGTGTTGTCAGGTGTATTTGAATAGTTCAAATTCTGTTTGGGTGTGAAGGTAAGTGACTTAGGTTTGGTTTGAGCTTGGTACTTCTCCTCAAATAGTTTGGCCAGAGCAACAGCTTTCACCATAGAGGGTGGTGACAGTGATTTCACATCCCTGCGAATATCCTCCTTTAATCCCCCAATAAAACAATCCAGCAATGCAGCAGTAGTAACACCTTCAGAACGATTAGCTAAAGCAGTAAATTCCAAATAGTATTCAGCAACGCTACCACATTGTGTTAGTTTAAACAATTTGGATCGAGGACAATCAAATGGTGAGGGACCAAATTCAGTTTCCAAAGCTACTGTAAATTCATTCCAAGAATTAAATGCATTCATCTTTTGCATCATTTGAAACCAAGGAACAATGTCCTGGTCCAAATGCACAGATGCAATGGTAATACGCTCAAAATCAGGCGTGCCATAATAATCAAAGAACTGCTCCGCTTTGAAAATCCATCCAGTCACATTGTTTCCATCAAAGCGAGGAAAGTCTAATTTAATGGATCTTACTTGGAATGCCGGTTTTGCGTTGGAGGAATTGGTATTCTGTGGCGATTTCGATTTGAACGAGGAGCCACTCGTCAACGATGAGTCCACCTGTGGTTCCTTGCGCAAATCTTCAATCAGCTTCATGATCTTTGAAAAGTTGGCCTCCGAGTTAACCACCGCAAGTTCCATGCGCTCGAACTTCTGTTGATTTTCAATCTCCGTGTGTTTCATTGTCGTTTGGAGCTCGGCGTGATTCTTCTCTACGGTTTCTGCAAGTCTTCGCAAGTCGTTGTTGAGCTCCTTGAAGCGTGTATTCTCAGCCATGGCAGGAGGTTGATGAAAGCACCAATGTAATGGTACTTAAGATTTCACACAATTAAATTGGGAAGATAATAGTACTGATAGTGTATTCAGTGTAAATCAATATTCAGTACAATTCATGAGAATGGAAGGAAAAGCAAGTACAGACAGAAGAGAGTGAGTCCAGAGAGAGAAAGGAAATCTCAACAGAATAATCAACACCTCATTACAATATTCTCCCACTACTTAAGCATGAAACCTTTTAGCCTAACATTCTCCTTACGCGCCCTGTTACTGACGCGCCTATTCTCCACCTCAGCCTGCTGATGTGTCTCAACGTTGGCCTGCTGACTCACCGCAGTTGACTCTTTGACCATAGCATTCCCATTCACTACAGTAAATGTCACTAAACTCGGTCAAAATGCAGTTGATTAAGTTATCATTATGTAAATATTTATCAGACATTGGTACGCCGATTACACCAATTCAATTCTCAAATCATGGCAACTTGACAAGTTTGAATGTTCGTTTTGACGAACATTCACGTAACAGAGCATGGAGGATAAACATTATAGGTAAAAAACGAACAAGAAGTATGAAATGTACCAAAGGTAAGGTTGCTTTCAATTGCAAAATAATTTATATATGTTATATAATAATTATTTGTATAATATACGGTTATTATAAAATCTTCCTTCTTCATATAACAGACTCCTCAGCAATTTGATGGTATATCATCACACACCAAGTTTAGTTTAAACACAACATCCAGTAACGTCTCTGCTCATCAAATTGTAACCCCATTCTCTTGCTATGACTCAATTGTTACAGGTAAATTAATATTAACTTTTTTCACAATGAGATCAACTGTATTAATGATGAAAAGCTTGCAGGTAAGACTAATTTAATACTTGAATACATGGAAATATATCTTATATTTCTACAGAAATTGGTAATTCAAGTATCATGAGTCAATCAAGCCATTTATTGTTCACACCGAATGCCAATAGTCAATGAAGTCATATATCGCAAGTGCCCCTATATAATATATTTGATGCTCTCAGTCAATGAATTAAGATTTTTTAAGTATTCGCAATGTTTTTTATATTACTTTATGTCAATTTTCGTCTGCTTTGTAAAGGTAAAGTTAGTCCGGAAGTACATACTATTGGACTAGAGAACAACATGAGCTGCATAGGGATGTAATCTGTCTATAATAATAGGATTCTCAGTTCTTAGGTATTCAAGCACAGACCTTGAACTGCCTATTAAAGCTGGGGAAAAAATCTGATTTGAATCTGAATTATTGACATTTTTTGATGAATTGTTGCAGATGAAAACTTATGTCCAAACACTATGTCTGACTTCACTATTTTTACCGATGGTGGGGTAGTTAATCCACAATCAGTCTCTTCTAACTCATCACCTATTGTTGTTAGAGGTTTGCTTTCATAATCGTCTTTGTTTTAAGCTAACTGAGGTTACACACTTGCAAGGGATTTTGGTATGTATCCATTTAATTATGCAATACTGTAGCAAATGGATAATTAATTGCGGTCACTATCATAGGTCCAAATATATCTAATAGATCAGAAGAAACACCAGATTATGCTCTATCACGAGCAAGAAGGAAAAGTATAATAAGTCATAAGGGAAAAAATCGGGAAAAGATGGTTACAGGTATGAAGTCGCAATTAATTATCACCATGGATAGTTGTTCAATTTTTTAATGAATCCATTTTTTATGAGTCTAATTGACAAAAAAAAAAACACTTGCAGATGAGTGCCTAACTCCCATTGGTCTATTTCCCGCTACAATGACACATGATCATACAAATGCACAGTAGGGTAACATCGAGAGCTTGAATAATGGGATTACCTCTGGTTGGTTGACAACATTGTGATTTGTCCCGTCATAAAAAAACAATTTTAATAAAATTGTATTATAACTATATCTCATGTTACAACTAATAATGGGACGTCCCGTCTAGAGCCATGTGATTCTATTCAATTACCCAATACCACACCACCTATATCTGTTGAGGTGCATCCCCAACCAAAAAAATCATATGGCAAACGTAAGTTTCAGTCACAAAGTGTAATGCAGTCTATTGGAACTGCGAGGTTATTCTCAAATGAAGAATTACCTAACCCTACTAATTCCCAGGAGAGTACTGATTTAACTGGTACGTGTAAAATAGTTTTAGGAATAGTATATTTTTAAACTTCCCATATTAAATTACTGTATACTTTAACATTTCATTAACAAATCTTATTGGTTTAGGTGTTCCTATGGACCACAATATGCCACAATTCACATCTGAATAATACGAGAGGGAAGAATCACATCGTACAGTGCTTCCAACTGGATTTACATTATGAACTATTTATGCAATATTATAATTTATATTAATCTAGATGGTTGGGTTCTAATGTAGTATTTTATGCAGTTACCCTAAGTTTTGGCAATCCGACATGCATTTGTTCTTATTGTAATGCCACCATGTGGTTCGAGGAAAGAGCAGAGAAAAAGAAGACAAATGTTGAAGGAGGATTTTTGCTATGTTGCATGGAGGGGAAGGTACATCTACCTTTACTAGATCGACCTCCAGATCATTTGTTTAATTTGCACAACGGGATAGGTCCCAGAAGTAGCCACTTCATGGAAAATATAAGAGCATATAACAACGTGTTCTCTTTCACATCTATCGGAGGCAAGATAGACGCGCCACTGAATGATGGTGGAGGCCCATCCCAATTCATTCTTAGTGGCCAAAATTACCATCGTATGGGTAGTTTGCTCCCAGAGAGTAATTCAAAGCCTAAATTTGCACAAGTGTACGTGTATGATACTAATATAAACTACGGAACAGAGTTGATCACTTTAGGTAATTTGATTTCAATTATTTATATATCATTATATAATGGAAATCCACGTTAACATCGTTAACTAACAACTGTCTTATAAATCAAACAGAGATTCTGGTGGTTTTGATGAATCTTTGGTTGAGGACTTGACAAAAATGGTTGACAGTCATAATGAATTAGCAACGACTTTTCGCAAGGTGAGGGACTAGCCATCACATGAAAGAGATAAAATTACTGCCTGCATCTAATCAGAAGTCGCACAAAGGATGCAAGATTGCACAATAGACCCAGTGTGGTGAAATAGTAGCTTTAATTATTGGTGATTGCAACAACTTAGAAAGAGGCAGAGATATAATTGTGAGTAAAGTTTCTACGGGACTGATGCGAATCTCAGAGACTCATACTGACTTTATAACCTTGCAACATGAGTAACTGGAGACATTATTTTTGGCTTGGTTTAAGGCAAATAGGGAATACCCATGCGGTAGAAATCTAACTTATGTAGAGTACCCGACAAAGTTTGTTTACTCAAGTCAGCATAGTGAGTGGCAACCAAGAAAATAGAGGTTCAGTATTGGCAGGCTACAGTACATTCCTCCTGGTATTGGCGAACTATAGTTAAATTTAGGTTTAACTATATTTTTAATAAAAAGATAACTAAATATTTACACATGACAGGTTGGATTACAAATTCATGTTAAAAAAAATGTTAAACACATTTTTAATCAAAACATACAACAATTAACAATAAACATACGTTTTACACTTATCTAAAAAAAGAACTTCGACCCGTGCCATAATACACTATTAATTATACTTCAACCTACAACAATATACCAGTGAATATTTGTTATTCTAAAATTTTGAATATTTTACTACGACATTCCAAACAAATATTTTTAACATAGGATATTATAATCTTAATTTATAGATAAATAATTTTAACAAAAATACACAACAATTATTACAAATCTAATTTAGCTAAATATTCAAAATAAAATTTAAACCCGTGCATCGCACGGGTCTACATACTAGTATTACTATTTGTAAGCGTTTGTTATTTCATAATAATATGAAAATGATTATCTAAATTTTATTAAGGTAGTTTTATATTCACTAAAAGTTATAAAATAGCACAACTCATAATATTATATACATTACCTTTCATTTCTTAACCATTTCATCGGTTTACCTCATAAAATATTGTTTTAGTAATTTTAAATAGTAAGATGAAGAAATTAAATTTTATTAATTATAATATTTTATAAGGAGGTTTTTATTAGTATGTATATTTTAAAAAGCTAAGGATTTAGAATAGGGTAGTACATGTATTTCATTAAAATGGAAAATATTTTTTTTCCCAGTTTTAGATGTACACCCTCTATTGTTCATTCCTTCGCCCCCTCCTGCACTTGGTCTAGTTAAAGCCGCCTATTTGCAAAAGGCCAATACATGACTGAGCCCATTGTTTTTTGTAGCGATTGTTTCAATCTCAAAGGGACCTTCTGAACAAAATTTGTCAAAGCTTAAAGATAAAGCAAGTAAGAAACAAAGAGGATAGAGATATGGGAAGGAAGTTGTGAAATTTATAATAAGAGAAGACGAATAGAATACAAAATATTAGGAGCAAAATTCGCACATGCCAACACCGAATTTGTCCATTACATGAATGGAACTCGGGAGTACCGGGTCGACCCCCGCGTCCTAGGCAAGCTTAAGTCACTGGGCCAATGGTGCTGATTTGTAAAATATATAGTCTAATAGCTATGAATAAAAATTAAATTATAACTATAAATTAAAAAAGAAGATTAAAAAATTAAAAGGGAACATTTTTTTTTGTCGAGACCAGGGTATCCACCGCCGAACGCAGTGACTAATCCCCTCGCTGGATTGGAGGCACCTCGAAGGAGGGAACATTAAACAAAGGCATTGAAATAGAGCATCCAAGATAATGAAAAGAAAATGTCTAAAGAATTTTAATAACATAATCCGCAGTTAGAAAGAAAAAAAGACAACAAATTAAAAAGCAAAACATGTGATTATCATGTAGGGTTGGATGAAAACGACCAAATAAAATATAAGTACCTATACAAAGTTGAAAGAATATCATGGAGGATTTAATGTAAATGCGGCTGAAGTTCTTGTGAATAAAAATTAAATTATAACTATAAATTATACACGAAGATTATTAAATTAAAAAGAACATTAACAAAGACAATGAAATTGAACATCCATAGATAATAAGAATAAAAAGTCTAAAGAATTTGTATTACAATGTTCATATATATCCATCAAATGTAAATATAAAATCTTAACTCTTAATTAGAAAGAAAATAACACCATTAAAAAATGAAACGCGTGGATATCGTACATGGTTGGATGAATAACACCAAGAAAATAAAAGCAACTATACAAAGTTAAAAGAAGAAGCTGGAGATATTCTATTGTAAATTATGTTGTAGCTCTCGCGAGAGTAAATGTTGTAAGTTAATGTGAGAGTAAATGCCGCAACGCGGTTCTCTAATATAAAATAAAGATAAAATTATAAACACCAATTTATCACACTTTGAGTATTTTGCCGCAAAATTATTATTATTTTTCTTCAAACGGTTAATAAGGAACAAACTTTGCGTATTTGAAAAATTAAATTTTTTCTGAACCATAAAGTATACCAAAACACAATGCATAGCATTTCACTTTACGTATTTAGTCATGAAATTGTTTTTTTTCTTCACTTAATTGGTTATTGAGGAACAAACTTTGCATTTTTGAAAGTTTAAATTTTTTCTGAACGCTAAAGTACCCCAAAACACACTGCCTAAAAAGTTAAACGCGTGGGTATCGTGCACGCATGTTGGATGAATACCACCAATAAAATAAAAGCAACTATAGAAAGTTGAAATAAGAAGCTGGAGATTCTATTGTAAATATGGTTGCAGTTCTCGTGGGAGTAAATGTTGTAAGTTCCTGTGAGAGTAAAGGCATCAATGCGGTTCTCGAATATAAAATAAAGATAAAGTTATAAACACCAATTTATCACACTTTACGTATTTTTGTCACAAAATTATTATTATTTTTCATCAAACGGTTAATGAGAAACAAACTTTGCGTATTTGGACAGTTAAATTTTTTCTGAACAATAAAGTATACCAAAACACATTGCATAGCATTTCACTTTACGTATTTTGTCATGAAATTAATTTTTTTCTTCACTTAACCGGTTAGTGAGGAACAAATTTTGCATATTTGAATATTTTAAATTTTTTCTGAACGCTAAAGTACCCCAAAATACACCGGTTTAACATCGTACTTTATGTATTTTGTCAGGAAGTTATATTTCTTTTCACCAAATCGGTTATTGAGGAACAAACTTTGCGTATTTGAACCGTTAAAATTATTTAAGTCATAAAGTACACCAAAATACATTGTTTAGCGTCACACTTTACGTGATTTATCAAGAAATAATTATTTTTTCTTCACCAAAGTAGTTATTCAGTAACGAGGAACAGTTAATTGTTTTTCTATACCCTAAAATATCTCAAATAACACACCTTAAGATATGAAAAACAAAAAAAACAAACAAAAAAGAAAAAAGAGCTTCACATTCATATTTAGAAAGAAAAGAACACAATTAAAAAGTGAAACGCGTGCGTATCATGCATGGTTGGATGAATACAACCAATAAAATAAAAGCAACTATACAAAGTTGAAAGAAGAATATGGAGATTCTACTGTTAATATGGTTACAGTTTTCGTGGAAGTAAATGTTGTAAGTTCACGTGAAGTAAACGTGGCAACGTAGTTCGGAAAATATAAAATAAAGATAAAATTATAAACACCTATTCATCGCACTTTACGTACTTTGTCACGAAACTATTATTATTTTGCATCAAACGGTAAATGAGGAACAAACTTTGCATATATGGTTAGTTAAATTTTTTTCTAAACCTTAAAGAATACCAAAACACATTGCTTAGCATTTCACTTTACGTATTTAGTTATGAAATTAATTTTTTTCTTCACTAAACCGGTAATTGAGGAACAAACTTTGCATATTTGAAGAGGTTAAATTTTTTATGAACGCCAAAGTATCCCAAAACACACTGCTTAATTATATTTTTTTTCACCAAATCGGTTATTGAGGAACAAACTTTGCGTATTTCAACCGTTAAAATTATTTTAGTTATAAAGTACATCAAAATACATTTCTTAGCATATCACTTTACATATTTTGTCACTACACAAAAACGATCAAGTTGCGGGGGGGTTTTCTGCAGAGGTTTTAAAAATCCCCACAAAAATAACACTTTAATATAACACTATATCATTAGTTTAGAACCTTTTTTTTAATTTAAAAGGGGTTAAAAGCCCCCTCTAATAAAACATTTTGTTTCCCTCTGTTTCTCTTTCAATGTCCCGCTCGTGGCTCTCAAAACCCTTTTTCTTTGTAATCTCAAAATCTCGGTTTCCTTTATTTCCCGTCTCAGCCTCGCTCTCTCTTTGCGATCTGGTTTCTTTCTTCTTTGAAGTCTGCGTCTCATTTCTGCGTGTTGTGCGATGATCTGCAATTCCCAGTATCTCCACTGTACGTACAGGCATCACCGTTTGAGGTAAGTGTAACACCCAAAGTAATCAAACAAATTACTTTGAGTGTTATCGTGTAGTTACTTTACGTAAATTGTATGTTCCGGTGTTTGAAATTGTTTAATCATTAGCCGTTTAGAATTACATTGGTGTTCTTTAAAGCCCATTATAGACATTCACTTGTTTTGATTGATTTTGTGATTTAATAAAATATATTTTGTGATTGAATTGTTACTAGAATTAATGAAAGTGTAATAGTAAAGGGAGGGGTACAAATAGGAATTTGAATTTTATTACTCTAACCTAAATCAAGGCAAACCCAACCCACGACCCAAAAACCTAAACCAAAACCAGCTGAACTCACAACTCCCTCTTCATTTTAACTTCTCTAATTCATTTTCAGAAAATCAGAAAGAACCCAAGGAGAGAATAGAGAGAGGGACAAAGGAGAGAAAGAGGGAGAGGAGAGTCCAAATTTGATGCATGTTCTACTTTCTTTTCTCAATAGAATCAGCTCCTCATTCTCTTTCTATTGGTACCAAAATCAGCACCAACAACTCACTCTTCTTCTTGCTACCATTTTCGACCCACAAGGAGAAATAGAGAGATTTTAAGCCCTTCTTCTTCATTTCTGTATTTTGGAGGTTTGGGGAGTTCAAACAAGGGTTTGGTTGCTGACTTGGCGTGGGTTTCGCTTTGGAAGTCTAGGAAGCCATTGGTGTTCAGTTGCTTCTTCCTTATGGTGATTTGACTGCTTCCTTTCTACTTCCAAATGAGTTTTGCGTTTCATTGTATTTTGTTTCAGTAAAAATATGTGTGTTGCTGTTCCTTGATGATAACATGCCTGGATTGTTGAATTTGGTGCTTGTTTGGTGTTAATTGTGTTGTTAAGTTCACTGTTTTGATACATTCTGGGGTAGGTTCGGTTGTTCAGTAACTCGGAACGTTTTACTGATTCCAAAATCATGTGGTTTGTCATTTCAGATACTATACTGAATGCTCGTTAATTTGGTTCTGGTTTGATTGAATTTGGAGTTGTGTAGCTCAAGTTATAGGCTGCACAAGTTAGGGTAAAATATTGGGAACAATCTGGACATAGGGTCAGTGTTTTGGGCATGGTGGTTTCAATTGAACTCCTTTTCGAATGATTTTTATTTCTTTGAGAACTAGACTTAATCTGCTATAGTTTAGGCTCAAGTTCCACGTTATCCGAGTAAATTTTGGTCATTTTATTGGGGTTGCAAGTTAGGTCACAGTCACAGTCTTGTTTTTGGAACATACTGAGTTGTTTGTTAAAACTGTACTTATTGACCCATCATTTTACAATTTAAAAAACATAGTCAGAAACTAGACGTCCTTCGCTTTTCGTAGAGGGGTCGTTTTCTAGTTTCCGTGGCCTTTTGATAGGTTAATTAATTTCCCAAAGTTTAGGTACGGTTGCTGAATTTGAATGTTTGAATTGTTGCTTCTTTGGTTGATTATGTTTTCAATGAATGTGTATAATGTGCCCTATTTTAATCTACGAAATGGTTGTTGTTTTACTCTTAGCGCTGTTTCAATTGACTGTCCATATAAGTTAGAGTAGTTTAGGATTCGATCAGGAAACGATTTCGGAACGAAAATCCAGGGCTCAAGTTTTGAATTTTATCGTTTGCGTTCTGGATCGATTCCTACGCTTACCCGATCCTATTCTAAGCTAGCCTAACCTATTCGGACCATGTTTGAGCTATTTTAATCATGTGTAATTATGATCATGCTTATGTGAATGTTTCAAATGTCATGTACCGAATTGTTTTTATGCGAGCAAACGCGTGTGAGCTCATTATTTTAGTTTGTATATAAGGACACCCAATACAAATGGCTTAAAAAATGGAGGGTGTACTTGGGGTTAGTGACATGGACTACTCCCGGGGTCTTCATGGTTCTGTTACTCGTTAGATTGGCGAGTGTTGGATTCCCTCACCGTGTACGCGATAGCGTTTATATTAGGTAAGTCTATCACGTTAGGAGGGATGCATCCTAGGCTATATATATTAAAATTTAACCCAGAGAGTGGTAAGGGGTCATGAGAACTCACTGAGATTATGTAATCTCAGCCCTCATTGATGTTGTTTTTCAGATTCACAGTTAAAGGATAAAGTAGTTTCAGGCAAGTCTAAGGGCCTTATGACACGAGGATTATCAGATTGAGGAGGTTAGCACATAATTGTTAATATTCATGTTGAGGATCATGATGTATTGTATAAGTATCAGTTACGTTATGTACGACTGTTGTTTTAGGGTTTTATGCACTATGATTGAGTTATGGATTTAATGATTGGGTTGAATGATCGTCAGTATTTTTCTTATGTATTAAACCATGAAGTTTAAAAAGTTTTTGATCATTTCAGTTAGTTATAGTTGATTTTATCAATTATGTTCTTTCAATCCACAAAAGTGCATCTGTGAAAGACTAAAGAGTAATACCTCGAATTTGTATTGTCGACTGCAAATTTGGGATGTTACAGTAAGGTTCAGAACTTTTCCATGTTTTCAATTATGTGATGTAATACCACAAATTTGTCTCGTGGCTGTTAATTTGCCTACCTTGTGTTTTTTCCCCTACTTGATTGTTATAAACTAATTTTGTCCAACTAATTAAAAATTATTTAGTAAAATATAGGCTTAATTGCAGTTTTGGTCCCCCTATTTTCACCAACTCACGATTTTAGTCCCCCAAGAATTTTTTTCACAAATTTAGTCCCTCTATTTTCACCAACTCACGATTTTAGTCCCCCAAGAATTTTTTTGGCGAATTTAGTGCCCTCATTTTCTTAATTTGTAAAATCAAAGACCCCTACCCTATAATTTGGTGAAAATTGGCGCTGAGTTGTCAGTCACTTCACTTATCATACGTGGCTGACACGCTAGCTTGCTTTCTTGGAATTTAAACATAAATAATGTACCTTTGAATTTAGATTTTAAGCCTTTATTTAACATTTATTTTTATCTTCTGAAAATGAAAAACAAAAAGATATTAGAGAAAACAAAAATAATTTAATCTTTATTGTTTCTTTTATAGTATTTTTAATCTGTTAAACATTGAATAAAAAATAATAAAATATATATATCAAAATTAATTAAAAGAAAAAGCAACATTCGATGCCATCTTTGTTTATTTTCAGATTTAAATAGCCAAGCTCTTTTTTAGTTGTTTATTGCTTTATCCCATTGTTGCCAACATCTCATCTCATAGTCCATAGATCAAACCCAAATAATAAGAGAGGGAGAGCACCACAGCACTTCCGCCGCCCACGCCACCACCGTCAACCACCAAAACCTCTCTCTCCCTTTCGTTTTCTTCTTCCTTTTCTCCCTCTTCGCGTCACTCTCTCCTTTCTTTTATTCTTCTTCTTTCTGTCTCTAGAATTTTTCTTCTCTCTCTATTCTAATGTTGAGGAAACGGTGCATGAGAAATAGATGGGAAGAATTAGTGTTCGACAAATTTAGTCCTTATATGGTCCCTTTCTAATATCTATTTCATTTTTGGGTTTTTTTATTAATATCAGATTAATACTTATACCACCTGTTCTATTTATACAACTAATTTTTTTATTAATAACCCAGACCGTGAATTAACCCCCCCTTTCAGTCATACAACCCCGGTGCGTTTAACCTAAAAGCCCAGATTCGTAGTTACACCATCAGATTTTAGTAACGCAACCCCATAAGTCTACACTCATAGTTACACCCCCGTATTTTAGTAATACAACCCCATTTCTTATTTTTTTTTTTAACTCAGTCGATGGTTGCACACCCTATGTTCATTTTTGCCACCCATCTTGTCTTTTTCCTTTTTTCTGTTTCTTTTAAAACATTCCTTTTTGTTCTATGTTATTTTTAAATATATATAATAAAGTTTCCTTTTGACTAACTTTTCTTCTCAAATAGGGATTAAGTCAATTGCACAATCGGAATAACCTGCGTTCTAGGACAAATGAGCTGTACAGCTCAAAAGTCCTAAAACCCCTATAAAAATAAATAATTTAAAAACAAACAAAAAAACATATAAGTTGCCCTTTGAACAAAATCCCAATTTTCAAAATTGTAGGGGTTAAGTCGGTTGTACAACCGGATTAATCTGCGTTTTTGGATTACTGAGTTGTACATCTCAAGAGTCCTAAAATCCCATAAAAACAATAAAGAGATATTAATTAAAAAAATACCAAAACATAACGTTTTTCTATCCAAGAACTACGTAGCCTTTGAATTCTCTATCGCACCGAGAGATACATAAGAGCGGGGGCACGCCTCCGTCAAGTGCAAAAATAAATAATTTTTATTAGATCTTTTTCAATTCATTTCATATTTCATAATAAAAGGGAAATAAGTATTTCCAAAATTAATATAGTTCTGCACAACTATTCTGAGGTAACATTTTTCGAAAGGATCTCGTGGGGTGGTAATACCTTCCCCATGCATAATCGACTCTCGAACCCAAAATCTGGTTTTCGAGGTTATTTTCTTTTTCAAAGGGATTTTTCAATGTTTTCTCTAAAAATTAAATATTGGTGGAGACTTTATTGAACGCGAGGAATTGTTGCGTTAAAAACACACTTAGAGCAAGTGTACTCTCTGGCAGAAGTAGTATAAAAGATTATCGTCTCCACAGGGATTAATTAACAAGTACCAAACTAGTCGAGATTATATATTGTTTAGACGAACAAATAATTTGGATGTTATAGAAACAAAATAAAAAGAAATAAATAGCAAGAATCAATACAAGATATAAAAATTGGAGAGAGGTCTAGGGTCACGGTTTCACTTGCAAGCTTCGATTCCCCTATGTCTAATTCCTAATTTAGTTCCTTTATTTTATTTACTTACCAATCCATTTACCAAAGCTATTAATCCTTTTGGTCATTCGTGATTAATATTCTTTTTCCTAAATTAATCATTGTTTGGTCATGCAAGAAGTTTAAGTCAAGAAAAGCATAAAGAGCAAAAATGTTGAATGATCGGAAGACTAAATTAAGGTTTGGACATGCAATAATTATAGCCCCAATTATCCTATAGGTCCATGGTGTGTGAAAAGGTGATGTGAAAGTATACACAGTCGCAACAAGTAATAAAGTGAAAGTAGAGTATCGGTCCCAAAGGGATTGGATTAATTTACAAGTTTAAAATGGTAGTTTTAACTAATGAGAAACAAATTAACAAAATAAAATAAAATATTATCAATGGTGTGAGAAAACAGAATTTAATATAAGCTAAGTAAATGTAAGTTGTATTACAAATGAGAAGGAAGGTAGTTGGAATACTCTCCACTAAGTAAGTCACTTTTGACAGCATTATGTTGCATATGATGCTCCAGCAATGGATGCTGCAACAACTGATGCTCATGCAATGGATGTTGTAGTAATTGATGTGTGCTTTTCAGCAACGTCAGGGTTTCATTACAAGTCTTTTGTCTAAGCTTTAATTAAGTTCACCCCTGTATCTGAAGTACCCACAGAATGGACTATGCTATCCTATGTCTAGGTTTTAGCATGGAATTACAAAGTTTCTTTTGTTAAAACACTTACCCACATTAGTTCTTGAGTTCCAATTATAAACCCCGTCTGAATTTATAATTTGCATTCACTTTTAGCTGGCCACTTCTAAATATGAATATGAAAGAGTTATCATGCAAGAACTAAATTGCAAACATCTAGTTAAAAGTTCATTACAAAGTTTATGGCATCCAACTACAAAAGACTTTAGCTCATGCTTGAGATTACTAAGGACATAGAAACTGATGTTGTAAACATGTTCATATTACTGAAAAACACAAAGGAAAAGAAATAGAGTAGAAGATACACAGTTTAGTTTCCTTCGCATAAATCGTCCCAGTAATTGCTCCAGTAATGCCGCACAAATGCTTGATGCGCCAGCAATCTTTCAGCATAGTGTAATTGTGGAAGTAGAGAGAGAAGGTGTCACGTTCTTCTCTCTCTCTTTCCTTCCAAACCAATTATAATGATGATTTTCTTGCGTGAATTCTGGTCTACTCGTAAATGAGAAGGTGAAGGGTATTTATAGGCTCCTTGAGAGAGGTTTTTTCATGGTTGGGTTTACTTGGAGAAGAAGTTGATCTCTTTATCCATGTGCCTCAAAAAGTAGATTTGACATTTGCTTTATTAAAGAGAAGAGGTCCTATAGTGAATTAACAAGTGTCCTCAAAAGGTGGCTCCCTTGAGTGAGGTTTCTTCATGGTTGGGTTTCCTAAGGTTGGAGTAATTTCCCACTCGTAATGCTGGATCATTTCAGTCTGCCATGGATGCTGGGGCATTGATTGCTGGAGCATTTCCATTAACTCTAAGAATTTACCTAATTGTCTGTCTTCATGGATCTTCTCCAGCCTTTGAGGAAAAGGAGGACGAGGGTATTCTTGAACCAACTTTGGTGATGGTCCTACTATAGCATTGGATGCTCCAGCATTGGATGATCCTCCATTTGTTGCTCCAGCATTTGTTGCTGCAACATCAGTTGTTTTTTCTTTTCTTTTCTTTTTTTTTTTTTTTTACTTTTTTTACTTTTTTTTCATTTTTTTCATTTTTTTCCTTACCTTCACTTCTGTATCATATGGCTTTGTTAAATCTTTTCCACATCTCAAAGATATAGCATTGACCTTCTCCTTCCCAAGAGTTTGTGAAATTGAAGCTTCTGTGGTGGATGGTAATGATCCACTTGGTCTTTGGTAAAGAGCAGTGCCTAATTGTCGAACCTGATTTTCCAAGATCCTGATGGCAGCACCATGAGTTTGGATTGAGATTTTTGTATCACTCATAAATGCTCTTGTATCATTCATAAATGCTCTAGTATCACTTATCAATGCTTTCATAAGAGATTCCAAGGAGTTTTCCGTTTTAGGTGCAGATGGTCTTTGGACATGTTGAGCAGGGAATACTTATGGTGTGGGAGGTGCTGCAACAGCAGCTGTTGTGGCTGCATTGTTGCTCCAATTGAAATTTGAATGGTTTCTCCACTCAGGATTGTAGGTATTTGAGAAAGGATTGTTATTATTGTTGTACCCTTCATAGTTGACAAAGATAGAGTTGTTGTGACATTCTTCATACAAGTGTCTTCCTCCACAGTATACACAATTAGTTGTTTCAAGAGGAACTTGCTCAATGACAACTGCTGTGGTCTCTAGGGATGCTGCAGCATTGGATGCAGTAGCATTAGGCATGCTGAGACTTTTAACCGCGTTGGTGAGAGATGTTATTTGATCAG
This sequence comes from Astragalus glycyphyllos, assembly GCA_963573325.1. Taxonomy (NCBI): domain Eukaryota; kingdom Viridiplantae; phylum Streptophyta; class Magnoliopsida; order Fabales; family Fabaceae; genus Astragalus; species Astragalus glycyphyllos. The sequence goes on from OY754309.1 coordinate 15,182,214, forward strand.
ATAGAGCTTTTACTTCGTTGATTTCATGCACCCCAGCTATTTTCTTTTGAGCATTGACCCTTTCTGTGGGCCACTGGTAGCTGTTTGTTGCAATATTCTCTATAAGCTCACAACAACAGTTGAGGCATCAAGCATGAGTATGGTTTGTGGTTCCAAACCATTATAAAATATTTCCATTTGGACAACAACAGGAATTCCATGGTAGAGACAATTTCTCAACAATTCTTTCCATCTTTTCCATGTTTCAAACAGTGACTCAATTTTTTTTGTTTAAAAATAGTGATATCATTTCTCATCCTGGCATTTTTGATAGGTGGAAAATATTTTGCTAAAATTTTTTAAGCCATCTCCTTCCAAGTAGTGATAGAGTTAGGCTCTAGAGAGTTCAACCAAGCCTTAGCTCTGTCCTCCAAGGAAATGGAAAAAATTTCAATCTAAAAGCATATTCACTAACACCAAGAATGATAAAATTGCTACACACTTCTTAAAATTGTTTTAAGTGCAAACAAGAATCCTCATGAGGAGAACCACTAAGTTGGTGTACTGTTTGAAGCATTTGGAACATCATGGGTTTGAACTCATAATGTGTTGCAGAGATTTTAGGCCTAACTATGCAAGGTTGCATGATTTGAGGATCAAACATAGCATAATTTCTCATTGACCTATCTCTGTCATTTAACATACCTATTGCTCCCATGTGGATGAATTGTTGTCTGTAATCATCTTCCGAATTATGCATTGATCCAGAAAAATCTGTTATAGGTCCTCTGTCAGTACCATGTTCAGAGATTGTGTATCTGCAACTGCTTCTGTTTCTTTGTGGTCTTTGAATGCTCTTCAACCATCTAAGTCTCCTTTCTATCTCAGGGTCTAACAGGGACCTGTGCATAAAAAGGCTAAATACAAGAAAAGAGTCAAAGTAAAATGATCACTAATTTTCTACTAATCTAAACTATAAAATTAATGGCAATCCCTGGTAACACTACAACAGATTTGGGGATGGGCAGCATTTTTTTTTAGCCATGGGCAGCGTTTCTGGGCGCTGCTAAATTTGGCGCTGGTGATTCCTCCCCCAAAAATGGGCAGCGTTTGAGAAGCGCTGCTCATTAATAGCCATAGGCAGCGTTTGAAAGGAGAAGCGCTGCTCATTCACCTAGCGCGTTTAGCAATGGGCAGCGTTTGCTAAGGGGAAGTGCTGCCCATTTCTAAACGCGCAAGGTGAATGAGCAGCGCTTGGTGGGAGAAGCGCTGCCCATTCACCTAGCGCGTATAGCAATGGGCAGCGCTTGGTAAAGGAAAGCGCTGCCCATTGCTGGTGAATGAGCAGCGCTTCTCCCACCAAGCGCTGCTCATTCACCTAGCACGTTTAGCAATGGGCAGCGCTTCCCTTTACCAAGCGCTGCCCATTGCTATACGCACTAGGTGAATGGGCAGCGCTTCTCACACCAAGCGCTGCCCATTGTTTAATTTTTTTTTCCTTTTTTCCTTGTTTTTTTTTGTATTTTCCTTTTTACATTTGATAATTTCCTAGTCATATACAGCCAATTAATACCAATCCAATCCATTATATACTAACAACATATATATATATATATATATATATATATATATATAAACTAGTTATATATCCCAATGCACCAATATGATCACAAACCAAAACAAACTAGCTAACAAGTTATTATATGTATCCAAAACTTAGCAACTTACAATATTAACAAATTAATATGTATCCAAATCAAACTCTCTAATAATATGTATCCAAAACAAGCAAGATACTTACAATCTGTATCTAAATTAAAACAAGTTAGCAACTTACATATGCATGAACCAATTCATATGCATGTATCCAAAATTAGCAAGCTATTTACAATATGTATCTAAATTAAAACAAGTTAGCAACTTACATATGCATGAACCAATTCATATGCATGTATCCAAATAAAACTCTAACAATTTAATTACAAAATTACAATCTATCTAAAATCAAAAGAATTGCGAGACATAATGGCACCACTCTCCTCTAAGCTCATCAATCTGTGCAGTAGAGTATGTCTTCCACCGACAATCGGGAAAATACTGAAATTATATAATTAAATAAAATTAGAATTGAAATATATGGTTAAATCTAAATAAAAAAGAGTTTTGTAAAGATACCTGTCTGGGGATAACCATTTGGTTGTGGGTAATAATTTCCTTCATAAATCTCATTACGTAATACCCACAATCATTGTTATTTGGTTGTTTCGGACACCACAAAACAAAAGATTAGTTAATTGTTAAATTTAATTTAATACATTTTTTTGACAACAATAATGTAAATAAATATATGAGAAGATTGATTACAAACTTACCACTATTGGCACCCATTTTGTCTGTGATTGTTCCAATCCCCAATATTCCTTCAAACAACTGAACACAATTGGATATACCTATATTATTAAAAATACATATAGTTAACAACTAAAACAAAGAAATATGCAGAGTGATCGAAATACACACACCTATTAAATATGATAACCAAGTTTGGGTGAGTGTTGAAATGACCATGCACAGAATCAATGTAGTACACCGTATCTGTCTTAGGATTTATTGCAAGCAAAATCCAATGATCCCTACAAATTAAAACTTTGAATAAGTAATTGACTAGTATTTAAAAAATGCATGTTATATAAGAATAGATTAAATCTCTCACCCTACGAGACACGGTGCCAAAAACATGGTATCGACGCCTCTATGTTGAGCATCCGATAAGCGTCGAGTGATACAATTTGTAACATCTGTCTTGTTTTGTTCCACAAGGTCGTTATAATTAGACAGATCCTCCCTGACATTACGGAGGTGTGTACTATCCGGACACAAGAACACATATCTCTGTGTCAGTTCCGAAGGGACCAAAATGTTATGATACAAGCACCTACAATTAGAGGTATATGTATATACAAATTAAATTAACGATATAATAAAATAAACTCAATGATGTTAAACAATAAATTACATACGTACCTGATATATGCTCTAATACAAACACTGGTTGCCCAATTCATCTGACATAAATCATTAATATCCTGTTTTGGGATTATCAATAGTTGATCGGGATTTCCAAAAATGCTGTCATCCATCTCCAATACAAGCAGGGTTTCATCATCCATCTTGAATTGTGCATGCATTTCGGTATACAAAATAATCCTAGAATCATCAATGGAAGAGGCGGAGGGCTGACACACTATTGGAGGAGGGGCTGGCTGAGTCACTTTTGGAGGGGCGGGCTGAGTCACTTTTGGAGCAAGGGAGGACCGAGTCACTTTTCGAGGAGGGGCGGGCTGAGTCACTTTTCCTAGTATTTATTTATAATAAAATCCTGATAAGAGAACTTAAAAACCTATTATAGGTGACAAACAACAAACAATTCGCATATTTAGGCATATTTGATTTTACTTTGCTAGTTTCATTCACCACACATATACAAGTTTGCATAACTTATATTCTTGTTCAAGTATAAAATATATAATATAAAAAAAGGTGATCTATTTCTAAAAAATAGTAATAGAAGAGCAAAACCTACATATCAATACAATATCTATGAAGAAATAAATCATCATGGTTCAATCAAAACAGTTATTAGCAATTGATTTTTAGAACCATTGTTGTTGCCAAGACTAAACTTCATCACAAGTTAGGTATCAATCTTTCATTTCAAGCACAACTAAAAGAAAAGGAACACATAAAATAAATAAGAGAGGCAATTTCAGTTTTAAATAAATAAATAGTCACTCTAGTTTTAAACAACAAAAGTACCTGAACAAATGGAAGCAACAATGAACTCCAACCTAGGCGAACCACGCACTAGCAAATAAACCGAACTCTCGAACAACGAATGCAAAGCTCCAACAAAACGAACTCGCAAAACCTAACAACAATTCACATATTCAGCAACAATCCTCAATTTCTCATGTTTAGAAATACATCACAGGTATCCCTTAACCTAGAACAACATTCAATTAACATGCATTTCACTAAATATCTCAAATTTATAAATACAACACAAGAATACCTTAACCTAGAGCAACATTAAATTAACAAGCATTTCATTTGGACATTTCAACAAACACTACACCTACATTTCCCCTCAAGTTTAGAAACACTTCACCCTTTCAAAGAACCAATAAACAAGCGTTAAGTTTGAATCATTTAACCTAAGGTTTCAATGCCATTAAAATAACTAGAACAACAAGCAATCCTAAATATCTCAAATTTATAAAATCCCTTAACCTAGAGCAACATTAAAAAAGCATTTCATTTGGACATTTCAACAAACACTACACCCACATTTTCCCCCAAGTTTAGAAACACCATTTCAAAGAACCAATCGTCAAGCATCAACTTTCAATCATCTAACCAAAGGTACCAATGCCATTAAATATCTCAAATTTATAAAATCCCTTAACCTAGAGCAACATTAAATTAACAAGCATTTCATTTGGACATTTCAACAAACACTACACCTACATTTTCCCTCATATTTAAAAACACCATTTCAAAGAACCAATCATCAAGCATTAAATTTCAATCATCTAACCTAAGTTACCAATGCCATTAAAATAATTAGAACAACATGTAATAATACTAACCTTAGTGAAAGAGAAACGAAAATGGGGAAGAAATGAGCTTCCAAGTACGAATCGAAATCCTTTGCGAAAATGGAGAAATATGGAAGAGAAACGAAAATGGGATGAAATGAGCTTTGGAGAAACGAAAATGAGAGCCACGAGGGAGAGTGAGAACGGAAATGAGGGTGAGAACAAAAATGGTGAGCTAGAGTGTGAGAGTGAGCGCGAGAGAGAAGAGAGAAAGAGAGACGTTGTGCGTGATACCCGTTGAGAAGAGGAAAATAACGAAATAAAAAAAGAGCAATGGCCAGCGTTTTAGCAAGAAGCGCTACCCATTGCCTAGCGCTTTTTAACAATAGCCAGCGCTTCCTTATAGGCGCTACCTATTGGCCTTGCGCGTTTAAGCAATAGCCAGCGCTTCAGTATAAGCGCTACCTTTGGCCTTGCGCTTTTTTGCAATAGCCAGCGCTTCCAATACAGGCGCTACCTATTGGCCTTGCGCGTTTAAGCAATAGCCAGCGCTTCAGTATAAGCGCTACCTTTGGCCTTGCGCTTTTTTGCAATAGCCAGCGCTTCCAAATATAGGCGTTACCTATTGGCCTTGCATGTTTAAGCAATACCCAGCGCTTTCAATATAAACGCTGCCTATCCCTTTGACCGTTTCCCCTTACCTAGCGCTTTTTAATAAACGCTGCTTAAGGTAGCGCCTATTTTTCCTAATTCTGACGTAGTGTAACGACGCCAAAAACTTGGTGTGCGAAAAGGTGATGTGCAAGTATACATAGTCGCAACAAGTAATAAAGTGAAAGTAGAGTATCGTTCCCACAGGGATTGGATTAATTTACAAGTTTAAAATGGTAGTTTTAACTAGTGAGAAACAAAGTAACAAAATAAAATAAAATATTATCAATGGTGTGAGAAAAGAGAATTTAATATAAGCTAAGTAAATGTAAGTTGTATTACAAATGAGAAGGAAGGTAGTTGGAATACTCTCCACTAAGTAAGTCACTTTTGACAGCATTATGTTGTATATGATGCTCCAGCAATGGATGCTGCAGCAATTGATGCTCCTACAATGGATGTTGTAGTAATTTATGCGTGCTTTTCAGAAACTAACGTCAGAGTTTCATTACAAGTCTTATGTCTAAGCTTTAAATAAGTTCATCCATGTATATAAAGTACCCACAGTATCACCCTATGGACTATGCTATCATATGTCTAGGTTTTAGCACGGAATTACATGCAAAGTTTCCTTTGTCATAACACTTACCCACATTAGTTCTTGAGTTCCAATTATAAATCATGTCTGAATTTATAATTTGCATTCATTTTCAGTTGGCCAATTCTAAATATAAATATGAAAGAGTTATCATGCAAGAGCTAAATTGCAAACATCAATATATAACATAAAACTAGTTAAAAGTTCATTTAAATGTTTATGATATCCAACTACAAAAGAGTTTAGCTCATGCTTGAGATTACTAAGGACATAGAAACTTATGTTGTAAACATGTTCATATTACTGAGAAACACAAAGGAAAAGAAATAAAGTAAAAGATACACAGTTTAGTTTCCTTCGCATAAATCAGCCCAGTAATTGCTCCAGCAATGCGTCACAAATGCTTGGAGTAATTTCCCACTCGTAATGCTGGAGCATTTCAATCTGCCATGAATGCTGGGGCATTGATTGCTGGGGCATTGATTGCTGGGGCATCTAATGGCGTAGCATTGAACAAACACATTAAAATATAATATGGGCACCAAAAGTGCCAAATGATCACAAATCAGTTTCTAACCCTCTTTTACTCTAAACAACACATATTAACTAATTTAACAACAATATCACTTAGAAACTCACATTGATTTAAGTCTAAAACATATAAATAACTATATAAATAAGAGTTATCAGCCCACCAACTAATTGCAGTACGATCGCTGATCAACTAATTGATTATGAACATGAAAAGGGTAGCTAATCCTAATTATGTAATAAAATTAATAGGACAATATTAATTGAAATAAAAATTGGAATTCAAATATGAAAGTAGAACATAAAAGGTCTCTAATCATGCAAGCTTCACCTAAAATTAGAGACCTAACATCCAGAATGATTGTTAGTGGTAATCATTCTAAATTGGAGTCATAAATTACATAGATAAAAATAACCTGGAATAGGAGTATTGTTAGTGGTAATCATTCTGAATTTCTGTCTGACTATCACGAGGATCTCATTCGGAGTGTTCTCTTTTGTAATATCCCACACCTGTTAGTTACCTATCGTTGTCTAGCTCTAGAAGCCTTTTGTGAGGAATTATTAGAGCCACCCAAAAGAATTTCACAATATGACCTTTAAATCACTAGGATTTAGGTATAGCCGATTTAGGACACAAGGGAGCATCTTCTTTGTCACATCATTGTACCCAATAACATTGCATTCATGCATGTCTTATTATTCTAGGTCAAATGCACCATTTTCTAGATGATAAGAGAAAAAACTACAAAACCAAGACATCGTTCTTTTATTATTGCCTCTTAAATAATAAATATTTAAAATAATTATTTCTTTGCACATCTCACATAAGTATCAAACATTTTATTTATGCATCTTTTCACATTCGCACACCCATGAGTGCGGTCTTATACCGAGACCCGAGTGAAGCTTAAGATTAGTACGAGATTGTGTAGTTATGGCTTTCTGGACGTACATCCTGTTTGGTGGCACGAAAATCTCACTTAGAGTTTTATTCCTTTTGAGGATACTATCACTTCCAATAGTTTACCTATTGTTGGAATCAGTATTCTTAAATGGAATCCTTGGCTCTAGGACCATATCTAGAACTGTATGGAGGTATCCTTGGAGAGGTTCACATAGTAAAAATACTTTGATTTTTATGTAGAGCACTAGGAGCATGTTCTATAATTTTTTGTCTTAATTCTTTTATATAGCAAAAAGGTAAATAGCATCGTCGTGCTACACCAAAATAATCATAGCATTCATGCTTCATTTAGCTCTTATTATCATACTCATTCAAATACATCATTTCTATAAAAAAACAATAACATTATTCTTTCATCATTCATCATCCAATAAATCAAAAAAATGAGAGTTTGCATACATGTTGCATTGCCTCTTGAAAAATAAAAATTAGAATAGTTACATTAGGATTAAGTAATTACTTCTTCATGCATCCCATACTTATTTGAGAAAAAATTGATTTGATCAATCTTCCTTGGAAAAACTCGGTTCTGAATCACAAGCATGTTTAAATGTATTTGTAATTAAACTCAAGTCTTGTTAAGGCACTTAATGTCCAAAAAAGGAATTATAACTGTTAGCAACTCGTTCACAATTTTGTTAAAGAAAATCACGATAGAGCCCAAATGGTCTTTTTTGTTAACCGACGTGATTGTCAAAAAGAAATTATTCTATCATATCTTTAACTTATGTTAACTCTCTATGAAGCATTTGTATAATGAACTTGCATTACATTTGTATTTACTCTCGTTTGAGTCGATCAGTAACCCCATATTTGCATCTAGTCATTATTCTCCATCCATTTCAAGTCCCATCCCAACCACCCATAGAATCTTAGTCCCCTTAACAGTCCTTAATTGACTTTTTGGTTAGTTCCGAATTTCATCCTATGGGTAAAAATAGAAAAAAAAAAGCCTGTTAGGTTGAAAACCTGTAAGGGCAACGTAAGCAAAAATTAGGGCATAAAAAAATCCCATTGGGTTTAAAACTCGTAAAGATAACGTAAGTAAAAATTAGGGCGTAATAAAAGGAAAAGAGAAAATATTCATAACCTTAAATGATGTCCTGCAGTCAATCTTTTGACAAAATAAGCAATCATGATTTGAGATGAAGTTTGGCCATTTTTTTCATTCCCTAAAAAAAAATCAATTATCCTTTACTACCCACTTTGAGCCAAACAAAAACTTCTTTTTATCACTCTGTACAAGGATCCTTCCGCATTTAAAGATGGTGCTTTGCTTTTCTTTGCTTTACTCAGCTCGAAAGAAAGAAAACGCCAAAACGACAAAAAAAAAGAGAATAAGAATTCTCAACAAAAAAAAGAAAAAAGTCTGGAATAAATCTTTGAGCTGAATATCATGTCATGAAATGCACCACCCGATAAAAAGAGCCTTTGTCTCATAAACCCTAAAATACTTATTTGAGTCAAATCATCCCTTTTTTCATAAACCATTAACCACTAGGCACATTACACCATTGAATAAAAAGATCATTTGCCTCGATCGACCCACAAACACTTCATTGAGCCTTACTATCCATTCTTTCATAAACCATTAACCATTAGCCCTGTTACAGCCCTAAAAGTGCATTCTGATTAATGATTGATTGCTTTCAATTTCTTAAAGTTTTAATTCTAGGACAAAATAATTGTATTTATTATTTGCTCACAAAATAAAAGAAAAAAAAAAAGAAAAACCTCAAAAGGCTTGCACCCAAGGTTCATTAAGGACGAAATTTAGTGATCACTAACAAAGTGGAATTTCATCATACCAAAGACTAATTACTATCATGCGTGCAGGAATTTTCCAAGAAAAATGGGGCAGTCTATTCACTTGTGAAATCCACCTAAAATGTCCCTCCCATTCTACATCCACATCAATAAAGCCATACTTAGCAATTCCCTAACCTAGTATCCTAACTTTGGACCCTTTTATCGTCCTACTTAAATTGAGGCAACCCTGTTTTTTATAGATTGGAGCAATATCGTAACTGTTACCAAGTGGCTTCAGTCTCAAGAGGGGGGTGAATTGAGACTTTAAAAAACTTTTCCCCTTTTAACGACTTAGATTAATTTTTCGCGCAGGTTTATGGAACGAACGAATTAAAACATAAAACAATAAAGAGCACACGAGATTTTATACTGGTTCGGTCACCTCCCTGTGACCTACATCCAGTCCTCACAACCCTTTGTGAGAATTTTCACTATCAAATCAAAGCTTTCAACAGGGTGCTTTAAAACCCTTACAGACTCAGGCGCTCTTCACGTAGGATACCCCACCTTGTGCAAGAGCCCTCAAAAACAATTACAACAAGAGATGCCCCACCCTTGTTACAATCTAAAACCCTAGAGAGATACCCCACTCCCTACTACAACCAATTGACATACAAGAGATACCCCGCCCTTGTTACAGTCAAAACCCTAGAGAGATTCCCCACTCTCTAGTAAGTTGAGAATCGATTGTTTGCTTAAAAGAAATAAGAGAGAAATCGATATTGGTACTTAATGAAGTAAGTGGATAATCAATTGCTAGCTTCAAAACAGGTTGTGCTTCCAAAAACAAGTTGAAAATCGATTCTCTTCTTTAAACCTACAAGCTATTAATCGATTTTCTTCTCTTTAAAATAGAGAGCAAAATTGATTCTTTGCTTCAAATACACAAAGTCATCAATCGATTGTTTTCTTTCTAAAACAAGTTCTTTTAAAAAACAAATCATCAATCGATTCTTTGTTTCAAAACCAATAAGTCAAGAATCGATTGTTACCTTTAAACCAAGAGCCTTGAATCGATTCTTTTCTTCAAAAACCAAGTTCTTTTAAAACTATAAGTATATAATCGATTGCTTGCTTCCAAAACAAGTCCATAATCGATTTCTTGCTTCCAAAAACAAGTCAAGAATCGATTGCTAACATTCTTGCTTCCAAAAGCAAGACAACAATCGATTGTGTGCTTGTTATGAGTCTACAACAAGCTGACAATCCATTATATGCTTCCTTTTTCTCATTTCTCATGCAGTGGTCGATTATGTGCTTGTAATCATTTGTGCCTAACCTATTTAGCATGCTTTTATCAAGTGAAAACATATATGTTAGGTTTGCTTGTGTGAGTACTAGTGTGTTGATTGATTTGAGCCGATCCTCAAAAGCGGTTTACAATTCGTTCCTAAGACACGACCCAACTTCCTAGCGACTACCCTTGACACAGACTTACTTCTTGAGTTGGTTGTACCTTGGAGTTCCATTTGTCACTTCGACTTAGATTACTTCATCATCAAAACTTAACCTGCAACACAAGATATCCACAGTAACTTATGGGTTAGAGGGGTTCTTTGGCTTTTCACTCCATTCATACTCAACCACGTGCCACACCAATGTTGGGGAAAATCCCAACCCTTCATTCCATCCACACTACTAAGTGTTGTTGTCCTCCCGAAACAGCGACAAGCTAGTCATTTCCCATCATCTGAAGTCTAAATTGGGGGCAGTCACACATTTTCTAGACTGGGGCATGCTTATCTTTCATGAACCTGGACAATAACTATATCCATTACTTCACTCACATGCCATATTCACCCACCAAATACCCATATATCCTTAACCTCAATTCAACCGAATCATTCATTTGTGTTTGCACAATGACACATGCTAATTAAACAATGCTTCAAAGAGAGACAACACAAGTTAATAATGTGTTATCGACAATTTCCCAGTTAACTTCTTAGACCTAAGGAGCTTAGCCATCATGGATAATCACAACCGAATACAAAAATAACGTGAACGAATCTGCACATGTGGTCAAAGATTATTGTGTTTGCAAAAGTTTGAGTATAAATCAAAACTAATTTTTCCAAAGAATGATCAATATTAACAAAGTCTGTTTCTCACCAAACAATGTCCTTGTACATTTTTTTAAGATCAAATCTGAAAAAAAGATAAAAAAAATAATCACGCACATCTATTGCGAATTGTTTGAATCTTTGCATTACCAATAAATCATATCATAAAGCATTATGGCATGTATTGCACCTCGCATTACAGATAACCTCATTATTCCATCCATCCATTGCACATCATGCATTACAAACATAGCCTTTGTTGTCTCAATAGAGACACCAAATGGCGATTGTTCTTTTTATTAGATTAATGCACCGAGCGTTGATTCACATCACTTTCTGGTCACCCTATTGATCCTTCAAACCTAATACTGGTCCATGAAACAGACTCATTATGGTCCATAAATCAGACCTATGTTGGTGTGCAAGTCAGACCGATGTTTGTCCATGAATTTGATCACCTAGTTGATCCCTCAGACCTAATACTGGTCCATAAAACAGACCAATTGTGGTCCATAAATCAGACCAACGGCCATTGGTCCATAAACCATACCTATGTCAATCCATAAGTCTAACCGATGTTTGTCCATAATTTTGATCACCCTGTTGATCCGTCAGACTCCCAAAAGTCCTTAAGAGCCTCGGTGCTCCTTCAGATCCCCAGTGATCCTTCAGACCCCATTGGTCCTTCAGAGCCCAGTGCTCCTTCAGATCCTCAGCGATCCTTCTTTAGTCTGTTTTTAGTCAACCTTGTTTTCCCTACATTATCTATTTGGAAATTCTTCATACTCTGAAGCAAAATATAAACAAAGAGGGGCAGCTATTATACCCTAATTTTGTCCGACTAATTAAAAATTCTTTAGAAAAATAGAAAAAGCATCTTTGAATTTAGTTTTTAAGCCTTTTTTAACATTTATTTTCATCTTATGAAAATAAAAAAGACAAATAGATAATAGAGAAAAAAATAATTTAATCTTTTATTGTTCCTTTTATATTATTACAATTTGTTATACATTTGTTAACACCCAAAAATAATTAAGTCGAAGACCGAAGGCTGAGGAAAAGGGAAAGAGAGAAGTAGAGTGTTAAGGTAAGCCACATAACTAAAATCCGAAGGGTACTTGCTGACAGAGTGAATCCAAAAGAGGTCTTCGGGGCACACTAAAAGACAAAACTCCCCGAGGAAGGGCTATGCCCGAGGGCCAATGAGCCAAGCCGAGGGAAGGTAAAAGCCTTAGCCTATAGAGTGCCAAGGCCGAGGTGACTCAGGTGCCTAAGCTACTACCCAGGGGCGAAGGATAGCTGAGTGGTTGAGTGGCCGAGGCAAGGCAGGCTTTGCTTGGAAGGATAGATAGACACCACACGATGAGCATTGATCAAGCAGTCGTACGCGGGTAAAAATAATTATAAAGATATAAAATATAGTACAAGGAAGTTAAGTCTCACAAGGACCTCTAAATACTGAAATTACCAAAATCAGGAACCAAAGTAAACAATAAAAAAGGGGGTTTTAAAGAAATGAGTTTGATGTTTAATGAAGAAAAACAATTAAAGATAGATAATCAATCCATTGGTTTCAGGTGCGTTTCTTGGATTTATCATCGGTTCTAAAATAAAGATTCGTGCAAGGTTTGATAATTCTTGATTGATCATAAACTAAGTGAACAAGGGCCAGTCAGTTTATACGAATTCACAATGTTTTAAAGCAAGCGTCAAAACAGTGTGTTCAATCAATCGTGATAGCGAACAAGTGCCAGTATCACAATTAACATCATAACTGAATTCTATCAATCCTATAAACAAGCGTCATAGACTCTATCAATTCCTTTCCAAACTAAATTAAACAAGCGATAAAATAGTTTGTATAATGAAAGTTTCAAAACAGAATCATGATAAAGTGATTAAGCAAAACCGAATCATAAAACGAATCACATAAGCAAATAGCAGAGTTTGAGTAATTAAGCAAAACACAAACCGAATTTGCAGCAAGTATTACAAAGATGAAATTAATAGAGAAAGAATTAAAACCATAAAAATGAAATAAACATTAAGCACTGAACCTCAAAATCCTTACAAGCAACAGCCTTCACCAATAGATTGATCTTGGGCCTTAAGTTTCCATGGAAGTTAAGGCACAAAACGTAAGATTAAAAATAGGAATTCGTAAGAGAGCCAAGACGACTTTGAAAACTGTATTTATCTTAGAGAAAACGAAAAAACCTAAATCCCTAAATAGGTAACTAGATAGAAGCCCGTAAACAAATTGAAATTCGGCCCAAAACCCGTTTTACAAAGTACTGCTTTGGTATTTCCCAGTTTTGACCTTCCAGACTTCAGAATTGGGTTTCGAGCTCACCACCAGAATTGTAGCTCTGTTCCTTAGCTTTCCAACGCATTCTCGCACCCCTCAATCGAATAATTACAACCAAAGTTATGGTTTACAGAGTAGACAGGGGTCAATATATGCAATAAAAACAAGAATTAAATATTAGCTACAAAGCACAATTAAAATCACCAAGTGAAAAGCTATAAAAAGTGCATTACAATGCACTGATCAAACATTTACCCCACTAACCGTGCTAGTGGGATCGTAGGTAGTTATTCCGCCCCTTTTTAGGCTTAGGAAGCAATGAGAGCCGTTGATCTTAGATTGATCCAACGACAGGCAAGTGTTGGCTAGCATAGTGGCCAATGAGGGCCTGTGTAGATATATAGCAAACAGAGTAAATGTACAGAGACATCCAAATCAATCAAACTCTAGCTACGTATATTTCAATTTATCTTCTTTTTACTGCACTTTATCTTTACTTTATGCATTAGGTCAGAAGTATAATCCAACCGTCGCGTCCCATTCACACAACCTGTCCCTTTCTAGAGGAGTCAGGATACCGACAGTCGAGGAGCAGAGTTCCCTCCTCAGTGCGATTGCTTGAAGAACATAGGAATGAAAGACAGTCCAAACCTCTGGCTGACTCCACGACCAAGACCTAAGAGTTTGATGACAAAAATGATTGGCACGCCCAATGGAACAAGAACGGTGAGCCAACGATTCCGTTTGATTCACTTGGACTGGATTATAGTTGGTGTATGCACCTAAGCTCTGGCAGGAACCTAAGTATGGAGCCACCATCGGCATCAAAAAAGGGAACTGCTCCTAAAACGAAAAACACTAAGCCAGTGAGTGCTTCGGGAACAACCCCTCTTGAGATAAATGCTGAGTCTAAGGACGGTTCCCCTCAAAACTGTTAGGAACCTATGGTGATGTCCACGTCATTTATCCGACAGCAAATCGACATGGGGATACACGACGTAATGTACCAACTGTCCCACCAATTGGCTAGTTAAACCAATGGTGCACAATGAAGTGCAAAAGGCCAAGGAAGTGGAACGGAGGCGTGCTACACAAGACAGTAGCACCTTGAATTATGGTTTTCCCGGCCAATCACAGGGAGGACAACCTTCTTCTATGGGAGGCATGCATCAGACTTTGCCATGCAACAACCCTATCGGACCTCAGCAGGAACCCTCTTATAAACCAATGGGAGGCGTGCAACAGTGTCCACCGAGTGGGAGCGTGACTGGACCTCAGCAGGCGTACTTTCATCAGGTAAATCCTACTCTTGTAATTGCTCAGCCTGCTGCTTTTGCCACTACCAACACTTGGGGGCAGTTTTTTGCGAATGTCACTAACACGACTTCTCTTCCGTAGGGGCAAGTGCATTTGGCCAGAAGGCTTCCTGAGGCAGCAAGCTTGGTGGGTCCGCCGTAAGGATCGTCCTATGGATGTACTGCCATGACTAACTACCCGGCTTACGCAGGCGGGCAATCCTTCGCCCCGGAATCAGAGAATGGCAGGATAGGTGGGTATTGCCCGAGTCAGCAGTCATGGGTCCAGAGCCCACCTGGCTCGACAAACCTACCTCCTAGTCAGCCGTACCCTGGAGCACTCACTACCTACCTGGTGGGTTCCTATTACAGACACATATGAGTGATGGCCCAATTGAGCAGCCATGGAATCAACTTCCACCTCACCGAGGCACGCAGGCATCTGTACTAGGAACCGGCCTTGTTAACTAGGCCCAAGTGGTGCCTGGGCAGCCATGGACAGATGCTCCACCTTAGGTACTACCGCAGCCAGGGGTGCAAGGTCCCCCAGATACACTATGGCGACCAACGCCTCCACCTGAAAGACCTTCGGGGCCCTAACTCCTGGACCCTACTATGATAGTAGACACCATCAAGAAGTTCTTTGGTGTTGAGTTGAAACTGCTCGACCGTCCAGTGTACAGGAAGACTTACCCCCGAGCGGGTGGATAGGTTGGTGCCTCAACCCATAGGATGGAGCCCATCGGCCGATTCACGGCCCAATTTGGGGAAAGAAACAAGAACGAGTACAACAAGTTGCAACTGTTCCCCTTGTCATTGACCGGAACTACCTTCTCATGGTACTCCTCTCTCCCACCTGATTCAAGACAGACCTAGGCAGACATGGAAAGGTGCTTTCATGATTGATTTTATTGGCCACAGCCCAAATTTACCCGGTCGATCTCATGAATTTACGGCAGAAGGTGGATGAGGCTGTGACAGACTTCATTGAAAAATTCAGAAAGATGGCCGAAAAATGTTCATGACCTTTTCCAGAATCTCAACTTATTTCCATGGCTATCTCTGGAATGCACCCTCAATTGAAGAAGAAGCTTGTTGGACAAGCTTGTACTGACCTCAGTGACTTGGCTTCTAGGGCAATTCAAATTGAACAATTCATACAAGAAAGAGAGAGGAAGAGAGCTACTAGGTCGAGGACCTCCAATAGTGTCAGTAGTGGATGCAGCCGAGGACTCGGACTATGATGAATCAGCCGATTACACGGCAAACATCTTGGTGGCCGAGATAGTTAAGGGAAAGGCCTACCTCTGTCCTGATCTAAAACCTGCCAAGGGAAAAGAGAAAGACGAAGAAAAGATTGAATAGTCCTTTGACATCTCTAAGGCAGACCAGATCTTCGACTACCTCCTCAAAGACAAGCAAGCCAAACTCCTTGGCGGCCATAAGATACCTCCTCCTGCAGAGATAAAGGAGAAGAAGTACTGCAAGTGGCATAATTCTTTTAATCACGCTACTTCCAACTGCATTATCTTCCGCGGAGCTATTCAAGAAGCCATTAGAAAAGGAAGGTTCAAACTGGCTGACAAAGGGGCGTCAGAGATGATCGTCAACACTAACCCTTTTCCCAGCATGAATATTAATATGGTCTCCTTTTTGGGGAGTGACCGAGGGAAAGGGAAGAAAACGTATGTGTGGGTACCCAAACAGGAAGTCTCCCCAGAGAGGAAGGCGTTTGTGTTTGACCGTGTGGGTTCACCCTCTAGAGGATCCACAGTAGGAGAACGTATGGCCCTCTTACAAGAGCAATTGAAGCTAGGGGCACCGAGTCAGCCTCAACGAACCTAGAAGAGGCTTCCAAAGCTAGGGAAACTTGTCCACGACCTCAGGGAGTTACATTTGTCCAAACTCAACTCTGAGAAACACGTGCCTAAGCTTGGAGATTTGAGGGAAAGACTCCGACGCGTCCCACTTGGGGGGCACGGTAGGCCAGTCGATGATCCCATTGGACAGGCCACCATGCCAACCTCGGGGGAAGAGGCCCATCCCAAAGAGGAAAGGAGAATAGCACAGGTCACTGTGGCTCATGATTCAACCTCAGTGGATATTACGGTGTTGAATGACCGCGAGGTGAGAGCCACTAGAACTGTAAGGCCACCCTCAAAGGTACCACGGGATCAATGGATGACACAGGCAGCCATAGAAATGGTAGCACCTAAAGTGGCCTCACTGAGGCGGTAATAAAGTGCCTCTACGGACCTCATAGTCTTAAATAACCCCAGTCAGTCAATTAACCTCAGGTCGAAGGAACCATGACAGAGCATGAGCTTGAGGAAGATGACCTCCTGAGGGAAGAAGAAGAGAACCCCTTTGTTCCATTAGACTTTGATGGAAACTCCATCACGGAGTCAGTACTGGATGACTTAATGGATGGAACAGATGGAGAATTCTGTGCCGACAGAGAAATGGTGGGTATTTTCCCACCTGAATTCTGGAGAACTAAGGATCAGCCAAAAGCCCTCGAAGGAGATGTTTTCGCCGAGGAAGCCGAATGGGCAGCCTTGACTAAAGCTGAAGGACCAGTCATGGAGGGTATGTTGTTTGAAAAGCCAACGGCAGACATCACCAGGCACCTGAAACTGTTGTACATTAAAGCTCACCTGAATGGGAAGCTGTTTAATCTTGTCTTCGTGGATGGCGATGCTATGGTGAATATCATGCCGCTGGCCTCAATGAAGAAACTCGGGAAGAACGCCGATGACCTTATTCCAACTACTATGACCATGACCAGTTTCATGGGCCACCCATCTCCTGCATTAGGAGTGTTGGTGGCCGATGTGATGGTTGGGTCTAAAGTCACTCGCTCAACCTTCTTCGTCACTGAAGGGAAGCATTCATACGCAGTAATATTGGGTAGAGATTGGATTCACACCAGTGAGTGTGTCCCTTCCACCTTGCACCAAAAGTTAATGATATGGATAGGAGATAAGGTGGAGATAGTGGAAGCTGACCCTAATCCTTTCCCTGCCGAGGTGAAAATGTTTGAAGCTGATAAAGCCCAATTTAGTGCATTTTTAGAGATAATATATAAATTGTTGACTTAATTTGCTCTTTATTTTGTAGAAAAGAAGGAAATGTGAAAAAGAATAAGAACTCAATTTAGAGCCACTTAAATGTAGTGTATATATATATGGTTAACAAATAAAAGAAAGCATGTCCAAGCCCATTAATGCAAGAAGGCCCACAACAATAAAAAGAAGAAGATCCTCTTGGTGATTTCAATTGAAAGTGATGCACATGAGACATGAGAGAAAGAAAGAGGCATGGAGTGGATAGCAAGCAACAAATATTTAGGAAGGTTCTGAATCCTAATATTTAGGGATGGAGATAAAAAGGTGCTCTTGCAATTAAAAGAGAAAGCAATCTGACGTGAGGAAAAAGGAATAACACACTACCCTAGCTTGGAGATAAAGAAAAGGAACTAATATAAAAGGAGGGCTTCACTTGTGAATGGGGGAGAGCCGCATAGACTAGCACTAAAATTCCAAACGAGGTACGCAGACAGGGGAGAAGAAAAAGAAGATTTTGGGTACCGTTCTTGACAACGTGAGAGCTCTGGAGAAGAAAAAGGAGACTAAATATTGAAGACCCGAAATTTCTCTATTCCGGGTTATTTTTATATTTGCAATTTACCACTTCTAATTTTATTTTATTGTTCTTGATAACTATGGGTACCTAAATCCTCTTCTACAGAAATTTTTGGTCTTCAATATTTATAAAATTAGAAGTCATAAATTACAAATATAAAAATAACCCGAAATAGAGAAATTTCTTGTCTTCAATATTTAGTCTCCTTTTTCTGCTCCAGAGCTCTCTCACATTTTCAAGAATGGTATACAAAATCTTCTTTTCCTTCTCTCCTATCTGCGTACCTCGTTTGGGATTTTTGTGTTAGTCTATGCGACTCTCCCCCATTCACAAGTGAAGCCATCCTTTTATATTAGTTCTTTTTCCTTTCTCTCCAAGCTAGGGTAGTGTGTTATTTCTTTATCCTCAAGAAGTCAAGATTGCTTCCTCTTTTAATTTCAAGAGCACCTTTTTATCTCCATCCCTAAATATTAGGAATCAGATCCTTCCTAAATATTTGTTGCTTGCTATCCACTCCACGCCTCTTTCTTTCTCTCCAAGTAACGTGTGAATCACTTTCAATTTAAATCACCAAGAGGATCTTCTTCTTTTCATTGTCGTGGGTCTTCTTGCACTAATGGGCTTCGACTTACTTTCTTTTACTTGTTAGCCATATACATATATATATATATATATATATATATATATATATATATATATATATTACATTTAAGTGGATCTAAATTGAGTTTTTATTCTTTTTCATATTTCCTTCTTTTCTGCAAAATAAAGAGCAAATTAAGTCAACAATTTATATAATTAGTAATAATTGTTCTAAAAATGACCTAAAACTATCTCTAAAAATGCATTAAATTGGGGTTTATCTGAAGCTATGTTCTACCCCCCTCACTTGCGTCCTATTGCCATCCCTAGAAATTACGAGGAAGGTGGTATAGAATCATGTGTTTGGACTAAGAAGGGTTTTGAATTCAAATTGTTGGCCGATCAAACCCGAACCTCCCCATATAGAGCCCATTCAGAGGAGAATGCCCACGTTTGAGGCCCAAGACACCCTGGTGGAGGTAAATTTAGGGAGTGAGCATGAACCGAGGATGACAAAAACAAAGCTCGGGCGATCTTCGAGGCAAGGCCCCCGAGAACAAAGAAGGAGCTGCAGAGTTTGCTAAGCAAGATCAATTTCCTGAGGAGATTTATTGCCAACTCGACTAGGAAGATGAAAGCTTTCTCACCCTTGTTGAAGATAAAGAACACCGAGGAGATGATATGGGGAGCAAAACAGCAGGAGGCCTTCGATAAGATAGAGGCTACCTTAACCAACCCCCCCCGTCTTGGTACCTCCGCAGCCTGAGAAGCCTTTGAAGTTATATATTGTAGTCGAGGATCAAGCCATCGGCTGCTTGTTGCCCCAAGATGATGACAGTGGCACCGAACGTGCTATATACTATCTTAGTAGGATCCTTAATGATGCTGAAACTATATATTCTTCTTCTGAGAAGCTATGTTTGTCTTTATTCAATGCCTGTACAAAACTTGAATATTATCTTTTGCCTAAAGAAGTATTGGTTGTGAGGAAAGTTGATATCATCAGGTACCTTCTTAATAGGCCCGTCATACAGGGAAGACTTGTCAAGTGGGCCATTAAGTTAAACGCGTTTGCCCTGACCTACATGCCACTGAGAGCCGTTAAACGGCAAGCCTTGGCAGATTTCCTGGCTCAGCATCCATGTGTAGAAATAATTGATGCTCTAGTCGAATCTGTTAATTATTTGGGCCTAAAGCCTTGGGTCCTTATGTCTGATGGCTCGAGCACCCAGACGGGGGCAGGTGTTGGTGTAGTCATCACCAACCCTTGTGGTCAAACATGGAGGTTCACGTGCTAGATAGGGGATCAAGCCTCCAATAAACAAGTCTAGTATGAAGCCTTGATCATGAGACTTGACATCCTGGCTGCCATGAAGGCCCAGTACGTGGAGATAAGGGTGACTCCCAACTGGTAATCAAGCAGAGATCACTGGGGAGTACAAGTGCTATAATGCAAAGCTTAAACAGCTGAGAGCCTCGTCATGTGACTTATTGAAGTTATTTGCCGATGTTGTCATCATGTACGTCCCTAGGAATCCAAACCAGGAAGCAAATGACTTAGCCCAACAAGTCTCAGGTTACAAAGAGCGAGTGGTCGAAGTACTGCAACAAGATGCCTTGACCCACACCGAAGAGGAGCCTGCCAATGCTTGGATTTGAGTATTGACGAGGTACCTCCATAACCCAATGGCTGACACTGACTTTAAGGTCAAATAGAGGGCACTGGAGTATATCTTGATAGGGGACAACCTTTATAAGAGAAGCGCCAATGGGGTATTGTTACGATGCGATGGTCTCCTTGTTGTGGAAACTAGCCATTCTTTTGATTTTCAATATAGATTCTGGTTGTAACTTATATTTTTGTGATTTTGGATATAAAAAGAATGAATAATGGGTAAAGGGAGTGAAGAATTTCGGGGTTTTGGGATGGAGAGTTTAGGAACAGTTTTAAGACTAACGAGAATAATGAATTGTTGTTGAATTTGTGAAGAAGATGGTGTTTAGGTTAGGGGCGCCACCTTGGTCTAATCCAAGACAAGGATAAGCCTATGAGAGTGAGGATCACCACAAGAAAAGGAATTCTTGATAAAATCGAATAAACTGATCCAATCCAGAACCAAAGAGTATGAACTCAAAATCTTTGGTAAAGTCTTTTTTGGACTCTCTTTGACCTTGCCCTAGTCGTCGGACCTCCTAAGCTTTGAATGGCATCTTGGTGCTCCATGTCCTCATCATTCAATCCCTCTTGAGAATAATTCAACCTCGAATTGAAATCTTCAACACCTACATCAAAAGGAGACAAGTCAGCAACATTGAAAGTGGCACTAACATCATACTCACTGGGAAGGTCAACTTTATAAGCATTATCATTGACTTTGGCAATCACTTGAAAAGGGCCATCGCCCCGAGGCATTAACTTTGATTTCCTGTGTGATGGCAATCAAAAGAATGGCTAGTTTCCACAACAAGGAGACCATCGCATCGTAACAATACCCCATTGGCGCTTCTCTTATAAAGGTTGTCCCCTATCAAGATATACTTCAGTGCCCTCTATTTGACCTTAAAGTCAGTGTTAGCCATTGGGTTACGGAGGTACCTCGTCAGCCCCGAGGCATTATCATTAACCTGTTTACGCCCTTTGTTGGCACTTTTGGCATAACTTTCATTTTTCTTTTCAATTTGCAGTTTGATTTTCTCATGCAAACCTTTGACAAATTCAGCTTTGGCTTTTCCATCTTTATGCTTCAAAAGAGATGTGTTAGATAAAGGTAAAAGATCAAGAGGAGTTAAAGGATTATAACCATACTAAGGCATACAATTCCTTATCATAAGTTGAGAAGTTTAGGGCAACCCCTTTTAATTTTTCACTAAAATAAGTAATTGGGTGTCATTCTTGCATCAAAACAGCCCCAATTCAAACATTGGAAGCATCACACTCAACTTCAAAAGATTTTGAAAAGTTAGGCAACGCTAGAATTGGTGCTTGGGTGAGCTTTTCTTTAAGGTTAGAAATTTTTTTTTTCTTGTTTTACCCCCATTTAAAACCAACTTCTTTTTTAACAATTTCATTAAGAGGAGCCGCAATAGTACTAAAGTCCTTGACAAACCTCCTATAGAAACATGTTAAACCATGAAAACTTCTTACCTCAGTTGTACTTTTGTGAGTTGGCCACTCTTGTATTGCCTTCACCTTTGCTTCATCCACACGTACTCCATGAGAGCTTATGACAAAACCTAGAAAAATAACTTGATCCGTGCAAAATACACATTTTTCCAAGTTTGAGTAGAAACTTTCTTTTCTTAACACATTTAAAACAACCTTTAGATGAATGCAATGGTCCTCTAAATTTTTGCTATATATCAAGATATCATCAAAATATACAACAAATTTTCCCAAAAATTCCCTCAAAACATGGTTCATTAATCTCATAAAAGTGCTGGGTGCATTAGTTAATCCAAAAGGCATAACTAACCACTAATATAAACCATATTTAGTTTTGAAAGCAGTTTTCCATTCATCCCCTTCCCTAATCCTAATTTGATGGTATCCACTTTTCAAATCAATTTTTGTAAATAAGCATGCACCAAACAGTTCATCAAGCAAGTCATCTAACCTAGGTATTGGATGCCTATACTTAACAGTGATATTATTAACAACCCTACAATCAGTGCACATTCTCCAACTACCATCTTTCTTAGGAACTAAAATAACAAGGACAACACAAGGACTTAAACTTTCTCTTACCCAACCTTTACTTACCCATTCAGTCACTTGTTTTTGTATCTCTTGTGTTTGTTGAGGATTGCTCCGAGAGGCTGGCTTATAAGGCAATGAAGCCCCTGGGATGAGATCAATGTGGTGTTCAATTCCTCTCAAAGGTGGTAGCCCACTTGGTACATCCTTAGGAAACAATTCCTCAAATAACTGAAAAAGAGAACTTATGCAATTTGGCAATTCTTGAGTGTTAGGTAAATATTGTGCCACTCTTGGCAAAAGAGGTCCTTGGGGAACACTAAAAGACAAAACTCCCCGAGGAAGGGGTATGCCCGAGGGCCAATGAGCCAAGCCGAGGGAAGGTAAAAGCCTCAACCTTTAGAGTGCCACGGCCGAGGTGACTCGGGTGCCTAAGCTACTACCCAGGGGTGAAGGATAGCCGAGTGGTTGAGTGGCCGAGGTAAGGCAGGCTTTGCTCGAAAGGCAAGACAGACCCCGCACGAAGATTGAACGTGGGAGCAGTTGAAGATCAAATGAAGAAGCGAGGCCGTGAAAGACGGAGCGACGAGCATTTACCCCACTAACCATGCTAGTGGGATCGTGGGTAGTTACTCCGCCCCTTTTTGGGCTTAGGAAGCAATGAGAGCCGTTAATCTTAGATTGTCCAACGACAGGCAAGTGTTGGCTAGCATAGTGATTGACGAGGGCCTGTGTAGATATATAGCAAACAGAGTAAATGTGTAGAGACATCCAAATCAATCAAACTCTACGTTTATTTCAATTTATCTTCTTTTTACCTCACTTTATCTTTACTTTATACATTAGGTCAGTAGTATAATCCAACCCTCGCGTCCCATTCACCCAACCTGACCCTTTCTAGAGGAGTCAGGATACACACAGTCAATGAGCAGAGTTCCCTCCTCGGCTCAATTGCTTGAAGAATAGAGGAATCAAAGACTGTCCAAACCTCTGATCGACTCCACTGCCAGGACCTAAGAGTTTGACGACAAGCAATTGCGTGGTGTCGGCCAGAGGTTTGGACGGTCTTTGATTCCTCGTTTCTTCAAGCAATTGCGTCGAGGAGGGAACTCTGCTCCTCAACTGTGGGTTTCCTGACTCCTCTAGAAAGGGTCAGGCAAGGTGAGAGGGGGACGCGAGTGTTGGATTATACTACTGGCTAATGCATAAAGTAAAGTAAAGGATATAAAATGCGGTAAAGGAAAGATAAATAGAAATAAACGTAGAGTTTGGTTGATTGGATGTGTGTCTGTACAATTACTCTATAGCTATATATATATATATACACAGGCCCTCGTCGGCCACTATGCTAGCCAACATTTGCCTACCGCTGAATTGATCTAAGATCAACGGTTCTCATTGCTTCCTAGGCCCTCAAAGAGGCGGAGTAAACATCCACAATCCCACTGGCACGGTTAGTGGGGTGAATGCTCGTCGCTCCGCATTTTTTGGCCTCTCTCTCCCGTTTGAACTTCAACCGCTCCCACGTTCTGTCTTCGTGCCACGTCTTCCTTGCCATCCAAGCAACGCCCGTCTTGCCTCGGCCACTCAGTGGCTTGGCCGCACTAGCCCCTTTAGGTAATGGCTTAGGCACCCGAGCCACCTAGACTTTGGCACTCTATAGGCTGGGGCTATCACTTTCCCTTGGCTTAGCTCACTTGCCATCGGGCGTAACCCTCCCTCGGGGAGTTTTTAGTCGTTTAATATGCTTCGAGGACCTCTCTTGACTTCACTCTATTTGGCAAATACCCATTTTGAAACATGTCGTATGGCTTGCCTTCACACCACTATTCTTTTCTTCCCTCTTAGCCCTCAGCCTACGAACTAATTATTTGTGGGTGTTAACAATTGCCCCCCTTTTTTTGCTGTCGTATTGCCTTGAGGACGTGCCTGACGGTACAAAAACCCCTAGATATGACTTGAGGTGACGATTAGAATAGACGTTATTGCTGTTGTGTGCCACTTGGCGCTTCGCGCGTGTCCAAACGACTTCGCGACGGTTCCCAAGGACATGCTGGTTGAGTTTCTACCCAAGGCTATAAATAGCCCTCATCATTACATCCTTCTTTTGCAGGAAGCTGTTAACGAAGTCGTGGCGACTGACCCAGACCCATTGGGGGTGGTCGAGCCTGCCGTGGATCCCCATTCTGAGAGGCTGGACTCTCCCGTCGTTGATGGCGAGGAGATGCAGCGCTATTTTTCGGGGTTGGGTGTCCCAGAAGTGGGTGCCTCTACCTCGGCAACAGACCTTGCCCAAGTTTAGGCGGCCCTTGCTGGTGAGATTCCGACCAATTTCGAGGAGATGGCCAGGCTACGGGCTACACTCTTTCGTGTATCCAGGTCTCCTGAAGTCCCACCCGCCAAAAGGGATATTTTAGAGGAGGTGGCCCTTCACCTTGGGGAGATTTCTAGCCAATATGAGCTGGCCATGATAACCCGAGATCAGGCGGTGACGACTCTTCTGAAGCTAGATTCCCTTCAATCTGAGAGAGACGGTTGCCTGGCTACCTTCCATGCCCTTAACCAGACAAAAACAGATGCCTTAATTGAAGAGAAAGGAATACCTGATCGCATCAAAGTTGTGGAGGATTAGATTGCTTCCCTCTGTTCTGAATTGGCTGTTCTTACTCCTCAGCACTCGGCGGCCGCATCCAAGGCCACTGCCATCAACGCAGCCATTGCCGATCTTTTCCGCCGCAGCACTGCCCTGGGTCCCCGTCTTGATTACCTCCTCCCACCTCAACATGGTCATGAAGCCGATCTTGACTCCAGTAGAGCCGCTCTCCTGCAGATTACCAAAGAGTGGGGGGGGGGGGGGGGGGGGGGGGGGGGGGGGGCTTGAGAGCATCTTACGAGCAACCCTCGCCCCAACAGCGCAAGAGGTGACCGAAGTCCTTATCGCCGTCGATGCAGCAATAGGTGAGCCTCCCCTTCCTACCACTGTTCAATCCCCCGCCGACGCCCCTGCTGCCGAGGTAGTGATCCCCAGGGACGACGCCGATGGAGAGACGGGGGCGCTAGTATCAGAAACATGCCCTGTGTCGAACCCTCCCCCTGAAGGTTTGGAGATCCTGGGAGCTGCTGCTGCGATTAAAACAGACGAGGCCATAGCAGTAGGTATTGAGGCTGTAGTGACGGATATAGTTCAGGATGTTGTCGCGGCTAATCTGGCTGATGACGAGGAGAAGGTTGTCCAAGATTGAGGCCCATAGTTTACCTTGTTGGATTTATCACTAGGTCGCCAGTGTGTGGCGAGCCACCTTGACAATGTTTTGTATTTAGATCCACTTCTCTATTCCTCATATACTTTCCCATAGAGTAGGATAATATGCTTTAAGATATTTGCAATTGATCTTTGTTTCAAACTCTTCTCCGCCTAAAGTGATTAGACGGTATGCCCCACTGTGCTATACTTTGCTAACGATGTAGGGCCCGTCCCAATTTGAGGACCACTTGCTTGACATGCTTGTTGTAGGCTCGGTCTGCTTTAGCCCACTGTGGTATATTTGGCAAAATGGCCTTCCATATGAGGTCACCTTTGACAAACCTCTTTGGCTTGACATGCTTGTTGTAGGCTTGGTCCGCTTTAGCCTTATTCATTTCTATCCTGCTGAGGGCAGCCAGCCTGTCATCATCCACCGAGTGCAACTCCATCAACATGGCTAGTTGGTACTTATCCATACTAAAGGAGTGCTGCCGAGCTACTGTCAACGACGCTACACTGATCTCCAGTGGTAGCACGGCATCCTGCCCATAGACCAAACGATAGGGGGTTGCCCTCGTGGTTGTGGACTTAGAATTTCTCATAGCCCAAAGGACCTCATTGAGGGTCTCGTGCCACCGTCGAGGCTTATCCTCTATGTTCTTTATGATGAGCTTGATGATGATCTTCTTGGTAGCCTCTGCTTGTCTGTTGGCTTGAGCATAGTATGGAGACGAATGTCTCATTTTGATGCCGTACTCCTGGGAAAGGCCACCACCCGTTCCCCGGTAAACATTGTACCTTGATCGGTCGTGATGGTCTCGGGGATACCGAACCAGAATATGTTCAGGTTTTCTATGAATCTGATCACCGTGGCCTGATCAACGTTTCCTAAAGGCATGGCCTCCACCCACTTAGTGAAGTAATAGGTTGCAACAATGATAAAGTTATGACCCTTTGAGCTTGGGGGTATATCTTGTCGATTAAATCCATGGCCCACCCCCAGAATGGCCAAGGTTTGACAATGGGATGTAGCTGATCCGCTGGCACCCTTTGGATTGGTCCGTGGAGCTGGCAAGCCTCACATCCCTTGGCAAACTGGAAACAATCGGCTGTGATCGTCGGAGACACCAGGACGGGGGATTGGTCAAGGCTTCCCAGGCTGCGGAGGCACCAGGATGGAGGGATTGGTCAAGGCATCCTTGACTTGATCGAAGGCCTCCTACTATTTCCTCCCCATATCATTTGCTCGTTGTTCTTCATTTTTAAGAAAGGTGAGAAGGCTTTCAGCTTCCCCTCCGAGTTAGCAATGAACCTTCTTAGGAAATTGATCTTACCTAGCAGACTCTGCAGCTCCTTTTTTGTTCTAGGAGGTATCGCCTCTAGGATAGCCCGATCTTTGTTCTTATCCACTAAAATACCCTAGTTATGCACCAAGAAGCCTAGAAAGTTACCTGCAGACACGCCAAAAGCACATTTAGTAGGATTCATCTTGAGGTTGTGGAGTCTCATCCGTTTTAGAGCTTGTTCGAGATCCGCCAAGTGGGCTTCGAAGCTCTTGGATTTGACTACCACATCGTCTATGTACACCTCCATGTTTTTACCAATAAGGTCATGGAAGATGGCATTCATTGCCCTTTGGTACGTTGCCCCAGCATTCTTGAGACCAAAAGGCATCACGAGCCACTCATAGATACCTAAGGCGCCTGGGCACCTAAAGGCAGTCTTATGGGCGTCCGCTCCGGCCACATAAATCTGGTTGTAGCCAGCATAGCCGACCATAAAAGTCAGGATGGCATTGTTTGCCGGGGCATCGACAAGCTTATCGGCCACAGGCATACCGTACTCATCCTTTGGATTGGCCAAGTTCAGATCTCTGTAATCAATACAAACTCTGACCTGGCCATTCTTTTTGATCACAGGGACTATATTAGACAGCCATTCTACGTACCTGGCAGTTCTGATGAACTCTTCCTTTAGGAGTCTTTCTACTTCAGCTTTGATCTGCGGTATTAGTTGTGGGTTGAATCTCCTCGGTGGCTGCTTGTGGGGATTGCAACCTTCCTTGATGGGTCACCTATGCTCCACCAAGGCTCTATTAAGGTCTGGCATCTCATGGTAATCCCATGCAAAGCAGTCACGGTAGTCCCATATCAATGTACTACCTGATCACGTTGCTGCGGCTGGAGTTTATCGCTAACCTTGGACATCCTCGGTTCCCAGATTTACCTCCCCCAAGAGATCTTGCGCCTCAAAGGTAGGTATCTTCCTTTGGATAGGCTCTGTGAAGGGAGGTTCAGCTAATTTCTTGTTACCAAGGTCATCCGAAGTCTCTTGGGATGAGTGGTCCGAGTCTTCATCTTCTCCATGTACGGCACCAAACATAGCCTCTTCGATGTTGGACTCTATTTGAAATAGGTGCAGTCGGTCCAGCAGGCTTTGTACTTCTGAAGGGAGACTAATCATTATCCTCATTGTCAGGCCGTGGGTCGGCCAATATTTTGAGTTCAAAGCCCTTCTTGGTCCAGTCGCACGACTCTATACCACCTTCCTCATAGTCCTCTGGGATGGCGATAGGACGCAGGTGAGCGGAGTAGAACACGACCTCGAACATCTTTACCTCGACTGGGAAAGGGTTAGGGTCGGCCTCCACTATTTCTACCTTGTCTTCCACTACAAGAAAACCCCGTATTTCCGGCGGATTTTTTCTGTCGGTGCATTACCGGCGGAAAAAATGGTATTACCGGCGGATTTTTTTTCGTCCGTACATTTCCGGCGGATTTTTGAAACTTCCGGCGGATTATAAAAAAAAAATTACAAAAATCCGCCGGAAAATTTTGGAGGGATTTTCCGGCGGATTTTTTTTAAAGAAGAAATAATAATTTTTTTTAAAAAAAATCCGCCGAAAAAATTTATAGGGAAAAAAATCTGCCGGAAAAATTTGGAGGGAAAAAAATCCGTCTATAAATATAACTTTCTCCTACGCTCCTCTCATTTAACTCTTTCTTTCCTTCCCACTCTCTTCTACATTTTCTCTATCTTATCTTTCTTCTTCTTTCTCATACTCTCTAATCTCCAAAAATTTCTCTACATATCTCTCTTCTATAATTCTCCTTTCTTCTTCATTCTTATTCATTCTCACTTCTTTATTCTTATTTCTTTTTCATTCTCACTCCTTCATTCTTATTTCTTCATACTTCCTCATTCTTATTCTCTCCTATTATTTCTTCACATATTCTCTTTTATTCCTTCCTACTTCAACATTACCATTCACTATTTTACTTCAATTTCGTTTTTTTTACTTTTTATTAAAATACATATTAAAATACATATTAAATTTTAAAATTACCATTCATTATTTTACTCCGACGGATTTTTCAAAAAATTAAAATTAAAATTAAAATCCACGGGAAACGACCATTATCGGCGGGGATGCATTCACTTGTATGAATCCAGTCCCTGCCAAGGATCACCGTGTATGAGGGCTTCCCTTCAATGACGAAGAATGTTGAGTGAGTCACCTTAGACCCAACCGTCACATCGGCCACCGGCACTCCCAATGCATGAGATGGGTGGCCCATTAAACTAGTCATGGTCATTGTGGTTGGAATGAGATCTTCGGCGTTCTTCCCCAACCTCTTCATGGTTGACAGAGGCATAATATTTAGCACAGCACCGCCATCCACGAAGACCCTATTGAACAACTTCCCGTTGAGATGGGCTTTGATGTACAATGGCTTCAAGTGTCTAGTCATGTCTGCGGTTAGTTTCTCAAATAACATGCCTTCGGTAACTGGTCCCTTGGCTTCTGTCAAGGCGGCCCATACGGCCTCCTCGGCGAAAACGTCTCCCTCGAGGGTCTTCGGTTGATCCCTGACTCCCTAGAACTCTGGTGGAAGGAGGCTGTTAACACCCAAAAATAAATAGGTCGTAGGCCGAGGATTGAGAGAAGAAAAGTGGGAAAATGGTGTGAAGGCAAGTCATATGACAAGGGGCAAAAAGGTATTTTTGCTAGAGAGAGTGAACCCAAGAAGATCCTCAGGGCGCATTAAATGGGAGAGAACCCCCCGAGGGAGGACTATGCCCGAGGACCAATGAGCCAAGCCGAGGGAAAGTAATTAGCCCATCCTATAGAGTGCCAAGGCCTTGGTGGCTCGGATACCTGAACCATTACCTAAAGTGGGGCCAGGACAGCCGAGCCACCATACGGCCGAGGCAAGGTGGGTGTTACTTGGAAGGCAAGATATGAAACGCAGAAAGAACGTGGGAACAGTTGAAGTACAAATGGAAGAGCGAGGCCAGAAAACTCGGAGCAACGAGCACTCACCCCACTAACCGTGCCAGTGGGATCGTGGGCAGTTACTCCGTTTCGTTGAGGGTCTATGAAGCGATGAGAGCCGTTGATCTTAGATCAATCCAACGGTAGGAAAATGTTGGCTAGCGTAGTGGCCGACGAGGGCCTGTGTATATATATAGCTTTAGAGTGAAATGTAAAAGGACACATCAATCAAATCAAACTCTACGTTTATTTCATTTATCTTCTTTATTGCATTTTACCCTTTACTTTATTTTTATGCATTAGCCGTAGTAATCCAACATCGCATCCCTTCTCACCTTCCCTGACCCTTTCTAGAGGAGTCAGGAAACCCATAGTTGAGGAGCAGAGTTCCCTCCTCGGCGCAATTGCTTGAAGAAAAAGAGGAATCAAAAACTGTCCAAACCTCTGGCCGATACCGCGGCTAGGACCTAAGAGTTTGACGACAACAGAGGCCTACCATTTCTATGCAGCACAAAACTCCCCGTCTGTTCCATCCATCAAGTCGTCCAATATTGACTCATTCATGGAATTCCAATCAAAATCTAGAGGGCCGAAGGGATTTTCTTCTTCTTCCCCTAGGAGGTCACCCTCTTCTAGCTGTTGCTCTGTCATTGTTCCCTCAACCTGGGGCTCGTCGACTGGCTGAGGCTGCTTGGGACTATGGGACCCATAAAGGCATTCTACCGCTGCCTTCGTGAGTGGGCTATGAGGTGCGTCCACCATGCCTACCATTGCCTGGTCACCTCCCTCTTGGTCAACGGGTGGCTCAGGGACAGCTGGCTCGGGAAGCTGCTCTGAAGCTATGTCCTCGCCTGGGGATGGTCTGAGCATTCCCATCTCTAGTCAAGGTGAGCATATGGAGAGTTTCCTTCATTCTGTTGAACGCCCTAGCACTCTATAGCCTCCTCTTTTGCGAGTGAGATTTGGAGGCCGCCTATGTCATCCATTGATCCCGCTGTACATCCGAAGGAGGTTTCACTGTTCTGGTGGCTATCAGCTCTCGGTCGTTGATGAGCGTGACATCTACCGAAGTTGAATTTTGCTCCTCGGTGACCTGTACCACCCTTCTTTCGTGTTTGGGGTGAGTCCCTTCTCCCGAGGCTGGCAGGGTAGCCTGCTCAATGGAATCATTGGCGGGCCTACCATGCCCCCCAGGTGGGACATGCTGGAGTCTTTCCCTCAAGCCCCTGGGTTTAGGCAAGTGTCTCCCAGGGTTTAGTTTGGCCAAATGCACCTCCCTAAGTTCGTGGACAAGTATCCCTAGATTAGGAAGTTTCTTCTGGGGTCCTTGAGGCTGACTCGGTGCCCCTATCTGTAATTTTTCTTGTAACAGGGCAATTCGTTCTGCAACTGTGGATCCCTTGGGAGGTGAGCCCAAACGGTCGAACACGGATGTCTTCCTCTCTGGAGAAGTCTCCTTTTTAGAGACCCACATATACTTCTTCTTTCCTTTCCCCCGGTCGCTTCCTAAAAAGGAGACCATATTGACATTCATGTTGGGGAAAGGGTCAGTGTCGACAATCATCTCTGATGCCCCCTTGTCGGCCATTTTGAATCACCCCTTTTTGATGGCTTCTTGAATCTCGACGGAAGATAATACAGTTGGAAGTGGCGTGATTGAAGGAATTATGCCACTTGCAGTATTTCTTCCCTTTTATTTCCTCGGGAGGGGGAGTCTTATGGCCGTCAAGTAGCTTGATCTGCTTGTCTTTGAGAAGGTAGTCAAAGATTTGGTCAGCCTTAAAGATGTCAAAGGAATATTCAACCATTTCCTCGTCCTTCTCTTTGCCCTTGGCAGGTTTAAGAGCCGGACAGACGTAGGCTTTCCCCTTAACTATCTCGGCCACCAAGATACGAAATCCTCGGCTGCATCCACCATTGACACTAACTGCGGTCCTCGGCCTCTAGTGGCTCTCTTCCTTTCTCTCTCATGTCCCACAAGCTTCTCCTTCAATTGAGGGTGCATTCGAGAGATGACCATGGAAGTAAATTGAGATTCTGGGAAAGGTACTGAGCACTTTCCAGCCATCTTTCTAAATCTCTCAATGACGTCTGTCACTGCCTCGTCCATCTTCTGCCGCAAATTCATGAGATCGGCTGTGGTAACTTCAGCCTGTGGCCAATAAAATCTCTCATGGAAGCACCTTTCCATGTCTGCCCAGGTCTGTATAGAATCAGGTGGGAGAGAGGAGTACC
This sequence comes from Astragalus glycyphyllos, assembly GCA_963573325.1. Classification (NCBI taxonomy): domain Eukaryota; kingdom Viridiplantae; phylum Streptophyta; class Magnoliopsida; order Fabales; family Fabaceae; genus Astragalus; species Astragalus glycyphyllos. The sequence goes on from OY754309.1 coordinate 15,214,689, forward strand.
ATGAGAAGGCAGTCCCTGTCAAAGACAAAGGGAACAGCTGCAACTTGTGATACTCGTTCTGGTTTCCTTCCCCAAATTGGGCCGTGAATCGGCTGATGCGCTCCATAGTAGACTTGTCATCATCCCTGGAAAACGTGGCAAAGTCAAGGGTCTTAAATCCTCTGGGCAGAGACACCAATCTATCCACCCACTCGGGGTAAGGCTTCCTATACACTGGACGGTCGAGCGGTTTCAACTGAACAACGAAGAACTTCTTGATGGTGTCAGTGGTTATATTAGGGTCCAAGAGTTGGGGCCCCGATGGTCTTCCAGGTGGAGGCGTGGTCGCCACAGTGTATGTGGGGGACCCTGCGCCCCTGGCTGCGGTGGTACTTGAGGTGGAGCGTCTGTCCATGGCTGCCTAGGCATTACTTGGGCCAGGTTAACAAGGCCAGTTCTTGGTATAGATGCCTGTGTGCCCCGGTGAGGTGGAATTTGATTCCATGGTTGCTCCACCGGAGCAACATTCATATGTGTTTGTATATAGGAACTCGCCGGGTAGGTACTGAGTGCTTTGGGGTACGGCTGACTAGGAGGTAGGCTTGTCGAGCTAGGTAGGCTCTGGACCCATGGCTGCTGACTCGGGAATTACCCACCGTTCCGGGGCGAAGGCTTGCCCCCCTGGGTAAGCCGGGTAGTTAGCCGCGGTAGAGCACCCATAGGATGATCCTTGCGGCAGACCCACCAAGCCTGTTGCCTTGAGCGGCCTTCTGGCCAATTGCACTTGTCCCTGCTATCGATCCTACTCTGGTTTGCATCTTTTCTCTCTCTCCCATGCTACAGGTCCCGCCCTGGCATTTCACTCTTTCTTATTTCTTACTATAAATTCAATCTTAGGATCACTTCACATTCCCATATGTCACCGGCTAAAATTGAGATTCATATCTATACTTATTTCCGACTGCGATAACACAAAAACTCTGGTTCGACGTGTTATCTAGTAAAAAATAAGTACAGAGGGGCAACTGTGAACACCCAATTATAACCGGTATTTTCTTCTTCTTTTTTTATGAAAATCCCAAAAATATCATTTTTATGCATTTAGTGATTTTAGTCGGTTTTGTGTGTCATTTTGGACTTATCGGTAATTTTTTATTTTTTATTTATTATTAGTAGAACTTTTTGTATTAACAAAAACATTAACGAATAAAAAAATCAAAAATATTGCTTATTTTGCATTTCGATGTTTTATTAATTTACGCGTGTTATTTGGTACTCGTTCGCGGTTGCGAGTCATTTCTATTAGTAGAGTTTCTTTTGAGAAAAGAGGATTTAAAAAAAAGGGTTTTAATATTAAATAATTTTTTTTTGCACATTAAATAAATTCAAAAAAGATAATAACGAAAAAAAGAGAGAGAGACTACAAGCACATTTTATTTTGGGTTAGTGTCCAAGGTTGTTTTTGTTGAAGGTGTAGGCTTGGTGTGGTTACAAGCGGTAAAACTGTATTTCTTGCATCTCATTTTGGGCCATATATGCTAAACCTCTTTATTCTTGTTACTTTGTAGTTTTCCATTTTTGCCCAATCAATTTTGCTTTTTGCAGCCACTACCACCCTCTCATTCATGCTCCACTACTATGATTTTATTTTTTTGCAAAAGCATAACAGCCATTTTGTCCTATTAAGCTATTGAATCATATAAAATGTGTTCTGGATTGGGCCACGAGACCCATTCACCAATTGAACATGGATTGGCCCAATCACTTTGGTCCATATCCACAATCTACAAGCTCAGTTATGACTCTCATATTTGGAGGGCTCAGATTGACTCATTCAATCCAACGGCTCGCAATGGACACACTTTCCTATAAATACTAGCTCACATTACCTTAATTAGGTACACTCTCATTCCTAGTTAAATCACTCACATATTCTCAATACTAACTTGAGCATCAGAGTGGCTTCGCAGGTACCCCTCCCGAACGCACGTTGACATCCAGCCATACAGCAAGAGATTACCGACTGCAGTCCCCTCTGCACGGCAAGTTACAGAACAAAATGCAAACCAGCAAACACAAAGAGGGGGGGACACAATGTAAGAAAATCAGAAACAAAAGCAAGGGAGAGAGAGATGAAGAGGAGAGTGAAGAAAAGAAAGAAAAAATCAAAAAAAGAGGGAAGCGACCATCATCTTCTCCACCCACATTTTCTCAACAACCACTACAACACTACAACCTCCAACCCACTCTCCTCCATTTTCGTAAAACCACCAGCAGCAGCAACGCCTTACCCCTTTCCACCATTTTCGAACTCACATTCCCTCTCCCTCACTTTCGTTTCCCATCTCTCTCTCTCTTTCTCCTTTTACGTTTTTTTCTCTTCTCTTTCTCTGTGTTTTTACGTTTTTCTCTCTTTAGTTTTGAGAGATGTGTTGCCGCTGAAAGAGAGAGATTAGGATCCAAACCCTAATTTTTCTCCTACCCTTAAATATTCCATTAAATGTCTTTCCTTTTTTTTTTTAATATTCCATCAAATTTCTCTTTCTTTCTTTTGTTTTGTTTTTTTTTTTAAATATTTTATTCTTTTATCTTATGATAATCAGATTTCATTAAAACAACAAAAATAGAAAACTGTTTACTATTTACACCACCTTTCTTCAACTTATAGTATGGGTTTTCTGTTTTTTTTTTGGGCTGTCCCTAATTTGGGTTCTACTTTTGCACCCCTATTATTTCACTGAAACAACCCCCTATTTTCAATAAAGGTTTATTTTATTTATTACTTCGACATGCCTTTCAAAAATGAAACAAAACTTTTCTCTACATTTATTATCCTCTTTTTCAAATAAACATTTCTCAAAAATACAAGAAATATGGGATCAGCTAAGATGTGACATCTTATCGGTCCCGGTATAAGACGCCTGAGTTGTACAGTTTGGTGATCTTAAACCACCGTTTAAAATTTAAAAATCACCCAACAAACAAGCTTTTTCCAATAAGAACTACGTAGCCTTTGATTCTCCGCACACGGAGATACGTAGGATCGGGCTTCCCCGTCAAGCCAAATTAATCTTTTCCAAATAAATAATCAGTTTTTTTCTTTAACACCTATTTTCCTAACTACAAAAATAGGGATTGGCTGAGATGTGACATCTTGTTAAGACGCCTGAGTTGTACAACTTGGTGATCTCAAACCCCTTCAAATAATTAAAACCAACCAACCAACAAACATTTTTCAGGAAGAACTACGTGACTGTTGAGTTCCTCATGGCACCGAAGGATACGTAGAAGCGGGGCTTCCCCGTCAAGTCAAAATTAAATTTTCATAAATTGGTCCCTATTTTATTTCCTCGTAAATAGCTATTTTTTTATTTAGTATTATTTTATTTTTGGGGTAAAGCAAATAACTCCTAATTTTAATATTTGCACAATCAGATTTAGGGTAACGGTCTAAGGAAAGATGTACTAGGGGTGCAGTGGGACTAAGTTTTCGCCCTTCCCTATGCATAATCGACTCCCAAATTCAATATGGTATACGCAGACCAAATATGTTGAAACAAGGTTTTTCTCAATTTTTCCTATTAAATAAATTGGGTGGCGACTCCCAAAATTACAATATTTTTGAGACGTCTACGTCGTGATTACAGTCACGACAGTAGTATGCCTGCTGAGTCCCAGTCACGCTCCCACTCGGTGGACACGGATGCATGCCTCCTATAGGGTTATAAGAGTATGCCTGCTGGGGTCCAATAGGGTTGGTGTATGGCGGGGCCTGATGCGTTCCTCCCATAGAAGAAGGTTGTCCTCCTTGTGATTAGCCGGAGACAACGTAGCTCATGGTGCTACTGGCTTGCGCAGCACGTCTTTGCTCCACTTCCTTGGCCTGTTGCACTTCATTGTGCACCATAGGTTTAACTATGTCAGCCAATTGGTGGGACAATTGAAACATGATGTCATGTATCCCCATGTCGATTTGTTGCCAGATAAACGACGTGGTCATGACCACAGGTTCCTCATAATGTTGAGGAGAACCGTCGTTAGACTCAGCATTAACCGCAAGGGGGGTTATCTCCGAAACACTTGCTGGCTCAGTGTTCTTCATTTTAGGGGCAGTTGCCTATTTTGATGCTGATGGTGGCTCCATACTTAGGTTTTTGCCAGAGCGTAGGTGCATACGCCAACTATAATTCAGTCCAGGCAAATCAAACGTAATCGTTCGCTCACCTATTCCTGTCCCACTGGGCATGCCAATCTTTGTTGTCGTCAAACTCTTAGGTCTTAGCTGTGGTGTTGGCAAGAGGTTTGGACGGTCTTTGATTTCTTGTTTCTTCAAGCAATTGCGTCGAGGAGGGAACTCTGCTACTCGACTGTGGGTTTCTGGACTCCTTTAGAAAGGGTCAGGCAAGGTGAGAGAGGGACGCGAGTGTTGGATTATAATACTGGCTAATGCAGAAAGTAAAGTAAATGATAAAAGATGTGATAAAGGAAAGATAAATTGAAATAAACGTAGAACTTGATTGATTGGATGTGTGTCTGTACAATTATCTGAAATTGTACCTCAGCGTAACCACCCACGATGTTATTACTAATATTAGAGGCCGGAAATGAATAGTAGCATCTGAATACAAATATCTGAAATTTGCTTTTGGTGTGATCTTAAATTGACTCAAGTTTATTAGCATCTGAATACAAATATCTGAAATTTTATTTCGTTCTTCCGATGAATACATATGCCGTGTCGAATTATTCTTTAGGCTCGCTTTAGCTATTAAATATTACTGGTGTATTTTGCATGAAGAATTACATTACAGCTAGCCAATAACTTTTGAAGTTCTTCAGATAGAATAAAATCACCCATATTATGGCTTTTTATTACTGGAGCTGTGTCCTCCTGCTAGGTCGCTCTCTTTAAGACGTTTCGCAGCACTGCTCAAGGTGCAAGCAGACTATCAACCACGCCGTCCCCAGGATAAAACAGCCCAGTACGATTATCACTGCACAGCGTATAATCGCTCTAGAAATACACCTCAATATGATCCGTAGATCACTCTGAATTATGATCCGTAGATCACTCTGAAATTTGATCCGTAGATCACTCTAAAAGAATGGCTCGAAGGCCGGAGTAGAAGAGAAGAAAATATTTCGAGAGAGAAGAGAGAAACACTTGAGGAGAAAATTCTTGATCGTCTAGTGTTCGGTGTGTAGAATGAACTGAGGGAAGGGCCTATTTATAGGCGTCAGAATTGACTTGTTGCGCAAGTCTAGAGGATAAGGACGGAGCTGCTTGCACTCCAAGTAGCTCTCATTCAACGAATCTGTACGCAACGGTTAGTTCATCGTATCCGGATGGTTCAACGAATCTAGACACACAACACTCCAAAAAATAAAATAATATTTAATTATTTTCGCAAAAATTTTATTTACACCTCACAAGCCAAGCCCAAGCCCGGCCCGGCCGAGCCGAGCCGGGCGGTCGGACGACGGCGGCGGCGCGCGCGTGTGGTGGTCAGATGGTGTGCGTGCTTGCCCGTTTACAAAACTGGGTACCCTTTAGGCCCCAACCCAAAGGTGTGAAGTCACCACTTATAAGCACTCTTCAAGTGCCTAGTCCAAGCAATGTGGGACTTTTTAATTCACAACCCATGTTCCAACAATCCCCCACTTGAATTTAAAAGGAAGTTTCAGAAATAGCGTCAAACGCCTCTATAGGATTGTGCATAAGCAGAGGTGTCATACGACTTGAACCTTGTATAGCGGTTAAGATTTAGATTCCACAAGAGTGACTCGTAGTCTTGAACTCTATCTCTAATCGTCAAAACCACACACAACCCTTTCAATAGGTGTATTCTCAAATGCCCGTGCTTTTATGGCCATGCACGTCTATCCCAGTTTAGTGAACGCTCTAGGAATTTCAGCCCAAAATTCCATAGGAAGCGACCCCACTTCCACATTCACAAAGGTGAGTCTATCAAGAGTACTCCTGTAGCTAGGTACTCCACTCCACATAGAGTATAGGTCTCATTAAGAGTTTCTATTATCTCAACCTTACGTCGCTTCAGGAATCATGCTTCTTTACTTTTAATAGCATGTTCATTCCTATCACATCACAACTTGTTATTACCCATTGAACCTAATTCTTGGGATCTCCAGTCTTTTAGGTCGGGTTACCATCGTGAGTGACTCGTGGTTCTAAAGGCAGTAGTCCCATCGTCTGAGATGTATTTTGGACTTTTTCTCTGGCCAATCCTTTCGTCAAAGGATCGGCTAGGTTCTGATCAGTGCGTATATGATCCACTCTCACAGCTCCTTTTGACATTAACTCTCTAACTGTGCTGTGCTTACGACGTATTTGTCGTCTCTTACCGTTGTAATAATGATTCTCTATTTTGCGATAGCCGCGGTACTATCGCAGTGGATCAACACAGCTGGCATCGATTTTTCCCATAAGGGAATCTCTGCTAGTAGGCATCTTAACCAACTAGCTTCTTCACTGGCTGTGGCCAGTGCTATCATTTCAGACTCCATAGTGGACTGAGCCAATATGGTCTGTTTCTTTGATTTCCAGGAGACAGCACCACCGGCTATACTGAATATATAGCCGCTAGTAGCTTTGGAATCATCAGATAGAGCATTCCAATCAGCATCACTGTACCCTTCAAGTACAGTTGGAAATCTCTGATAATGTAATCCAAGATTCATGGTCCTTTTCAAGTATCTCATGACTCTTTCAATAGCATGCCAATGCTCTATACCAGGTCGACTAGTAAACATGCACAACAATCCCACAACATAGGCAATGTCGGGTCTAGTAAAATCAGTGGCATACCTTAGACTGCCAATGATGCTCGCGTATTCCGTTTGTCTTACACTGTCACCAGTGTTCTTAAAGAGCTTGACACTCGGATCATATGGTGTACATGCAGGTTTACAATCAAAGTAATCATATTTCTTTAAGATCTTCTCAATGTAATGAGATTGATCCAAAGAAATTCCCTTCTCGGACCTAGTGATCTTAATACCAAGTATCACACTGGCTTCTCCGAGGTCTTTCATATCAAAGTTGTTGCACAACAATGATTTCACTTTATCAACAGCATGAATGTTTGATCCAAATATGAGTAGGTCTTCTACATAGAGACATATGATAGTGCAAATGTCATTCTCGGTTTTGTAATAAATGCATTTGTCACTTTCATTCATTTTAAACCCATTCGATATGATCAAATTATCAAACTTCTCGTGCCATTACTTAGGAGCTTGTTTTAGACCATACAGAGACTTATCCAACTTACAGACCTTGTGTTCTTGCCCATGAACTACAAACCCTTCAGGTTGCTCCATATAGATTTCTTCTTCTAGTTCGCCATTTAAAATGGCAGTTTTTACATCCATTTGGTGTACTTCTAAGTTATAAATAGCGGCCACCGAAATTAGTACCCTTATAGATGTAATTCTTGTAACGGGCGAGTATGTGTCGAAGAAATCTATATTCTCTCTTTGTCTAAAACCTTTGGCTACAAGGCGAGCCTTGTATTTATCAACAGTGCCATCAGGTTTTAGTTTCTTTTTCAAGATCCATTTACAACTAATGGGTTTGCAACCAGGAGGCAAGTCCACTAAGTGCCATGTCTTGTTAGACTCTAGAGAATCCATCTCATCATTTATGGTTTCTTGCCACAAATCAGCATCCAATGAAGACAGAGCTTCTTGAAGGCTCGTAGGATCCTCCTCTAATGTGTAGACCTCATAGTCAGGTCCATAGTCTTTAGCAACACGTGCTCTCTTACCTCTTCGAGGCTCTATTTCCCTTTCTTCGTTGTTTTCAACGTTCCTAGGCACTGAAACTTGACCAGTTCCGGTGCCCCCACTATTTCTTGATTTAAAGGGAAATTCACTTTCATAGAAGTCAACATCATTTGACTCTATGATTACTTTTGCATTAAGGTCATAAAACCTGTATGCTTTGCTATTTACTGCATAACCAATGAATACACATTCATAGGCTCTACTGGCAAGTTTAACTCTCTTAGGGTCTGGGATTCTTACATAGGCTAGACAGCCCCATGTTCGAAAATAAGACACATTTGGTTGTCTTTTCTTTATTATTTCATAAGGAGAAATTTGATTCCTAGACTTAGGAACTCTGTTCAGTACATAACACACAGTTAGTAAAATTTCCCCCCACCAGTAAGTTGCAGCTCCAGAGTTGAGCATAATGGCAACCGTCAATTCAGTAAGAGTTCTATTTTTTCTTTCTGCTTTACCATTCATTTCAGGTGAATATGGTGCAGTCGTTTCATGTATGATCCCATTCAACTTATAAAAGTCATTAAATAATTGGGAATCATACTCAGTTCCTCTATCACTTCGAAAACGCTTTATCTTTGTCTCAAATTGATTTTCAATTTCTTTTAGAAAGATTTTGAACATGTCAAGCGCTTCACTTTTATTTTTCATAAGATATACAAAGGTATAGTCTGAGCAATCGTCAATAAAAGTGATAAAATAGCGTTTACCATTTCTGGTCAACGTTCCGTCTAGTTCGCAAATATCAGAGTGTATCAAATCTAACGGCTCTGATTCTCTTATAACAGATTTGTGTGACGCTTTCGTAATTTTGGCTTGACTACAAAATTCGCATTTATGAAAATCATTTAACGATACTTTCGGAATTAATCCTAAATTGCTCATATTCGATATAACGCGCTTATTGACATGACATAAACGAGAGTGCCAAATATTAAAATCACACAACATATAAGCAGAGGGAACAACTTTATTAATTTCAACATTCAATTTGAACATGCCATCAGTGGCGTACCCTTTCCCAACAAAAATCCCATTTTTAGTCAAGGTATACAAATCCCCTTCAATAGTCTGAGTAAACCCTGCCTTATTCAGAAGGAAGCCTGAAACTAGATTCTTCCTTATCTCTGGAGTGTTCATCACATCCTTCAAGATTAGAATCTTTCCAGAGGTGAACTTCAACTCAACATCTCCAATACCTGCAACAATAGTGGTGTGAGCATCGCCCAACAACACTTTCTTATCCTCAACTGCCTTGTATGTTTTAAACATAGCACGGTTATTGCATACGTGGCGAGAGGATCCAGTATCATTCCACCTGTCATCAGATCCACCAACCATGTTGATTTCAGTGATCATAGCAGTGAAATGCTCTTCAGTCAGGTTAGCCTGCGGAGCAGGGTTTGGCCCTTTCCTACACTTGCGTGTCATATGACCTGGTCTCCCACATTTGAAACAAACGAAGGGAGCAGCATCATTCTTTGGTGGTGGTGGTGGTGGTAGAGGCTTAGCATTTGGGACCTTTGGAGGGTTCCCATTCTTTTTGTTGCGGTTCTTTTGAATCTGGTTACGGTTCTAATTCTTGAAAGGTTTGCCAGTTCGCTTCAGAACCGCTCCTGCTTTCTTGTTTGGATGAAGCAATACTTCATCTTTCTGATCTTGCTTCCGAGATTCCTCCTCAATCCGGAGTCGAGTAATCAAACTTTCCAAAGAAAACTCTTTGGTCTTGTGCCTGAGAGAATTCTTGAAATCCTTCCAGGCAGGAGGAAGTTTGTCAATAATAACAGCTACTTGAAATTGTTCATCTAAGGCCATGCCTTCAGAGATAATTTCATGAGCTATTTTCTGTAACTCATGTGACTGAGTCTCTACAGATTTATCATCTGTCATCTTGTAGTTGAGGTAGCGGCTCACAGCATATTTTTTAGTACCTGCTTCCTCAGTGTCATATTTCTTTTTCAAAGCATTCCAGACTTCTTTGGCGGACTTGCAGGTGCTGTAATAATCATAAAGATCATCACTTAGTCCATTGAGAATGAAATTCTTACAAAGATAGTCATGCTCCTTCCAAAGTAGTATTTCTTTGGCTGTTTTAATTCGTACTTCCTGTTCAGCAGTTTCGTCTTCCACTGAAATCTCATCGGTCAAGACTTTAGCAACTTTCTTCATAGTTAGGAAAAATTCAATCTTTTGTTGCCAACGCTTGAAATGAGATCCCTCAAACCGAAAAGGCTTGTTTTTAGTCAGAAACATTGGGTCCAGTAATCTCTTCGGTAGTCATGGTTGATTTCGCAAATATCTGACCGAGCGGCACTACAGGGCTGCTCTTAGATCGTCTCACCTAGCAAGCACTTCAGGGCTACGCTTAGGCTGATTCCAAACGTCTTAAAATTGTTGTTGTCAGAGTTTTTTTCAAATATACCGAAGAAGTTACCGGGTTGACTACTCAAGGTGCAAGCAGACTATCAACCACGCCGTCCCCAGGATAAAACAGCCCAGTACGATTATCACTGCACAGCGTATAATCGCTCTAGAAATACACCTCAATATGATTCGTAGATCACTCTGAATTATGATCCGTATATCACTCTGAAATATGATCCGTAGATCACTCTAAAAGAATGGCTCGAAGGCCGGAGTAGAAGAGAAGAAAATATTTCGAGAGAGAAGAGAGAAACACTTGAGGAGAAAATTCTTGATCGTCTAGTGTTCGGTGTGTAGAATGAACTGAGGGAAGGGCCTATTTATAACTCCCGTTCAACGAATCTTTCTTCTTCTTCTTCTTCCTCTTCTTCTTCCTCTTCTTCTTCTTCTTCTTCCTCTTCTTCTTCTTCTTCTTCTTCTTCTTCTTCTTCTTCTTCTTCTTCTTCTTTAAGAAATTTTCAGTTTTTCAAAATAAAAAAATTCCAGAATTTTTTTTAAAAAAATTCAGAAACAAATATATATATATATATATATATATATAATATATTTTAAAAGCAAATATAAGCCACCACAGCCGCCGCCGTTGACCACCGCTGACCACCACCGACCACCGTCGGAACCACCGTGGGTCGCCGAAGCGCTGCCGCCGGAACTACCGTGGGTCGCCGGAGCTCCGCCGCTGGCAACCGCTGCAACCACCACCAACTTCCTATTTAATTATTTATTTATTGAATATAATATAATATGTATATATATGTATTAATATATAAAGTTGGGCCTAATTGGTAAAAAAAATAAATAGTTGGGCCTATTGGATGGATTGGATATCCATCCATTAGAAATGGGTTGATGGATGGATTGGATGGACTTTTTTTTTAAATGAATGGATTGGATTTGTTTGATACAATCCTAATGGATATAAATTTTTAAATGGACTTTTTCAATCCATCCATTATAATCCAAATCCATATCCATCCAAACCATCCATTTTGACACCCCTACCTAACCCTAATTGGACTTAATCAAAATATAATTGAGGGAAAACAATGAGGTTTTGATTAGGTGAATATTGTCTAGATTGAACGAAGTTTTATTAAGATGAATTATCAAGTTAGGACGCAATTATGGTTAAGTATAAAACACAATGGGATGAAGAACTAGAGGTTAAGTAGCGTACTTGGAATGAGAGGTCATGTCTCCTGAGTTCAAGGCCCATTATGGTTATTCGGCCAAGGCTTGGTTGGGTTCTCTGTTGTGGTTGACGTTGTTTAATCACTTTTTGAGTAAGCTAAATTAAAACAAGTGATAAGATAAGTAAAACATCGAGAGTTAAGGGTGAAGGGTCCCGAAAGAACTAACTGAGATGTATAATCTCACTGTTAATTTTGTTATGTTTTCAAGTTGTCTGGTTCAGATCAAGTGAGGCGGAGTAACTACCCACGATCCCACTGGCACGGTTAGTGGGGTGAATGCTCGTCTCTCCGCGTTTTCCGGCCTCGCTCTCCCGTTTGAACTTCAACCGCTCCCACGTTCTGTCTTCAGCTGATGAGGGATTTGTAATCTCTCTGCTGTAACCTTATTATTCGTGACCGTTATGTGTTTTTAGTTGAACTTTGATGATCAAATCGAAATTCTAGGCTGTAGTATAACCGCTTTATGGATTTGAACCAAGTTAAGGTTTATATTGAAGTATCAAGTATTACTTGGCACAAAGTTTTTGAATTTATCTCCAATTTATATTCAAATCCATACCGTTAAATTTTCTCTGAATTATTATTATTTATCGACTAGCATCTATTTCTTAGCTAGTGAAAGAATGGAATGTTACAATATGGGGGCGTGTTGCAATATTGAAACTGAAAACTTAACTAAACAATAAACTCTAGTCTGCTGGTTTAGTTTATTCTCTTACTGGTTTAGTTAAATTAAGCTAACTAGAGTTTATTGTTTAGTTAAGTTTCCAGTTTCATTTTTTAGTGAACAGAAAAATGGAATTGAGCAAAACTCATTTTTCCCCAAATTCCTTTCTCTCTCTCTCTATGGAAATCCCTAATCTTGATAGTTTTTCTAGTCTATTTTACTTGCCAGTTGCCATGGCTAATGGTTATAACGAACTACAAAGCTGAAAATCTGGGAGAGACATAAGATGATGGATGAAATTGGAAGCAAGGGATTCAAAACAGACATAGGCCGGATGATGGATTAAAGTTGTAATTAAATGTCTAAAAGGTTATGGCCACTGTGATGCATTTTGGGATTCTTTTTTTTTTTCTGTCTAAAATGATCAAGCTGTAGGTAAATTGCATGTGTTCTTTGATTTCTGGCCAATGTAATACATTTTGGGATTCTTTTTCTTATCTGTAGGTTTCTTCAAATGGGTATGGGTATTTCACAGTTTATTTTGAAGGTTGTGTAGTGACTTTCAATAAGTGTAGTGAATTTGACTTCAGGACTAGACTGGTAGCTTACCACTCAGAAAATTGTTCTAGAAGTTGCATGCGACACTCTCTAGTACTGTGTCCTTCATCGAGCAATTTTCTAATTGAATCTTAACCTTCTTGTTTTGTCCAATTTAATTTAGTATACCTTCGACCATTGCATCACCTTCCTTGTTCTACATTTAAACTCAATATAACATCATGATGTCAAGCTACTTGTTAAAATATAGGTCGTAAGTCTATTGGTTAGTAGTAAGGCCCATTAGTTAGTTACTATATAAAGTAGATGGTAGACTCATTTATGGTTAACCTTTCTCATTTGTAAGATTTCACTACTTTTGATATAATAGACTTTTAAAGCTTTTTCTCTCTAATTTCTATGCATGCCATGTTTTTCAACATGGTATCAGAGCAAACATAGCAAACATGGTATCCTCCATGATTTTCACTGCAAGTTCCGCTTTCTTTCTTTTATTATTTTCTTCTTCATTCTTTTTTTATCTCTTAGTCGAGAAATTCATTTTACCAGTTTTTTTTTCCACTTTATTTTGCTTCCTCTTGATTTGTGCACGTTCAGCACTTCAAGAAAAAAAAATTGTGCAAGTTCAGATCATATCCGAGTTTTGGTGTGCGTTCATCGTCATTCTCGTGACCTAGAATCCCTTTCTGATTTCCGTTTGATCTTTGAATCACCATCTCTGATTTCACTTCTGATTTATCGTTTCTAAGTTCGATTTTGTTTTGGATCTTGCTTCTGATTCACCGTCTCCGCATTTCAATATCAGTTCGACGATTCTGCGTTTTTTTCACTCAGATTGCTTTTGCCTGGTTTCGTCTTGTTGCGCTCCCTTTCTTCCTCAGATTACTGCATCAGATCTTCATTCTCGTGTTAGAATCACACATGCTTCAGGTTTGTGCTCTGGCTCTTGCAACGTGGCTTTGTCATGTTATTACTGTTTCGGTTTTGCTTCGCTTCGCTTCGTGATTTTGCTCCGATATCGCACTGGGTTAATTCTGGATTGCTGTTCGGTACGTAATTCATTTTTCAGTCACGGTCTATTACTGGATTACGGTTTGTTTCTATTTTCTAAATTACTGGTTCTGGATTTTTGGGTTATTGCTAATGTTACTGGTTCTGCAACTTTTTTTTACCAAACAACATTCAAGTTGTTTGATGAAATGCCTCAAAGAGTTATCCAAGCTTGTGTAAGTGGTTCAAGTGTGCCACCGAACCTAATGAGATTGTTCACAAGAAACTGATGCATAGAGGTCACTTTTGTTTCTTGAAGCATTTTAGTATGAAGGGAATAATTTGGTTTGGAATCACCGAAAATTGGAAGTGGTGGAAATTGTGCTCTTTTGGTTGTTATAACCCCTTATATCATCATATGATTTTGGCATCATGTTTCTGGTCTCAGCTAAGAATAATCTCAGATGAGTAAACACCTCTTGGTTCTACTTTATGCTTTTGAACATTTGAGATGACGTGGTTCTACTTTATGTTTATGTACGCCAATCAGCAGTTCAGGTTGATCTTCTGAAAATTTCAGTTTTGATCTTGCTTGCCTGTTAGTTGGTAATTATTGCTCTTTGAAGATAAATTTGCTTATTAGCTCCATGTTGGTTCAAGTTTGGATTTATGCATGATGCATCCAATGTTAACATGTTCATTGCTAGCCTTCTACTTGGTTGTGGCGGCAATTATTAGTACTTGTTCTGTCAGCACCTGGTGGTTTCATTGGGTTTTTGGTTGCTTTGACCATATCTACATGAGTCAAAGAAAATTTGCTGGCTTCTTGAGGATTGGTACTAGATGAGGACCATGGGAGTTCCTCAGGAATTGATTACTCTATGCAAGTTTGGCCTTCCAATTGGTTGTAGATTTTTTGGTCAACTTTCACAACACTGTCAATGCTTCCTAATGCTCCTGGTATGCTTTATAAAGCGTCCTCATCAAAGTTTTGTTGGAGTTGGTATTGTAGCATATATTTGCTATGTTCTTATGGATTTGATAGACATTTTGATTGGCCTTAATTGGCTTGATTTTAGCTTCTGTTTATGGTGGTTAAGCGTGATGCTTCTGCTATATATGGTTAAGCATGCTTCTGTCTAGAGTGATTAAGTACTCTTGATGGTTAAGCGTTGTTTGCGCTTCTGCCAAGTGGTTAAACTTTGAGGTATAGTTTCTGCTTGGTGGTTAAGCCTTTGGCCCTATAGCCTTGTTGATGTTTGCTTCTGCCCTTTGGTGGTTAAGCATTTTGCTTCCATCAAGTGATTAAGCCTTGAGTTGTGGCATTTGCTTGATGGTTAAGTGTTGGTTTGTTGCTTCCTCCGAGTAGTTAAACCTTGAGTTGTGGTTTCTGCCCGATGGTTAAGCTTTTGTTGACTTCTTTGACACTTGGATGGTTATGCCTAAGAGTGGAGTTTGTTGATTCCTTTGGAGTGAATGTTGTGGAGACACTGGAAGAAGCTTGAAGGGGCCCGATAGTTGGTCGAAGACTTCTAGGAGCTATGCACCTCAACTGCTACCAACTTAGATTGTTCTTTGTTTTTCCTTACTTTGAAAATATTTTGTATTGCTTATCTCAAGCTGGAAGTGTTGTACACACCGTCCAGCTTGCAGGAGGCTGTTAAAATATAGGTTGTAAGCCCATTAGTTAGTAGTAAGGCCCATTAGTTGGTTACTATATAAAGTAGATGGTAGACTTATTTATGGTTAACCTTTCTCATTTGTAAGATTTCACTACTTTTGATAAAATAGACTTTTAAAGCTTTTTCTCTCTAATTTGTATGGATGCCATGTTTTTCAACACTACTGATAGTAGTTTATGGACTAAGAGAAGCCACTCATATATGGTGTTGCAGCTTCCCGCCTAAGGCAAAAACAACCCTTGGGTTTTAATAGATAAGGACTTCTGCCTCTGCACAAGAATTGTTTCATGTATGGGTACATGGGTAGGGTTGTTTTTGCCTTAGGCGGGAAGGTGCAACACCATGTATGAGTTTATGAATGGTGGTGGTTTATTTATTAAATTGGACATTATCGGAACACAAGATTAAAGTACAATAATGTTATAATTTCTAGTGTAAAAGGAGAGTGCCCAATGCTTAAATTTTAGAATAGAATGAGATGAGTGTCTGTGTGTGTGGTAATAAACTCTCCTTAATACGGCTGAAGCTACAAAAAACCTTAAATGCCAATCTCAAGGTGACCAATGCCAACTCTCCGTAATGCACACACCTTGTGTGACAGTGTGAGCTTCTGTCAGATTTTCATTATGATTTATTATTTTCAGTTGAGATGTTTGTTGCATATAAGTGTAGTAGACTGTTGTTCTTGTTTAATTTTTTAATGGCTTACATGATGGCATGCTATTCTATTATTTGGGTATTTGACGAAAATTATTTAAATTATGCTTGTCTGTTGTTCTTGGAACACCATCTTCTTGATATGGTAAGAGAAGTACACAAACTTGGAACGTGCACATAAAGCTTACAAGGTACAGAAATGAGAGGTCCCCGAAGAATTTATTCGTGTTTTTGGTTCATAAAATAAAATGTAAGTTTTCACATTTCAGTCAAGTTTTCAATAAATCTAGTTTGATTTAATTTCTAAAAAAGTTTATTAGTAGTTACAAATAATATAGGTTACATATAACACCCCCTATTTTGCTACAATATTTACTGCTCTCTAGTATTGTTTTGAATCGTAGTATTTAAATAGTACGATATGTTTGAAATGATTTTTTTGGCCAAGTTCATGACTTTAAAATAATTATTAAGTTAGGGTTCAAAAGGATTATAGCTCAAATAAATTTATCCGGCACACAAATCCACTTTAGTTAGTAAATTGCTTTTGCACGATGAATCTATTAAGTGATTGATTGTATGTCGAGTACGGGAATTTAGGACCATGTGGCAATCTTTAGTAGAGAAACCAAGAATAGGATATCTGTCATATTATCATCTCTTCACATGTCTTAGTATCTAATGCACACCTCATCATTACCATTTTAATGTAGTGGAGACCTTAGAAGAAGACATGTAAACATTTAGGTGACTATCCCTTTACACTCATAATATGTTGACACCTAAAAGCAAAGGTGGAAACTTATCCTTCCTCACCTTTTTAGTTGGCTTCATTAAAATTAGACACCTAAGGGCCAATTGATGATCACACTTGATATCTTGCCACCCAGAAGCTTAAGTGACACATCATGCTTGATTAAGAGGTGGAGGTTGGCTATAAAAGCATGATATGGGGAACTCACTCCTCATGGTGTGAAGGCCAAGCTTTTTCATATAGAAGTCAACACCCTTCCCTTTCAAACCTACGACCATATACCCTGTGTACCATTTGTTTCTTTTGAAGTGTTATAACCTCCAAACACCTAAATCACCAAACTAAGTATAACTGAGCATATCATTGCGTGCATAGTTGTATTAGTGTACTTGTCGCCATCAACAGAGCAATTATTACATTCGTATTTCTACCGTAAAGGCATCTCTTCCTACATCATTTGTGATATTTTCATATTTGATTTCTTGTTTGATGTTATGGCTTATGTGTTCTAAGTGTTTATCACTTTGATAATTGACGATAATTTTATGTAAAACTTGTATTGGTTGTGCCTCTATTAGCTTATGTGTTAAAGTTGATTATTGTAAATTGTTTTATGAAATCTATTTAAGTTTTATGTGGGGTTGGGATGATGATCATAGACTACTGTTGAATAAGTGAACTCTTCTGTTGAATAAGTGAACTCTTGAACTTTTTGAAAATAAAATAAATAATCACCTTTTCAAAATAATAATGAACAAGGGTAGTAACAAACAATTGAGCTTACTTTCAAAATAGGTAGAAATTTCTTTTAAAACAAAAACTTTTAGAAACCATAGAGTTTTTAACTTATAGAATTTGTTTTCAAAAATACAATTAACACCTTAGGATGAGAGATGAGAAGAATGAGAAACAAAATGATGAATATAACCTAGTAGGGGGACCTTAGGATGAGAGATGAGAAGAATGAGAAACAGAATGATGAATATAACCTAGTAGGGGGTTTAGAATAGATGTTTTCTGTCACGGGCACTCAGGTACGAGTGTACCGTTTATAGGTGACTAACCTTGTGGTAGTGCATATTCATGCAAGCATCAATGCTTAATTTGGGCAATCGTATTGAAGACCCTAGGTTAAGTATTCGCACGATAATTAAACATTATGTTTCGTTGTGTGGGGTTATTATTTCGACTGTGTACCGATCTTTACTGTGTGTAGTTATTATTTCGGCAGCGTGCCGGCCTTCGCTGCGTGCGGTTACTATTTTGGCTGTGTGCCGGCTTTTGCTGTGTGCGGATTTTCTCACGAGGTTCCGGAATCTTCATGTGCATTGGCATGATGGACTGTGCATTCTAACTGTGTTGTTGGATGTCATTGTAATTGAACTAGTATATTGTATATATTGTATTTTGTTTCTATACATTATTTTATATGATTGTTCTGAAAGATGACCCTGCCCGTGGTTATCCAATTAATGGATATCTACAGAGAATGTCGGTGAACCTGATGAGCTTTGTGGAGCCACATCAAGAACAATGGGGTGAAAACTCCCCAAGGAAAGAGAAAGGCATTAAGGGTAGTGGACCAGAAGCTCATCAGATGGAAGAGCACATGGAAGTTATGGGATACTTCTGTATTTGACACCTGAATCATGTCATAGATCCACCAAGACTGCCATGAGTCGCCCTTATCCTCGGTCATCCGCTTGACCCAGGCAGCGTAACACGGAGAGCACTTCATCCAACCTCTAAGATTTTGGTGGGTGGCAATGCGAATGCCTTTAAAAGTGAAGCGCTTGTCGAATTCGTTGAAACCTTGATCAGCGCTAGAAGTATAGGGGCGAACACTGTCAAACCCCCCTCCTCAAATAAAGGACCAGGAGGGATCTCTGAGTTAGACGATGGTTGAGGAGAAAGATTCGATTGGTGATAGTTAGCCATGGGGGAATCAGTCGCAAAAGGAGGAGCCGAAGCAGCGGTGCTAGGTCGAAAGAAAAGAAGGCGAATAGTAATCGTGGTGTGTTCGATGAAGGGGTTATTTATAGCATTCAAGAACAATGATTCCAAACGCCTGGGGAACTGTCGCGTCACCACTTCAGTTTCTAGGAAACGAGTCGTCACGTGTCTAATCAATGATGTAACGGCTAGCCACCACTACTTACACGACATGTCGCCCCAATTTTTGCATCGTTAGTCACATCCCCTCGACTGTACAACAACGAAAAAAGGGGGCATTTGTTAACATTATAATAGAGTTAGTTGTTGGCCGAGGAAAAAGGGGATAAAAAAAGGGTTGCCTTGGCAACCATAAGAGCAATATAGCAGTACTTGCCATGGCACATTCAGGCTAAGTTGGCAAAGAGATAATATGTTAGAGCGCGAAGGAGTGAAGATAGGAGTTATAGAGCTCGGTTGGAGGGTGCCTCAACCATAGAATGACTTGGCTGATATACCAACCGTCGAAGGCCGTAGTAGAGTTTGGTCGAGCAAGGTTGTGGCTGAGGCAGAGCATACTTGCTTGGAGCGCAAGTATTCAGTGCACGTGGACATATCACGTTAGAGCGGTTAAGGTCAAAGAGCAGAAGACCCCGAAAAAGTCGGAGCAACGAGAGGTTTACCCCACTAACCGTGCTATTGATGTTGTGGAAGAATAGGCTCCGAGTTTTTAGGGATTAGGCTTAATCAGGACCGTTGATCACGATCAATCCAACGGTTGGCAGATGTAGGCTCGAGTAGTGGCCAACAAAGGCCAATGTATATATATAGTAGTACTTGTACAGTTCAAACACACAAGATCGAATACGCTTTTCTTTATGATTTTTTAGTCTCATAGTAGTACTTGCAATTTTGCCCCTTATTTTTATCTTCGCTTTATCGTTGTTCTTTATGTTTTCTTAATCCCGTAGATGATCCAGGCCACATGTCTCTCTCACGCCTAACGTAACACTCTTTGGAGGAGTTATAGAACCCAAAGTCAAGGAACATAGTTCCTTTCTCGACGCAATCGCTTGAAGAAAGAGGAAACAGACTGTCCAAACCTCTAGCAAATCCTACGGATAGGATCGAAGTGTTTGACGACAACAAATAGCCTCCTATCCTTTATAGACATAAAATCCACGTCAAGCCGATTTGCCTCGGCCAATATTGCGTCAACAGAGTAGGAACCTCAACTGCTTCTCAGCTGTTTGTCATAGCCATGTGGTCATGTAAAGTCAATTACACTCCAAGCGGCTAAATTTGTTTTTTGCCGACGGGAATCAACTAGATTGGTTAACGAATTCTTTGTCAGCCGAGTGACCCTCGACAAAAATGGGTGTCAACAATGGTGAAACCAATTTAGACTCCTCATTTCTTTTGTATTTCATCACCTTCATATTTAACAAAGGTTCGTTATATTTGTGATCATACGATAAATATGAAAGTTGTTTTTTTTTATAAAAAGAATTTAATGAATATAGTCTAGTTTGAGCATCACCAAGCAACCACCTTCTAAAAAGGATCGTAGAGAACGCCCAATATCATTTGCTATAGGGCTAGACCAAAAAATAATACAAAAACCAGTGTTTAAAACACCCCTAGCAACACTTGGTGGTTTTAAATTATACAATAAAATTTTGGACACTGTTCCTAGGGTTTAAGCTCCGCTAGGGTTTGTTCTTAGTGGCGGCTTAGTGTAGGTTGTCCAAAGTTCCTGGGTTACTACTTTACTGAGTCCCAATCGTTTGCTTGGTGATCTTCTAGGTAGTCTTTGCGTTCCTTAGTCTGTCTGTCGTATTATTTTTACGATCCTCGGAAGAAGTTGTGTTCCTTAGTTTGCTTGTTTCTTTTTCTTATCTTCATGTAGCGTCGTGTCTAGTGAAATGATATAGTAAGTATCTTTCGTTTCTTTCAATGTCCTCGATCTCCACTGTCTAAATGTATGGTTTCCTTTCATCCATCTCTTTTAGGTCAAATAGTGAACTAGTTATTTATTACAAAACTTAGATTACAGTCATCCAACATCCTAATTCCTTAGTGATGTGAATTATTGTTACTAATTCAACTAAAAAAGAGGATCGATCCATAATCAAAGAAATAACAAGACAATAAATAAGAAAGGGGAAGAAAATTGAAAAGATGGAGAGACAAAGAATGAATATATGTGGTGAAGAGGAGCCACATCTTTCATGGAAAGTTGATAATCCTCATGTTTGGATCGCCACAAAAACCCTAAGCTCTTGATAAGATCCCCAAGACGGTTCAAGGAAGAACCCTAGAGAGAGTACTTATGCTAATTCCTCTCAAATTAAAAATATGACCAAAGGTTTTTTACAACTTGCAAAACCACACCTATTTATAGAGAATAGGTTGTGGGCTTACTAAAAAGAAAAACATAACAACTTAAAGCCCAAATTCAAGCCCAAACTAGGCCTTACACAATTAGGCTTCTATGAAAGGGAAATGACGTGCCTAAAAATATTTGGCTTATTACAATTATAAAATTCCTATAATTTTATAAATTATTAAAGCGTTTAAAAGACAAGGAACAATTCTTTAATCTTCTTTGCTTTTTCTTCCAAGTGTCATGTCTTGAATCTCAATGCTCATTGTGTTCATAACATTCCCTCCTCCTTGAAGAAATTCGACCTCGAATTTGATCTCCAAGGTGTCCTACATGATGAAAGAACTCAATTCAATACCAACATACCTCCGGGATCAAACAAAAATTGAGAAAAATCAACACACGTGACAAAGATAGGCAACACCCAAAACCATACAAAATTAAACCATAAAAGATAAAAGATAGGAAGCTATTCATACCTTTTGGAGTTGATATATATAACCAAATTTACCTTTCTTTGCTTGAACAATGAAATAGAAATATAGTATCTTTCTTCTTCGAAGTTTGACAAAATAATTGAGCTCACATGAGAACTCTCATTTTTAAACTTAGGCAACACACACAAGTTAGACCATCCCATCATCAAATGTGCAAGATTTTCAAGCACATGGGAAAAGTGGAACTTAAGCAATGCAACACACAAGTTGTGCATCATGAATTTAGAAATTTTGATTGATTTGAGACTTTTGTAAGGAATCAAACCAACAGAAACTTCCCTTGAACCAACTTCTTCAAGCAAATGGAATTCCTTAGAAACTCGCAAGTTGGGAGTAGTACCATAAGGCACCAAACCATGGGGCACCTCTCTTAAATAGACATTCCTATGCATGCTCAAAAATATATCAACAATACTAGGAAAATTGTTAGCATAAGAAGACAAACAATTAGATGGAACTTCAAGTTTAAGCATAGGTCTTACCAACATTGCTCTATTGAGCTCAACCCCCCTTTTTAAGAGACTTTTATTTTTTTCCCACTTCTTTCGGTTCATTCCTTTTATGGTCTATCTTTGCTTCTCTTTTACCACACTCCTTTTCATTTTTTTTCAACTCTTCTTTTTCTTTTTCTATTTTAAGTTTCAAAGCCAACATGACATTTTTTTTCAACTCTTCTTTAGCCTTATTGGACTAAGAGGGGTGAAGAGTGAATTTGATCCTATTGTGAATAAAACTGTATTTGTTGGATTCACCATCATGAATAACTTTCCTATCAAATTGCCAAGGTCTCCCTAGCAATATGTGGCTAGCCTCCATGGGTGTACATCAGATAGAACCTCATCACAATATTTATCAATGGGAAATGATATCTTTACTTGTCTATTTATCTCTAATTCTCCATGATTACTTAACCATTGCACTTTATCTCTAATTCTTTAATCTTCTTTGCTTTTTCTTCCAAGTGTCATGTCTTGAATCTCGATGCTCTTTGTGTTCATAACACTTAGTTTCTTCTTTAACCCTAATATAGTTAATCTCATTCCTCCCTGTGTCCAGCTTCGCTGTTGTGTCTAGTTGCCTCTTTTGTCCCGTGTCGTGTCTGTCCCTAGTGTCCACAGTCAGTCAAGCTTGTTCTTCTTGCCTATGACAACCTTGATAGGGGATATCCCTGAAATCTTCAGTGAAAACCTGCAGCCAAATGAGCAGAATAATGAAGTGTTAACTACAAAAACACTGATTGGAAAAATTAGGGCCAATAAAACCCTAAATGCAAAAGCTACTATTGGTATAATATCTAATGCGTGGGCTAACTACCGAGAGGTTAAGATAACAGAGTTGGAAAAGAATATGTTCTTATTCAATTTCTCCAGAGAAGAAGATAAGCAGGAAATCCTTAGGAGAGCTCCCTGGTTTATCATGAACTTCCTGCTGTGTTTGAAAGAATGGCTCCCCCAGATTTCTTACCAGCAAATGAAGTTTAACAGATCCCCATTCTGGATCCAAGTGTTACCAAGTGGCTTCAGTCTCAAGAGGTGGGGTGAATTGAGACTTTAAAAACTTTTCCCCTTTTAACGACTTAGATTACTTTTTCGCTCAGGTTTATGGAACTAACAAATTAGAACATAAAATAGTAAAGAACACACGAGGTTTTATACTGGTTCGGTCACCTCCCAGTGACCTACGTCCAGTCGTCACAACCCTTTGTGAGTTTTTCACTATCAAATCAAAGCTTTCAACCGAGTGCTTTAAAACCCTTACAGACTCAGGCGCTCTTCACCTAGAATACCCCACCTTGTGCAAGAGCCCTCAAAACAATTACAACAAGAGATACCCCACCCATGTTACAATCAAAAACCCTAGAGAGATACCCCACTCTCTAGTACAACCAATTGACATACAAGAGATACCCCACCCTTGTTACAGTCAAAACCCTAAAGAGATTCCCCACTCTCTAGTAAAACCAAATAACAGTAATTGAACAAATTACAATAAACAGAAACATCTCTGAGAAGGCAAATACAACAACTTGAAGATTCCCAACCTAACCCTTGAGAGAGATCAGCTCAAAGTGATGAAGAACGTGAAGAATGAGTGTGACAGTGAGATAGAGTTCGCGTTCTGCTTTTGTGCTTCTTAGGTTGTGATTTAATCGTGAAACCCTAAGTCCTATTTATAGAGTTTGTAAAAATATGACCGTTGAAACAATTTTTAACACTAATTTGATAAGTGAAAAAATGATTTATTGCTTGAAAAACATAGGATGAGAATCGATTTCTTGTTCCTAAAATAATAGATAAAAAATCGATTTCTTGCTTGTAGGAATAAGTGAGGAATCGATTTTGTGCTTTAATAAAGCAAGTAGATAATCGATTGTTAGCTTTATAAAAAACAAGTTCATGAAAGGAAGTAAGGAATCGATTTTCCTCTTTAGAAAATTGGTCACAAATCGATTTTCTTCTCTTAAAAAAAGGAGAGCAAAATTGATTTTGTACTTGTTTTCTTTCCAAAACAAGTTCCTTTTAAAAACATCAAGTGTGAAATCGATTTATAGCTTTAAAAAACAATAATGAAATCAATTTCTAACTCTAAAAACAAGAGAGAAATCGATTTTACACTTCAAAAACAACAAGCCATCAATCGATTTCTATCTTTAACAACATGAATGAAATCAATTTCCAGCTTAACCAATATGAAAGAAATCGATTTCTAGCTTAAAAATAAGAGTGAAATCGATTTCTAGCTTTAAAGTACCAAAACAAGAATCGATTCTTTACTTAAAAAACAATTTCTTTTAAAACACTAAGCCATGAATCTATTTCTATAAAAACAACAAGTGCCTAACCTATTTAACATGCTTTTATCAATTGAAGACCAGTTATCAATTGAAATAGAAAAACCAGTTATCAATTGAAGACATATTAGGTTTGTTTGTGTGAGTGCTAGTGTGTTGAGTGAATTGAGCCGATCCTCAAAAGCGGTTTACATTTCATTCCTAAGACACGACCTGACTTCTTAGGGACTACCCTTGACACGGACTTACTTCTTGAGTTGGTTGTGCCTTGGAGTTCCGTTTCTCACTTTGTCTTAAATTACTTCATCATCAAAACTTAACCTGCAACACAAGATATCCACACCAAGTTCATAGTTTGCCTCTCGAACTCATGAATGTTGCTAATGCAAGGAAGCTTCATCAGAAAGTAGGAGAGGTGCTTGAAATAGAAAAACCAGTTGTTGATGGAAACCTTCTCCGTACTTTCATCAGACGCAGAGTCAGTATTGATCTTAACAAACCTCTCCCTACAGGTTGCTGGGCTCCTGGAAGCAACCTCCCAAACTTGTGGATCCCGTATAAGTATGAAAGACTACAATCTTTATGCTATAAATGTGGTATCCTGGGTCATGACCAGAAATACTACTCTATACCTACTGTTATGTCTCCCTTTGACCACACTAAATCTAAATTCAGTGGTGACCTCAGTGTCCCAGCCCATAGATCCATCCACTTTTTAGGCAAAAACCCTAACAAACAACAAACAAACCCAAAATGTAGCCATCAAACTAGCCAATCTCAAAACCAACCTTCCAACCACAACCCTAGTGCAAGCAACCAAATAAACCAACTTTCTAATGAAGAAGCCTATGCTGAAACCCTTAGGAAACATTACCATGATATTGCAGTTAAAATACAAAATACCCCCGTCATCAAGCCAAATCCACCCTCCCTCACTACCCCTAACCTAAATTTTAGTGCTATTCCCTGGGAAATACAAAATGAAACAGCCATACCCCTCTTCAAAGGCCAAGTCCAAACCATTATCCTAGAAAGTCCTAACCAGAAAGGGGACACCTATAACCCTAACCTTGAAAAGGTGTTCCTTTCCAAAGTCATACTTGACACCAAAGAGAAACATGAAAAACACCCTAACCTAGACTTTGACAGCTGCAATTCTACAAATTCCCATACGAGTGGAAAAGACCAGAAACTTATAGAAGATAATCCCAAATTTGCTATTGATTATGTAGGTTGGAGGGAACAACAAAAGTCCCAAACAAGTGCTGAATACACTGTTGAGTTTCCAGAGGAAGTGGAAGATAATATACAAGGTCCTGTTCATATTGAAGATGGTGAAGAGAATGCATTGGCCCTTGGCATGACCATTGGTATGGGCCTGAAAAAAAGGAAAACAAGTGACATTAGCTCAGATCATGATAAGGGAAAAGAAGAATCTGCTGGAAAAAGATCAAAAAACAAAGAAGAAGAAAATGTGGCTACTGCTACTGCCACACCAGATCCACTCTTTTTTGGGCAATTCTGCCTAGGTTTTTACCCTACTAAGGCTGAGGAGGCGAGCCAAAGCAAACCCCCAAAGCATAGATGACTTCCATTAGTTGGAATTGCCGTGGCTTGGCGGCTGCCACGACAAGTAGGGAGCTTAATGACCTTGTGAAGGGTCAAAAGGCAGCCATTCTTTTCCTTATGGAAACTAGAGCCCAGAAGGAAAGACTAGACCATGTTAAGAGGAAGTTTAAATTCCATAATGCCTTTTGTGTTCCTGCATTGGGTACTTCTGGGGTTTAGGTCTTCTTTAGAATAACTCTTTTGAAATTCAAATTCTTCAATATTGCAGAAACTTCATCCATTCTGCAGTAAGAGAGAAAAAATCTGGTAATATCTTTGAAGTTACATTTGTCTATGGCAGTCCTCTGTTTCATAATAGGAGGCATTTGTGGGGTAAATTGGAGTTTCTAAAACCTAGACATGGTGGGGCTTGGTGCCTAATGGGAGACTTTAAAGAGATGCTATCTATATCTGACAAGGATGGGGTGATCCCTATTTCCCCAATCAGAATGAACTTATTCAGAGAGTTTTTACACAACTCTGACCTTATGGATCTTCAACTTAAAGGTAGTAAATTTACTTGGATGAGTAATCCAAGAGAGGGAGTAGTTACCAAGCAAAAGATTGATAGAGTTCTGGTTAATTGGGAGTGGAGGGATTTATATCAACATGCTGTTGGATTGGCTTTACCAATAGTAAACTCTGATCACTCTCCCATTTTTCTTATTCCTAACCCTCCATCAAGGTGTGCAAGATATTTCAAAAATGAGTCATTTTGGGAAGAGCATGACCAATGTAGACAAATAGTGGCTGAGGGTTGGCAATCTATTGATCAGAACAGCAATGAATGGATTGCTCTAAATGGGAAATTCAAGAAGTGCAAAAGGAATCTGATGGCTTGGCATACTAAAACTTTCAAGAATGGAGTAGTTGAAATTAACAAACTTAAGGTGAAGCTCCAATCACTTCTTAATGATGGAAATAACTCCAATGACTGTGAAGAGGCGACAAAAATTAGAAAAGAGATTGATTGTCTTTGGAAACAAGAAGAAATGTACTAGGGGAAGAGATCCAGAATTAAATGACTCAAATATGGAGATAAAAACTCGAAATTCTTCCACATTACCACTATCCAGAGGAGGGACAGGAATAGACTTAGCAGAATCAAAGACAAAGATGGAGTTTGGGTGGAAGGCAACAAGGATATTATGCTTGCTATAGAAGACTACTTTAAGGATATCTACTCTGCTTCATCATCTAGCACTGAGTTCCAGTGTCTAGATGTAATTAAGCCTTGTGTCTCTACTGTTATGAATGATGCCCTTAATGCTCCAGTGTTAATGGGGGAAGTGAAGCGTGCTACCTTTGATCTGGGTGCTCACAAGATCCCTGGTCCAGATGGACTTAATGGGGAATTTTTCCAGAAAAATTGGGAAATTATTCAGGATGATATGTTCAAAGCTATTGCTAAGTTCTTTAATAGTGGGGAAATTGGAGATTGTGTGAATGATACTATTGTTGCCCTTACTCACAAGATTCCTGGCCCTGAAGCTATCAGCCACCTCAGGCCTATCAGTTGTTGCAATTTCATCTATAAAATTATCTCTAAGATCATGGTACAAATCTTATGACCGTGTAGACTGGTGTAGCGACTGAAAAATCCGGGTAAGGATTCCTCGAAGGTTCAAAAGATGAAGCCGCCACCAAATTTTAGTTTAAGGGCAAATAGTGGAAAATCCCCTTGAAATGGATAAAGGTCTTTGAGACCAGATTAGGGTTCGGGAGTCGGTTATGCATGGGGAAGGAATTAGCACCCCACGACATCCTTCCTAAGGAAGGTTACCTACTAATTAGTTGTAGGAGAGAAAGTTAATTTAGAAAACGTTTATTTTACCCCTTTTTATTGAGGAAAGACTTGATATTTTTTTGAATTTTGGGAAAAGGATTATTTAGGAAAAAAAGACTAAAAAAGGTTTTTATTAGTGCAATTGACAGAGGTCGGCCGCCCCCTGCTTCTACGTAATTCTTGGTAGAGAATCAAATCACACGTAGTTCTTGGTAGAAAAAGTTTGTGTGTTGGTTTTTATTAATTAGGGATTTTAAGACTCCTGAGTGATCAGCTCATTTGTCCTAAAACGCTGACTAACTCGATTGTACAATCGACTTAATCCCCTATTTTGTTTGAAAAGAAAGATATGTGTTTGCATTTTTATTTAGGAATTATTTGTTGTAAATATGGATTTTAGGACCTGATCCGTAACGGTTCATTTGTGGTCCTAAAAAGTTGACTAACCCGACTGTACAGTCGACTTAGTCCCCTATTCGCTTTTTGGGAAAAATAGCTTATTTATTAGTTATTATTTTTTATAGGGGTTTTAGGACTATTGAGCCGTACGACTCATTCATCATATAACGCTGACTAACCCGACTGTACAATCAACTTAATCCCCTATTTTGAAGGTTCGTTTTTGTTTGAAAAGAAAGATATGTGTTTGCATTTTTATTTAGGAATTATTTGTTGTAAATAGGGATTTTAGGACCTGATCTGTAACGGTTTATTTGTGGTCCTAAAAAGCTGACTAACCCGACTGTACAGTCGACTTAATCCCCTATTCACTTTTTGAGAAAAACAGCTTATTTATTAGTTATTATTTTTTAAAGGGGTTTTAGGACTATTGAGCCGTACGACTCATTCATCATAGAACGCTGACTAACCCGACTGTACAGTCGGCTTAATCCCCTATTTATATTTTTTGAATAGAAATGTTTATTTGTTGATTTTTATAGGTTTTTTTGTAAAAGAAACTAATTTTTTGAAAAGAAACAAGGGAAAAACGAGAGGGGCGAAATAGTAGAATGGGAGTGCAATTAGCTGCAGAGGGGATGTATTACTAAAAAGGTGGTATCAAAAGCAAAATCCAATTCAGCATTATTTCATTTCTGGCCCACGAAATTGGGCTTAAGTAGGAGGGTGTAATAGGTAAAATGTAGGGGTGTAGAAATCAATTTAAGTTAAAAAAAGAATTAAACAAAATAAGCCCAATGGACCATATAATGCAACAACTAACTAACATAACCCTAATCTCTCACCTTCAACATCAGCGCCGTTTCTCTCTTATTCCTAAGAGAGAGAAAACGTTCACCATGAGAGAGAGAGAGAGAGAGAGAGAGAGAATGCGAGAATCACGTGAGAGACAGAGAGAGAGACGAGCGTGGAGAGAGGGGGTGATTCACAGAGGGGTGATGCTGTCCGGCGGCGGCGACGACGATTTCGCGGTGGTGCTCATGACGGGAGGAATTGGCGACGGCGACTTCCATGGCCGGTGGTGACATGGACGAACGAGAGGGTATTTCGACGGCGTGGAGCGTCGCGATAGCGACGGCGGTTCACGACGTGTGGACTCACGGAGGGGTGTCAACGGCGAAAGGGGGCTACGGCGGTTTGAAGCGGACGGCCACCGTCTAGGGTGGCCGGAGCTAACGGTATGGTTCTATATTTTTTGTAACTTTCCTCTTCTATTCTCCAACTCTGTTCTTTTTCTATGTACTGCTATTGGTTTTTTTTTTAATTTTTCTACATCTCTAAAATCCTAAACAGAATTCTATTTGATGTTGTTGCTCTTCTAACAGATTCTACTCCTTTTTTCTAAAAGCTAATATTTACTGCATAAAACGTAATCTTATTCTGATTCTTTATAATATTTACATTCTAAACTCTTCTAAATAATTCTTTCAAAACACTTATAATATTTACATTTTAAACTATTCTAATGAGATAAAAAGGAGATGCGTACAAAAACAAGAACTGGCCAACCTAGCTTCCTGAAAGAAAATGGATTTGCTGATGTTGCTTATTACCGCTTTCCTCTGATGTGACTGCCGATGATCAAAATCCTATTTTTTCCAGCGTTTTAGTAATCAGGGTTCAGCGTGTAGTGCTTTTCCCTCAATATTTTTTCTCCCTTTTGTGTCTGAATTGTGCTGTTTATATAGGTAACAATTAGAATCAAACATTTATGATATTGATCTTTTCTTTCTATTTTCAGGTTTGGGCCAGCTGGTAAAAACTTCATCAGCAAGATTAGGTTAGGTTTGGAAGAATTTGCTCAGCAAAGAGCGGGGAAGAAGAGGCTGCGCATGGAGGCTGAAGACTGTTATTTTTTGTACTTTGGGACCTTTTTTTTTTTTTGACAATTGTAATATTATTTAATTCTGATTTTGCTTAATATTTTTGGTCATTTTGTGACTTTTATTTTTATAAGCTACGTGAAGAAAATAAAAATGAAGTTGGGCCAAAACCAAGAACCAAAATCGAGCCCAACCCAACAACGCGCTAAATGAAGCCCATATTGCTAATATTGGCCCAAATGAACCAACAACTAAATTGTAACGGATTAAACGAAAAACAATTAGTAAAAAAGGATCGGACAAAATTGGGGTATGACAATTGGTCCTTTCTCAGATGTGTCCTTCAGTCCTATGGGTTTAGTCATGAGTGGGTGTCTTGAGTCATGTCCTTAGTTTCCTCAGTCAAGTACTTGTACCAAGTCAAAGGCTATAGAAGTCATGTGGTTATCCCTGATGGGGGCTGAGGCAGGGATATCCTCTCTCCTCTTACCTATTCATTTTGTTATTTGATGCCTTATCTAGAATGATCTCTAAAGCAAACAATTTGGGGTTAATTAAAGAGTTGCCCCTGGCTCCCACAGCCCCTACACTAACCCATCTCTTTTTTGCAGATGATGCTATTGTATTTGGTCTGGCTAACAAGGAGGAAATCTTTCAAGTTGTTAACATTCTTAATATCTTTACATAAGCTTCGGGTCAAAAGATTAACCTGCAAAAATTTGGCCTCATATGTGGGAAAGGAATAAATCCTGTTCTGAAGGTTGAACTGTCAGAAATTCTAAATATTCCAATTTGGGATACCCCGGGTGAACACCTAGGTATCCCAGCAGAATGGGATAACTCTAAATCTCAAGCTTTACAATGGATCTGAGAGAGAGTTTTATCTAAGCTAGATGGTTGGAAGGAGTAGCACTTATCCCAAGCAGGTAAAGAAGTTCTCATTAAGTCTATTATTCAAGCTATCCCTACATATGTCATGTCAATTGTGAGATTACCTAAAAAATTCTGCCAATCCTTGTGCTCTGCTATTGCCAAGTTTTGGTGGAGTTCTAAGGTAAGGAATAGAGGCATTCATTGGAAGAATTGGCAGCTTATGTGTTCTAATAAATCTGATGGGGGTCGGGTTTAGGGATTTCACCATCCAAAATTCTTCTCTTCTCTCTAAGCAGACCTGGAGGTGTATTCAAAGACCTAATGAGTTCTGGGCTAAGATCCTTAGAGGCATTTACTGTGCAACAGAGAGTATTTGGGTGGTAAAACCTAAGAGTGGCATCTCCTCGGTTAGGAGAAGTATCCTTCATGGGAGAGAGCTTTTGAAGAATAAAGGCAGGTGGACTGTTGGTGATGGGGCAAATATAAATATTGCTGATGAGTTGTGGCTAGCCTCAGGAAATAGGGCTATTGTCAAGGAAAACTCTAATGTGGTTACAGTGCAGGATCTCATTGACCCATCTTCTCACAAATGGAATACTGATAAAGTGAGGTCAAATTTAGATTCTAATTCTGCCATTGAGGCTTTGAAGACTCCAATCAGTTGGACTAATCAAAATGACTTACTGTTCTAGCCTATGGAGAAGGATGGGTGCTATACTTCTAAATCTGGGTACTACTGGTTGCACAAGGAGTCTAGTGTTCCTAACTTCAAACCTTCTTCCTCATTCAGTCACTCATCTACTAGTTGGAAGGAAATTTGGAGAGCTCAAGTGTCAGAAAGAGTGAAACATTTCATATGGAGGTTCAAGCATAATGCTATTGCTACTCAACTTAACTTATCTATTAAGCATATTGCAGGGAGCACTATCTGTCCTATTTGCAAGCAAGTAGAGGAAACTACTGAACATTTATTTCTACCCCTTTGGTTTGGTCTCCAAATTTGCCCTACTCTAGTGGAGACCAACACTACTAATTTGAACCGTTGGGTAGAAAATTTGTTGGATAATGAAGAGATGCCCTCTATTGATAAAGTGCTCACTATAACTACAGCTTTCTTTGCCCTTTGGTATATCTGTAAGGCCAGAAACCTCAAAGTCTTCGAGGATCAAAACCCTATCCTCAGTCAAATAATTTTTCAGATCAAGGCTGTTACCCTACAGCTTTCTGTATTTTCCTCTCAGAGTATTTTTGTTTGGTGGGCCTGCTTGTAGTGTCCCAACCTATGGATTGTACCTTGTTGTATTGGTTTTGTGGCCTTGCCCAATTAATATATAAACTAATTCTGTTGTTCAAAAAAAAAATTATACCTCATAAAAGCTAGAAAAATTACTAGCCACACCTCTGGATGTTGTTTTATATATATTTTTGAAGCTGATGGTATATTTTGCTATGCTATATTAAGAAGTTCGAAAAATAGAATATTGTAGAGACATGCTTGAACAAAATCTTTATTACTGGTTATTTCCTCAAAAATGCAATACAAATGGAAAATAGGCATTTCATATTTCTGATTAATGCGGAGGTAAAGCTCAAAATTGAAACCAGATTATCCTAATTTGGGAATAAAAGGATTAGTAAAACATGTAAAGTTACAATTGACTGACCACACGTGGTCCTAAACCAGTGTCAACATATAGGAATATGGATGTCCTCTCCATTATTGAATGAGTATATCTCACTTCTATTGAAATATCCAATTATGGGAGAGAAGCCAAACTCGAATGGATGGTGATCATTGGTTGTATGTGCTTGTTGGTCCTCTGACCTCCACAACAGTACTGGTTTCATCTCTCACTATGACCAACTGTTGTTTGTTATCAATTTTGGGGACAGTGATTGGTAATTGTTGTTGTACTTGTTTGACTATCTCCTTCTCTGATGAAGGTGACTTCACACTTTTTTGTTCTTTTGATTTACCCCATACAACTAGATAAAGCCCCGTAACCACGACCACTCCTCCAACAATGCTGATGTGCAAATCAACAAAGAAGTAGAAATCATGTTAGTAATCGTATTCTAAATGTGAAATTCATCATCATCTCTAATTTCGTGACTAATAAATTTTTGTATAGTACCTTCCAAGGTGAAGTTTCTCTGAGAGGACGATGCAAGCCACAGCCGTGACTATGATCATACGCAAGGGATTGAAAGCGGTAACAAAAACTGGTCCCATTGTTTTAATAACTGAGCCTTGCACATAAAATTGGATTGCCGAAGTTACTATTCCCTGTTGAAAACAATTAGAAAAGAATATTGTCAATAAGAGTAGTTGGGTTGGAAATAGTAACGACTTGTTTACTAACAACTAACCGCGTATGCGTAAGCAAAGAGCTTAGAATCGAGGGATATGGACCAGGCTTGAGGGTCATTGCGCTCCATAAAGATAGTTACAGCACCGCTTTGAAGTGCACCAATGAAGCAAACCCACGTGGCTAATGACATTTCAGCTGGGTACTTTCTTAATGTTATTGCCTGCCAAAATGAAAGATGATAATTAGTTGAATCACCACAACCTTTTCTTAACAGCAGCATTAATATTCTCGGGTTAAAAAAACTTACTTGCAAAATGTAGAAAGCAGAGAAGCCAGCACAGCCAATAAGGATGAAACATGCACCAATAAGAAAGTGTGAGCCAGTAGGGTCGTTTACATTCTCGGGTTGGTTCATATGGGTGGATGATGATGAACCAATAACGGGACCTTTGTACAGTGCCATTAGAAAAGCACCACCAAGACTTACCACTGTGCCAATCACTTTCGCTTGGCATCCTACTTCCTTAATTCTCATCCCCTCCAACCTACAGTTCAATACAACTTACATTATATTACTCTCTCTTAAGTGATATATGTAGTGGAGGATCTACCATCCAGAGTCCTCAGGAGGAAGAAAAGTTGATGTTAGTGATTGTGTCGGTGTATACCGTAGAATAAGTGTAAAATTAGGAGTTTGAGTATAACTTAATTTTTTCAGGATGTGCACAATATTTTCTTTTATAAGAAGGTGCGCTTAATTTTATTTTGACCCCTTTCGTTAGAGGCTAGGTCCGCCCTGAATATTTGTAATATTTATATATACATATTATTTAAGACTTGGCTCAAATCATTGTGAGCCTTTTTTTCATAGATTAAAATTTAAGTGACTCGGGATTTTAGAGATTCTTACCTGAAAAAACTACCAAAGGTTAAATTAGTTATTAAAGTTAGTGACAAAAAAATTGGACTCCGTCGCTAATTCTAATGTAAAAAATTTAGGAGTAGAATTGAAGACGAATTTCGTACCTTTTGTCGTTCATTTTATCTCTGTAATTTTACTTCTTTTAGTAGCATTGTTAAGGCTCAAATTAAGGCACTTATTCGCATCTACTTATATCTTTAACGACCCAACGGTAAGGCTACTAATCAAAATCCTAGCTTTACAGCTTTACGGTTGCTAAAAATTTTATATTTCTTTACTTTTTATAAAACAATAATATATATGTATATATATATATATCAAAAAATAAAACAATACTCCCTCCGTTCCTAATCTTTTGTACTTTTGTTATTTTATTTTGGTTCCAAAACAATGGTACTTTTAAAAACTCAATGTACAATTCACCCAATTTTTCCTAATATACCCTCTATATTTATTACGTCTTTTAGAGTTCCAAAGTATGAATTAATTGTCTCAAGTACCAAAGCGATTTAATAGTACCAAAGCGATTTTAGTACTTAGCCAAGGCAATTTAATAGTATCTTATACGTCTGTAACAAGCCAAAAGTACCAAAGATTAGGAACGGATAGAGTATATGTATAAGGTCCTCATCACATTAGCATTTTTTAAATTTCTATCTTATTTTGGTATAGTTGATTTTGACCATGTTGTCGTGTCTAAGAAAAAAGAGTCCTAACTAATCCAGAGTTTGATGGAGAAATAAATAAAGTCCGACTTCAATTTATTTTATCGTCGGGATCATACGAAAGTAATAGCCGAATATATAGATCTGTATCCTTATTAATTACTATAATAGTATAATTTGTTTAGTGAAATTATAAGATGAAGTAAGAGCATTAATGGCATGCGTGAGTGCGATGACATATACTTATCTATATAAATAAATATGTTCAAAGAGCCACTTAAACTGCCCCATGGTCTTCGAAGTGGATTCTGTGAAGGATATTCACAAGGTACGTGCTTGTTTCTGTTACTCCCTTCTACTTGCGTCAGCAAAACTACTTATAATTTTTCTCCTTATTTTATTATTATTAATAATTAATAATTTATTAATTGTTACCTAAAAATGATTGCGAGTACAAACGTAATGGAAGGTACGGAATTCATCACGGCAGATGCAAATGATGCTGACGTTAACTTCATCCCCAAGAAGGTGAAGCATTGATCAAGTATTATCCTGTAAAATAAAATAACATGATACAATTAGCATTATTATAAAATAAATATTTATTACATAATTATTTTGAAATGTTTAAATTAGGACAGAAATTTAGAGATGTGAAAATTTAAAATTAGTCTCTAATTTCGTCTTTGTATATTAACATTGTTAAATTTAGAGACCGATTTAACTCTAATTTCTAACGTTATTTCAAATTTTTCATTAATATATATAATATGTAAATCTAAATAATAATTTATCTACTATAAGGAACAGCTGGTATTTAGTATTTACTCGACAAAAGCCAGTGCCACAATTTCTGCAAATATCCGAGCTGTCATCTTTGGCCTAATTTTCCTGAAAGAAGGTATAGAAACAGACAAATAGTTAATCAACAAGAGTCCCCAAGAAACCTAATGTTGAATTGTTAATATTTTTAGTTTTTGTTACTGCCAAACAAATTTTCTTCTTCGTAAAGGGATGACATCTAGCCGAAGCACCACATATTGAATTTAAGTTCTTAATAATGTACTCTGTTGTTTTCTTTAGCTAAAAGATTTTCATAAATTATTTAAAGAGAATATATATAAGAGGTATTCCAAGTCTCTTAAAAAACAATGAAGGTTAAAAGAATGTAAAATGGAAAAGTAGTGGGAGTGGTAGATAGCCCGCACAATCCTGCAACATCTTACACTTGCTAGAAATGCATTTCAATAGATCTCACATCACCCATAATAAAAATAAGGACTTTTTAACCGATTGAAATCATCTTCATTTACTTGACAGTTCCAATAAATTATTGTCTTGCTCCACTATCCAGTAATTAGAGAGATCTAGATAACTGTTCAACCTATTAATAAACCACATCCATAGTAGCACTTTGGTATGATGTGCTACATATTAAGTATTAACACGCTAACATTGGCTTGTAGAAAAGCAAAGCTGGAGTCACTGGGGTGACCCACAGGTGCCATGGTCACTCCCAAGCTCTATAGAAAAAATTAATACTAAATAACCGTAAAAAAAAAAAACTAAACAGTACTATAGGCCCTAGATATGTTGGATATAATAGTTTAATATTTACATATGGATGAATATTAATTAAGTTCATAATGAAATATGAAAATCATAATTGTATGTGAGAGGAACATGCATATATATATATATATATATATATATATATATATATGTTTATGATGAATAAGAGTAGAGGTTGAAAATATATATATATATACCTTTCAAGAACAAATGCGAAGGGAGCAAGAGCTATAGTGGCAATAACATTACGGTAAACAACAAATACATAATGACTCATGCCCTTATTTAGTGCATCCATGGTGATAACATACATCCCAGCAGAACCAAACTGCAAGCTTATTATTAGAAGTAATGCTTTTGAATTCCGTAACCACAATTGTACCTTCTCACAACATGTTAGTGAATCCATTTTAAAAATCTCTCTCTCTAGATTTTTGTGTTGTGAGAAGTGCAATCGTGTGTCCTTAGTAGGTTAATTGCGTGGGAGCTGAATGCAGATGTAATGTTAGCCTTCTCCATATTTATACCCAAAGTAATATGTATATGTCATGTAATTTTTTTAACTTTTTAATTACTTAATCGTAAATCCACTACCAGTTATCAAAAACAATTGAAAATCCACTACTATGATGACACACGGTGCACAATGTCATCCATTCTACTTTCCAGCATTCGAGTGCCCAGAAAGTGATTCAAATAATTAATGGTCTCATTAAAATATATGTTTCTAAATCTCTTATAGTATTATCCAGTTAGAGTAATTAAATTAAATCGTTACATATAAAAAAAATTAAATTAAATTATTGGAATTTTTATTCTTTTTTTTACAAAAATTGGAATTTTCATTCTGATGTCACTTATTAAATAAAACTTCAAATTACTAAATGTAAAACATAATTAAATATTTTTATTCTTAGACACCCACTCTTGTATGTTGTATCCAAAAAAAGAAAGACACCCACACTCTTGTCTGATAACTTTTATTCTTGAACTATGATAAGTTGATATCTACTTACACTCTCTCTTTTTTTTTGACTCAAACAACTGAATTTATTAAAAAAGAGAAAAAACGAAGATACCAAGGGGGGCTAGACCAAAACCCAAGGCAGGAGGGAAACTAGAGTCAAAGCATAAAAGGCTAACCTAAGCTAAAAATCCCCAAAAACAAAACAGCTAAACAAAAATAAAACAAAAAATAATAAGACAAAATAAACGACTAAACTACAAAACCAGATCAAAAGGACTCAGAGACAGAGTTTGCCTTTGAGCGAGTATTGTATCCAACGACCAATTTCTTTTTTTGCCTCAATTTCTTCTTTTGGGTCTTGGATACTACCAATTCAAAGTAATCGTACCGAGCAACTGATCCATGGGATTCGGAAGCCAGAAGATCACCAACATCATCTGACACCTCACCCCAAAGCTTTCTTAAAATATTCATGTCAGCTTCTACTACAGGATTAGATGTAGCAACGGACTCTGAGGCAGCAAGCAGTTTGTGCGCCACAGGTTCTTGAGTATTAGAAACCCCTCATCATCTGAAACTTCCCCCAACTCTTCCCGACAATTCTCATGTCAGTTGCTTCCACTGTGTTAGAAATAGCATCGGACATAGAGACATTTAGCGAATTAAGCCTAGTCGTGGGAGATTGGGTGGAGGATAAATCTACCTCCTGCATCTTTAGAGTTTAAGAGTTATTAGATGAGGAATGAACCACCAACACCCCTAAAGTGGGGGACTTCACAGGAGAACTACGAACAGATTTCTGAGAATCCTTTTGCAAAACATTGCGTTCAGTAGGAGGATTTTTTGTTGCACCAAGAAGAGGGTTTGGGCACTCAGCCATCTCCTCTGGTGATATAACAATGTTTTTAACACCCTTGAAGCGATTAGGGTCATTATCTTCCTCTACTATAACCACACAAGTATCTTGCATTTTAGATGGGCCAGCGTCCAATCTTGTAACAGTTGACTTCCCTATATCGTTCTTCGGAACATACTGATTAGTAGGTTTATTCAGCTTTCGAGGCTGCACCTGATTTCCTTTAGTTTTCACCACATATTGGGAAAACTGATTTCCTTTAGTTTTCACCACATTTTGCAGAAAGAGGATCAAAATCTGGTTTCCAAGCAAACAGATGCAAAACACCTGGATTCAAATTACGAGAACCAAGCGACCAAACTCGTCTAAGATCATCCTTGGAGGCAAAAGAGAATTCAAAGAATCCCTTACCAAGAGAAACCAGGGACCAGTCAGAAGAAATATCCCACAAATTAGAAATTTTATCGTTCAATTCCATAATCGGATACAGCTTATCCCCTCTGAAAAATATAATTCTCCCATATAATATA
Source organism: Astragalus glycyphyllos (assembly GCA_963573325.1). Lineage (NCBI taxonomy): Eukaryota > Viridiplantae > Streptophyta > Magnoliopsida > Fabales > Fabaceae > Astragalus > Astragalus glycyphyllos. The sequence goes on from OY754309.1 coordinate 15,253,378, forward strand.
TTGACACATTCAGCAATACTAGCCTGATATTCATCTTCAGAAATTTTAATAGCAAGAACATCCCCTTTCATACAAGGTTTCGGTAGATGGCTAATGATATCATCAAATAAGGCCGAACCACTGGGATTTTGTAAAACTTTTTTTTTTTAAAATTAGAGGAGTGAGAATTACCTACAAGCACTTCAGAAAAAGTTTTCTTTTTAACACCACTTGCAGTAATGGAAGGCTGAGATTTCCCTTCGTGGAAAAACGCCTCAGCTGAGGGAACCAAGACACTTGTCTGACCACCGGACCCCACCTACGGCGCGCCGGTTTGTAGGGCAGAAAAGTTCTGTAACAAGTCTGTTGGGATCGCTGGAACCGAGACAGCGCCACTTAAAGCTGACAAAGGAGCAGAGTGCGCAGCCAATTGTGGTACAGCACGCAGAGTAGCAGGGCGCGCCAAGGCGGAAGCTTTTTGAGTCGCAGTAGCAAACACATATCCGACAGGATCAGAGAAAGCAACAGGACCAGACCCGTAATCTACTTACACTCGTGTAGATTATGTTATATATTTTCTATGCATCATATTCGGGTTGATGGTTGAAACAATAATTTTCTCACTAACTTAACACTATGTTGAATTATCATTTTGATAATGTAGCATTTTGGTTTTTCTAAGTCTTTTTTTTTTGTTTAGGGTTGTTTGCTTGACGTAATCCTAGAAGCTTAGATATAAAAGTTTATTGGTGGTCCAAGTCATTAAAGAAACAAATATCAGAATTGGAATTGTTGATTCAGGTTGGCCCAACCCAATCATACCAGAGAAAGTTTTGGGACAGACGGATTGGCCAAACTTTATTTTAGGCTCCTAATTTTCTAGCCCAGCCCAAACCTTTGTGGATCGCGGGTCTGTTAACACCTAAAAATGGCCATGTTCTTAGCTGAATGAGGCCTCATATAAGGTATAGAGGCGTAGCCAAGTCAAGTTAAGTTGATTAGCTTAATTTCATGAAGTTTAGAGAGTGTTCGAGATTAGGCAACGAAGTAGTCCGACTTTCGGCTACAGAGCGGCCCAATCACACAAGATCTCTCCCTTCTCATCAGTAAGTCGCGCGGCACACCTATCCACGTTGGCGATGCGTGCAATCCAGCTATCAATGGATGTGAGTGAGAGCATAGATCCAACGAACCACAGCACACTAACCCGTCCATGCGCTGGATGCGCACCAAGAGTACCTGCGCCTATAAATAGAAGCTCATCAGTTGGGCTTGATACACATTCATTCTACCTACCTCACTATTGAATTCCTCTCACTGACTTGAGCGTTGAGGTGTCATTACAGATAGTACCTGATAAACTCTAATTTAGTGCATTTTTTTAGAGATACTTTTGAATAAGTTTTAGAGCGATTATATATAATTAGATCAATTACTAACTTAATTTGCTCTTTATTTTGCAGAGAACAAGAAAATACAAAAATAAAAAGAAAGAATAAAAATCTTTTATATATAGAGAGAGAGGGGGCTGAAATTAGAAGAAAGAGTGGAGAATATAACACCAACCCATGAATGCATTGGAATGGAAACAAGGCCCACGGCCTTTCACTTGAAAGCAAGAATGAAATACTAGTATTATTATTATTATTTTAGAAGAAAAAGTGAAGGAAGTGGAAAAAGGGTCCACACTTGAGACTTGGGAAGGTCAGCACGTGACCTAACTTGTCTTTCAAGAAAGGAGGCAGCCGCATACATACATCATATGTATATATAGCCAACAACAGGCGCAAGGGAGGGGGCTCTACACGGAAACCTAGGCAAGAATTATAAAGAAAGAAGCTGGTGACCAAAGAGAGGGAGCGCCGTCAGAGGAGGGTTTTGAAGGACGGTTGAGAATTAAAAAAGAGAAGTGCACGGAAATCGAGAGAGAAGAAACACACAACACAGTGACGCTGAGGAGAGCTTTGGAGTAGAATACAGAGACTGAATACAGGATCAGAATTTACTTAATCTTCGGGTTATTTTTATATTCTGTAATTCATGACTTTTAATTTTATTCCAATGTTCTTGAACACTATGAATCGCTAAATCCTCTTCTAGGGTCTTTGGTGGATCTTGCTTGATTAGAGACCTTTTTATGTTTTAATTTATATTTGAATTCCCAATTTTTATTCCAATTAATATTATCCTATTGTTTTATCACATAATTATGATTGACAACCCTTTGCATGTTTATAATCAATTAGTTGATTAGCGACCGTACTACAACTAGTTGGTGGACCTATAGGATAATTGAGACTATAATTAATGAATGACCAAACTTTAATTTAGTCTTCCAATCATTTAACCTTTTTGTATTTTATGCTTTTCTTAAATTTAAATTCTAGCATGACCAAAATTGGATTAATTTAGGGAAAAGAATATTAATCACGAATGACCAAATGGATTAATAGGTTTAGTAAAGGGATTGGTAATTGAATAAAATAAGGGGATTCAGGTAGAATTAGACATAGAGGAATCGAACCTAGCAAGTGAAACCAAGACCCTAGGCTTCCCTCCGTTGATCGAACTTTTCAATTTTAATTCTTGTTATTTACTTCGTTTTATTTTAATTTCTAATACAATTAAACACTTGTTCGTCTAAATAATAATTAATCTTAAATAGTTTGGTACTTATTAGTTAATCCCTGTGGAGACGATATTTTTTTTATACTACTTCTGCAAGAGAGTACACTTGCTCTCAAGTGTGTTTTTACGCAACAAGTTTTTGGCGCCGTTGCCGGGGATTAGCTTAATAATATTAAACGAAAAAGATTTTTTATTGCTTTAGACATTTATTTTATTTCTTGTTTTAAATTATTAAAAACAAAAAAAATTAATTACATTTAGTTTAATTTTATTTGTTAGTTTTATTTTTATTATTATTACTCGTGAATGCTCACCCGCTCCCACGAGCCTATTTTGATTTTTGATCCAGAAATTGAAAGAACTGCTCGAAGGATAAGAAAAGAGACAAGAGTGATGGCTGCCAATCCGAGAAGAACTCTTCGGGACTACTTCACTCCAACAGCAAATATCACTACAAGCATAGTCAATCCACCTATGCAAGCTACTAATTTTGAGCTCAAACCAAGTCTGATTCAAATGGTTCAGAATTCGACTATGTTCAGAGGCACACCAACAGAAGACCCTCACACCCATCTTAGAAACTTCTTGAGGGTGGCAGACTCAGTAATTTGTAATGGTGTCCCCCCTGTTGCGATTAGAGTGAGATTATTTCCTTGGTCATTGGCTGACAAGGCATCTGCTTGGCTAGACTCCCAACCTGCTGAGTCCATTACCACTTGGGACCAACTGAAGCAGAAATTCTTGACCAAATACTTTCCTCCAAGTAAGACTACTAATATCCGAGGTGCAATAATCAGCTTTGCTCAACTTGAGCAAGAATCTTTGCATGAAGCTTGGGAAAGATTTCAAGACTTACTCCGAAGTTGTCCACATCATGGATTTGAGAAGTCGCAATTGCTTGAATATTTTTGTAACAAACTATCTTCTCAAAATAGGGTAATTATTAATATGGCTTGCGGGGGCTCTCTAATGAATGGAGAACCCGCGACAGTGTATGATTTAATTGCAGAGATAGCAGCCGATAATGCCCAATGGGAGATTAGTGATAGACACATTAAGAAATCAGCAGGGATGTACAAGGTTGACGATGACACTAGTGTTAATATAAAGCTTGAAGCTCTCTCTAAGCAGGTTCAATCTTTAATGAAGGTACAAGCTCAATCTACTCCCTTAGTTACCTCCACTAGTGACATCACAAATAATCTCTGAGGAGGCCTAACTGAAGAAGTCAACTATCTTGGTCAGAAGAAAAGTGAGTTAAGGCCTGGTATGCTAGATTCTTTAGTTAGATACATGGAAAAGGTTGGACATCCGTGCATGGGTGTTTTAGCCAATTACATGGACCGCACTGATGACAGATTACAATCTATTGAAGATCTGATAAAAGCACAGGGTCGACCGGCAACTTCAACAGAAGAGGCCAATTATGTTCAGAATTTCAACGGGAGCCAAAATGACCCTTATTCAAATACTTACAATCTGGGAAGGAGAAATCACCCCAATTTCTCTTGGGGAGGACAACAAAAAGAGCAAAACTCAAACTCCTATAAGCCTCCACATGTGCAAAGGCAAGAGGAGAAGAAGTTGGATACCAACGATGTGTTGACAAGGTTTATGCAGCAGACAAATGAAAAATTTGAAACATTAGGTAGTCAAATATCAAGTCTCGTTACTATGTTATCTCAAAGGCCCCAAGGCTCACTACCTACCCAAACTGAGCCTAATCCAAGAAATGAGCATTGTAAGGCTGTCACTCTTAGGAGTGGCAAGGAGCTGGTTCAAGAAAACAATCAAGATGGGCGGGCGCCCGAGAAAGAAATACAAGCTTCGACTAAGGGGAGCACTTCTGAGGAAAGCAAAAAGGAAAAGGAAAAATATGAGCAAGCAAAGGTAAATGTTCCTTATCCTCAAAGACTTAAAAATGACCAGCATGATAAACAGTTTACTAAATTTCTTGAAATATTTAGAAAATTGCATATCAACATTCCTTTTGCTGAAGCTATTGCTCAAATGCCTAAATATGCCAAATTTTTAAAAGAAATTATTTCCAATAAGTGGAAGTTAGAAGGCCTTGAGACAGTTAGCCTTAATGAGGAATGTTCTGCTATACTTCTAAAAAAGTTACGACCTAAGCTTAAAGATCCAGGTAGTTTTACTATCCCTTGTACCATTGGTAACTCTCATTTTGAAAAAGCTTTATGTGATTTAGGAGCAAGTATAAATTTGATGCCTTTTTCTGTTTTTAGAAAGCTTGGTTTGCAGGAACCCCACCCTACTAACATCACTTTGCACCTAGCTGATAGATCCATTGCCCACCCCCGTGGAGTGGTGGAAGATGTTTTAGTTAAGGTTGATAAGTTTATTTTTCCCGCTGATTTTGTTGTTTTGGATATGGAAGAAGATGAGGAAGTACCAATTATTTTGGGGCGTCCTTTCTTAGCTACAGGTAAAAGTTTAATTGATGTACAACAGGGAAAATTGACTTTGAGACTTGGAGATGAGGAAGTTGTATTTCAAGTTTTGAACTCATTAAAAAATCCCTCATCATTTGCTTCTTGTAATTTTATTCAAGCTAAGGATATTAATGATGTGGTTACCACCGAAACTTTTGATGATTTTAGAATTCAGGATCCTCTAGAAAAAGTACTTACTGTGCAGGGACTTGGCATGTTGCAGGGTGGTGAGGAAGAAGAGTTCTTAATGTTTTTGCAGGCTCACCACCCTCAGAAAAATTGGAGTAATCATAGATTTGAGGAATTGGAATGGGGTGATACTCCAAAGCCCAAACCTTCAATTGAAGAGGCTCCTGAGCTTGAATTAAAACCTCTTCCTTCAAATGTAAAATATGCTTTCTTGCAACCCCCTTCCTCTTTGCCTGTAATTATTTCTGCAAATTTGACAGACACCATGGAGGATAAGCTTTTGAGGGTATTAAGGGCCAACAAAGAGGCCTTTGGATGGTCAATTCATGATATAAAGGGCATTAGCCCCTCAATTTGCACTCACAAGATTTATATGGAGGATGACTACCAACCTCGGGCACTACCTCAACGCCGCCTCAACCCTAACATGAAAGAGGTGGTCAAAAAGGAAGTAATTTAGTTCCTTGATGCAGGTATCATATATCCTATCTCTGATAGTAAGTGGGTAAGTCCTGTTCAATGTGTTCCTAAAAAGGGAAGTACTACTGTTAGGGAAAATGATAAAAATGAATTAATTGCAGTTAGGAAAACTACCGGATGGCGTATGTGCATTGATTATAGAAAATTAAATGATGCCACCCGGAAAGATCACTTCCCCCTCCCCTTTATTGATCAAATGCTTGAGAGAGTGGCAGGTCATGATTATTATTGTTGTTTGGATGGATATTCCGGTTATTTGCAAATACCAGTGGCTTCTGAAGATCAAGAAAAAACTACTTTTACTTGCCCATATGGAACATTTGCATATAAAAGGATGCCATTCGGTTTATGTAATGCCCCTGCCACTTTCCAAAGATGCATGATGGCTATTTTCTCTGACTTGGTTGAAAAATGCATCGAGATATTCATGGATGATTTTACTGTTTTTGGATCCTCTTATGAGGATTGTTTACATAACTTGAATTCAGTGTTGCAGAGATGCAGGGATACTAATTTAGTGCTCAATTGGGAGAAATGTCAGTTTATGGTGCAAGATTGCATTATTTTGGGACACAAGGTGTCCACTAGAGGCATTGAAGTTGATCCTGCAAAGGTCGAGGTAATTGCGAAGTTGCCCCCACCCAATTCTGTTAAGGGGGTCCGTAGTTTTCTAGGCCATGCCGGCTTCTATAGGCGGTTTATTAAAGACTTCTCAAAAATTGCAAAGCCTATGACTGACCTCTTAGTTAAGGAGGCCACTTTTGATTTTTCTGACACTTGTTTGAAGGCTTTTAATTGTTTAAAGGAAAAATTAATTAGTGCCCCTGTTGTTGATGCCCCCGATTGGTCACTCCCCTTTGAAATTATGTGTGATGCCAGCGATACTGCTGTGGGGGCTGTTTTGGGGCAAAGAAAGAATAAGGTATTCTATACCATTTACTACGCTAGTCGCACTCTTGATGATGCTCAAAGAAATTATACTACCACAGAGAAAGAGTTGCTAGCCGTAGTATTTGCATTTGACAAGTTTCGTCATTACCTTGTTCTTTCTAAAGTTATTGTTTATACTGATCATGCTGCTATTAGATATTTGCTTGGAAAACAGGATGCAAAACCCAGGTTAATCAGGTGGATTTTTTTGCTACAAGAGTTTGACTTGGAGATTAGAGACAAGAAAGGCTCAGAGAACTTTGTAGCTGATCACCTCTCAAGGCTCGACCATAGTGTGATGCAGGCCTCAAATGATGGGGAGATCAAAGAGGTTTTCCCTGATGAGAGACTTTTAGCTATTTCTACTATTCCTTGGTTTGCGGATATTGTCAACTACTTGGTGGGTAAGGTTGTTCCCCCTGATTTTTCCTTTCAACAAAAGAAGAAATTAATTTCTGATGCTAGACACTACTTGTGGGATGACCCTTACCTATTTAAAGTTTGTGGAGATAAGGTAATTAGGCGTTGTGTGCCTATGGATGAGGTAACTTCTATCCTTGAGCGTTGTCACTCTAAAGAGGTAGGTGGCCACTTTGGCCCAAATAGAACTGCATATAAAGTTTTACAATGTGGTTTTTATTGGCCTACTATATTTAAAGATGCTCATGAATTTGTGAAAGCTTGTGATAGTTGTCAAAGGAGTGGCAACATTTCTAGGCGTCAAGAGATGCCGTTAAATAATATTTTGGTTTGTGAGATATTTGATGTATGGGGTATTGACTTTATGGGGCCCTTCCCTAAATCTTTTTCAAATCAATATATTCTTGTTGCTGTAGATTATGTGTCTAAGTGGGTAGAAGCTGTAGCCTTACCCACTAATGATGCTCGGGTGGTGGTGAAATTTTTAAAGAAAAATATTTTTTCCTGATTTGGCACTCCTCGAGCCATTATTAGTGATGGTGGCACTCATTTTTGTAATAAACAATTTGAAAATCTTTTGAGCAAATATGGTGTCACCCATAAGGTAGCAACTCCTTACCACCCACTAACTAGTGGGCAAGTTGAAATTTCAAACAGAGAGCTGAAAAGGATTTTAGAGAAGACAGTTACTGCATCAAGAAAAGACTGGTCTTTGAAACTTGATGATGCACTATGGGCCTATAGAACTGCTTTTAAAACTCCCATTGGGATGTCTCCTTACCGTCTTGTTTTTGGAAAAGCATGTCATTTGCCTGTTGAATTAGAGCATAAAGCACTTTGGGCTTTAAAATTTCTAAACTTTGATGCTCAGCTTACAGGTGAAAATAGGTTGCTGCAGCTCGATGAATTGGATGAGCTCCGTCTAGGAGCCTATGAGAATGCCAAGTTATATAAGGAGCGGACTAAAAAGTGGCATGATAAGCGCATCCAGCAACGTGAATTCCATGTTGGTGAGAAAGTTTTAATTTATAACTCACGTTTGCGTCTTTTTCCAAGAATGTTGCGCTCAAGGTGGTATGGACCCTACACTATTACTCAGGTTTTTCCGTATGGAGTTCTTGAGGTATCTCATGAAGATGGTACCACTTTTAAAGTCAATGGTCAGCGTGTGAAGCATTTTGAGGAAGGGTTACTCCAAGTGAGCTATGTCACTGCCCTCAAGGATTGACCCTATTACCGTCAGGCTCGGGACGTTAAACAAGCGCTTCGCAGGAGGCAACCTGTGTTTTATTTCCTCTTATTTTTATTTTGTTTTGTCTTTTTTAGGAATTAGCTCATTTTGCAAGCTCTTTCAGGGAAGTCACTCTTACTCTCTCTCTCTCTCTCATTTATTTTCTTTTCTTTCTATTTGATCATTTTGCATTGAGGACCATGCTTTATGCTAGTGTGGGGGAGGATAGTTTATTTTGTCACTTAATCTCTATTAATGCACATACCCACCATATATGTTGATAGCATTTTTTCTGGCCTGTTTTGAATGACTTATGCTTCAAATTGAAAAAAAATAGAGATTTTGCCTTTAGGGGATCCCATAATTAATAATTAATTTACTTGACAGACTTGTGCTTAATTGTAACTGTGAGGATGTCCTTAGGAAGCTGATAATTAGCATTTGTCCCTCTTGAGTACTTTTTGTGAACTAGCTTCTAAATGTGAGATCTGAGCCTTCATAAGGGGATTGATACTAAATCATAAATTTTTACCCCTTTCTCTTTCTATGAGTGTGTTTCCCAATTTGCTACATTCTAGAATTTGTCTTTTGACCGTTTCAAGGCGAAAATTGATTTGCATCATGTAAAAAGATTTGGGGATTTAGGTATTTTTCTGGCCTCAGAGTTGCTTGATGAATTTACCCCTTAGTTGCCCCCTTTGAGCCTATTTGTTATATTTTTTCTCTTTGGTACGTAGATATAATTTTTTCTTTTCTTATTTGTGGTAACCATTTGAAATTGAATGTGGAGCAACTATTGAAAATTACAATTTCGTCCTATATTTTAACTGTCTATGTTGTCAAGACTGAAATTTCGTCCCATACTTTAGTTGTCTATCTTGTTAGGATGATGAAAAAGAAAAGTGAATCATGTGCTTACAAAAATATTTCCATACAAAGGAAACAAAATAAGAGTTATCATGTACTTACCTTTTCCACCTATGAATTTATCTACTCAAGAAAGAGCCAAAGGGCACATCAAAAGAATGAAAGAGCCAAAGGGCAAACCAGAAAAAAAAAAGAGTCTACTCAAGAGAAAGAAATACAAATCAAAAAGAGTCGACTCAATAGCAAAAAAATGAAGAAATGGAAGTGAAATTAGTTTGGAGTTCGGACAAAAATTGTAAAATAGATAGGAGCTCCATATTTGGTTTCAAGGGTTACTATTTGTTTCTTGTTTTTAGCCCTTTGGTTATCCCTTTCTTCTTGTTTCCTACCCTGCATGATTTCACCCTTGGCCCCATTACAACCCATGAAACCCCATCTTTTGCATGCATGTGAACTATTTAGTGGAGATTTGGTTAAATTACAAGCTTATGGTAATGTGCATTTTGTTGAAACTTGAGTATATTTTCCCTAGTCCCTAAACACTTAGAGAGATTGTGAGCGAGTGCCATTGTTCATAGAAATGTATTCTTTAGGGACTTGAGCCTCTAATTGGGCAACCTTTTGACACCTCATATGTGCTATATTTTCTATTGTCTGTCATTGTGCTTTTGATTTTGGGTCTCTTATTTGGCCATCTCTATTACTTATTTGAAAATTCTATTGAGCCAGGAAATTTGCTTGAGGACAAGCAAAAGTTAAGTGCGGGGGAGTTGATAAACTCTAATTTAGTGCATTTTTTTTAGAGATACTTTTGAATAAGTTTTAGAGCAATTATATATAATTAGATCAATTACTAACTTAATTTGCTCTTTATTTTGCAGAGAACAAGAAAATACAAAAATAAAAAGAAAGAATAAAAATCTTTTATATATAGAGAGAGAGGGGGCTGAAATTAGAAGAAAGAATGGAGAATATAACACCAACCCATGAATGCATTGGAATGGAAACAAGGCCCACGGCCTTTCACTTGAAAGCAAGAATGAAATACTAGTATTATTATTATTATTTTAGAAGAAAAAGTGAAGGAAGTGGAAAAAGGGTCCACACTTGAGACTTGGGAAGGTCAGCACGTGACCTAACTTGTCTTTCAAGAAAGGAGGCAGCCGCATACATACATCATATGTATATATAGCCAACAACAGGCGCAAGGGAGGGGGCTCTACACGGAAACCTAGGCAAGAATTATAAAGAAAGAAGCTGGTGACCAAAGAGAGGGAGCGCCGTCAGAGGAGGGTTTGCAAGAGCCCGGACATGGACTCTGAGCACCCCGGACATGGACTCTGAGCACCGACATTTGCAAGAGCCCTACCAATCCATCAATCATTTGAGGTAATCATTGTAGACATAAGAAAATTCAAGAAGGCAAGTGGACTAGGCACATGATGATTTATAATTAAGTTCAAAGGCAAAACATGAAAGCAGATAAGGATCACGTCAACGGCCTAGAATATAAGAGATAGTGGATAAATCTCCATGTTTTGTGCCCTACGTAGTCAGTAGGGTGGTTTCTTAGGTTTTTAACGCATGATAGCCATTATGTACGTTATTTTTATCGTGCTTAACTGTAGCCTATAGTGGGCAATCGAAAACATTGTTGATAAATACTAGGCTTGTAAACATTTTGGACATACAACAATCAATCAAACTCTTATGTACGTCACTTCTTAGATGCATTTTCTTGGAATAGTCCTAGAGTAATCAAACCTTCAAAAACGCTTAATCCTAACACTCTTTGGAGTCGTAATGAAATCCATAGCTGAGGAATAGAGTTCCTTCCTCGGCGTAGTTCCTTGAAGAAATGGAATTAAAAGGCTCAAGCTAGTTAGCCGATCCTCGACTAAATTTACATTTTTGACAACACATTTGGCACACTCATTGGGATCAACATAGGAAAACAATCTCCAAGGTTTGATTCGACGGGTCAGGACTATCATTGGCATATGCAACTGCGTTTAGATGGAACGAACTTGAGCAACGTGGATCCTCCTTTAAACCAGAAAAATGGGGAATGCTCGCAAAAATAATGACCAAGCAGTTTCATCTGAACTCCCAAACCAAGATAAACCCCCTCTAGTAAACTCAACTGGACAATCCCAAGATGCTGAAGTGAAGCAGCCCTTGGTCATGACTGTATGCTTCATCAAGCAACAAATGTTGAAGTGATGCAGCCCCTGGTCATGTACCAAGTGTCTCAACAACTGGCTATTTCTCTGGTAGTTAGTAGGGCGGTTTCTTAGGGTTTTCAGCGTATGATAGGCATTAGAAACGTTATTATTAGCTGAGTAACCGTTTCTTGATTATGATATGTTGGTGATCATGGCGAGTAAAGACCATTTTGTATATAAATATTAGGCATGTAAATATTTTAAACACACGACAATGTAAATATTTTGTGTATAACTACTTTCAAGCTTTTTTTACTTCCTTTTTTATTATGCATTTCCTTAGAATGGTCCAAGAGTAATCAAACCTTCATTAACGCCCATTCCTTACACTCATCGGAGTAGTTAGGGAAATCATAGCTGAGGAACCGATTTCCTTCCTCGACGAAGTTGCTTGAAGAAAGAGAATCAAAAGGCTCGAGCTAGTTAGTCGAAGGAGGAACCATGCTTTTTATAGCATGTTCCAATAGTGTGGCCTTGCCTATTACAGAAGGTGTGTTGTCTGATGCCTGAAGATTTACCTTTACTGTAGTAACGCTTGCCATCAATAGCGTTACTCTTAGATGTGTGCTCATCTTGGACAAGACTGTGTCCATTTTGACGTTCATGCTTAATGACAATAGAGAAAATGATAGTGATTGAAGGAAGGGGATTCATCAAAAGAATCTGAGAATGTACCATGGCAAATTAAAGTTATCATTGCGGAAGCACATAACGCCATCTTCTTCGTGAAAGAGTTTTGCATTGCGCATTGCTTCACAAGAACATTTCACAGGGCAAGTGTAGTCTGCATAGGGACGATAGTTCTCCAATTCTTCGAGCATGACACTCAATTCAGTGAAGAAACCAGTTACAAAGAGGGTTTCTTGTCTCAATTGATCGTATTTCAAATCGCAACGCGAACACGATCAACACGTGCGAAACGCGATTTGAGGTTGCTCCTAGCGTCAGAAGCGAGTTCCTTGTAGACGATGCTTTGGGCGATGGTAGGAGAAACTGAGTTAATAATCCAAGAATGCACAAGATTATTGCATCATTCCCAAGCATCATACATAGGATCAAAAGAACCAGGCAAGGAAATGGAACCATCAACAAATCTAATCTTGTTCTTATCGATTAGGGCTTTCTTCATCAATCGCGCCGAAGAATGGTGATTGTTCGGTGTCAAATGCCTTGTGACCAGCGAAATTGCAGGATTTTCGCCCGAATGAAAATAATAGGAGCTCGCGGTGTTTACAGGATCCGCAACGGATGGTTGCATAACGTTGGCGGAGGAAGAAGGTTGCGGTGCGTGTCGAGGAGGCATGTTGGTTGCAAAAACGAAGAGAAGGATTGAAGAAACTATTACCATGTTATGAGTTGAAACTAAAATCCCTTTCATAGCAGATAAAAGTAGTTACAACTGAATTGAGAAGAAAAAGAATTATTTCATTCTGATTGTAGAGAGTGTACAAGTGAGGTTATATACAAGGAATGAAGTATGCGACTAACTAAACTATCTAACAGTTTACTAACTGCTATCTAACTGGGCTAATTGTACTAACAGTGCAAGTGCAACTTGATTAATATGGGGTGCTAGTTCTATCCGTGTATTACTTTGTATACCTTTACCACTTGCGTCATCCTTGCCAAGAGTACTAAAATGATATTCATTCATTAAAATTGGTAAAATATATCGTAAAACAATGCAAATTCTACATAGCTAAAACCGAAATCGAAGAATCTGCGAAAAACTAACATCAAGGTTAATAGCATAAAATGGTAAAATGTCTACAAATGTGAAAAATTCAAATGACTGAAATATCTTTTCCTTCGAATCTATAACGTTGACACCAAAGTCAATGATTAATCTGTAATGAATCGAAGCTGGTGTATCAATCTGAATCAAACGAACACCACAACATGCAGGACGAGAAAACCAAACCATGTCTTACCAACACAAAGAATAAAACAACGCCGCACTCAAATGACGAAAACAAGGTAAAACAAGAAAGAAAAATTAGATCTATGCGGAAACTTCCCACAAAAGAAGAAAAAAAAACATGCAGATGTTATTGTAGGCGAAGAAATAACCTAAAACTACGCATCTTTAATTAGATGAGTGAAAAGAAAGTGTTTTTTTTGTTACAAGTGAAAAAGGAAGAAACAGATTCAGAGAAAATTGAGAGAGAGGCAATGGTATGTTAGTTCTAGAAATTAAAATAATTGTATAGAATAGATAGATAACAAACCAAATCATAGTATTGTGTTTAAATTATTAATCCTTATCCAAACATTCCTTGACTTAACAATCTTTAAAATTTCTACAAGAGGCGTGCTTCTTTCCATACCTACCACCATTCGCTTTACCTGTTTTCTCCTGATCGTACAATGATGGATACCCAGTGATTTTTACGTGTCTTGTGGACACAATTTTCGTTTGGGGATGATTTACTATTTCCTTTCTCTTCTTTGGCCACACACATATACTCTTGATTTTAAAGTGTCATTTTCACCCATTTGGCCATGTTATATTCTAATGAACCGTACATAATTTCTCTCACAATTTTACTGATAGCATGTAAATTTGGTGGGATTCATATGAGTTTCATCCAATATAAAAGAGTGTGTTCTAAAGGGTGTAATAGAGAAAGTGACGCTAGCATTTCTCATGAATATTAGTTGCAATATCCGTAAAAACTATGATGTTTAATTTGAGTTAAAAGTTAAAATCAATCAAAATAGGTTAAATTACACCAGAAGTCCTTTAAGTTATTTAATTGTAACAAGTTGGTCCTTTAAGTTTTTTTCGTACCACTTAGGTCCTTTAAGTTATTTAACTGTAACAAGTTTGTCCTTTAAGTTTTTTTCGTACCACTTAGGTCCTTTAAGTTATTCAATTGTACCAATTTGGTCCTTTATGTTATTTAATTATAACTTTTAAAGGCCAAAAAATTTACATTTTGCGGCCCCAAATTGTTACAAATAAAATAACTTAAAGGACCTAAGTGGTACAAAATAACTTAAAGGACCAACTTGTTACAATTAAAAAACTTAAAGGACCTAAGTGGTACTAAAAAAACTTAAAGGACCAACTTGTTACAATTAAATAACTTAAAGGACCTCTGGTGTAATTTACCCATCAAAATAAGAAATAGAAAGAGGGAGAAATCAGAGAGAGAGAGATAGATTTTATTAGTTTTGTTAATTTGTGTAAACCAATCTTAAAATAAAGTAATTAAAAGTAACGAACCTAGTGCATGTTTTGGATCCTCTCCAATGATTTTATTGTGCAATTAAATCTTAGTCGTCTATTGAAAAAGCGATAGAGAAATATTAAAAAATTGAAAGAGAAACTAGAACAATGGAAATTAACACCTTATAGTGTTAAGTAAAAAATCCAATTTAGAAAATCCGTCACTAATGTGACAATGTGAAGCAAAATAACATGAAGAAGTATGCAACAATAATGGCAACAATGCACAATATAGAAGAGGAGATCACACTAAAAGCTAGCACATGACAACAAAACTTTAAAGTAAAGGACAAGTACAAAGAAATAAATGAAAAGCAAAAAAGACAAAATATTATTTTTGTTTAAATCTCAAGGTGGGTGGGTATTTGGGGGTGGACCTAGTATTGTATTTATTTGGGTACCGGATTAGTCGTGTAAAACACTAATGAAGTCAATGTTCAAATTAGTTTGGTATTGGGATTAACTGGTAGAGAAATACGGTGTCGCTGTTCAAATTGCGTACACATGTTTCTGCATAGGAAGTGCGTTCTTTGTTGTACAATTTAATATCCCTGCCGGCTAGGAAGTGGAATCACTTCAGATAAGATCATCAATCTAATTATTTTTTTTTCTAACGCAATCAAGGCAAAAACAACAACTGTAGACTAAAAACTATATTGGGAGAAAAGAACCACACAGACCGATAAAATTGGGTGCATGTGCCGATTCAAATTCTTTGGCGTAGATTAATCACTGACTAAGTTAGTGGTGAACGTTATTGGATGCCGGTCTCGGCCAATGAAGTTGGGTCGAGATGCTGAAGATGCTCTCGAGATAATGTCGGCACTCCTTCTGGTTGATGGGTTAGGTTGGGTTGGGTACTGGGTTCATCAGTAAAATATATTTTTCCAGAAAAGTCAAAAAAAGGAAGAATAATATGCCTTAATTTGTACTTTCATTACAACTAATTAAACCAAATACAAAAGAAAATGGTCTTCAGAAAACCCAGAAAGCTCATGCAAAAGAAAATTTTCTTCATACGAAAATGTGTTAAAGAAACTAACTAGATCATATCTCACCCATCAAATCGCTTTCTTCAATCAGTTTTTACAATCAGCAAAACAAATAAAATTATATGTCATATTCAACTACATATTTTAGAGTACTCACCATCTAGACTTTGGTAAATTTTTACATTGGAATTAATATTTAGGATAGACTACTAATTTCTCTTTAACACGTTTTCAAGGAAGAAAGAAATTATTTAAAATTAAAATTTGGTTGAATGAAATTCGGAGTATATGTCTCTGTACCTAGACTTCGGTTATCAATTGGTATATGCAAGTTCATACACAAAAAAATTAGTACATGTAAGATCATAATGGTAGTATGGGTTGGGTTGGGTTTAGTGGGTTCTGTAACGCCCAAAAATTTAATCAAATTACTTCGAAGTTGGATTGCCGTAGGATAACTGTAAGAATTGAAATTATGAGCGTAGTAGCTATGTTGAAAATGAGTTAGATGATAATCACGTGTCGTGGGCCAGTTAAAAATAGCATTGGGCTTAGCACCGCGAGTGCGCAGCGCTCACGCAACCCTAGCAGCGTGTCCAGTGCGCAGCTTGCGCAGGAAGGCGCTTGTGCGCCACTCCTCCTTATAAATATAGCGCAAATATGCGCTAGGGCTGGTCTTTTTGCGCAGCCGCCCTCTTTTCCCTTCTTCTCCTTCTTCCTCTCACTTTTAAGTTACACAAAAGCCTCAATTTTCAAGAGCTCTAGCCTAGGATTGGATTGGGAGGGTTGATTTTCATTGCAATTCTCTACGTTCGTGATCGTCACGCGTCGTCACTATCGCAGGGGAGTCGCCGTATTCGGAGAATCGAGGAACGAGGCTAGGAGGGAGTTTGCGCTACCATAGTTGAGGTAAGGGTGGGTTCGAATTCTATAATAGCGTATATGAGGGATCGTATGCGGGGTTTGGGGTTTATTATAGATTGCCTCTGTGTATGTTGCGTAGTTATATATATATATATATCGTATGAGAAATGTTTGATGAATTGACCGTGTGTGCTTGAATTCCTATGTCGTTAGTTCTAATTAATTCGAATTGTAATTTTGTTGGATTAAGGTTTTCACTATTATAATCAAAAAAAAAATGATAGGAATATAGATAACTCGTTAGTAAGAATTATAAATAATTTTCGTAATTGAATTGATGGTTACGTTAATGCTGTTACTGTTTTGATGTAATGCTGTTGCTGTTTTGCTGTTAATGCTGTTGCTGTTTTGCTGAGAGTGCTGTTGCTGTTTTGCTGTTAATGCTGTTGCTGTTTTGCTGATAATGCTGTTGCTATTTTGCTGTTAATGCTGTTGATGTTTTGCTGTTAAAGCTGTTGCGGTTTTGCTGTTATTGTTGTCATTGCTGTTACGTTTTGCTGCTGTGTTGTTGCTATTCTTGCTGTTTTGCGCTGTTGATGTTGCTGCTTTGTCAATATGGTTGCCACAGTTGCTACTGTGGTTAATTGTTGCGATGAATACCTTGTCGAAAATGTGGTAAACTGCAGGTGAAGTTGTAAAAGTTGATTTGCCTCTATTTATTGGCAAAGATAGTAAATTGTAGGCCTATGGCCGCCATGACGTTTTGGTGTTGTTGTCGTGCGATTGCGTGACTGTGATTAGCGTTACTTGTACATTCACATTGTGTCGCATACCTTTGCATTTGCTTTACGACGTGAACGATGAGGGCTATATGCCCTGTGAGCCACTATTTACTGGCAACGACGATTTTTACGACGGGAGTTTTGCTCCAATGGTACCACATGCATATGCACAGTTGAGTCGCATTCCGCATTGCACTTCGATGATTCTATTGATGACTCTATTGAGGATTTTATTGATGATATGTGTAATTCTATAGTACCTGACCTATCATATTGTTCTTCATACATGCTCTTATATAGTTCGATATCTCACCCCTTCTGTTTGAATGTTACCCCTATGTGGTAACGTGCAGGTAGTCGCGAATGAAGGCGGTGATCCTTCCTTAGTTGAGTCGGTGTCGTCACTCTGATACGTAACACTCGGGGGATTGAACGCTGTTTTTTTCCTTTATCATTTAGGTTGCAATATTTGTTGAACTCGAAGTTATTTCTATTAAGCAAATTGTTAAGATTGCTTCAAATTGAATTTACCATGAATGAATTATATTGTTTGTGTTGGGAAGTAAGTGTAGCACTCCAATATTTGTGTTGAAAATTCCGCACTCTGATTTATAGTATTATTGGGTAGAATTGGGGTGTTACATTAGTGGTATTAGAGCATGGTTGGGTCTGTCCGACCAAGTTGTCGAGTCATTGCTTCGATTAACGATCAAGTATTGTTATTCGTTCTAAACTATAATTTGTGTTGTAGGGATAAGCTGAAATGGCCGGACGGAATGATGCTGCTATTGCTGCTGCTTTGGGCGCTATGGCTCAGGCATTGGAGAATCAACAAAACGCTGGCGAGAATGCTGGATCTCGCAGATTGGCGACTTTCCAAAGGGAGAATCCGCCCACTTTCAAGGGTAAGTATGATCCTGATGGAGCATTGGCTTGGTTGAAGGAGATTGAGAGAATCTTCCGTGTGATGGATTGCACTCCAGCGCAGAAGGTTCGTTATGGTACTCATATGCTGTCAGAAGAGGCTGACGACTGGTGGTTAGATACACGTCAGAGATTGGAAGCTACAGGTGAAGAGATCACTTGGGTTGTGTTCCGTAGGGAGTTTTTGAGGAAGTATTACCCTGAGGATGTTCGGGGTAAGAAAGAAATTGAGTTTCTTGAGCTTAAGCAAGGGAACCTGTCAGTTACTGAATATGCTGCTAAGTTTGTGGAGTTGGCCAAATTTTATCCGCACTACAATGAAGCAACTGCTGAATTTTCAAAGTGCATCAAGTTTGAGAATGGGCTGCGACCTGAGATCAAAAAGGCAATTGGGTATCAGAAGATCCGTGTTTTCTCCGATTTGATTGACAGTTGCAGGATCTATGAGGAGGACAACAATGCTCACTATAAGATCATTAATGAGAAGAGGAGCAAGCAGCAGACTCGTGGTAAGCCGTATGATGCTCCAGTTGGTAAAGGTAAGCAGAAAAGTTTTGATGGTAAGAGAACTAGTGGGGGAGACGCCCCTGCTGGTATTGTATGTTACAAATGTGGCAAACCTGGTCATAAGAGTAACGTGTGCAAGGTTGAGGTGAAGAGGTGCTTTCGTTGTGGTAGGACTGGGCACGAATCATCCGAGTGCAAGCACAAGGAGCAGGTCTGTTTCAACTGTGGCGAAGAAGGGCATATTAGTAATCAATGTCAGAAGCCAAAGAAAGAAAGAGTTAGTGGAAGAGTGTTCGCTCTGGCAGGGACACAGACTACTGAGAACGACGGATTTATTGGAGGTACATGTTTCATTAATGGTGTTCCTCTAATAGCTATTATTGATACTGGTGCTACTCATTGTTTTATTGCTGCGGAATGTGTTAAAAGATTAGGTCTTGTGTTGTCTTCTATGAATAGGGAGATGGTTGTCGATACTCCAGCTAAGGGGTCGGTGACTACTTCTCTTGTGTGTTCTAAGTGCCCTTTGTCGATTTTCGACAGAGAATTTATTGTTGATCTGATTTGTCTTCCGTTAAGCGGATTGGATGTGATCCTAGGCATGGACTGGTTAGAATATAACTATGTTCATATTAATTGTTTTAGCAAGTCTGTGAGTTTCTCCACTCCCGAAGAGGAGGAGGCTGGTTTGTTGTCTGCTGGACAGTTGCGGAAGTTGATGCGGGAAGAAGTTCAGCTATTCTCGCTGATTGCGTCGCTATCTGTTAAGAATCAAGCCATAATTGATGAGTTGCAGGTGGTGCACGAATTTCCTGAAGTTTTCCTTGATGAGATTCCAAGTGTGCCACCAGAGAGGGAAGTTGAATTTGCTATTGATCTTGTACCTGGTACCAAACCTGTTTCTATGGCACCTTACAGGATGTCAACATCTGAATTATCCGAATTGAAGAAGCAACTTGAGGATCTACTTGAAAAGAAGTTCGTGAGGCCGAGTGTATCACCGTGGGGAGCTCCAGTGTTGCTAGTGAAGAAGAAGGATGGAAGTATGAGGCTTTGTGTTGATTATAGACAGTTGAATAAAGTGACGATTAAGAACAAGTATCCACTCCCAAGAATAGACGATTTGATGGATCAATTGGTGGGTGCTCAAGTATTCAGTAAGATTGATTTGAGATCGGGCTACCATCAGATTAAAGTGAAAGATGAGGATATTCAGAAGACGACTTTTAGAACTCGGTACGGGCATTATGAGTATTCGGTGATGCCTTTCGGTGTTACTAACGCGCCGGGAGTATTCATGGAGTACATGAACCGTGTGTTTCATGCTTATTTGGATCGGTTTGTGGTAGTATTCATCGATGATATTTTGATTTACTCTAAGACAGAAGAAGAGCATGCAGAGCACTTGAGATTGGTATTGGAGGTCTTAAGGGACAAGAAGTTATATGCAAAGTTGTCTAAGTGCGAATTTTGGCTGAAGGAGGTGAGTTTTCTTGGTCACGTTATTTCTGGTAGCGGCATTGCGGTGGATCCATCTAAAGTCGATGCTGTATTGTAATGGGAGACTCCAAAGTCGGCTACCGAGATTAGAAGCTTTTTGGGATTAGCTGGCTACTATAGAAGGTTCATTGAAGGCTTTTCTAAGTTGGCACTTCCTTTAACTCAGCTGACCTGCAAAGGTAAAGCCTTTATATGGGATGCTCGTTGCGAAGAGAGTTTCACCGAATTGAAGAAGAGATTGACGACGTCTCCTATCTTGACGTTGCCTAATCCGGGAGAGTCCTTTGTGGTGTACTGTGATGCTTCCAAGATGGGTTTAGGAGGTGTGCTTATGTAGAATGGTAAGGTAGTTGCTTATGCATCGAGGCAGTTGAGGACTCATGAGAAGAACTATCCTACGCACGATTTAGAACTTGCTGCAGTTGTTTTTGCGCTGAAAATTTGGAGGCATTATCTTTATGGTTCTAGATTTGAAGTATTTAGCGACCATAAGGGTTTGCAGTACTTGTTTGATCAAAAGGAACTGAATATGAGACAGCGGAGGTGGTTGGAGTTGCTAAAAGACTATGATTTCAGTTTGAATTATCATCCAGGGAAAGCTAATGTCGTGGCTGATGCTTTGAGCCGAAAGACCTTGCACATGTCGGCAATGATGGTCAGGGAGTTTGAATTGATTGAGCAGTTCAGAGATATGAGTTTGATTTGCGAAGTGACACCTCAGAGTGTTATGTTGGGAATGTTGAAGATTAATAATGACTTTTTAGATAGCATCAGAGAAGCTCAGAAACTGGATGTTAAACTGGTAGATTCGACGGTAGGAATCGGGCAGTCTGAGAATAACGATTTTGAGTTGGATGCGCAAGGTGTGTTGAGATACCGTAATAGAATCTGCATTCCTGACGATGCGGAAATGAAGAAAGCAATTCTCGAAGAGAGTCATAGAAGTAAGTTGAGTATTCATCCAAGAGCTACGAAAATGTATCAAGACTTGAGAAGATGGTTCTGGTGGCCTGGGATGAAGCGCGATGTAGCGCAATTCGTTTATGCATGTTTAACTTGTCAGAAGTCAAAAGTTGAACATCAGAAGCCTGCGGGGTTGATGCAACCTTTAGAGATTCCGGAATGGAAATGGGATAGCATTTCAATGGACTTTGTGACGGGGCTGCCTAATACTATGAGAGGGCATGATGCGATTTGGGTGATTGTTGACAGGCGGACGAAGTCGGCTCATTTTATACCTATTAATATCACGTATCCGGTACCGAAGTTGGCTGAGATTTACCTCCAAAAGATTGTAAAGTTGCATGGTGTTCCTATGTGTATCGTTTCGGATAGAGATCCTAGGTTCACTTCTGATTTCTGGAAGAGTTTGCAAGAGGCGTTGGGTTCTAAGTTGAGATTGAGCTCAGCGTATCACCCTCAAACGGATGGTCAAACAGAGAGGACTATTCAATCGCTGGAGGATTTGTTGAGAGCGTGTATTCTTGAGCAAGGAGGTTCGTGGGATACCCATATCTCGTTGATAGAGTTTACCTATAATAACAGTTATCATTCTAGTATTGGGATGGCACCTTTCGAAGCGTTGTATGGTCGAAGGTGTAGAACCCCTTTGTGTTGGTATGAATCTGGAGAGAGTATAGTGCTTGGACCTGAAATTGTTCGAGAAACGATTGAGAAGGTGAAGTTGATTCGTGAAAAGATGAAAGCTTCACAAAGTAGACAGAAGAGTTACCATGATAAGCGAAGGAAGGATTTGGAATTTCAAGCTGGTGATCATGTGTTTTTGAGAGTCACCCCTGTGACCGGTGTTGGACGTGCTCTGAAATCTAAGAAGCTTACTCCTCGATTCATTGGTCCGTATCAGATCACGGAAAGAGTTGGGAATGTAGCTTACAGAGTGGCCTTACCGCCTAATCTTTCGAATTTGCATGATGTGTTCCATGTGTCACAACTTCGGAAGTATATTCCAGATCCATCTCATGTAATTCATATGGATGATGTGCAAGTACGGGATAACCTCACTGTGGAGACGATGCCTGTACGAATCGCAGACCGTGAGACGAAGACTCTAAGGGGCAAAGAGATCGCCTTGGTGAAAGTAGTCTGGTTAGGAGCTGCCGGAGAGAGCATGACATGGGAGTTGGAAAGCAAGATGCGGGAGTCCTATCCCGAGTTGTTCGAATCAGGTAAATTTTCGAGGACGAAAATATTCTAAGTGGGGGAGAGTTGTAACGCCCTAAAATTTAATCAAATTACTTCGAAGTTGGATTGCCGTAGAATAATTGTAAGAATTGAAATTATGAGCGTAGTAGCTATGTTGAAAATGAGTTAGATGATAATCACATGTCGTGGGCCAGTTAAAAATAGCATTGGGCTTAGCACCGCGAGTGCGCAGCGCTCACGCAACCCTAGCAGCGTGTCCAGTGCGCAGCTTGCGCAGGAAGGCGCTTGTGCGCCACTCCTCCTTATAAATATAGCGCAAATATGCGCTAGGGCTGGTCTTTTTGCGCAGCCGCCCTCTTTTCCCTTCTTCTCCTTCTTCCTCTCACTTCTAAGTTACACAAAAGCCTCAATTTTCAAGAGCTCTAGCCTAGGATTGGATTGGGAGGGTTGATTTTCATTGCAATTCTCTACGTTCGTGATCGTCACGCGTCGTCACTATCGCAGGGGAGTCGCCGTATTCGGAGAATCGAGGAACGAGGCTAGGAGGGAGTTTGCGCCACCATAGTTGAGGTAAGGGTGGGTTCGAATTCTATAATAGCGTATATGAGGGATCGTATGCGGGGTTTGGGGTTTATTATAGATTGCCTCTGTGTATGTTGCGTAGTTATATATATATATATATATCGTATGAGAAATGTTTGATGAATTGACCGTGTGTGCTTGAATTCCTATGTCGTTAGTTCTAATTAAATCGAATTGTAATTTTGTTGGATTAAGGTTTTCACTATTATAATCAAAAAAAAATGATAAGAATATAGATAACTCGTTAGTAAGAATTATAAATAATTTTCGTAATTGAATTGATGGTTACGTTAATGCTGTTACTGTTTTGATGTAATGCTGTTGCTGTTTTGCTGTTAATGCTGTTGCTGTTTTGCTGATAATGCTGTTGCTGTTTTGCTGTTAATGCTGTTGCTGTTTTGCTGATAATGCTGTTGCTGTTTTGCTGTTAATGCTGTTGATGTTTTGCTGTTAAAGCTGTTGCGGTTTTGCTGTTATTGTTGTCATTGCTGTTACGTTTTGCTGCTGTGTTGTTGCTATTCTTGCTGTTTTGCGCTGTTGATGTTGCTGCTTTGTCAATATGGTTGCCACAGTTGCTGTTGCGGTTAATTGTTGCGTTGAATACCTTGTCGAAAATGTGGTAAATTGCAGGTGAAGTTGTAAAAGTTGATTTGCCTCTAATTATTGGCAAAGATAGTAAATTGTAGGCCTATGGCCGCCATGACGTTTTAGTGTTGTTGTCGTGCGATTGCGTGACTGTGATTAGCGTTACTTGTACATTCACATTGTGTCGCATACCTTTGCATTTGCTTTACGACGTGAACGATGAGGGCTATATGCCCTGTGAGCCACTATTTACTGGCAACGACGATTTTTCTGACGGGAGTTTTGCTCCAATGGTACCACATGCATATGCACAGTGAGTCGCATTCCGCATTGCACTTCGATGATTCTATTGATGACTCTATTGAGGATTTTATTGATGATATGTGTAATTCTATAGTACCTGACCTATCATATTGTTCTTCATACATGCTCTTATATAGTTCGATATCTCACCCCTTCTGTTTGAATGTTACCCCTATGTGGTAATGTGCAGGTAGTCGCGAATGAAGGCGGTGATCCTTTCTTAGTTGAGTCGGTGTCGTCACTCTGATACGTAACACTCGGGGGGATTGAACGCTGTTTTTTTCCTTTACCATTTAGGTTGCAATATTTGTTGAACTCGAAGTTATTTCTATTAAGCAAATTGTAGATTTTGAGTTGTCAAATGGACAAGGATTGTTAAGATTGTTTCAAATTGAATTTACCATGAATGAATTATATTGTTTGTGTTGGGAAGTAAGTGTAGCACTCCAATATTTATGTTGAAAATTCCGCACTCTGATTTATAGTATTATTGGGTAGAATTGGGGTGTTACAGGTTCTAAATTTTAAGACCCGCTACCCAACCCGTACTCTATAGTTCTCCGTATTTTAAAACCATTCCAACCCGCTTACCCGAACCAACCCGAATTTTGTGAGTTAGGTTGGATTGAGTTGCGGATTAGGTTGCGTCAAAGTGTACCAGTGCCCACCCTACTGATACCTGAATACCAGTGGCGGATCCTGGACCCTAGGTCTGGGGGTGCAAAAAATTTCATTATAAAAAATGTTGCTTTAATGAATTGTTTAATTTTTTATTTGTCAAATATCCTCACTTAATTTACTAAAACTAAGTAATCAAGTTATCTAACTCCAAATTTATTAAAGAGTAAATCGTCAAATTAGTCTATAAGTTTACCCAGCATTACCTATTTAAGTCCTCAACAATAGGAAAATAAGTAGTCTGTAAATATGTGATGTCGGTAAAATTTTATAAATAGTCTCCTATGGAGATTAGTAAGATAAATTTATGAAAAATTGGGTGCATATTTAAAGATACAAGTGCAAATTTAAAATTTCAATGGGTTCAAATTTTTTTTATATAGGAGTACTAGTACTAACATTTTTTTCCAAGGGTCCAACTGAACCCCCTGGATACAATGTAGGTCCGCCATTGCTGCATAAACTTCGACGCTCAAGTCAGGTCAGACAAAAGGTGCCAGGTAGATAAATATGTATCCAATGCATTGACATCAGGGAGTATTTATAGGGGGTGTGCCAAGTTATGCAGTTTGATTTCTGGTCATTGGATGTGGAAAGATTTGATCTCTACTATTTGTTTGGTTAGATAAAGTTTAACCATGGATCTAATAATATTAGACCGCGATAATGGGCCTAATTTCATTGGGGGTCTTGGCCCAATCCATTACAGTTTCCCCCCAAGTCGAGGTTGTCTTGTAAGGAGGACCTCGGCTTGAAGTACCTGCTTTAGTGGGTTACTATGGGAAGCTTTCCCTCGACTTTATCTAATGGTCGACAAGTGGTTCAGAAGTGTTCATCTGCTGATCTGAGAGATTAACTAGGTCGAACAATGAGATCCCCATGCTTAGTCGAGGTTGTTAACAGAGGTCGGTCATGAAGCGGAAATCACCTTTTCTTGCATTATTTGATTGACTAGAGGTCCAGAGGTGGCATTCCAACTCTGTTAGTTGACCAGGAGAGGGAGGCCGTGGGAACAACACACACGTGGCCTCGTTTTTCGCATTTTACGTCATTATGACAATTTTAAAGCTATGAAAACTGGATGCCAACATTGCTGCTTGAGTTGATTCTCTGTAAATAGGAAAAGTTCCATACCATTTGTACTTTCGCAAGGAGAAGTTCCATATGATAATCCGAGAAGCCTCCAAGATCCTAGCCCTACGACTTCAAAGGTATGTCTGGTTTTTCCTTTTTTCTGATTATACTCCTTCTTTGCCTTGGGCCTTAAGTCTGTCCTTTCGTCAACCGTTCCAGTTAGGATCTCGTCCGGCCCTTTCCTTTTATGGATCTCTGATTACGTTACACGAAGGTCTCTTAGGAAGGGTTTTGGTTCAACTTAGATTGATGCCTGAATAGGGCAGATATAGTGAATTTCTTAGGATTTTCCCCGAAGTGAGTTCCCCCCGTGTAGGTATGAAATGGCTAGGACGAAACAGATAGTTTGAGTAGAGGGAAATTCTTCTTCAGGTGTTGGGTCCTCTTCATCGGACCACGAGGCAAATTCTTCTGTTGGATTTGGTGAGTCTGTCTAGGGTATCGTGGACCCTTATTCTTGGGTTTCCCAGGATGTTCTTAGCACGAGGAGTGTTTTTGAGGAAGGAGTTCCCTTCATTCTCTCAGCCTTCCATCACTTTACTAGGATTGAACAAAGAAAGGAGTGGGATCTCTTGGTCATTCCTCATGATGTGCCTGTGTGTAGCTTGGTTATTGATAAACCTAAGGAGTGGGAACTATTTCTCTATTTATTAGAAATCTAGAAAGGGATTCTAGGAAGACTCGTCATGAATGTATAGACTTGGTGAGTGGAACTTCTGCAATTATCTTCACCCCCATTTTAATGAAGGACTTTAATGACTGTGGTGAATTGATTTCTAGGAATTTTCATTTTAGTTGGTCACAGACCACTTCAAAACCCCCTGCTCAATCTTTCTCCCAAGTACATTCCCAGCTGGACGGAACAAACATCGTGAGTCTTGAACTTCTTTAGATGTGGACGTCTTTATTTTAAGGAGATCCCATGATTAATACTCGGCCCTGATGTCGGTTGGTCACAGAGAGGCAGGTTGGACCATGATAGCAGTTTTCGGCGTAGCGATTCCTCTAAATCATTTTAATAGAATATTTTTTCCTTCTTTCTCATAAGGACAATGACGCCTCTAAACATATTTTTCGACTTAAGGGAAGATGTTATTGAGGTTGCGGTTTCTAAGACACTCCTGTTCTTCCTTCAAGATCACAATTTGTGGCAAGGACTGAGGGAAGACCTCGAGAGGTGAAGCTAGTTAGAGGAGTCCCAAGATCCTCTGCCCAAGTTACTCTTGCTGCTCTTATTATGAAGGGTTGTTCGCCTGGGGCAGTGAGGTTGGCCAGAAAGCTCATCTTTGAGGTCCTGATTGAGAACAGGCCAAACTCCAAGATGAGACAAGATAGTGTTGAGGAGGAAGATTTTGCTGCTTTTTTGTTTGGGGGATGTAAGTTTGGGGGATCAATGTGTGAGAAGAATTTCACCGAGGTTGTTGCTGTTTTTTCCATGGTCAAGCCAAAATTACTAGGGTTGGAGGAGAAAGAGGCCAAATTGGTAGCAGTGAGGGATGTGGTGGTGGTGGCCCATAAAAAGATTGCTCAACAAGCCTTGGTGTTTGGTGAAGAGGCCTTTATTAATGTCATAGAGCAGATTGTTGCGTTGAATCCTGGGCTCTCTCTAGCCTTTTGAGGCCAACATTGCCAACAACGTACTTAGGGGCGTGCTGGTGGACTATGATCGCAATAGGACTAATCACGAGATTAACTTTGTTGCCTAGGTCAATGGTGCTCTTAGAGCCTAATTATCTTCGTATCATGCTCTATGTACTATCCCATTCCTACCTTGGGGTTTTCGTGCTTTTTGTAATAAAACTTCATGTTTTGAAGTCGTACGTCAATTTGATTATATTCACACGTACTACATCAAGCGTAGGGTGCCGTTTAGCTTGAGAGGGCTTAGGGCGAAGCCTCCTTCCTTTGGCCATGGTGGAGCCTGAGTAGGCTTATAAGGGCGAGCCCTCCCTCCTTTGGTCTAATTTACTGAGTACTCGGCTCGGATCTAACTCGGATCAAAGAGGTCGCATTGGCCAAATTGGAGCCTGAAAAGGTTAAAGGTGAGTCCTCCCACATTTGGTCCAATTTAGGGAATACTCGGCTCGGATCTAAATTTGATCAAAGAGGTCATGTTGGCTGTAGTGGAGACTGAAAAGGCTAAGGGCCACTCCTCCATCCTTTGGTATAGTTTTCTGAGTACTCGACGTAGATCAAAGAGGCCTTGTTGGCCATATTGGAGTCTGAAAAGGCTAAGGGTGAGTCTTCACTCCTTTGGTCCAATTTACTGAGTACTCAGTTCGGATCTATCTTTGATCAAAGAGGTTGCCTATGTAGACACATGCAGAAGTTGAGGTGTGATTCGGCTAGAATTATCCCCATGGAATTGATCAAATTGGGGGTTAGAGGATTCTAGATAAACTACTTCTTTGATTTAGTTGCATTCCAAGTTGTCGTCATAGCTACTCCTTGTAGTATTTTGAGCTTGTATACACCGTGGCTGGTTTTAGCAATGACTCGATATGGTCCCTCCCATTTTGGAGCTAACTTTCTTTGATTGGCATTCTTCTGACCTACATTGGCACATCGCAAATAAAGTCTCCGACATTGAAGCTTCTTGGTAGGCCAGTAGTATCCCGGTTGTAAGGAATTTTTGGATAGAGCCTTGCAATCAAGATGTTAACCTCAGATCCCTTCATGGATCTCGGTTAATACGTAGTCGCATTCATTTCCTGAGTTGCACTTTAGTAGGGGTAATGAGGTGCCCCATCGATAAAGTTTCCCTTCGATTACCGAATAAGAAGAGTCTATTCGTCTTGTCTCCGCAACTATTTTGGTATCGGCCTATAGCTCTCTGAGCTCTATGTACTTGACGATGAAGTCCATCATAGTAGTTGTTTCAGATATTGCGTTCACTGATGAAGGTGGGACGGTTTTCAAAGAGAAACTTGGCTTCGAGAGGGTTTCTTGGATGACGGATCTGCGGTGCCCGAAAGCTCTGGTGCTTGCAAACTTTCATAGGACATCCTCTCGTGTTATTTTCCTCTCTAGTACTTGCTAACTTAAAAAATTGATTCATTAACTCTTTTACCTTCAAGGTATCACTTTAGGATGACGCCTTTAGCGACATTCTTCCTCCTGGTATGTGAGACGACTAGAAGTTAATCAGTCAAGATCTCGATCCGGCGAGCGTTAAAACCACTAGCTAACAAAAATTCGGAAATGCACGCCTCATACTCGACCTGGGGATGACCTTGTTGTTGAAGAGGTAGGAAGAAGGTAAAATCCTTGATGTTTTTGTAGAGGCAAGTAGAAGGGACACTCTTGTTGATGTTGTTGGAGAACAGGCCGACGTCCTTCCACCCATTATCCAAGACACCAGAGAACATGGTGAACTAGAGAGAAATGCTACTATCGATGTACGCACTTTGTGTCCAATTGTGACTTCTCCCCTTTGTCCCCAACCCACCCATTCAGATGCTTGAGATGACCAACGGGGCAAAGGCCAATTGGTGGGCGACGAAGCGCACGGCCGCAAGAAGAGACAAAAGAAGAATAAGAGTAGGAGCCAGAAAAACAAGGTTCTAGAGGGTGCAGTGAATGTTTTTGATTAAACTGACTTCAAGACTTTCCAAAGGAACCCGTTTTCCTTTCTACCAAAAGTGATGATTATGGGACGACCTTGTTTTTGAAGAGCCAGGAAGAAGGTAAAATCTTAGATATTTTTGCAACTTGGCTAGAGTTCGTGCTTTTGGATGACTGTCCTGATTTTAACTCGTGGGACCCAAATTCTGCAGCACATAATAACTTGAAGAAGGAGCGAGACGAGGCCGTGGCGGAGCTTAGCAAGCTGGGGATTTCTCTACTTTTTGCGGAGGAGACTAAAAGAAGTTGACTGAGGAGGCTGTGGCGATGGTGCAAGGTCGGAACACGACTCGTAGGACAATTGCTAGTCTTACTTTGGTACTAGAAAAGTCTTTTCAAAAGCTCACCCTGCCAATGAGGAGAAGAACCGTGCCGAGAAAAGGGTTGTGGTGAGCTTACCACATCTATTGAAGAGTCCGAGGAGAAGAGGGGTGAACTTGAAAATGTTTTCTCACACGCTACAAGAATAAATCAATTTAGCTACGAAACTTTCCGATGGATTTTTTTTGTAACTAATTCTTGTGTTTCCGACGGAATAAGTCGTCGCTACATTTTTAGTAAATGTGCTTAATGTGCCTAGTGTGAACATGCCAAACTGGAGAAGGAGAGGATGCTGAGGCTTGCGACAGAGATGAGGCAACGACTTTTGGGAACAATCCCAATTGTCCGAGTCTTCGACTTTAAGTTACCCCTAACCCAAGTGTTTTCTTCCGAGAGCGAGTCGAGACTAGACTCTGGTTTCGCTAACCAGATCCCCTGAGTTGTTTCCTTAATTCTAGAGACGTGCTTGTTCTATGTTCTGAAAAGGAAAGAGAATGTGACTGGAATCCTCCAGCCCTGCTTACCAAGAGCACGATTTTGATCTAACTAGAACTCGTGAGTTTGTGTCCGTTAGGTCCTGAAAAGGAAAAGAACGTGACATTGAACTTCTCCAGCCCAGTTTACCAAGAACAAGGCATGGATCTAACTCGGATTGGAGAGTTCGTCTTTGTTAAGTCCTGAAATGAAAGAGAACGTGACATTGAACTTCTCCAGCCCAGTTTACCAAGAGCACGACTCGGATCTAACTAAGACTGGACAGATCGTCTCCATTAAGTCCTTAAAAGGAAAGAGAGTGTGACATTGAACTCCTCCAGCCACGTTTACCAAGAGCACGACTTGGATCTAACTCGGACTGGAGAGTTCATCTCCATTAGGTCCTAAAAGGTAAAGAGAACGTGACATGGAACTCGTCCAGCTCAGTTTACCAAGAGCACGACTAGGATTTAACTAGGAGTGGAGAGTTCGTCTTTGCTATGGCTTAAAGCTGGAATCTAATTGTGTTGATGGGTACCCTTAGATGAGGGTCTTTGTTTAGCAATTCAGATTGGTAAATATAAACTTCATTAGAGTTTGTGAGGTATGCAGCTCTCGAGCGATCTAAGCCCTTTGTGAATTGAACTCGCTCTTCAAATTTTCTTTGGCTTGTGATGTTCTCAAGCCTTGATTCATAGGTGATTGTTCTTCTATTTTTCAACTTAGATGTGGGTAGAGTGATTGATTACAGGAGCGCCACTGATTGTAGGACAAACGACTATGGGGGCAGATTATGCTTTCTTCTGTTCATTCGCTGCATAGGTAGCAGCTTAACCTTCAGCATCGTTCTTGCCAATTGGATTCTGGGGAATTTCCAATGAATCTTTCATGTTCTTTGACGTGCTTCTTCTTGGTTGCTCCTCCTGCTTTTGGCCCCTTGGGGTAATTGGTGTGTGGAAAAGTGATGTGCATGTGTACACAGTGTATAACAAGTAGTATAAGAAAGATGAGATCGTACCCACAGGGATTGGATTAATTCTTATGGTTTGCATACATAGAGAAATTAGTGTTAAGTAACCAAGTAACAAACAATAATTGATGGTGTGAAAACTGAAATAAAATAAGCTATGTAAGATGAGTATGTAATCAAGTGAGAATGATAGTTGGGATGCTCTTTACCAAATGAGTCACTTTCAATAGTATTGTGTTTATATGTTATGCAGGTGCACTGGATGCTGTTGCATTAGATTTGTGCTTTTCAGTCACTGTCTTCAAGGTTTCATTATAAGTGCTTATGTCTAAGATTCTA
This sequence comes from Astragalus glycyphyllos, assembly GCA_963573325.1. Classification (NCBI taxonomy): domain Eukaryota; kingdom Viridiplantae; phylum Streptophyta; class Magnoliopsida; order Fabales; family Fabaceae; genus Astragalus; species Astragalus glycyphyllos. The sequence goes on from OY754309.1 coordinate 15,284,754, forward strand.
AATAAGTTCACCCTTGTCTAAGATTCTAAATAAATTCACCCTTGTAACTCACTTCATATTTGGGGTATTCTTTTTCCTCCTTGGGTCTTTTATCCCAAAGGGTTTTGGCTCAATGAGGTTTTAACGAGGCCCCTCCCCCTTCCCCAACCAATGTAAGGGTTGGTGCACCCCTAGTGCACCCCTCAATAAAATTTTGCTTATCAAAAAAAAAGTTCACCCTTGTATTTTAAGTACCCACAGTATCACCCTATGGACTATGCTATCCTATGTCTAGGTTTTAGCATGGAATTAACAAAGTTTCCTTTATTAAACACTTACCCATATTAGTTCTTAAGGTCTAATTGTAAACCATGTCTGTATTTATAACTCTACTTATTCTAAGTGATCAACCTCAAACTAAGTTTGAAAGAAGTATATTACAAGAACTAAAATGCACACATCAACATATAAACACAATAACTTAATCCAAAGATCGTTATAAGGTTAAAGCATCCCAACCAAACGAGTTTTGCTCATGCTAGACATTACAAGGCATATAAAAACAGAATAGATCATATTAATATATTTGATATCATAAAAGGAAAACAACAAGGTAAGAATTACACGGTTTGGAGTTCCTTTGCATGAAATTGCCAAGCAATGCAAGGGCATTCACTTCACTGCATTCAGCCAGCACTACGTGAGTGTGTGGAAGTAAAGAAAGAAGTTGTCAATTCCTTTCTTGCCTTCTTACAAGAGAATGAGAAACTGATTCTAAAACTATCTATCTTAGTGTATGGTATGTTTTACAAATGAGAAGTGAAGGTCTTTATATAGGCATCAAGTTGAGCTTTCCTTCATGAGAGGGTTTGGTTGATGGTGAAGTTAAAGTTAACTTTATCATCTAGCCCATAAAGTAATTTGAATCCCACACTCAATCAAGAGGAGAGGTCCTCTAATGAATGGACAAGTGTCCCTAAGAGAGTGACTCTTATTAGCTATGCTTCTATGGTAGGCGCCAAAATTCACCTCTTGCATGTGCCTTTATGGACTAAGCAGGATGTCATCATTTGAGTGCTAGAGCATTTTGATGGTCTAAGATTTCTTCAAGCATTGTAGTTTGTCTTGAGTGCAGGTGCACCCAATGCAGGTGCTTTGATGTGCTACTAATGCAAGGGCATCACATGCAGGTGCATTGAACAAACACATCAAAAATACCAAAATATAAGCAAGATGCAAAGTTATATGCATAACCCTCTTTTTTTTTTATTTATATGACTATATTTAATATTTATTCTTACTTAGAACTGAACAATTATTTAGGTTTAGATGCGTAAGTAACTCTATATAAAATAGAGTTATCAGTAATTTTCTTGAATATCTTCCAAAAGGGTATATCAAATTGACATGTAAGTACATGTAAAAAGATACCACAAATAATTTCCAATTTCTCCGGCATTGGCTGTGGAGAGGGTATCACCCATAAACGTTTGTGTGGAGAAGGTATCACCCATGAAAATTAGTAAGAGGATGTTCCACTATTGTGACGTGTTCAAGGGATAATGGTGTGAAACCTCAGCAATATTATTCTGTCCACTTGGAAGAGGGGATTGATAGTGGTTACTCATTGGAGAATTTGTGGAATGACTAGGATATGTACGTTGCTATCGGAATAACTTTTTGATGACGAAATACAACAAAATTTCCTTGTATGTTGCATCGTGCAATTGACTGGGAGATAACTAGACCAGACATATATATGATTATGTTTGGTGACTTTTAATGTAATGGTGAGGGAGGTGTAACTAATTGGTTGCTATATAGGTGACGAATTAGGCGGAAATGATATGGCTCACATGAATTTGAATAAAAGTATGACCGAAGAAAATAAGCAAAATTACTCTCTAAGTCCTTTACCTTAATATAAATTATCCAATTAGTTCTTTATCTTTTTATTTTGCTTAAGTCATGTTTCGGACTGGGCCAAGCAGCCCAATCCGTGTAAGACCGGCCCAATTCCGTAGTGGATCCGACCCAATAACAAGAAGAAGAGGCAGAGCCGACTTCAACAGCTAGCATTGGCGCGGACTGACCCAACGGCTCAGGCTCAGCCGAGGCAAGGCGCACCCCCCCTCCAGCGTCTATAAATAAAATACTGACCTCTGAAATCAGGCACGCTTCGCACATTTGTACCTCTCACTGACTTCTGATTGCTGACTTTGTCATCAGAATATTTGCAGGTACCAACCCATCAGGTTTAACCTCGGGAGAAGGCGACTCCAAGACTATCCATCCAACCTTGACATAGGAAGGAACGACTGCAAGACTTGATCTACGAACTTCTCATCCTAGACTCTAATCCTTAAGCAATGTACATTACATTGGCGACCATAGTGGGAGCACATCATTAGCTCTCACCAGACTCACCTCCTTTCTTATGGCCCCTCGAGGTCGACCTCCAACTCGAAGCCAACCTCGACCACGAAGCATCATCGAGGTTGCGCCCTAGCTAGATCTGACACCAGCGGGGCACGATCAAGTACTCCCGGTAGAGGAAGCACGCACTGCACCACTACTGTCACCTGAGCCAACTGCCGAGGCTGTCTCGGTACACGCAGTAAATCAGATACTAAGCCAGATGGAAGAAGAAGTGACAGTCGTATGAGCCAACAAAGCTGCTGCACTAGGGGACCTCGTGCCAAGTCTCCCCCACAGCAGACTAAGGTATCGAGGCGTAAACGTTCCCCATCTCGGAGGAAGCTAGTCCATACAGAGCACGTGCACAAAACTCCACCTCATCGGGGAGGCAAGGGCTGGCTGTTGGACAATATGATAACCTTAGGGGGGGTGAATAAGGTTACATGCTAAAAATGACATCTTTTTGGTTTTTGAGAAATAACGATGCTAGTTTAAATCGAATGCGGAAAAGAGGATTTAAACTATATGCAACAACTATACAAGCTATAACAATTGCAGAAACAATTACAATGATAATGATATCTAAACTCAATAATATCAAATGCAATAACAATTAACAATTATAAGGGAAATGCAATGTAAAGATAAGGGAAAGAATTACACCGTGATTTTTACGAGGTTCGGGATAAAAAGCCCTACATTCTCGGCCTCCGTCTTTGCAACCTCCGGACTTGATAATAACCACTATAAGAAAAGAACTTCTTCAACGTGTTACAAGCGAGAAAATCCCCTATAGCTATCACACCAATCTCAATTTTCCCAAATTGAGAACCCAAGCTCCCCGCTAAGGATTTCACTACAATTCAATCTCTCTGATTGAATTACCCGAGATAACTCTCAGGATTTCACAACAATCCAATATAGATGTTTACAATTGAGAACTAGGATCCAATCACTCAAGCATATGACAATGATGTAGTTGAGAGAGATGAGCGATTTGGATTTACGTGATTCCCAACCTAACCCTAGATGAAGAACGTGAAGAATGAGTGTGACGGTGAGAGTTCGCGTTCTGTTCTTTTTAGATTTGTAGGTTGTTGTTTAATGGTGAAACCCTAAGCCTATTTATAGAGTTTGTAAAAATATGACCGTTGGAACAATTTTTAACACTATTTTGATAAGTGGAAAATCGATTGATTGCTTGTGAAACATATTCACATAATCGGCTGTTTGCTCTCAATAAGAACAACTTCATAAAGCAAGCAATCGATTAAGAGGTCATCTACCGATTCTTGGCTTTAAACAAATAAGTGAGGAATCGATTGTTTCCTTTATAAAATCAAGTTCATGAAAAGAGGTGAGGAATCGATTTTCTTCTTCGAACTTACAAGTGAGGAATCAATTTTCTTCTCTTTAGAATAGAGAGCAAAATCGATTCTTTGCTTCGAATGCACAAAGTCATCAATCGATTGTTTTCTTTCCAAAACAAGTTCTTTTAAAAAACCTCAAGACACAAATCGATTTCTAGCTTTAACAATAAGAATGAAATCGATTTCTAGCTTTAACAATAAGAGTGAAATCGATTTCTAGCTTTGAAGTACCAAAACAAGAATTGATTCTTTACTTCAAAAATAAGTTCTTTTAAAACACTAAGCCATGAATCTTTTTTCTTTAAAAAAGAACAAGTCATTATTTGTGCCTAACCTATTAGCATGCTTTTACATAAAATATTTTTCCAAGCCTAGCTCAATTCTATTTTAACAAAACGGTTCTATTTTAAAAAGATGATCTCTCAACTACAAAAGTCATAAAGCTTAAGTGACAGGATCTTACAAGCGTCCTATGCAAAGCAATATAAAACATAAGTCTTGAACGCTTGAGTAGCTTCTCTTCTGAGCTACTAGACTTTAAGATATCATGTCAAGCGTCTTACAAGATATCATGTCGAGCTGCTACACTTTAAGATATCATGCCCTGTGCTTTGGTTCAACTATAAACATTAGTAAATAGATTGTAATTTGTTATCATACAAAACAAAGAGTGTTTGACCTCGGTTCAACAAACTCCCCCTTTTTGATGATACCAAATTACCTTATTCATAGAGAGGTGATAAACAAGAAAAATCGGAATAAGCTCCCCCTAAGCATAAGCATCCAAAAAAAATAACCAGCTGACACACAAGAGAACCAAACATACTAATACAATAACATAGTTAGTGAAATAAACAAGTAAGCAATGCATCAAGCAGCAAACGAGTAAGGAATGCAACAAGCAGCAAGTCTTTCTCCCCCTTTGTTTTCATCAAAAAGGTGGGAAGACACACAAGACACATAGCATATGATATAACAAGCACATAGCACCTCAAAAATACATCACATAATCACATTACAGGCTGGAAAAATCACGCATACCGAGCTCTTCCCGGATCTTACAAAATTGAGCTTCGGCTAATGGTTTCATGAAGATGTCTGCTAGTTAGTCATCGGTGGCAACAAAGTTTAATGCTATGCTCCCCCTAGAAACATGGTCTCTAATGAAATGATGCCTTATTTCTATATGCTTAGTTCTAGAGTGTTGGATGGGGTTCTTAGCAATGTTAATGGCACTAGTGTTATCACATAGGACTGACACATTATCATATAACAAACCAAAATCCTCCAAAGTCTGTTTCATCCACAGAACTTGTGCAACGCAATTTCCAACCACCACATGTTCGACCTCAGCGGTTGACAAAGCAACACTGTTCTATTTTTTACTAGACCAGGAGGTCAAACAAGGCCCTAAGAAACGACAAGTTCAACTAGTACTCTTCCTATCTAGTGTACATCCAGTAAAATCAGCATCACAAAAACCGATCAAAGAAAATTGACTCGATTTTGGGTACCACAGTCCAAAATCTGTGGTTCCCTTAACATATCTAAGAATCCGTTTTACAGCTTTTAAATGTGATTCTTTGGGACATGCTTGAAATCGAGCACACAAGCACACATCAAACATAATATCAGGTCGAGAAGCAGTCAAATACAAGAGACTACTGATCTTATCTCGATACATCGTTTCGTTGACTGGTTTACCTTGCTCGTCCTTATCCAATTTAGTTGCAGTCGCCATGGGAGTACAAATCTCCTTTGCATCACTCGTGTCAAACTTCTTTAGCAGTTCCTTTGAGAACTTGTTTTGACAGATGAAGATTCCTTCCTTCATTTGCTTCAGTTGAAGTCCCAGAAAGAAGTTCAGCTCCTCCATGATGCTCATCTCAAACTCGCTAGGCATCATGTAAGAAAACTCCTTGCAAGATCATCATTAGTAGACCCAAAAATAATATCATCGACATAAATTTGAAATACTATGATATGTTTACCCTTGGTTTTAAGGAATAAGGCAGAATCAGTCTTAACCTTTTTGAAACCATTTGCAATTAAATGTTTACTCAGTCTCTCATACCAAGCTCTAGGAGCTTGTTTTAATCCATAAAGTGCTTTGTCAAGATTGAAAACATGGTTTGGTTTTTTTAAAATCTTCAAAACCAGGGTTTTTTTCTTACATATACTTCCTCTTCTAAAAATCCATTTAGGAAGGCACTCTTGACATCCATTTGCTGTAGTTTGAAGTCCATGTAACTAACAAAGGCTAGTATCATACGAATGGACTCCAACCTAGCCACCGGAGCAAAAGTTTCTTCAAAATCCACCCCTTCGATTTGGTTAAAACCTTGAACAACTAAACGACTTTTATTTAATAAAATAACACCAGTTTCATCAAGTTTGTTGCGAATAACCCATTTAGTACCAATGATGGTTCTATCAACTAAATGCCAAACTTTGTTCCGTTCAAATCGTTCAAGTTCCTTTTGCATTGACACAACCCATTCTGGATCACATAAAGTTTCCTTAATATTATTAGGAACTATCTGAGAGACAAAGGCACTATGAAAGCATAAATGATTAAGAGAAGAACGAGTGGTTACCCCCTTTGATGGACTACCAATAATTTGCTCCATGGGATGATTTCGAACTGATTTCCAAGTCTTGGGAAAATCATCATGTGTTCTTCCATGGAGATGGTCATCGATGTCTTGGGGCTCTCGTTCCACTTCAACTTCTTCTTGAGGTTCCACTTTCCCCTCGGCTTCTTCCACACTTTCACTGGTTGATTCAGGCATTCTGTCTTTGATCACTTCAACTACTTCATCATCATCATCATCATCAACCAACTTGTCCTTTGTGTTGAGAATGTAGCACTTACTTCCAAAAACCTTGAAGTATGAAATATTTGGAGCTCTACCATTCCACAACTCGTATGGCGTCTTGTTAAGAGATGGCCTCAGGTATACCCGGTTGAGCACATGACATGCTGTATCAACTGCATGTCCCCAAAAATACTTGGGAAGGTTGTGCTCGTTCAGCATTGTTCTGCTCATCTCTTGTATGGTTCTGTTCTTCCTTTCCACCACGCCGTTTTGTTGAGGAGTTCTTGGAGCTGAAAAGTTGTGATAAACACCATACTTTTCACACCAAGTCCTGAATGACGAATTTTCGTACTCTCCGCCATGATGATTTCTAGTTTCCTTGATGGCTAAGCTTTTCTCATTCTGTAACTTTCTGCACAGCTTAGCAAACTCATTAAAAGTATCACTTTTATTTGCATGTAGAATGACCCAAGTATACCTAGAATAATCATCTACAATCACGAAGACATACTTGGACCCTTCTAGACTTACAACATCAATCTCACCAAATTTATCGAGATGGAGCAATTCAAGCACAATGTTAGTGGAAATAACAAGTTTTGGATTTAAGGAAGATCTATGCAACTTACCCAGCTGACATGCATCACATAATTGACCCTTCTCATACTTCAGCTTGGGTAGACCTCTAACATGTTCATTCTTACACAATTTAGATAAAAGTTCTATACTAGCATGTCCTAGACATCTATGCCACAGATTCACATCATCAAGTAAGGAAGGCATGCATACAATATCATTACTCACATCGTCAAAATCAACATAATACACATTATTTTCTCGAAAGCCAGTAAAATAAAATTTAGAAATCCTATGAGCAATAACACATTTATCAACAGAAAATTTCACATCAAAATCACTATCACGTAATTGACTAACACTTAGCAAGTTAAATTTCACACCATCAACAAGTAAAGCATTTTTAATCTTGATTGTGTTTTCCTTACTCACACAACCTTTACCTATTACTTGTGCAGATTCATTGTTGGCAAATTTCACAGATATACTAGCTTTGTTGCCCAACTTCAAGAATAGTGAGGCATCACTAGTCATATGTCTCGAGCACCCACTGTCAACCATCCACACATTTTTCTTCTTGGATGACTGACCAACCTGCAAAAAGAACATTAACAACTAGTACGAGGTACCCAAGTTTTATTGGGTCCTTGGGGGTTAGTCCTCAAGGGGTTTGTTTTAACAATCCACCTTGGTTTCTTACAAGCAGGTATAAGTGTACCAAGCTCACACAATCTACGAATAGGGCTATGAGAACCATGATTCCCTTTCTGACATTAAGTGCAAGAGAAAACAGTAGGTGTCTCACTTGAAGTAGCAGCTACAAAAATCACTTTCTTTTTCAAATCAGAGGAGGTGGAATTACCTTCATACCCAATACCTCTCCTATCAACATATTCATGTTGGGAGTGAAGTAACTTGGTCAAGGTCTTTTCACCAACCTCAAACTTTTTTAAGGATTCTTACAAATTTTCATTTTCAACCTTGACTTTTTTAAAATTTTGTTTAAGCTCAAGAAACTCAAGGTTGAAAGGTTTAGTTTTATGTAGCTCATTCTTCAACTTAGCTACCTCCTTCTCAAGAGTCTCAATTTGAGTGAGCATGCTTTTGTTGCTCTTTGTCAAATCCTTAGATTTAACCAAAGAAGTTTCATGTTCATTGTAAAGTGCTTCAAAAGCCTCACTCAAGTCTTGACTACTACACACATCATCAAATAAGTCATCATGCTCAAGTCAGTCAGAAAGACTATGGTTAGCAAGGATTACCCTAGGGGTGTCATTTGCCATAAGACAAACGACATTGGCAGCCTTCTCTTCTTCATCTGTTTCACTATCAGTGTCAAGATTGTCCCATGTAGCCTCAAGGGTGTAATTTTCCATAAGACAAACAACATTTGCAACCTCCTCTTCTTCATCTGTTTCACCCTCATTGTCAATATCGTCCCATGTAGCCTTCATGGCTTTCTTCTGTGGGTACTTGGACTTTAGCTTTGGACAACTCACCTTGAGATGACCCGGTTTGTTGCATTCAAAACATTTTGGTTGATCATCTCTTCTCTCATTACCATCTCCTTTGTTGTACCTGGATTTCTTTGAATAGTCACCCTTCCCAAGCTTGTTGAATTTCATGAATTTTTTGAATTTCTTGGCAAACATAGCTATGTCTTCATCATCGGATTCTTCATCAGACTCAACCTCTTTCCTTGCCATCTTAGGAGTCTTGGCAGCAGCAAGAGAAAGAGACTTCCTTTCTTTAACCGCTTCTTTTTCTTGGGTCTTCCTAGCGGCCAACACCACCTCAAATGCAAGAAGTGACCCAATCATGTCTTCTTAAGGTACAGTGCCAATATCTTTGGCTTCAGTGATAGCACAAGTCTTGGGAAAGAACTCACTAGTCAAGGATGCAAAAATCTTCCCATTCCAATCCTTCGTTGAATACTTATTCCCAAGTGCTCTCAAGTTATTCACTATCAGGTTCAATCTTTGGTGCATAGCTGCAACATATTCACCTTCCTTCATCTTGAAGGCTTCATACTCAGAAGTGAGAACTCTAATCTTTGTGTCCTTCACTTGACTCGTACCAACATGATTCGCTTCCAGACAGTCCAAAATTTCCTTGGTTGTCTGATATCCTTTCACCCTTCCATACTCTTCTTCAGATAGAGATAGGTGAAGAATATTCATTGCTTTGGCATTGAGAGATAATTTTTTCTAGATCAGGCTTTCTCAGCACACTCAAGTCAATGGCATAAATATCTTCAATAGGTACTTCCTCAGTTGTACTAGTAGCTTGAGATTTGGTAGTATCTCCCTCAGCAGCAACACCAGGTTTAGTAATCTTGATTCTCATAGGAGTGAGTGGTCCATCAACAATGATCCTCCACAAAGTGAAATCTATAACCTGCACACGACATTTCATTCGACTACTCCAAAAGCCATAGTTAGTCCAATCAAACAGGGGTGGCCTATTGAAGGACATCCGCTCTTTCATAAATGAACCCATATTCACAAAATTTGCGAGATGTTAAGCTCTATATGCAATTTCTAGCTCAGATACCAATTGTTGGACAATATGATAACCTTGGGGGGGGGGGGGGGGGGGGGGTGGTGAATATGTTTATATGCTAAAAATGAAATCTTTTTGGTTTTTGAGAAGTAACGATGCTAGTTTAAATCGAATGCGGAAAAGAGTATTTAAACTATATGCAACAACTATGCAAGCTATAACAATGGCAGAAAAAATTACAGTGATAATCATATCTAAACAAAATGATATCAAATGCAATAAAAATTAACAATTATATGGGAAATGCAATGTAAAGATAAGGGAAAGAAGTACACCATGATTTTTACGAGATTCGGGATAAAAAGCCCAACATTCTCGGCCTCCGGCTTTGCATCCTTCGGACTTGAAAATAACCTCTGTAAGAGAAGAACTTCTTCAACGTCTTACAAGCAAGCAAATCCCCTATAGCTATCACACCAATCACAATTTTCCCAAATTGAGAACCCAAGCTCCCCGCTAAGGATTTCACTACAATTCAATCTCCCTGATTGAATTACCCAAGACAACTCTCTGGATTTCACAACAATCCAATATAGATGTTTACAATTGAGAACTAGGATCCAATCACTCAAGCATATGACAATGATGTAGTTGAGAGAGATGAGAGATTTGGATTTACGTGATTCCCAACCTAACCCTAGATGAAGAACGTGAAGAATGAGTGTGACGCTGAGAGTTCGCGTTCTGTTCATTTTAGATTTGTAAGTTGTTGTTGAATGGTGAAACCCTAAGCCTATTTATAGAGTTTGTAAAAATATGACCGTTGGAACAATTTTTAACAATATTTTGATAAGTGGAAAATCGATTGATTGCTTGTGAAACATAGTCACATAATCGACTGTTTGCTCTCAATAAGAACAACTTCATAAAGCAAGCAATCGATTCTTTGCTTTCAAAAACAAGACACAAATCGATTTACCTCTTTAAGATAAGAGATCATCAATCGATTCTTGGCTTAAAACAAATAAGAGAGGAATCGATTTTATAGTTCATAAGAATTAGGAAGGCAATCAATTGTTTCCTTTATAAACTCAAGATCATGAAAACAGGTGAGGAATCGATTTTCTTTTTTGAACTTACAGGTGAGGAATTGATTTTCTTCTCTTTAGAATAGAGAGCAAAATCGATTCTTTGCTTCAAATGCACAAAGTCATCAATCGATTGTTTTCTTTCCAAAATAAGTTCTTTTAAAAAGCCTCCACGAGCTTGTGTCCTAGATGAAGCTCTTCTTATGCCTCACCATCATCTCGCGGCCGATCCTCTCATAGAAAAAGGTCTCCATGGAAAAGACACCATTCCCCTGACTGAGGTCGTATCGGATGAGACCAACGGCGCCAGTTTATTCTGGAAATTGTTGAATGTAAAGTATCGAGGTAGTTGGAAAAACCCCTCAGTTGAACATGTATGATGGCACAAGGGACCCAGATGAACACATTAATACGTTCAATCTCTTGATGCAATACAGGAATGCCAGTGATGACGTCAAGTGCAAAATATTCCCCTTATCTCTTAGCAAAGTAACATTATCGTGGTTCAGGCATCTCGAACCAGGTTCGATCTTCTCATTGGACCAGCTCGTCTGAGTATTCTTTGCACGGTTCTCCACCTTCAAGCTCAAGACTAAATCTGAAGACGGGTTGGGGGCAACTCTCTAGGGGGAAAGCGAGACCTTGCAGAACTACATTGAAAGATTCAGAAAAGAAGCAAACAATGCCATGCACATCGAAGACAAAATCGGGTTCCTCTTCATAAGCATGGGCTCCGCAACAAGAGCCTCTTCCAGATCGACGTCGGTTTTTACCGACCTCGCAACTTTGAAGAATTATTGCGACTGGCCCAAAAATTCATTGATTCTGAGGAAGACGATATGGTCGTGATCCTGGCTAAAGAGCAGGATAATAAGAGTAATCGACCCAAGAAAGACTCTAGAAAGGCTCCACATGAACCTTGACGCAGATTCACTGAGCACACCGAGTTGAACACCACCGGATCAAAGATCCTAGCCGAGTGTGCCAGCATTGAGTACAAAGACGAGAAATGACTGACACCAATAGTGCAGAAGGAAAACACGGACAAGCGTAGATACTGTCGCTAACATTGGAGTCACAGTCATGACACAAATTAGTGTCGGGTTATGAGTGACGACATTGAGGAGATGATACAAAGAAAGCCAGTACGGGAAGAAAGAAATTGAAAGGAAGCGGTCTCGCTCACCTCGGAAGGGAAAGACTATGGTTAATGAAGTGGCCAAACCATCAAAAGAAGAAACCTTCGACTCGTCCGAGGAAGAGGCACCGAAGCAACAACGGTCTCAGGCTGTAGCTGCTGTGATCATTAGTGGCTACTCCGTCTATGCCGAGCAAACCAAACGATCCAAGAAAAAGAAGTGGAAGGAAATACTACACATCGCCAGCAACCCAACCCCAACAGCACCATCTAACAGACCCCCATTGGCTTTCTCAGATCAAGATTTTTTGGATGGCAAACCCAACAAGTATATCCGCTGATTGTCTCGGCCGTCATGGTCAATGTCGAGGTCCTGAGGATGTTAGTGGATCAAGGGAACTCGGAAGGTATCATGTTTAAAGACCTCTTGTCAAAATTGAAAATTGTTGACACCGAGCTCACTACTTACAGAGGCATCGATCTGTCTGGATTTAATGGGGCCAGGACTAGGCCACTTGGATATATCAAACTTATGGTCACCTACGGCAAAGAGGATCTCTCCCGAACTGTGAAAACACAATTCCTAGTCCTACCCTACAAGTCTCCCTATATTTGAATTATTGGAAGGCTGACCTTAGAATGATTGGGCGCAGTAGCCTCCATTGGTCAATTAAAGATGAATTTATACTCACTCAAGGACCAGGCAATCACAATTTTTGCCGACCTTGAGGCTGCAAAAAAGGTGCCACTATCTCTCTCTCAGGTCAGAGCATAAATTTGAGAAAAAACATCTCGAGGAAGAGCAGAAGATGTCCAAAGTCATTTTGATCGACCTTGATGCTCGCTACGACCCAGACAATTCAGAAGATGAACAAGACCACCAACTCAGCAAGGAGCTGAAAAAAAGGATCAAGTGCCCTAAGCCCGACGGGGAATTCATTGAGGTGCCACTAGGAGACGACCTAGCCAGACCTCCCAGACGATGTGAAGAAAATGCTCCTTGCTTGCCTTCGGGAGCAAGCCGACCTATTTGCTTGGTGTTCTACTGATATTGAGGGAATCTCACCCGAGGTCGCTTGTCACCACCTTGTCGTGAATCCGAAAGCGAAATGGGTAGTCCAGCGAAGATGAGTCCAAAGAGAAGAGAAAGTCGAGGCTGCCACTAAAGCCATCTCCGATCGTCCTCGTCAAGAAGAGTAGTCGCAAATGGCGAATGTGAATGGACTACATCGACCTTAACAGGAGCTTTTCCAAAAGATGCACTTACGGTCTCGAGTGTGGACTAGATGGTAGATAGCGCATCCGATTTCCTCCTTGTGTCATTCATGGATGCTTATTCTGGGTACAACCAAATACCAATGTATCCTCCTGACCAGGAGAAAACAACTTTTATGACAGACAAAGGCAACTAGTGTTACTGTGTCATGCCCTTTGGGTTAAAGAATGTCGGTGCCACCTACCACTGCATGATGAACAAGGTCTTCTAGGGGAAAATTAGCTGAGTTGTGGAGGTCTACCTGGATGACATGATTGTGAAGAGAAAATTTGATGAAGGCCATCTTGCCGACCTCACTGAAATATTTAGTGAAGCAAGGAGAAACAGTCTCAGGTTCAACCCGAAAAAGTGTACTTTCGGGATCCGGGCTGGAAAATTCCTTGGCTTTTGCCTGAATGAGTGGGGAATTGAGGCCAATTCGGACAAGTGTAGGGTCGTGACCCGAAAAAGTGTACTTTCGTGATTTGGGTTGGGAAACTCCTTGGCTTTTGCCTTACTAGCGGAGAATCGAGGCCAACTCGGAAAAGTGTAGGGTTGTGACCGAGATGCGTTCTCCGATGTCAAAGAAAGAAGTATAGAAACTCACAGGGATGATCGCAACATTGGCAAGGTTTGTCTCTAAAGCCTCTAACAAATCATTGCCCTTCTTCAAAACCCTGAAGAAAGGGGTCGAGTTCCAGTGGACCCTGAATGTGAGAACGCCCTCGCCGTGCTCAAGTAGATCCTTATGGAACCACCTATCCTCACAAGACCATTTGAGGGAGAAACACTCTACCTCAATCTGGTTGTAGTCGAGGACACAATGCACTACGAATCAAAGAGCCTGAGCTCGGGAAGAGGCCTTTCTACTTCGTCAGCAAAGTTCTGTAAGGAGCAGAGACCAGACACCAGAAGATTGAGAAGGTTGCCTTCGCAATGGTTATGGCAGCTAGAATGTTAAGACCTTACTTTGTAGCTCATCAAGTGGTTGTAAGGATAGACCAATGAATCAGAAATATTCTGCTGACCCGACCTCGCATGTCAAATAATCAAGTGGGCAGTGGAACTTTTCGAGTTTCGCATTAAATACGAAGTAAGGTCGGCCCTCAAGGCTCATGTACTAGCCGACTTCATTTTAGACCTTAAACTATCAGGCTGGATATAAAGCTTGTGTGGCCAGGCTCCTGCTAGCTCAGAATTTTAATGCCAGAAGGATCGAGCTCAACACCAACTCTTTGTTGGTGGTCTCTCAAATCGAAAAAAGACTTTAGCACCAAGGACGAGGTCAAGCACGTGCCACGGACTGAAAATGCTAGAGCGGACGTTCTAGCTAAACTTGCAAGTACAAAGCAAACGGGAATCATAAAAGTCCGATCCAGGAAATATTGACTCAAGCCCAATGTATGACTGGCATCAAGCTCGACATCAACCATCTGCATCGTCGATCCAAACAACACCTGGATATCCCCTCTGAAGAATTACATTAAACTCGGTCAGGAGCCAACCGATCCCAAGGAAGTCGGTCTCGTCAGAAGACACGCAACATCATGCTCGGTAATGGAAGGGAATGTTTTTCGTCGTGGGTTCTCGATCCCGTTGCTCAAATGTGTTGAAAAGGACGAGGCCGACTATATTCTCTCTGAAATTCATGAAGGAATTTGTGGGCACCACCTGAGTGCAAGAGCGTTTGCCAAAAAATCCCTTACAGCCGGATATTACTGATTCACTATGTCCAAGGACGCCTCCGACTTAGTGAAGAAATGTGACAAATGTCAGCGTCATGCCGACGTACACATTGTTCCTTCTGCATACCTGACATCAGTGTCTGTCGGCTGTTCCTTCTCTTGGTGGGGTATTGACCTACTTGCCCTTTTCCCTTTGGCCCCAGGAGAAATCAAACATCTTATCGTGGCAGTAGACTATTTAACTAAGTGGATAGAGGCCGATCCACTTGCCAACATCACGGTGAAAGCTTGCATTAAGTTCTTCAAGAAGAATATGATGGTCAGATTCGGCTTCCCCGTGAAGTGACTAAGTTACACAAGAAGGGGGGGTTGAATTGTGTACCCTTTTTTATCTTTGTGCCTGGAACCTTCTCAAACAGATTGTTCTCAAGATAAACTTGGGGTTGAGAAGGTTAAAGTTAGTTGCACTAACAAACAACCAATATATAACGTATGATGAGTAATAAAGATAGGTTAAACAAACTTTAGCTAGTAAGATAATGGTTTGAATCAAACTAATCAAATAATGAAAAGATTGAGTATTAGTTTGGAAAACTGTCTTGTGAAGGTTGATTGAGTTAACCTTCACTAGGTTTTGAAAACATTCACAAGTATAGAGCAAATAGATAGATAGTATGGAAAGCAAGTAAATGACACAGTAGAGTTATAGAGGTTCACCCAACAATGGCTACGTCCTCTCCCCACTTCGCAAGTGAGTATTTCCACTATCTTCCAAATAGCACTTACACTTGCTTTTGCTCAACCACAAAAGACTTCAAACAACACTTGCTTTTGATCAACACACAAAAGCAACGTGCTCCCTTACACAGTTACACCAAGCTGTTCTTCCTACTAGAAAACTCTCCCTACTTTCCTAAAGGATTCCTCTATCAAGTAGATTCTCACCAACACTCACCTCTCTCTAAGTAGTTTGATGGAATGCTCACTAGATAGCTCTTTATAATCAAAGGTTTGTGTTTGGGATATACGATAGCTTGAGATTATAACACACTAAGTGCTTTCAATAATGTATAACAAGCTAACACACACTCTATAAGAAAATCCCAGATTTGAGTAACTTGAGTGTGGGATGAGTAGGTTGGATGAACTTTGTGAAGCTTTAATTGTGTAGGTTCCAATTCACTCTCATGGTTTGTGACTTCGAATTCCAGCTTTTAAATAGCCACTTATTCTGAATTTAGCCGTTGGAAACTTGAATATAGCCGTTTGGAGTTGTCCATTGGTCCATAGGAATGACTAGTTGTAAGGGTCCAATGCTGACAGCTTTTGAAGCTTCACAAGCTGACAATTGTACCTTAAGCTTACTTTTCAACCTTCACATGCTGACACAGTCCTTTTCCTTCAGTGTTCTGACTTTCCCTTAGCTGGCTTGTACTTCAAAAGAAGACATAACAGCTGTACACGAAGCTTTACATCCTTTATACCTTAAACACCTTTTGTTTGGCCTAGGAATAATCAAGGAGTTCCTTCTTCATTTATTGCACGATTCCAGCATTAAAAACTCTCTGATTTTCAATAAATGCGAGCCAACATGTTTATCATATTGAGAAGCTTGATGAATATGATCTTCATATTATGTTCTTGAATTTGTTCTTCAACTTTATCTTCAACCTTCACAATTCTGGATCTTACTTATAAATGTGGGACCACACTTCTTTTGAATTCTGGTCAATCTTGAGTTGACTTGGTCAACCTTTTGTGTTGACTTTTTGTGTTGACTTTTTGGTCAACCTTCATTTGACTTTGGTCAACCTTCACGTATGCCTTCACATCTCATTTCTACCTTTGTATTTTTGTTTTCTTTTCTGTCCAAGGTAGTATCATATTTTGCTATCTTTGAGGCTTGTTCTTCACACTTGAAATAAACTTGTTACATTAATATTAACAAGAAAACTTAATGTCTTACTAAGTTTGTATCATCAAAACATGGAAAGAGATTTTCATTCCAACACCCCGAAGTCGTCGTAACCGATAACGGGACTCAGTTTGATAATAAGGGATTAAGAAAACTCACGGCAGAACTCAAAATTAAACACCACTTCACCTCGGTTGAGCACGCTCAGACAAATGGGCAGGCCGAGGCGGCTAACAGAGTCATCCAAGCGCGCGTCAATTGAAGAACTCCCCTACGTCCTTTGGGCACATCATACCACACCACATTCAAATACAGGAGAAACACCCTTCAGACTAACATATAGTACCAAGGTCGTCATTCCGGTTGATATCGGAGAATTTACTTGGAGGACTCTCTATCCTCTAATTAAAGAAGACAACGGTCAAGCAATCCGACAAGAGCTTGACCTCGCCCAATAAGTCTGTGACCAAGATGCTCTTGCCGAAGCCGTGGTTAAACAGACAATTTCCAAGCGCTACAATGTGAAGGTTGTTCCTCGTGACATTGACGTCGGAGATCTCGTTCTACAGTGAGCCCCTATCGAGGGGAAGAAATAAAAACAAGGGAAGCTAGCTACAAATTGGGAAGGCCCCTATAGGGTAGCTGCCAAGACCCGAAAAGGGTCTTACTACATAGAAACCCTTGAGAAAGAATCAGTTCCACAAACATGGAATGCAGCAAAGCTCCGACACTACTATCGCTAAAGTGTAATTGCAATGTCTGCAAAAATGTAATGATCATTGGACCTTCAAGTCCCCATCAATGAAATGACTTATTTTTATAAATACTCAACTACTCTTTAAAGAACACATATCGAGGTCAAGGCCAAGCCCCCGACCTCAGACAAGCTTCTTCACTCTATGTCCTCTCCAAGCCCGACACTTGGTGAACTGAACTGAACCAAGTCTCACCTATATACACGACCTAAGACCTTCTTCCTTCACCCGAAGGGTCGGTCTCGACGTGCCTAACTTGACCTTTCTCACGAGGTCAGGCCTAATGTGGCCCACTGACCTCTTTCACGAGGTCGAGCCTAGCGTGTCTCGCTGACCACTCTCACAAGGTCAGGCGTAGTGTGGCTCACTGATCTCATTATTGAGGAAAAGCCTACCGCGCTCACTAACCTGTCGAATGAGCTCGGGCATGACAAAACCCTCAAATCTCTATCACGAGGCCGGGTCCAACTGGACCCTTTAACAACTCAAAGGAGATGCTCTACTCTCAAGATAGACGTCGGGAAAATAGAAGCTGACTCAGTCAATGCTCCGCACAAACCAAAATTGGACAATACAATTAAAAAAAAGGATGTGTTCCGGACTGGGCCCAAGACCCACAGAGTCAGGTCAGGCCCATTTCCGCACCAGGGGTAACCCAACACATGTAAGGATCACATCCAACGGTTAAGAGGTCTGCACCCTCATCCAACGGCTCAGCAATAGCGCTTCATCTATAAATAGGAGTGCGGCCCCTCACTTCCAGGTACGTTCTCATTCCACTCTTACCTCTTCACTTCCCTTGCTGACTTAGGCATCGCACTGCTTGTAGGTACCCCACACCCGAGGCGCGGGAACGACTTATCTTGAACCATCCGAACTCAATCTTCAAACTCCAAGAAGCACAACAGGTTGTATCCCGAACCCGACGTCCAGGTACTGAACATTGGTGGCCACAGTGGGAGCTCTTGCTCCAACATTGTCATCCCTCCCGTGACCGATCTTTGGCCATTATGGAGAGTTCGGGTTGTTCATCCGTTTTGGCAACGAAGTTGAAGAATACGTTGAAACGCAAGTGGAAAGAGATTGCCAATTTAACCTCGGACATCAATCCCGCTCGGACCCCATCAAGAAGGCCCCTTTCTTTCTCTAACGAGGACTATCTCATTGGCGAGCCAAACGAGTTTGTACCCCTTGTTATCTCAGCCACAATGCTGGAAGTGTAGGTAGCGCAAATCATGGTCGATCAGGGGAGCTCCGCAGATATCATGTTCCAAGATCTCCTCCCCAAGCTCGGGTTTCCCTTGCGGACCTAGACCCTTATCTCAGAGCAGGCGTATCCATTCCAGGGGGCGAACCGGCTCGACCCCTGAGCTTTCTCGACATCATAGTGACCTATGGGCAGAAGAGGCACGCTCCAACCGTCAGGACATGCTTTCTAGTGGCGCCGCTGATTACCCCGTATCACTGCATCGTAGGTAGACCCACTCTAGCCAAACTCGGCGCTGTCGCCTCCCTGGTACATCTGAAGATGAAGTTTTACTCATTAGCAGGTGAGGTCATAACTGTCTCAGCTGATCTCGGCGCAGCAGAACGGTGCCAGTATCTTGCTCTCCAAGGCATCCGACGTCAACGCCAGGAGATCCCCGAGTTGCCGCCTTCCGCAGCTGAGGTGAACCTCACCGAAGTCGATGCTCTTTATGACCCAGACAGTTTCGAGGATGAAGACGACGACGAATTGGCCAGGGAGCTTAAGAAAAGAAATAAGCGTCCCGAGCCCCACGGCGAATTCCTCGAAGTCCCATTGGGCGACGATCCCACGAAGACTGTGAAGCTGGGAGCGAAATCGCGTGTTTACGACGCAACACCGGTTTGTTCGCTTGGTCCGCGTCGGAAATGTCGGGGATCCCGCTTGAAGTAGCTTGCCACCACTTGGCGGTCAATCCCGATGCAAAGTATGTGGCTCAGCGACGAACCAGGAGAACTATTGCTACAGAGTCATGCCCTTCAGCCTCAAAAATGCTGGGGCGACCTACCAGCACATGATGAACAAATTCTTCCGTGACCAGATCGGCAAAGTTGTGGAAGTATACCTCGACGACATTATTGTGAAAAGTAAGGAAGATGAGAAACACCTGGCCGACCTACAGGAGATCTTCGTCGAAGCCAGGAAAAACAACCTCAGGTTCAACCCCAGAGAAATGCACCTTCGGCGTCAGGGCGGGGAAATTCCTTAGTTTCTATTTGACTGAAAGGGGGATTGAGGCCAATCCTGACAAGTGCAGTGCCGTGACCGACATGCGGCCCCCGACCACCAAGAAGGAAGTGCAGAAACTGACTGGTATGATCGCCGCCCTCTCCAGGTTTGTCTCTAGGGCGGCAAATCGATCCCTCCCTTTCTTCAAAGGGCGTCGAGTTTAAATGGACACCAGAGTGCGAAAATGCTCTCACCTGAAACCGGTGGAGGGGGATATACTCTACCTGTACCTCGCCGTAGCCGAAGAGACAGTCAGCGCAGTCCTGATCCGAGAGACAGAAGAAGGACAGCGGTCGGTATACTTTCTAAGCAAGGTACTACAAGAGCTGAGTCTAGGTATCAGAGGATAGAATAGGTGGCGTTGGCCTTAGTCGTGGCCGCAAGAAGGTTAAGGTCGTACTTTGTGGCGCACCAACTTGTTGTCAAAACAGACCAGCCAATCCGGCAAGTCCTACACAGACCCGACCTCGCGGGATGAATCATCAAGTGGGCTGTTGAATTGTCCGAGTTTGGAATCAAAGGCTCAGGTCCTAGCTGATTTCGTTGCAGAAATGACATCAACCCCCTCCGATTCGGTCCCTTTATTATGGAAACTCCACGTCAACGGTTCCTCGAATTCGAAAGGTAGTGGGGCTGGACTCATCCTGGAGAACTCCGGAGGACTTATGGTTGAAGTCTCCCTCAGTTTTGCCTTCATAACCTCGAACAATCAAGCTGAGTATGAAGCATGTATAGCCGGACTAAGGCTAGCCTCGGATTTCGGGGCTAAGATCATCGAGCTGAACACCGATTCACTATTGGTAGTTTCCCAGGTCAAAAAGGATTTCGTGACGAATGACCCTATCCTGGAGCGGTACCTGGCACGGGTACGAGAGCTACTCCTCCAATTTGACCGAATGGAATTAAAACACCTGCCCCGGGTCGAGAACGCCCGAGCAGACGTCTTGGCCAAGTTGGCCAGCACGAAACCAACAGGCAACCTACGAAGCATTATTCAAGAAAACATAACAAGGCCAAGCGTTGACCTATATCCGACCTCAGCATCAGACGTCAATATCGTAACGGGAGGCAAAGGGTGGATCCAACCCATCAAGGATTACATTGAAATCGGCATCGAGCTAATCAACGCCAAGGAAGCCACGGCAGTCCGGCAAAGGGCAACCTCCTACTCCATTGTTGATGGAAAACTTTTCCGACGTGGCTTCTCCTCTCCCCTGCTGAAATGCGTCGAGGGGGAGGAGGCGGAGTACGTACTCAGAGAAATTCACTAGGGAATTTGCGGGCAGCATCTAGGGGCTCGAGCCCTGGCGAAGAAAGCCCTCAGGGCAGGCTACTACTGGCCAACCATAACCCAGGACGCATCAAACCTCATCAGAAGGTGCGACACTTGCCAACGGTATGCCAATGTCCATAATGCCCCTCCGGCCGAGCTCTCTTCCTTGTCGGCATTGTCATACCCTAATTTTGTCCGCCTAGGTTTAAAACCCTAATTTTCCGCAAAAAAATAAATAAATTGAGAAGTGTGGTTTTCTTTTGAAGAGTGAAGAGCATTGTGCATGCATTTTTGGGTTTTAAAAGTCATTCTAGGGCTTTTAAATTCATTGTTAGAGTGGAAATGCATTTGTTGTTAAAAAATAAGGTTTTTAGGGCAAAAGGGTATTTTGGTCATTGTCAAAAATAAGATAATTTTTCATCAAAAAATAATTGTGCAATTTTAGAGGAAATTATTTGAAGCAAGACACCCTTGGTCATATATTTTTTACGCAAACATGCACGCAATTGCATAAAAATTCAAATTCAAAAAAGGCATCAAAAAGGAATATTCTACAAAAATTTCAAGATGAGGTTTTTATGATATTTTTGGTCATGGTGATCTCATAAAATGGCATATTCCTCAAGATACCTTGTATGTGGCCTAAATTGGGTGTATTTTTGTACAATTATCCTAAGAAGAATAATCAAAAATGAAGGGATAATAGAATGGTCATATAATAGTACAATAGTACAAGATGACAACTTGCAAAACTTGGGCACCACTCTCCCTTGCTATTTCGAATTTCACCCTCTCTATTCTCTCATTTTGTGTTTTCTCAATGTCCTCAATCCATGTGAGCCTCAATCCTAGCCTTTGATTCAAAATTAAAATCAAATCCTAGAGCACAACTAGTGCATATTGACCTAAATACCCTTAAACCTAGTTGCTCTCTATATATACCTTAGAAACCTCATCTCACATACACCTTTTTTTTTTGGTCTCACAATTCATTCACAAAACCCTAGCACACAAACCTCTCCTCTCCTCTCCTCTCCTCCTTTGGCCGAAATCCCAACAACCATTCCCTCCTCCATTTTTCTTCATTTCACTTCCATTTTCCATCTCATATTAACTCCTACTTCATATATCATCCATCTCTTCTACCAAGATTCAAGTGTTCATCATCCAATCTCAAGAACAAGGCAAGTTGCACAAGGTTTTGGTGAAGATCTAGTGGATTTGTAAGTTTTCTCTTCATACTCTTTATTTATTAGCTTGGATTCAAGGTATACCTCAAAACTCTTGCATCATTCACTAAGTTTTTTTTGCATCAAAATGTAAAAATCATGTTTCTAATCTTGCATCCTACCATATTCATGCATTTTAGTGTTGGTATATTGTTGATTTGTTGATTGTTGTTGGTGAGAGGTGTCTCAAACATTTTGACAAGCACTTAGGGAGGCTTGGGTGTTTGAGATTGCTTCTCACCCTTGAATAAATTGTGATTTGTGTTGTTATCATTTTGTTTGTTGCATTTTGTGAAATAAAATTGTGTTAGGAAGCTATGAATGTTTCGCACCCTTAGTATAAAATAGGTTTAATCGAGTTTTGATGCATTTCTTTATGCAATCTTGTTATTGCGGCTTGATTTTGAAGTTCCCATGTCCAAACATGTTGTTTGATTTTGCAAATATTCATTTTTCATGCCTTCTTATTTTCACAAAAAACCAAAAAAATATGAATAGTTGTTGATTTTGGTGTTTGATTGCTTGGATCTTGTGAATAAATGTTCCTAAGTCTTGTTAGTGTCATTTGCTCGCTTGATTTTGTGTATTTGTTGAATGAATTTGTTGTTTGGTTATGTTTTGGTTCGCAAGTTTCTAATAAGATAGGGTTTTTGTTATTTCTTTGTGAAAAGGGTTTACAATTGTGAGTAAAATGATTTCTCAAATTGTTTTGATGTTGCTTGTTAGTAACTTGTTTGCAAAATTACTCTATGTTGATGATTGGCAAGAGGACTCACACTTGTGCCTTAGGCACTTTCACTTTAAATGTTGAGGATTGCCTACGATGATTCAACTTCCTTTGTGCAATTTTTGTTTAAAAATGCAAATGCTAGTTCTCTAACTTGATTAATCAGTTTTGGTTACAAAATGACTAGTTATTGCTTTCTTTTGGTCACTTGTGATCATGCAAATGCGATGTTCGTTCTAGGTGAATAATTTGTTTTGTGTTGATGATTTGGTAAAAGGACTAGACACTTATGCCTTTGTGCATTGTCTCAAATGTCAAGGATTACCAAAAGGAATTCAACCTTGTGTTTTTATCTTGTGTTGATGCCTATTTGAATTAAACTTTTGCATTATCTATTTGTGTGCCTATTCTTGCAATCTATTTGGTTAATGTTGATCTTACATATGCATGCCATTAGATGTTGATGACTAAGTGTCATTCTTGTGCTCAAATGTTGTAATTGGTAATGTTTATGCTTATGCTTACATTGTTGATTGCTTTGCTTGCAATTTGTTAAATGTTGCACTTTGGTTCTTGACTTGGAAATTGATTTGAATTCTCTACTTCTTTTTCTTTTGGATGCCACGCCATCCCAACAAACTTTTGTGATCAATATCACCCTCCAATTCTCTTCCTCTCTTCTTCAAGTCATTTCTTTTTCCAAATTATTTTCCAAATTAAAACTTTTCTTCAAATTGTTTTTCTATAGCAATCAAATTTTTTCAAAGATCAACAACAAACCTTTTTGAAAATTCATAAGGAGTCAAGTCGGACGTACGGCCGGTGTTGACTAGCGTCCTAAGATTGGAGTTGTACAGCTCAAACATCTTGGGATACTTATGAGAATTAAAACAAGTAATTAACAACTTGAACCCTTTTTTTAAAAAAAAATGAGTAAGGAATCAAATCGGATGTACATCCGGGATCGGTTAGCGTCTTAGGGTTAGCGAGCTGTACAGTTCGTG
This sequence comes from Astragalus glycyphyllos, assembly GCA_963573325.1. Lineage (NCBI taxonomy): Eukaryota > Viridiplantae > Streptophyta > Magnoliopsida > Fabales > Fabaceae > Astragalus > Astragalus glycyphyllos. The sequence continues at coordinate 15,308,741 of OY754309.1, forward strand.
CGAGCCTAAGATACTTGCTCAAATAAAAGTAATCAACCTCACAACAAATCCTTTTCTTCAAGTAATTCAAACCATTTTCAATAAGTAGGGGGCACGTCGTCTGTACAGGCGGGGTTGTCTTTGTTCTAGGTCTAGTGGACTGTACAGTCTAGGACTGAAAACCCCTACAATAAAAAAACACCAACACAAAGTTTCTCGACTAAAGAGAACTACGTAAGCTTTGAATTCTCCATCGCACCGGGAGATACGTAGGAGCGGGTCACATCCCGTCAAGCACACTTTTAAAAAATAATAAAAAGATTATTCTTTTCCCCCGTTTTCAAAAACACTTTTCTCAAATAAAAAAAGAAGTAGAACGAATTGTTTCAAATCAACTCTGTCAAAACCGCACATCAAGTTAAAGGTTCCCTTTCGGTAGAAAGGAGGTGTGGGATGCTAATACCTTCCCCACACCTAACCGACCCCCGAACCTACATCTCTAGTTCTCAAAGGACCACCCCGCCTTAAAAAGGACCCTTTTTAAATGTTTTGGTCACTAAATAAAAAATGTTGATGGCGGCTTCACAAATTTTCACGTTGTACGATGAAAGGTCCAAACCGGATTTTTTTCGGGGTGCAAGAGGCATCCTGGCCCTTCATTCAATGGGGAATTGACCTCCTGAGTCCCTTCCTGCCAGCCTGAGGTGGAGTCAAATACCTTATCGTCACCGTCGACTACCTCACAAAGTGGATCGAGGCGGAACCACTCGCCCAGATGACTGCTCAAAACTGCATCAAGTTTGTGAAAAAGAACATACTATCCAGATTCGGAATTCTCGTCGTCGTAATCACTCACAACGGGACGTAATTCACCGATAAGGGATTCCGGAAGTTGATGACGGACCTAAACATCAAGCAACACTTCACTTCGGTCGAGCACCCCCAAACAAATGGGTTGGTCGAGTCGTTGAACAGGGTTCTGCTCAAGGGACTAAAAAAGACGCTGAAAGGGGCAAAGGGAGCATGGCCCGATGAACTGCCATACGTCCTTTGGGAGTATCGAACCACTCTGCATTCCACCACCAACAAAACACCTTCAGGTTGATATATGGCACTGAGGCAGTCATTCCAGTACAGCTGATTGAATGTAATCAAATGTAATCATATCGGGCCATCCGCGCCCCTGAATAAAATCATTTTTGCTCTCAATTTGTGTCTTCTAACTTGCAGGACTCACGGGAACGAAAGTTCCCGAGGCAATACAACCCCCTTTTCACCCGGATCCGACCCGAGCTGGCCACTCGGCTCCGAGCTTCAATGCTCAGTCTTGGGGCGCGGAACGGTCCACAGCGACCCCAACACCGCTCCTAGCGAGCTAGCCTCCTCTCTGCCTTGCCTTAAATGTTGAGACAGAGATTGAAGGAAGAAGTTTTAAGCGACTTCGCCCCCGCTCCTTGAGCACTTGCCTTCTCCCGAACTTCGAGCTTCAATGTTCAGTTCGAGACCGAGGAAGGAGTCCACAGCGGCTCCGAATCTTCTTGACTCCGAGCTTAAATGCTCAGTCGAGACACAGCGGGTCACATGCAACGGTTAAGAGGTCTGCACTCGCATCCAACGGCTCAGCAACAGCGCTTCATCTATAAATAGGAGTGCGGCCTCTCACTTCCAGGTACGTTCTCATTCCACTCTTACCTCTTCACTTCCCTTACTGACTTAGGCATCGGAGTGCTTGCAGGTACACCACACCCGAGGCGCAGGAACGACTTATCTCGAACCATCCGAACTCAATCTTCAAACTCCAGGAAGCACAATAGGTTGTACCCCGAACCCGACGTCTAGGTACCGAACAGGATGCAACCATTAAAAATAAGACCAGAAACAGACGGCGCCTCAAGTTTAAGTTACAAACACAAGGTGACCCCGAATGCAACCGAGGCCACCAACAAAAAACTACGAATTACAATTTACGAGTTACATAACAGGGCTGAAAATGACTTCAAGTTCCCCAAGCTTGGCGCCAGCCTTGCAAGACTTGACGATCTTACAGTCATGAACCTTATGCAGAGGATGCACCTGAGAAAGGTCGTGTCTGAGGTGTAGCACATTCCCCTATCTTACTGCATTCGTGAAGCTTGAAATGGCCATAACCGCTGAATCTTTGGCAGACTATTGCTTGAACACAATGGCTTTATCCCGAGTCCCCTCACTCTTTTGTAACTTCTCCTCAGCCGACGCCAATATCTCTTTAAGCCCGGTAACCTGGTTCTTCAAGGCTTGGTTCCTGGTACCCAGCTCCTCTATCTCTCTCTTGAGCTCCGGAATCTCCTCAGCGACCTTGGCACTCTCATTAGCCTCGGCCAAAGCATTCCTTAGCTTCTCCAAGTCCTCCTCAGCAGTAGCGAAACTCTCCACCTAGCCTTGAGGGTATCCTTCTCGAGCTTGAATTGGTCACGTTCCTCCGGAGTCTCTGCAAGAACCTCGAAGCAAGTAGTTAGTTTTTGAGATTTATCTAATAACTCACCATCAAGCAACAATTATCCCTCTCCAGTTTGAATTGGTGACGTTCCTTTAGATCAGGTCAGCGGACTTGGTATATTTTCCCTCTGCTGCGGACATCTTTGGAAACCCATTTGTAAGGGTCTAAGGCCTCGGCCCCTTCCTCCTCCGTCTCTTGCGCTTCAGCCTCTGGTTGTGCCACAGGTTCGGCCGTGGGGGGTAACTCCTGAACATAAGGGGCCAAGGAAGAACCACTAGCCTCAGCCATATCCTGTAACCTTACCGAGGTCGATATCTGATACCCATTCGGGATCGGATTACCCTCGACAGATTCCTTTAGAAGTTATTTCCCATGGACAACCACACGCGACCTCTCACTAACTCTTGTCTTTTCCATCCTTCCTTAAGGGGAGGAAGTCAAGGTCAAAAACACACAATAAGAGCGAGCTCGTCCCTCAAACGGATCTAGCTCAGACTAACCATCTTCCTCCCCGAGGTAAGGTGGGGGGGAATCGGATACAACGACCCATTTGTTCAAAAAAAATAGTAAAGAAACCCAAGGATAGGAAGGAACAATGATTGAACCTCAGATGCATAAACTTGATCGAAAGAATAAATCTAGAAAAATATCACCGGAGCTTCAACGTCGATCGATCGGAACTAACCGATTGATCAGTACTCTTGAAAAGCCGTAAAATCCTCGATGGTCAGGGGATTCGTTCACAAGGTCGGGAGAAAACAGAATTCAGAGGAATCAAAGGAATCATTGTATAGGACTCCAACTCCTATTTATAGGGACCTGGGACCCGAAAGATGTATCGACGCACCCTCCTCGAAATAATAAATGCTCGGGCACTTAAAACTAGGCATTCATCATGACCGGGTACCTTGTGTCAATCAAACGCCATTATGACTAGACACCTCGATTCCATCAAAGATCACATCAAACAGCAGCCTGATACGTGTCATTCCCAAAAATTCAAGGCTGTCATGATCAATGCGTCGACCTGGGGACAACCCCAGATTAACTCCGACCTCAATCAGGCACATAACGCTTTGAGTTCGACCTTGGAAGCGTAAGAATTCGCGGCAACTGGGATACTTCGTGCAACTCAAGTCAAGGCTTCACCACCGTGACCGACCTCGACTTGGACCGCAGCCTTGAGCTTGGTCGAACATCTCCTTCTTTCTTTGCTCTCTTTTAATAGACCCTTGGTTTCTTCATTAGAGGCTCCTTGATATCATCCTTGGTGTTGCCCTCAGGTGCTGCAGCATCAACTTTTGCCACAACAGCTTCGTGAACTTTTTCTTTTTCAACATTATGCACAGGTGGAGACGGAGTGACCCAATCATCAAGTTCCTCAACAGCAGAGAGGTGCATTCCTGTATGGTTCGATGGTGGAGTTGATGTGGTTGGTTGTTTTGTGGGTGAAGTGGCTTGTGGTGGATAGGTGGATTTTTGGGGAGAAACTTGGTCATGGGAAGGTGGAGTGGGGGTTTTAGGATTACTATCAACTTGAGGCTCTTGAATCTCTTTTTCAACAATTCCCTCATTTTCCTTCTCACAATCAGTCGCTTCTTTCTCATGCTCAACTTGCTTTCTCTTCCCCTTTTTAACTCTCTTAGCTTTGGATGACTCGGGCTCTTCCTCTTGCTCTTGTTCAGATTCTTCATTAGCCAAATCTTCCTCCAAAACCCAATCAGGGAATTGAGGAGGGTCATCAATCAATTTCCCCTTGAAGTTTTCAGCAAGAACCTTCCGCTGCCACTCAAAATGCTCTTTTTGGAATCGCCAAACAGCCCTCTGTTGAGTCATGAATTGTTCCAAACAGCCAGATGCTGCAGCACCCCTTCTTTTTATCTTCAACATAGTAGGCAAGATGCCTTGAGGAAAGCCTTTCTCTTCACCGGGCACCAAATTCACTTCAACTTTTACACACAATTCAATTATTAAACAAGGATAGAACAAATATCCTTTTTCTTTTGCTTTGCACCCCAATATCTCCTTACAAATTAGTCTCCCAATGTCAACCGGCTTACCCGCCAAAATGTGGTCAAACAAGACCAATCTTTCTTTGGTAATGTTTTGGGTATGAGACGTAGGCAATATTGTGTGTTGCACAAAAGGAAACCAGACCTGAGCTTCATCAATCAAACAGTTCTTTGGCAATTTAAATTCATTTTTAGACCTTTTACTCCACTTAGAGCCCTCAACAGACAACCTATTCTTAATCAATTCCATCTCCTTTGAACCAGCATTATCTACTGTCCTAGTGAACTCAGAGCCATTACAATCAAGTTCTAGGATGTCATTGATAGCTTTAGAATGAAAATACACCTTTCGACCTAGAACAATGGAATGAGTTACAGGATTACCTTCGTCGTCGCTCCCCGGCAATGGCGCCAAAAACTTGGTGTGGAAATTAATGTGCAAGCATACATAGTCCAACAAGTAGTAAAGTGATAAATAGAGATCGTTCCCACGAGGATTGACGTTTAATATATGCTTAATTTGGCTAACAAATTAGTGACGGAAAATAAAACAAAGCAAGTTTTTGTAACCATCATTATAATCAACAACAAATAAGTAAATGATTGGTGGAAATTCAGATTAGGAACAAGTTGGAAAGCCTTTCACTATGCAACTTCTAAATAATGGTTTAATGTTAAATTTGATGCTGTAGCATCTGGGTGCTGTAGCATCAGTATGTGCCTTTCGGTCACTTTTCTAAAGGGCTTCATTAAAAGCACTTATGTCTAAGCTCTAATTAAGTTCACCCTTGGCTATTAAACACCCACATTTCACCCTATGAATTTTGTTCTCCTATGTCTAGGTTTAAACAAGAATTATTAAAGTGTCCTTTAATAATTACTATTCATATTAATCCTTGAAGTAAGTTTACAAACTCTTTCAATATTCATAAACAAGTATTTATTTTAGTTGGCCATTCCTAAAACAAATTTGGAAATATTAACACACAAGGATTAAAGATACTAAACATCAACTTCACATTAAAACCATTAGAAATCTATTACATAGTTAATAGCATTCCAACCACAAAGGGTTTAGCTCATGGTGAGCAACAAATGCATAAAGAAAAGCATAGATGCTAGATCTAGTTCCATACTACTGAAATTACAAAAGAGATGAAGTGAAATTAGAGGAATATAGTCTTTAAGCTCCAAATGCCATAGCAAAGAAGAAGAATAAGCCCCAAATTCGCACTACTCCAAGAATAACAGCTTCAGCAGTGCTGCAGCACTGTTCCCAGCACTGATTGTGCAGAATTTCCTTTTTTAGTGTATAAGCTTGGTAAAAACGAAAATGGCTGCAAGGAGAGTGATGTCTCACTGTTCTCTCTTCAGCCCAGCCTCCAAAAGGGGGATAATCAGCTCTCTTAAGTACTACTAGGGTTGAGGGAATCAAGAAAAAACCTAAAAGCATATTCCTTTGTCATCTAGTGTGCCTAAAAGGACATGTGTCCTTAATAAAAGGAATATACACACAAAATTAGGTGGTCCCAGCCCTGACACATGGCTGACACGCTGCCTTAAGCACAAAATCCCTTTTGAACATTTTCTCTCTCATCTAGTGTAGCAAAATTCGAACTGATGCTGTAGCACCTGAAAACTGTGCCACACTAAAACACACATTAAAGCACAAAAATAGAGCACCAAAGTGCCCATTAAGATTGAACCAGAATTTTTCCACAACTAACCTCAACTCACTAATCCTAATTAATTAATTAAAATAATTACTCTTGAACAAACAATAATTTAAGTTGTTAAAGTATAAATAACTCTTATAATTAAGAGTTATCAGTGTCACAGCATTGCTTATTTGTGTCAGATGAGAGAGAAAGTAAAAAGGCGCTGATTCTTAGCACACGCGAGCTGTCATGCAAGGACTTGTGCCAGCCGTAGGACGTCAGCGCATAGTGATGCGAATATTCCACCTTTTTGTTGGGCACTTGTACTATTGGGCACACATAAGGACAAATGGCGCCTCCAAATTTGGGCTTCTCTTGGATCATGTGCCCTAGCACTAATTAAGGCAGCCTTCCCTCTTCATTTATCATGCTTGGTCAGAAGGAGAAAGTATAGAAATAGGTTTCCTCCATTGTTGATGCTCAGTTGTGGTTTTGGCATTTGGCAAATTTAGATCATACTTAGTTGGCACTAAGGGTATGTTTGGATTGGTGTTATGAGATGGAATAGAATGGAATGGTATAAGTTCCATTGTTTGGGTTTTTTAAAAATGGATGGAATGGAATGTAACATGATGGAATATATTCCACCACTTCCCCTCATTTTTCTTCCCCCCAAATTGGGAGGTATGGGATGGAACCACACACACTATTTACAGTATTACATATTTATCCCTTTTATATTTATATACATCAATGAAACCAACCACCCAACGATCTTGCTTGTAGTAACAAAGAACCAGCTGCTGTCTTCTTCACATAAAATCAACATTATCTGCAGTCAAAAAATATTTGCGCCTCGTTTCAGTTCTAAATTCAAGCTTTTTTTTTTTTCAATATCTTACGAATGTACTGGTGGTACCAAGTCTTTTATTGGCGGAAAAACAAATTTGCAAAAGTTTCACACTGTACACAATTTCATGAGTTTGTATATAGCTTATTGGATATATTACTGGATATGTCAAAAACTGTAACTTAATAATATCATGATCAACTTTGGACGAATATTGTTTTTTATTAGATAATAAATTCAACATGTTATAAAGTAAGTATATTTTTAGTCAAAAAATAAATATATTTCATGAACTACGTGTAGTATTGTGGAAGGTTTAACAGTCATAAACAAATAAAACTAACCAAAAGAAATTTTATTTTGAATAATGTTTTTTTAAATAAGGGTAAAAAGGGAAAAAGAAAGTTATAATTCATTCCATTCCATTCATTGTCCAAACAATGGAGTGGAAACTTTGTTCCGTTCCATCATAAAATGCCCATACAATGGAATGGAAATTTTATTCATTCCGCTCCGCTTCACTCCATTCCATTCCACTCCCCTCCGTTCCGTTAAATTTAAAGTATCCAAACAAACCCTAAAGTAATTGTTTTCACTCATCATTCTGCCATTAAGTATTTGATTGCTAAGAAGGATGTAAAACCTAGGCTAAAAATATCGGTTCTCCTCCTCCAAGAATTTGATCATGAAATTAAATATAAAAAGGGGGTGGAGAACCAAGTTGCTGACCATTCGTCTAGATTGGAAGGTGATAGTGCAGGTAATCATAGTAGGGAAATCAAGGAGTACTTTCCTGATGAGCAATTGCTCGCTATTGATGCTGCAGCACTAGATGCTGCAACACCTTGGTATGTAGACATTGTCAACCTTCTAGTCAGCAAAGTGGTGCCATGTGATATGAATTTTAAACAGAGGAAGAGGTTCTTTCATCTTGTTAAGCAATATTTCTGGGATGGACCTTTCCTCTACAAGAAATGCCCTCACCAATTGTCAAGAAGGTGTGTGGCTGATGAAGAACATCTGGTGCTGCAGCAATGCCATGTTGCACCTTATGGAGGACACTTTGAAGGAATGAGAACTGCAGCTAAGGTGCTGCAATCTGATTACTATTGGCCTACTCTATTCAGAGATGCTCCGGAGTTGGTGAAGAATAATGTGATAATTGTCAGAGGACAGGAAATATTTGAAACAAACATAACATGCCATTAACCAACATCTTAGAGGTTGAACTCTTTGATGTTTGAGGTATGGATTTTATGTGTCCTTTTCCTCCTTCCTTTGGCAATTTGTATATCCTTGTTGCTGTAGATTATGTATCTAAATGGGTTGAAGTTGTTGCTTTGCCCAACAGTGATGCTAAGTCTGTCAGTAAATTTTTGCAAAAGAAACATCTTCACAAGATTTGGTACTCTAAGGGCTATCATCAGTGATGAAGGATCTCATTTTTGCGGAACTCTTGGCCAAATATGGGGTGAAGCATAAGATTGCAACTGCATATCATCCTCAAACTAGTGGCCAAGCTGAGCTATCTAACAGAGAGATCAAAAGAGTTCTTGAGAAGATGGTAGGACCTGGTAGGAAAGAATGGGCTAATCATCTTGATGATGCTTTATTGGCTTACAGAACTGCTTTCAAGACTCCATTGGGAGTGTCTCCTTACAGAATTGTGTATGGAAAGGCTTGTCGTTTACCTTTAGAGCTTCAATACAAATCACATTGGGCAATCAAAAAGCTCAGTTTTGATTATGAGAAGGCAGGGGCAGCTAGACTATTATAGTTAAATGAATTAGAAGAAATGAGGCAGTTTGCTTATGAAAGTGCGAGTTGTACAAAGCCAAGACCAAAGCTTGGCATTACAAAAAAATTCAAAGAAGGGAGCTAGTTGAAGGAGGACAAGTTCTATTGTTTAATTCAAGACTCAAATTATTCCCTGAAAAGCTAAAGTCAAGGCGGTTTGGACCATTCAAATTGTTAAAGGTTTACCCTCATGGTGTTGTATATCTGTATGATGAAGCCACCAAATCAACATTCAAAGTTAATGGTCAAAAGGTGAAGCAATACTTTGGAGAGCTTGTGGTGAGGAGCAAGATCACCACAGAATTTGAAGACCTCTAACATTAGGGGATAATCTGGATGAGGACTCCTAAACCAAGCACTTTTGGGAGGCAACCCAGGATTTTAACTAATAAATTGTGTTTTGTTTGCTTCTGTATTTGTTTTTGCAGGATTATCAATTTGGTGTTCTAATGTTCGGGGTGTGGTAGAAGTTGGTGTTGCAGCATTGCTTTTAGCAACATTGTTGCAACAGCATGTTGTCCGTTATTTGAAAAAAAAAAGGCAGTTATTAATTCAAAAGAAGTGATGCGTTGTCATGGTCTGATCTTATCCATCACTTAACCGTCCCACCAGTTAACCCCAACCACACACGTAGCCCTATGTATCAACGTCTACCTCATTCATTGTGCGCCAAACTTCCCAAAAGCGTCCCACTCACCTTATAACCATCCACTCTCCTTCCTCTCTCACCATCGCATGCAATCTTTGCTCTGAAATCCTTAATCACAAACATTGTTCAAGAAAACCATCGCATTTTCCAATTCCATTTTTCACTCTCAATCAATCATCGTAACCGCAAGTGAGCGCAACCAGAACCTCAGGAAAGCGTCAATCCCCCATTGGGCGTGGAGAATCAAGTCAAGCCCGTCGCAAAGCAGTGAAGCATTATGATGCTCAGGAGGATCCTGCGAAGTTTCAGAACATGAAATACTGGGCAGACTAGGGGTTCGTACTTCAGAAAGCCCCTGATGAGTTCACATTTATTGTGAAAGCATTGGAATGGGAGCAGTTAGTTTAACACCCTTCTTATTTCTTTTCTGCTGTTGTGAGAGAATTTTATGAGGGGATTGCTCCTCCAAAGGATGGGAAGCCTCAATTATTTTCTGAAGTCAGAGGAGTGCCCATCAAACTTGACTCAAGTGCGATCAATGAGTGTTATGGCCTCGATTACAATGGCTTAACATTCACCAAAAATGTCAACAACTTCACCAAGAAAGAAATGGATGCTGTGAAGAAGGCCATTACAGTTGCACGAACTCCATGGGAAAAGTCTGGAGTAAGTGAGTTTAAGGTGCGCAGGGAAATTTTGAGCAATGATGTTATGGTGTGGTTCAATTTCATCAAACATTCTATTCTGCCAACATCTCATACAACAAACATGGAGATAGAGAGGATGATGCTTCTTGATGCTATTTTGGGAGGCAAAGAAATTGATTAGGGGAGACTGATTTCAAGGGAGATTCGTATATGCAAAGGAAACATAGCTGGGTACTTATTCTATCTTTGCCTTATCACAGACCTGTGTGTCAAATCAGGGGTAGAAACTCCAAGAGGAGAGAACAAAGGATACCCACTAGCTTCCTTCCCAACTGTCTTGAAGACAAAGCCCAAAATTGCTGCAGCATCTGGTGAAAGCTCTGCGCTTATGTTGCAGCAATGTGTTGTTCTGGAATTCCTAAGGACGCGGTTTGAATGGGAGAAGAGTATGTTTGGTGCAAATTTCAAGGGCAAGTCTTTCGGTGCTTGAAGAAGAAGTTCTGAATGAAGAAGTCTATGAAGAAGAAATGAATGTAGAGGTAGAAGAGTCTGAGATTGTTGAAAAGGATGCAGCAAGGGCTGCTACAAGGAAAGGCAAGAGAAAGGTTGTTGAAGAGGAAGATCTGGTAGTAACTGATGATAATCAATCCCTAAGTGAGGGGGAAAAGCAAGAAAAAAAGGAGATCAAAGCAAAGTAATGAAGAGGATGAAGACTAATCTGAGGAAGAAGAGTGCAAGAAAACTGAATCAGAGTGGGATGACCAGACTGACATTGAGGTGGACACACCACCAAACCACAAAACCACCACAACTACCACTTCTGCTCAACCCATAAAAACTCCACCAATCCAACCTATCCCAGAAATACAAACCCAAACCATCTCTGAACTTCAAACACAAACCCAACCTTCACCACCACCCACTCAAGACCAACCAAATAATGAACCTAAGTCACTGTCAGACCTCGTAGTTATTGTTATGTTTTGTTTTGTTTTTGCTTCTGTTTCTAGGCCTTCCCCTGTAGTGAGGACACTGTTGGGTCTTAAGTAGGGGAAGGACCTCTGTCTTTTGTACTGTGATAGCTTGTTTAGCTAGTTCAGTTGAATAAAATTAAAATCGATGTCTTGTTGAGCGAAAACTTAGTGATGATATGGTAAGGAAGAGAGATTTGTGCCCTGCTTAGCTAAGTGAACTAAATTGCTCTTGCTCATATACTTAAATCTAAGTTTAGGTAGGAACTTAGTAAGTTAGAGATGATCTGACACTAGGTTAGAATTTGGTAGACCTAGGGATTGCCAAGCTTCTACTAAAAACTTAGGATAGCATCGGAAACTAAGTTTGGGGGGTTCTTAAGCTATACTAAGGCAAACCATGAAGAACTAAATTAGGTCATGTCCATATAGTCCTAGTGTTTCAATGTAACGTATTGTTTTATAAAGTAACAAAAATCTGTAATAAGTGAAAAATGTTGTAAGTTGACCATTCTCCAATTACGCATAAAAAAAGTTGTTACAAAATGAAATTCAAAAATAAGGGTACTGCAGCATAGTAGCATAAGTTCAGTGTCAAGAGTCATTGTTAGTTACCAGTGCTACAGCAGCAATTGCTCCAGCACTGTAGTAGTCTTATTGTAATAAGTGCACTAGCCTATAGTTCTGAAATGTTATCATCAAAGCCCTTTGTCATGGTTATCCACCCTTTCTGTGTGTAAATTGTTAGCCTACCCTTCTTTTTGAATTTTTTTTGGCATTCCCAAAAGAAAACCACTCTTTTCCAAGCTAAGTGAAATTTTGAAGCTTGCTATGGTCTGAACTAAGCTAAGTGTCACACACACACTTTGAGCAGGAGTAGTTTTAGGAATCTTGATAACAAGAAGGCTTGCAATTGAGTGAACAATCTGAAAGTTGATGCTCAAATTCATTATCTTTCAAAAGTTGTGTTTGAATATCAACTGTCTAACTGAATGTTATCTTTGTGTTTGTCTTTATCAAGTGTCATTACTTGAGGACATTCAATGGTTCAAGTTTGGGGGTGTGATAACTCTTATTTATAAGATTTATTAAGGTATTCTCAAGCCTAAATCATTGCAAGTTCTTAATTAATTCAGTGCTTTATGTTGTAAATAACATGTTTTAGTAGAGTGTAGGGTTCATTCCTGAATTAGTGTCATTTGGAACTTAGGTGCCTCATTTGTTATTTGATATGTGTATTTCATTGCTGCAGCAATAGGTGTCACAACATTGCTTATTTGCGTCAGATGAGAGAGAAAGTAAAAAGGCGTTGGTTCTTCGCACACGTGAGCTGTCAGGCAAGAACATGTGTCTGCTGTAGGATGCCAATGCCTAGTGCTGCGAATATTCCACCTTTTTGTTGGGCACTTGTATTCTCTTGGATCATGTTCCCTAGCACTATTTAAGGAAGTCTTCCCTCTTCATTTATCACGCTTGGTCAGAAGGAGAAAGTATAGAAATAGCCTTCCTCCATTTTTGTACCTAAGCTACCTCAAATTACAAAATTAAGAACACCATTGCTGAGAGTATTGCTGCAACAACCACAGGATCTGATTATACTTGAAGGATTACTAATTTTGGAAGTTGTGTCGTATCTTCATGAATCAAATCCTGGAGCTTACCTTCGGTTTTCTAGTCTTAGTATAATTCGTTTCTTGTATCTTTTTGTTATGACTTTAACATTTATGTCTAAGTTGTATTTCTTGTGTTGTTCGCTCATTATGAGCTAAACACTTAGTTGGGATGCTTATATCTATGTAATGAAGTTTTAGTGTATTTAATGAATTATGTTTGATGTTTACGCATTTCATCTTTTGTGTGTTACTATTTCCATCTTGGAATAGGAATGGCTGTAGTGGATCGTCCCAATACCAAGAAGAAGAGGCGGAGCCGACTTCAACAATTAGGATTGGCGCAGACTGATCCAACGGCTTACGCTCAGCCTAGGCAAAGCGCAGCCCCCTCCAGCGTCTATAAATACTGCATCAACCTCTGAAATCAGTTACGCTTCGCTCATTTGTACCTCTCACTCACTTCTGATTGCTGTCTTTGGCATAAGTGTGTTTGTAGGTACGAGCCCACCGAGTTTAACCTCGGGAGAAGGCGACTCCAATAATATACATCCGACTTGACATGGGAAGGGACGACTTGATCAACCAACTGCTCATCGCGAACTCTGATCCTTAAGCAAAATACCGTACAAGTCATTTATCTTTCAAAATCTATGTTTGTTCATATACATGACTTCCAATAACAATCCGTTCAAAAAAGTTATATGTGCTCAAACAACATGCTGACATGCATGCAACATGCACCACTTATAGGAGAAGTTCTCACACAATCAACAACTAACAACTAAATTAATTAATTAATTAAAAAACCAGTAAAATTAAAATCACTGTGAATGGCAGCCATGGCTTCTTCCATGTGATGAGCTAGTCTGTGAGGCGTTATGTTCCGGGGAATTTAGAATTTCCAGAATACTCATATAAATCATAACACAAATTGGGGAATTTCACATATATAGGGAAACCAAAGATATGCAGAAGAGATGGAAGATTCACCCTCACTAGAGATTTTCTCTTTAGACTCCTCAGCAACTTTCTCATGAGCCACACCAGAAGGTTGGCCAACATTGAAGAAAGAAGAATCCAGAGCCCCAAGTTTTGATGGCATGTTAGAAGGGTTAGATTTGGTGTTAATGGAAGGTATACGTGGCTGAGGTGTATCATCTATGGGGGGCTGATTTGGTTCAGAAACTGGTTGAGAGGAGAGGGAAGTCCACGTTCTGGGTTAATTTCAGCTAGGAGTTGATCAAGGTTGTGTGAAGTGATACGTGAGACTGTGGGAATGGATGATGGTTCTTGTGGAGGAGAAGTGGCTATTGGTAGCATTTAAGGTGGGAACGGTGGAGCTGAGAAGGGTAGTGTTGAGGTTGGTGAGAAAGGTGGAAGAGTTGGCATCTGTTCATTGAATAGATATGGGAGAGGAGTTTGGACAATAGGTGAGGAAGTTTGTACTTGTTGAAACTCCCCCTAAGGTGGTGCTGTGTGATTGATTGGATTAAGGGCTCAGATACTAAAGCATTGCCACCAAGCTGTTCTTGTGTAGAAGCATCCTTCTCTGCAACAGTGTGATCCTTCTCAGGTTCTTCTATAACCTTCTCTTCTTCTGCAGCTTCTTGAATTGGTTCTTCTGTGGGTTTAACATTAATATCGAAGGGAGTAGTGTCTTGATGCACCACAGTTCTTTCAGAACCATGCTTACCAAAAGAGTTGAGGTGAATTTCCTCAGTCTTTTCTCCAGCTTCTTCACCACCAACAACCTTCTCTGGTGTGATAAATCCTTCATCCACAGTTTGACCATCACTTGTCTCATTAAACCGTTGTACCAGATTGCTTGTTACTTCTTAATCTTCAAATCTCCAAATTTTTCTCTCCTTTGTTCTTATGTAGAACCTTAGTGGTGGTGCTCTCACCACTTTCGATCCTAAGGAGGAGCTTTAAGGTTCTTTGTAGTAAACATCTTCTTTTCAAAGACACCTTCATCACCGGGAATATTAATCTTGTAGTGGTTGAAGATACTAGTTAGAGCTTTGCAATAAGGAAAAGAGGTAGAGGCCTTATCAGCCCTACTGGCATTGATCATTTTTGAAGCATGAGAAAGGGTATGGGAACAAATGGAATCACCAGTGGTTGCTTTCTCAAAAGATCCTTCTCTAGGGAGAAGCGTATGGGAACAACTGTAGTGGAGGGATCTCACCATGTTTTTGAGATTTGGTGTTGTTATAGGGAGACAAGGGTCCTTGGAATGGTGGTCTTATATTTTTCCTGTGTGAAACCAACCTTCTCATACCAATTTTCTTCATAGACTTGTACTCCTTCATCTGGTATATCGAGTGCTCTGCCAAGAGAGACTGATGACACCTCTATCTCCGTATTTTTTGACCAAGGTAGTGATCCTTGGAGGGTCATATCTGATGGAAGTACACTCAAAGAATTCTCTTTTCCTTTCCTTATACACCAAATCATTTAGTGTAATGAATTCATCCCATTTCTAATGTGTTAGAAAGGGAGTGACATTCCATCCACATTTCTCTTTGACAGCAAGATTGTAAGCCGTTCATGAGGCAATGGTGTTTGATGCCCATTTTGATCTTTCTGATTCCTTTATCTTTTTACTTGCTTGACCCTTCTTAACTCCCCAAGTTTAAGGAGTTTCAACCTTCTAATTGCCCTTATCCTCATTCTTCTTCTTCTTTTCCACTTTAGGTTTCTGCTCTGTTTTTGGTTCAGGAGAGGGTGTCTTCTGTCCTACATTAATGGGGGCTTTGCTTGCCATTGATGTTTCAGTGGTGTGAGATTTTAATGAAGCACTACACTTAATCCTCTTTGATCTCCTTGGATTTCCACTAGGTGCGTGTTTGAACTTTGCAAACGAAGTTTGGAGTTGATATTTCTTGTCGCAAAGAGTTTGATTTTGGTTTGGGATCAGTAGGAACGGGACCAAGGTTTTTTGTTCTTGCCATTTTTGAAGTTTTTGGGGTTTTGCGTGAGAGAGAGAGAGAGAGTGAATATGAGTGTTTGAGGAATTTCGAAGTGAGAGAGAGAATGCGAAAGTGGTGTCTTAATCATTTTGGAGTAGTTATTTACCAACGGTTTAGGATGACATTCCAAGTTGTAACTATTGGTGACATGATTGATTGAGATGAGAGAGAGAGAGAGAGAGAGAGAGAGAGAGAGAGAGAGAGAGAGAGAGAGAGCAGGAGCCATTTGGGGCTAACAACTAGGCGCCTTTTTTTTTTGGTTTTTGAAAAATAAAAAAAAAACCTAGACAAAATAAGCATTTCAGAGAAACACAGAAAACACTTCACAAAACAACTACAGTATTTTTTTATTTTTATGGTCTTATGCCTCTGATTACCCTTCTCATGTTTGAAACAGTTGATGGTTATGACCGTTGTCGTTACTAAGAAGGTTGGTGGTCATGACCATTTTCATTTGAAGGGATTCCAATGATCTGAAGCATTCTTTTAGTGAAACTAAAACTTTCCCCTAAGAGGGGTTTAGTGAAAATATCAGCTAGTTGATGTTTAGTATCCACAAAAACAAGTTCAATATATTTCTTTTGCACATGATCTCTGATGAGGTAATGCTTGATATCATTGTGCTTTGATATAGAATGCCAAATGGAATTTAGACAAATTAATTGCACTGGTATTGTCACACTGTTTACCTTGGATTTTGGTAAACACCGCTAGTTTAAAATTGCTTCTGTTTGCAGGATCAACTAGTAAATCCTAAGATCATTTGTGTTAAAGTTTTTCTCAGAATTGTACGTGTTCTTGCAGTTTAAAAGTAAAAAGAAGAAGATAACCGTCGATCTCGCGCAAAACCGTCGGATTTCCTCAATGAGGGAGAATAAAACAAAGGAAAAATTGCAGAAAAGCAAAGAAGAAAACAAATTAAAATTGCATTAATTGTAAAGAGAGTTGGTACGCAGATCATACATTCTTCTCGTGGCTCGTTTTCTCTATAATGTGTTGGAAGTTAGAGCGTGAGAATTCTGTAATGAGATTGTGACCCGTTTTTCCTATGAGAAACTACTATTTATACAAGGAGGGAAAACGCTAAAACTAACTAACTGTACAGAGAATTCAAAAAAGAAAACTGCTTCAGCCTTCAACTAGGGTAACTGCCAGAACTTCGACGGCGAGCATTTGATTTTGACCTGCTATTGAATCCCAACCTTCTTCTCGTCGAAATATCACCCTTCAATCTAATTAAGTCTGAAGCTTTGTCGAATTTGCCTTCTGATACAACTCTTCTGTGTTGAAACCAACACCTTCTTCTAAGAAACCAAAATCAAACTGTGTTGACTGCATTTAATTTAGCCTGTCGAAATTACAGGCTAACAAATTGCCCCCCAAAAATGTCTTTTTCGACAGGAGCTATGTGAATGGCAGAAAAAGAGCATTTTTGAAAACCCTTTCCAACTGCTCTGATGACGTCACTTGCATCACGTTGCAGAGTGATACGACGTTTCAGTGAAAAACAGCTTTTGGCGCCTCCGTTGTAAAGTTAGTGGGCCACGTTTCACCTTGAAACTGTAACACCCCCCTTACGTATTCTACCATTTTAATTAATAAAATCAGAGTTGGAAAATTTCTTTTTTAAAACTCAACCATCACAAGGGAGATATCACATTTTCGTCGTTTCAAAAACCAAACATCACATAATGAAATCATCAACATAAAGTAGTACGATACATAGCACATAATCGGGACGAACCCTCACAATACACCTGTCATGACATAACAGTCGGATATACAACTCGCAGCGGAAATAAATACATATCTCATACATATGTATAATACATCACCAAAGTACACTGTCTAATAACAGTACAAAATACAACTCCTAAAGTGTTTCGCCCCCCCCCCCCCCCCCCCCCCCCCCGGGTGCTACGTATCAGAGCATGACACCAAAAACCGGAAATAAGGAAGGTAGAACCTTCACTCGCTATCACCTGCAGGTTGCCGACATAAGAAGCAACACGAAAGCAGAAGGGTGAGTCTCTAACATATAATAGAATATGTGATAATCAAATATGATAGAGAAAAACACAATTAAAACACCAATCTACCATAAACCGGCACACCACAACAATTCACAATACATAACTCAGCTACACCAATAAACATCACCAAATGCGTATGTATATGCATGCAAATGCAACCCAACACCAAGGGCATATGCATGTGGATCCATTCATCACCTAAAAATAAGCCTTGAGGGCATTTATCACCAAAGTTGCCGAAGCCTAGACCGCAGCCTCTTCATCACCAAAAATGCACATGATTTATGCGACACCATGAACAATGTAGAATACACACCAAACTCACCAAAATCAGCACCACTCATCATCACCAATAATTGTTTCATCACCAATAATTATTTTATCACCAATAATTATTTTATCATCACCAAAATCACCAACACCACTCCACTTTACAGCTCTAAGGCTCACACCGATATTTTTGACAAATTATAAGTCCAACCGTGGATAAACACCCACACTTGAGTTTTACAACTCAAACAGTACACACCGGCACACTAAACCGGCAAATCCGGCAAAACTGCACTCCGGCAGCTCCGGCAGCCCCGGGCAACACACTAGGCCCCACACCTAGTCAACATCACTGGCAAAACTGCCAGACAGCTCCCTTGAATACAGCACACAGCACTGGCGCACCTGAGCAACGCTGCCAGGGCGCCTGCACTTTGGCACAAAATTTGGGCAGCACACACAAGGTTGGCGCCCAGCACAAGGGCTCCAGGCAGCGTGCACCAACCAACTTGGGCACGGTGCCCGCGCCCAAACCACCGCGAACCCAGGGGCCACTCTTGGCCCCGGCCCTAGTACTCCCTCTCTCCTAGATGCGCCACAAGGGTCCACCATCATTGGGGCCCTGGCTCGCCACTTGAGCCCATGCCCAAATTGACAAAAAATCACAAAAACAGGATTCTGGCGCCTAGACACAGGGCTCCAAACAGCTCAGGCAACCAACTTGGGCACGGTGCCCGCGTCCCAAACCACTCGTGCATTTTGGACAAACTCTTGAACCGCCCCTTTTACTAACCTTCTAATAGGCGCGCCACTAGGGTCCACCATCATTGGAGCCCTGGTTCGCCACTTGGGTCCATGCCCAAGTTGGCAAAAAATCATTTTTCATGCACACTGCACAGTTTTGGCGCCTAGCACACTACCCACACCAAGCCACACTTCACCAAACCTAACCATTCCAACTTCAACTTCACCACCAATTCTAACCTTCAACAACCACAATTTCAACACCAATAACAACATCAATATCACCATATTCAATCATCAAATTTCATATCCGATTCACACAAAATTTCACCAACTCATTGGGACATTTTCACAAACACATAATGTGCAATTTTTGACAACTTTTTATTTCAACAAAACAACACCAAAACCACACCCAAATTAGTTCAAAGACATCACCAAACAATCAATTCTCATATTCAATCAACAAAATTCATTCAAACACATCAAAAACCCCTAAAACCCTATTCTAACATATTGAAAACACAAACCCTATTATAGGTTAGGAGAGCCCCCTTACCTTGAATTCCTTGAAGAAAATAAGCCCTAATCCAAGCAATTCCTCTTGAAATAATCAACAAAATCCCTTCCCTTTCTCTTCTTCTTGCTACGTCCTCTTCTCTCCTTTTTCTCTCTTTTCTTTGTTTCTTACTTTGATAAAAAAAAAAAAGAAAGGAAACAACACTAAGTCACTTAGTCAAATATGATGACTAAGTCTTCAAATTCAATTTGACTTCTATGTCTTCAAAGTAACTTTGATTACCTTATGGGCCTAAAAAGATTATGGGCCTTTGGGCTTAATACCCACACCTCTTCAAACTTGCATTCCAACTCCTAAACCAATAAGTTAACATATCAATTAACTTAATTATAATTAAAATGTCGTAAACCCTAATAATCAATTAAATAAATAACTGAATTATTTTGGGGTGTTACAACTCTCCCCCACTTAGAATATTTCGTCCTCGAAATACATACCTGAATCAAATAACTCCTGGTATGCTTCCCGCATCTTGGTCTCCAACTCCCAAGTGATACTCTCTCCGGTAGCTCCTAACCAAACTACCTTCACCAAATGGATCTCTTTTCCTCTTAAAGTTTTCACCTCACGATCTTCGATCCGCACCGGCATAGTCTCAACAGTGAGATTCTCTCTCACTTGCACATCATCCATTTGAATTACGTGAGATGGATCCGGAATATACTTCCGCAACTGTGAAATATGAAACACATCATGAAGATTCGAAAGATTAGGTGGCAAAGCCACCCGATAAGCAACTCTCCCAACTTTCTCTAAAATCTGATATGGTCCAATAAAACGAGGAGTCAACTTCTTCGACTTCAAGGCACGACCAACACCGGTCACAGGTGTAACTCTCAGAAACACATGATCACCAGCGTGAAACTCCAAATCTTTCCTCCTCTTGTCATGATAACTCTTTTGTCTACTTTGTGAAGTTTTCATCTTTTCACGAATCAGCTTCACTTTCTCGGTTGTCTCACGAACAATCGCCGGTCCAAGTACAACACTTTCTCCGGATTCATACCAACACACCGGAGTCCTACACCTCCTACCATACAATGCTTCGAAAGGAGCCATTCCAATACTAGCATGATAACTGTTATTGTAAGTGAACTCAATCAACGAAAGATGTCCATCCCATGAACCTCCCTGCTCAAGCACACAAGCTCTCAACAGATCCTCAAGTGACTGAATAGTCCTCTCCGTCTGACCATCAGTCTGCGGGTGATAAGCTGAACTCAATCTCAACTTCGAACCCAAAGCCTCTTGCAAACTTTTCCAAAATTCAGAAGTGAATCTTGGATCTCTATCTGACACAATACATAGAGGCACACCATGCAGCTTCACTATCGTCTGAATATAAATCTCTGCCAACCTAGAAACCGGATAAGTAATGCTAATCGGTAAAAAGTGAGCAGACTTTGTCAATCTGTCAACAATCACCCAAATGGCATCAAATCCTCTCGAAGTATTTGGCAAACCCGTCACAAAATCCATGGAAATACTATCCCACTTCCACTCAGGAATCTCCAAAGGTTGCATCAACCCTGCAGGCTTCTGATGCTCAACCTTCGACTTCTGACATGTCAAACAGGCATACACAAACTGAGCTACCTCCTTCTTCATACCAGGCCACCAAAACAATTTCTTCAAATCATGATACATCTTTGTAGCTCCGGGATTAATACTCAATTTACTTCTGTGACTCTCCTCAAGAATTGCTTTCTTCATCTCTACATCATCAGGAATACATATCCTATCACGGAACCTCAACACACCTTGAGAATCCAACCTGAAATCATTGTCATCAGCTTGTCCAACTTCACCCATCATGTCTACCAACTTCACATCCAACTTCTGTGCCTCTCTGATACTAACCAGAAAATCATTATTAATCTTTAACATACCAAATTTGATACTCTGAGGAGATACTTCACAAACTAAGCTCATGTCTCTGAATTGTTCAATCAACTCCAACTCCTTAATCATCATTGCAGACATATGCCAACTCTTTCTACTCAAAGCATCGGCTACAACATTAGCTTTCCCCGGATGATAGTTCAAGCTAAAGTCATAGTCTTTCAACAACATTAACCACCTTCTCTGCCTCATATTCAGCTCCTTTTGATCAAATAAATATTGCAAACCTTTATGATCACTAAATACTTCAAATCTAGAACCATAAAGATAATGCCGCCAAATCTTCAATGCAAACACAACCGCAGCCAACTCCAAATCATGTGTAGGATAATTCTTCTCATGAATCCTCAACTGCCGAGAAGCATAAGCAACTACCCTACCATTCTGCATAAGAACTCCTCCTAAACCCATCTTCGAAGCATCACAATACACAACAAAGGATTCTTCTGGTTTAGGTAACGTCAAAATCGGAGACGTCGTCAACCTCTTCTTTAATTCTTTGAAACTTTCCTCACACCGATCATCCCACACAAACGCCTTTCCTTTACAAGTCAACTGAGTTAGTGGAAGAGCCAACTTCGAAAAGCCTTCAATAAATCTTCTATAATAACCAGCTAACCCAAGAAAACTTCTAATCTCAGTGACCGACTTCGGAGTCTCCCACTTCAACACCGCATCAACTTTGGATGGATCTACCGCAATCCCATCACCGGAAATAATATGCCCAAGGAAACTCACTTCCCGCAACCAAAATTCACACTTAGACAATTTAGCATACAACTTCCGATCCCGCAAGACCTCCAACACTAACCTCAAGTGCTCAGTATGCTCCTCTTCGGATTTTGAATACACCAAAATGTCATCAATGAACACCACAACGAACCGATCTAGATACTCATGAAAAATACGATTCATATATTCCATGAATACCCCAGGAGCGTTAGTGACACCAAAAGGCATCACCGAATACTCATAGTGACCATACCGAGTCCTAAAAGCCGTCTTCGGAATATCTTCATCTTTCACTTTAATTTGATGATAACCCGATCTCAAGTCAATCTTGCTAAACACTTGTGCACCCACCAATTGATCCATCAAGTCATCAATTCTTGGAAGCGGATACTTGTTCTTAATTGTCACTTTGTTCAATTGCCGATAATCAACACATAACCTCATACTCCCATCCTTCTTCTTCACAAGCAACACCGGAGCACCCCACGGAGATACACTAGGTCTCACAAACTTCTTTTCAAGCAACTCCTCAAGCTGCTTCTTCAACTCAGACAACTCCGATGCAGACATTCTATAAGGTGCCATTGACGCAGGCCTAGTGCCAGGTACCAGATCAATAGAAAACTCCACTGCCCTCTCTGGTGGTACATCCGGAATCTCATCAGGAAAGACCTCAGGAAACTCCCGTACCACCGGCAACTCATCAATCTTTGCTTGACTCTCAGCAGATAATGATTCCATCACAGCAAACAACTGAGCTTCTCCCCTCATTGCTTTCATCAACTGACCCCCAGACAACAAGACAGTTTCTTCCTCCACCGGAGAAGAGAAACTAACAGACCGATCACAACAATTGATATGAACATGGTTATGCACCAACCAGTCCATACCCAAGATAACATCCATCCCCACCAAAGGAAGACAAATCAGATCAACAATAAAATCTTTGCCGAAAACCGACAAAGGACACTTAGCACACATAAGAGAAGTAGTTACCGAACCCTTAGCTGGAGTATCGATAACCATATCCCTCATCATGGAAGACAACTCAAGATGCAACTTTTCAACACATACCGCAGCAATAAAAGAATGTGTAGCACCAGTATCAACTATAGCAATCAGAGGAATACCATCAATGAAGCACGTACCTGAAATCTCATTGGTCACCTCTGACCCAGCAAGAGCAAACACCTTTCCACTTGCTTTCTCCTTCTTTGGTTTAGTGCATTTGGTACTAATGTGACCCACCTCACCACAATTGTAGCAAACCACATCCTTGCGGTCACAATCAGCAGCCAGGTGACCTCCTCTACCACACTTGAAACACTTTCTCTCATCAAAACTACACTCATAACTCTTATGACCAGGCCTACCACACTTGTAGCACACAACATTAGCAGGAGCATCTCCCCCACTTGGTTTCTTGCCAGAACCAACAGCAGCTTTCTGTTTACCTTTCCCACCGGACACATCATAAGGTTTACTACGATTCTGAAACTGTCCCCTCTTCTCTTTCACAATCTTATAAGAGGTATTGCTCTCCTCTTCAAAGATTCTGCAACTATCCACCAAATCAGCAAACCTACGGATCCTCTGGTAGCTAATTGCCTTTTTAATATCATGCCTCAATCCACTTTCAAATTTGATGCATTTAGAGAATTCAGCATCAGCACCATTGTAATGCGGGTGGAACTTAACCAATTCCTCAAACTTGGCTGCATACTCAGATACAGACTTATTTCCCTGAGTCAAGTTCAGAAATTCCATCTCTTTCTTTCCCCGAACATCCTCCGGGAAGTACTTCCTCAAAAACTCTCTCTTGAAGACATTCCAAGAGAGCTCCTCACCGGCATCCTCAAGCCTCTGCAGAGTTCCCAACCACCAATCATCAGCCTCCTCAGCTAACTGGTGAGCACCGAATCGAACCTTCTGAGCTGGAGTGCAATCCATAACTCGGAAGATCCTCTCTATCTCTTTCAGCCACACAAGAGCTCCATCAGGGTCATACCGCCCCTTGAAGACAGGCGGGTTCTCCCTTTGGAACGTAGCTAAACCACGAGCTGGAGCATTCCCCTCAGCACCTACAGCATCTGCCATTGCTTGCATAGCAGCAGCTAAAGCAGCATCATTCCTCCCAGCCATCTCAACAAGTCACTGAAACAAAATCAGTTAGAACGAGCAACAAGACTCGAGAATTAAAAGACTCAAGACTCAACAACTTGGTCACACAGACCGAACTGCTCTGATACCACTAATGTAACACCCCCCTTACGTATTCTACCATTTTAATTAATAAAATCAGAGTTGGAAAATTTCTTTTTTAAAACTTAACCATCACAAGGGAGATATCACATTTTCGTCGTTTCAAAAACCAAACATCACATAATGAAATCATCAACATAAAGTAGTACGATACATAGCACATAATCGGGACGAACCCTCACAATACACCTGTCATGACATAACAGTCGGATATACAACTCGCAGCGGAAATAAATACATATCTCATACATATGTATAATACATCACCAAAGTACACTGTCTAATAACAGTACAAAATACAACTCCTAAAGTGTTTCGCCCCCCCCCCCCCCCCCCCCCCCCCCCCGGGTGCTACGTATCAGAGCATGACACCAAAAACCGGAAATAAGGAAGGTAGAACCTTCACTCGCTATCACCTGCAGGTTGCCGACATAAGAAGCAACACGAAAGCAGAAGGGTGAGTCTCAAACATATAATAGAATATGTGATAATCAAATATGATAGAGAAAAACACAATTAAAACACCAATCTACCATAAACCGGCACACCACAACAATTCACAATACATAACTCAGCTACACCAATAAACATCACCAAATGCGTATGTATATGCATGCAAATGCAACCCAACACCAAGGGCATATGCATGTGGATCCATTCATCACCTAAAAATAAGCCTTGAGGGCATTTATCACCAAAGTTGCCGAAGCCTAGACCGCAGCCTCTTCATCACCAAAAATGCACATGATTTATGCGACACCATGAACAATGTAGAATACACACCAAACTCACCAAAATCAGCACCACTCATCATCACCAATAATTGTTTCATCACCAATAATTATTTTATCACCAATAATTATTTTATCATCACCAAAATCACCAACACCACTCCACTTTACAGCTCTAAGGCTCACACCGATATTTTTGACAAATTATAAGTCCAACCGTGGATAAACACCCACACTTGAGTTTTACAACTCAAACAGTACACACCGGCACACTAAACCGGCAAATCCGGCAAAACTGCACTCCGGCAGCTCCGGCAGCCCCGGGCAACACACTAGGCCCCACACCTAGTCAACATCACTGGCAAAACTGCCAGACAGCTCCCTTGAATACAGCACACAGCACTGGCGCACCTGAGCAACGCTGCCAGGGCGCCTGCACTTTGGCACAAAATTTGGCCAGCACACACAAGGTTGGCGCCCAGCACAAGGGCTCCAGGCAGCGTGCACCAACCAACTTGGGCACGCGCCCAAACCACCGCGAACCCAGGGGCCACTCTTGGCCCCGGCCCTAGTACTCCCTCTCTCCTAGATGCGCCACAAGGGTCCACCATCATTGAGGCCCTGGCTCGCCACTTGGGCCCATGCCCAAATTGACAAAAAATCACAAAAACAGGATTCTGGCGCCTAGACACAGGGCTCCAAACAGCTCTGGCAACCAACTTGGGCACGGTGCCCGCGTCCCAAACCACTCGTGCATTTTGGACAAACTCTTGAACCGCCCCTTTTACTAACCTTCTACTAGGCGCGCCACTAGGGTCCACCATCATTGGGGCCCTGGCTCGCCACTTGGGCCCATGCCCAAGTTGGCAAAAAATCATTTTTCATGCACACTGCACAGTTTTGGCGCCTAGCACACTACCCACACCAAGCCACACTTCACCAAACCTAACCATTCCAACTTCAACTTCACCACCAATTCTAACCTTCAACAACCACAATTTCAACACCAATAACAACATCAATATCACCATATTCAATCATCAAATTTCATATCCGATTCACACAAAATTTCACCAACTCATTGGGACATTTTCACAAACACATAATGTGCAATTTTTGACAACTTTTTATTTCAACAAAACAACACCAAAACCACACCCAAATTAGTTCAAAGACATCACCAAACAATCAATTCTCATATTCAATCAACAAAATTCATTCAAACACATCAAAAACCCCTAAAACCCTATTCTAACATATTGAAAACACAAACCCTATTATAGGTTAGGAGAGCCCCCTTACCTTGAATTCCTTGAAGAAAATAAGCCCTAATCCAAGCAATTCCTCTTGAAATAATCAACAAAATCCCTTCCCTTTCTCTTCTTCTTGCTACGTCCTCTTCTCTCCTTTTTCTCTCTTTTCTTTGTTTCTTACTTTGATAAAAAAAAAAGAAAGGAAACAACACTAAGTCACTTAGTCAAATATGATGACTAAGTCTTCAAATTCAATTTGACTTCTATGTCTTCAAAGTAACTTTGATTACCTTATGGGCCTAAAAAGATTATGGGCCTTTGGGCTTAATACCCACACCTCTTCAAACTTGCATTCCAACTCCTAAACCAATAAGTTAACATACCAATTAACTTAATTATAATTAAAATGTCGTAAACCCTAATAATCAATTAAATAAATAACTGAATTATTTTGGGGTGTTACAGAAACTCCCCACTACTCATTGCGAGTAACTGCTCCATTAAGAGGGAAACTCAAGAGTTTTCAGCCTTTGCACTTCAAACAGCTATAAAAACCATTGCTTCTCCTTTATTTCACTTTTTCTGAAACCTTTGTAACCCTTCTTTCTTTCTTCCCGAGAACACTCGTGCTCACTAAACCCAGAAACTAGACCTTCATGAACACCCTCGTTGTTCATCAATGGCATCTTCGTCTCAAACTCGTGCACCATTCACTGACAAGCAACAACCCTTCGCAGAGCCTGCTCTAACAGATGAGGAAGCAAAAATCCTCCAATCTCAGGTACTAATCCCTTTCCCTGAGCCTTTAAAGTACGCATTTTTAGGGCCTGTTCCATTTGCTTGCGATGACACACCTGAAGTTAAGGAGGTTTTCCCATGCTATCACCAATATAACCCTAAAATTTTCCAAAATGGGCCTTGGGTCATGAATTTCATGAATAGCCCAAGTAGGGTCTTTAGGTCATCACCTCCCGTCGACAAAAATCACCCACTTTACCTCAATTGGCTCAACAAAGTGGAATCCAAAAGGGGAAATATTTGGAAAGAACAGGGGATCTTTTACCTTATCCAACTGTCAAAATATGGCCCTAGATACCAAAGCCCCATGCTCCTTGCATCTCTGCATTTCTGGGAACTCACCACCAACAGTCTGCACTTGAAGTGTGGCATGCTTTCACCTACCTTGTTGGATGAAGCTGCCATCACAGGCTTAAAACCAACAGGGGAAATTTTCGACCCCAGTACCACTGGGACTAACCATGAATTCGATTTCAAACTCCCTTCCTTCAAAAGCTATATCGAAGAACACCATATCACAGATAATGACGAAGTTTCTGATACTGAGTCTATTGCCTTCTTCACTTTCTGGCTTTCATTCTATGTCTTCTGCTCCTCTTCGCTCCAAGTGGCTAAAATGTTCATTCCCTTGGCCATCCAACTACATGAGCGTCGAGAGGTAAACCTTGGGCAACTCCTTTTGGGGTTGCTCTATGAAAGTTTGCAACTAGGAGCCTATGAATTGAAGACTCTCAAACCTGATAGTACACTTCTGGTCTCTGGACCAATTTGGTTGTTCCAACTGTGGCTTATTGCAACTTTTGAGTCGAAAAATCTAACCAAGTTCAAGCAACTGAAGGCGACGTTATTATGGATCAGCCACTCGTTAATGATCCAAATCAGCCTCAACAACAAATCGAAGAAAAAGAAACAGAAACAGAGGAAAACATTGAAGAGGCAGAAAATGACAAAGAGATTGAAAGATCCAATGAGGATAATAACAATGATGATACCACAGAACACGTCGACGAATCCCCCACTAAGGAAGATTGCTCAATTGGCCTCAGCCTCTCAACTGGCATTACCATGAGCGAAGAAGAATGGAAGGAATTCAAGAGTAAAAAACCCCTTGAGGCTCTACAACTGCTGCTAAAAACTAAAACCTCAAGTGAAAAGAAATCCATTTCTTCGACCACTTCTGTGGGAGAGCATTCTGAGAGCTTTAAAGTGAACCTGTTGCAAGAACTTCGCACTAGAGTCCTTGAGGTGCACCTGTTTCAAACAATCGAAGAGGACCATATGGTTGCCTTTAAGATCAAAGACCTGCTGCACAAACTCAACAACCCAATGGCTAGCACCTCTCTCATTGGATTTCTTGTTTCTTTTGAACCTCTTCTGGAACAAATCACTAAGGATCTTGAAAAGAAGAAGAAACATACTTCGCTCAAAGAGCAGGAGAGTGCCATGAAACTAGAAACATGGACTGCCGTTGAAGCTTCACAAAACAAAATCTCTTCCCTACAAACAAAAGCAAAGATTGACTTGAAAGCTGTAGAGGGATATGATGCTGAAATTGCTGGTTACCAAAAAGAGATTGACAGGTTGGAGTCACTGATCAGAGCAGCAGAAAAGAAGAAATCTTCAGTCTTGAGGGACATGAAAACTTCAGAAATGTTGGAGGCTGAAGTTAATCAAGAAGTAACCCACTGCCTTGGCCTCTTGGAAAAATTCGACGCACATGAAACCAAGGTCAACCAGTTGGTCGAAGAGGAAAACTTTATCAAACGAGATTGGAGCAAGCTAAGGCTCTGTTCGAAGACTTGAAAAACAAACTCGTTTTGTAATTTGCGATTCCATTTTTTCCTTGTATTGGCACTTTGTAATTTTAACTCCCAATTCCAAGTATTGCAAATTAACAATAACCTTTGTTGGCAATTAAAATTTTTAGCTTGCCAAATTCGCAATTTGCTCATTTTAATCATGCGTTATTTTGAGGCTTAAATATGTATTCTGCCCCTGCAAATATCACCATAATCCAGTTATACCCCTGTAAAAATAAAAACTTTAAAATTACCCTTGCAAATATAAATCGCTTACGGTTATGCCCCTCGGTCAGCTTCCCATCCAAAAAAATAATTTAAATAAGGTTTAAATATATGTTCTGCCCCTGCAAATATCACCATAATCCAGTTATGCCCCTGCAAATATCAGCATAATAGAAAAATTAAAGATTTTGACAGGGGCATAACTGGATTATAGTGATATTTGCAGGGGCATAACTGGATTATGGTGATATTTGCAGGGGTAAAACATATATTTAAACCTTATTTAAATTATTTTTTTGATGAGAAACTGACCGAGGGGCATAACCGTAAGCAATTTATATTTGCAAGGGTAATTTTAAAGTTTTTATTTTTACAGGGGTATAACTGGATTATGGTGATATTTGCAGGGGCAAAACATATATTTAAGCCATATTTTGACTTCTTGCAAAATTGGCTTATATTTCTTTAAGTACTTGCCATTTATTTGTAAAATTCGACCATCAGCGCCAAGTTCTTTGACTTCATAGGCGCCGTTAGTATACACTTGTAGAATGCGAAATGGTCCTTCCCAATTTGGTGACCATTTACCCAAGACTCTATCTTTTTTATCCATGGGTAATATAACTTTCCACACTAGATCTCCTAAGGCAAATGTTTTTAGCTTAACCTTTTTGTTGTAGGCTTTAGCCACTCTTTCTTTTTGCCTTATAAGAACATCCAACGCATGAAGTCTTTCTTCATCTAAATCAACCAATTCATCTAACATCATATCCCAATAGGAATCTGACAGAATTTCAAACTGTCTTTGAATTCTGGCTGATTGTAAACAAATTTCGACAGGTAAGACTGCGTCATGACCAAATGTAAGTCTATAAGGAATAGTGTTGATTGATTCTCTGGGAGAATTTCTACGTGCCCACAAAACTTGATCAAGCATTTTATGTCAATTCCTAGGCTTTTGCCCAATGTGTTTCTTGATCAAATTGATAATAATTTTGTTGGCAGCCTCCACTTGACCATTAGCTTGAGCATAATATGGTGTCGAAGTTAGTAACTTGAAACCAGTCTCAGAGGCAAAATCTACCATTTTTTGACCAATAAAAACTGTACCTTGGTCTGTAGTAATGGTTTCTGGAATTCCAAACCTATATAAAATATGGTTTTGAATAAAATTGATTACTGCCTCTTGATTAACATTAATTAAAGGAACAGCTTCCACCCACTTGGTTAAATAATCTATTCCTACTAAAATAAAACGGTGACCCTTCGACGAAGTTGGTTTGATTTCACCAATCAAATCTAAAGCCCGACCTCTAAAAGGCCATGGTTTTACTATTGAATGCAATTCACTTGCAGGCACATGTTGTATTCCTGCGTGTTTTTGGCATTCTTGACAACCTTTGGCGAAATCTATGCAATCTTTCAGGATAGTTGGCCAATATACTCCTTGTCGAAATAAAAGCCATTTCATTTTGTGACCTACTTGATAAGATCCACAAGCACCACTGTGTATTGGAAATTGCTAAATATGCCTCACTTTCACTAAGGCATTTTAATAATACTCCTTCAGGAGTCTTTTTAAACAATTCATTCCCAATAATCACATAGCTTAAGGCTCTATACTTGGGTTTTCTATCAGTCACTCCTGTTGGATTCTCCAAGTATTCGACAATTTGCCTTCGCCAATCATCATTCGACATATTGTCCATGGCAAAAATTTCAACCTCAAAATTTTCAAAAGTTAGAAAATTTTCCACCAAATTTAACATCTCTGCCCCCTCAAGTTTTGGCATTGACAATTGGGCATTGGATGAATCTGTCGAAATCAGTTTGTGTTTGATTTCTATTAGCTCTAATAGCTTTTCTTTTAAAACTTTGTATCCTGATGCTATTTGTGCCAAATCGTTTGCCTCTTGATTTTCAATATGAGGCACGTGTTTTATGTGAACAGTATCAAATCTCTTTAACAACATATTAGCAATTGCAAAATACATTATTAAGTTCTCTTTGATGCATTTGTATTCTTTTGTTAGCAGTTTCACAATTAGTTCTGAATCTCCTTTGATTTCGACATGTTTTGCCCCCAATTCTAACAATATCTCAAGTCCTGCTATTAAGGGTTCATACTCTGCCTCATTATTGGAGCATGTCCCTTCAATTTTAAACTTATAATTTGTTGGTATCTTTGTTGGTGAGATTATCAATACACCAATTCCAACACCATTTTTGTGGCTTGAACCGTCGAAATATAACTTCCAAGGTTGGGATTCCACCAAATTTATTGTATTTTCGACCACTGAATGGTCAACTATGAAGTCAGCCACTATTTAACCTTTTATTGCTTTTAATGGTTGATAAGTCAAAGAGAATTCAGAAAGAGCTAAAGCCCATTTACCTATTCTACTATGTAAAATTGGTTTCGACAGCATATGTTTAATAATGTCGTAATGCGAATAAACATACACATCAACAGGCTTTATATATTGCTTCAATTTTGTACAAGAAAAATACAAGCATAAGCACAATTTTTCTATAGGATGATACCTAGTTTCTGCATCATTTAGAATCCTACTAAGGTAATAAATGGCCCTTTCGACACCATTTTCATCTCCCTGAGCTAACATGCTACCTATAGAAAATTCTGAAGCTGCTATATACAATTTCATTACTTTATTCCTAATTGGTGGTAACAAAATTGGTGGCTTCATCAAGTATGCTTTAATCTCGTCGAAAGCTTGTTGGTGTTCTGCATCCCACTTGAACACATCTTCCTTCTTCAGTCGAAGTAATGGCGAAAACACTTGGGTTTTACCACTTAGATTTGAGATAAATCTTCTAAGGAAATTTATTTTTCCTAGTAATGACTGCAATTCTTTTTTGGTCGAAGGAGCTTTCGTTTCCAAGATTGCTTTCGTTTTGTTTTGATTGATTTCAATGCCTTTTTTGTGTACAACAAAACCCAAAAAGTCACCTGCACGAACACAGAAGGCACATTTGATTGGATTCATTTTCAATCCATATTTTCTCATTCTTTCGAATGATTGTCGGAGATGGTCTATATGACCATTTCCTGAGGCAGATTTAATAACAATGTCATCTATGTATACTTGCATAAATTTTTCAATAAAATCATGAAACATAGAATTCATTGCCCTTTGGTACGTTGCCCCAGCATTTTTAAGGCCAAATGGCATTACAACCCATTCATAGACCCCCAATGCCCCTGGGCATCGAAATGCTGTTTTCGACGTATCTTCTTCAGCAATATATATTTGGTTATATCCAGAATAACCATCAAGCATACTTAGGTATTCATAACCTGCTGCTGAATCCACTAGCATTTCTGCCACTGGCATGGCATATTCATCCTTAGGTGTAGCATTATTTAAATCTCTAAAACCTATATACACTCTAAGCGTGCCATTTTTCTTAATTACAGGAACTATATTAGCAAGCCAATTCGACATACCTGGCAGTTCTGATGAACTTGCTCTTCAGTAACCTTTCTATTTCTACCTTGATCTTTACCAAGATTTCTGGTGCGAATCTTCATGGAGTTTGCTTCACTGGCTTCTTTCCTGGTCGAATTGGTAGTCTGATTTCAACAACTTCACGACTCAACCCTGGCATTTCATTGTAATCCCATGCAAAGCAGTCTTTGTACTCCTTCAGCAATTCAACAATCAGCACCTTCAACTCTTGGTCAATCTTAGCACTTATGTATGTTGGCCTTTTTATTGATCCATCTCCCAAATCAATTTCTTCTAAGGGATCTTGTGCTTGGATCCTTTTGGTTGAACCCATTGGATCTTTTTCAAAACCTAAAGGCTCGTCATCATAGACGCAATCAAGCCTCTGGTTTTCGACAATGTTGTCTTTATTCTTATCTTCAACGGCTTCAGCAACTAATTGTTGTTGTGAGTCAGCCTCTAAAATCGCTTTTTGCTTATTTTCGGCCACGTAGGCCGTAATTCTATCCCATACAGTGGGTTCATCCATAAATAACTATTCATGGTCCTTCCCACCCTGTAGGCTTGACATAGCCTTGTGGGTAGTTGTCTTCGTCAATGACCTCTCTATCCCAAATGAATCCATAGTTGGGATCAAGAATCACTGAAGTCCTCACATTATCTTGGCTTTCATAACCATGTTCAGAGGAAATGCATGGCGCAATACTCGCCAGTTTCTTGTCGAAGGTTTTCTTGGTGATAGTATTCACCTGAGAGGAAATAGCTTTGATCACCCTCAATATTTTCAACTAGGCCATCTTCTCTCCAAATAATGAGCCTCTGGTGAACTGTCGAAGGAATTGCCCCCACAGCATGTATCTATTCCCTTCCCAACAGCATGTTGTAATTTGCCTTGGTTGAAATCACCATAAACATAGTTGGCCTTCTAATGCTTCCAACAGCAAGGTCAACTTCAATGGCTCCAAGAGAGTGGCCACTTTTACCTTCATAGTTGGTAAGGATTACGTTGTGTGTTTTCAGCTCCGTTTCACACTTCCCAATCTTCTTCAGCATATGTTGTGGCATCAGGTTCACAGCAGCGCCACCATCAACCAAGATCTTGCTTACCCCAACATTGTTCACCTTTACTTGGATATACAAAGGTTTGAGATGATTCCTCATCCCACAATCAGGTCTCTCAAAGACAGCATGTTGCTCTTCCACACAACCGTTCTTGAGGACGTAGTAATAGATGGGTTTGTAAGTGGTTTCTTCGTCAAAATCCTCTTCGACGTCATTTACTTCAGAAACCACGTCATACTCAATGGGGAGAATTGAGACCACCCCACACAAGACGTCGAATTCTGACCCAGAATCAGCGACATCTGAGCCCACTTCTTTGTCTAAGTCGAGACCCTCTTTGATCACTGAAAGTGGTGGAAATATCCTCTCAGTGGCTGGCTTTCTAGCCATTTCAAGAGACTTTGAAGGTATTTGTTTACCTTTCTCTTTGTCGGAATTTTCCACCTTACCTACAGCAGCAACCTTTTTCTGGAGTTGATATCTACGCCATTGAGTTATTGTCATAGGGTTCTTCCCTTTGTAGTTATTGTTATAGGCATACTTGTTAGATTCAGTTGCCTTATTTTGGTTAGTAGCACTAGTGCTGCCCCCTGACCAATTTTGCTGGTTCTTGTTGCTTTCCAACATTCTTTCCAGCATAATATATTGGGTAATATCCAGTACTCTTTCCACCCGAATGCACCCATTTCTCGACAGGTGATTTTGCTGGAGGAACATAAGTTTTAATTTGCTCTTTTTGAGGATTTCTTGTCGAAGTGACTTTGTATTGAATTCCTTTGTTGTTGTAACTGAACTTTGGCCTTTTGTCGACCCACTTTCTTTTACGTTTCAGTTGAGGCTTAAATCCCTCAAGATTCTCGGCAGCCTCTTTGTCGAAGACAGCACTGCACCTAGGACAAAGCATAATTTCAGTATTGTTGATTTTGCAGCGATTAAGAAAATCAATCAATTCTTCTTCAGCCCTTGGATACACTATCTTCATTTTTTCACCATACTGGTCTTCAATGACCATTTCGACATCAACTTTGGCGACAGCTTTCTCTGCCTTAGCATTTTCAGCAGCGACCTCTGCGACCTCAACCACATTGAGATCAACTTCAACCAACAATGCATCAGCTGTTGGCAAGGGATCAGCATCAATCTTCATTGGTGGCTTAGATTTGTCACCAAATTTCAACCTTCCTTCGTTGATAGCATTTTGAACCAAATCCCTGAAAATGCCACAACAGGAAGTATTATGACCTAAGAAACCATGAAATTTACAAAAGCCTCTTTTCTGTCGTTGTTCTAATGGTGGAATCTTTAGGCCCTTAGGCACTAAGATTTGACCATCAGCCACAAGCAGATCAAATATTTCGTCACATTTAGATACATCAAAAGTGTAAGTTTTTGCGACAAATTTATCATTCTTAGGTTCCACAGGATTTTTCCCATTAGAAGGTTTTAACAATTTGCAAGTATAAGGAGGTCCTGGTTTTAGTTCTGCAATGTTAACCTCTTCTTCGACATCTTCATAAGATATGTCATATTCTTGGTCACTGTCATTAGCTTCGACATAAGCAACCTTTTCTTTCTTACTTTGGAATCTACCTGTTCTGGCTTTTTCGGCTTTGAGTCTTTCGACTTGTCGAACTCTGTCAGCCAATTGTGCCATATCTCTTAAATGTAATGTGTCTAGTTTCTTTCTTATAGTATAATCTAGACCACCAGCAGTCATTTCGACTAACTCGTGCTCAGGCACTTGGGTAAAGCACCTTGCTTTGAGTAATCTAAATCTATTGAGATAATCATCAATAGATTCTACCCCCTTGCGTCGAACGCTAGCCAGTTCTTTAAGACTAATCTTATTTTGACCCATATAGAACTGCTCATGGAAGGCCTTTTCTAATTGACTCCAATTAAAAACTGAGTTTGGAGGCAGTGTAGTGAACCATGTGAAGGCATTCTTAGTTGGAGAATTTGGAAAGTACTTCATCCTTAAATTCTCATTATGTGCTAGATCTCCAGCCTCAGTCAAATAACGAGCCACGTGTTCGACGGTAGATTCATTAGTTTCTCCAGCGAACTTTGTGAACTTGGGAATTTTCCATCCCCTAGGTAGCTCTGTTTGTAATGTGTATTCTGACAAGGGCGGCGACACAAAATTAGGCCTATGTAAACCTAAGTTAAGGCCATTCTGGGCTAAAATAGTTGCGACCATATTAGCCAGATTGTTTCGTGCTCCAAAATTGTTTTGTTTCACTTGTCTGACCACTTCGTCCGCATTTTGGTTTCTATTTACCAAAACAACTTCAGGGATTGCCTCTATCCTCATAGGCTCTTCGACAATTTGTTGTTGTCCTTGGTTTCCCTGATTCATAAGAATTGCATTGTTAGGCCTTTCTACAGGTATCTCTACAGGCCTAGCATTTTGGATTTGGGGAATTTGCTGGTTATGTACTGGTGGAGTACCAAAGAAATCAGCAATTCTTCCCATTTGTGTTGCCAACATTTGGTAACTGTTATTAGTGTTTTGTATCAAAGGATTAAACACAGTACCAATTTGTTGTGTGACCATATTGACCATATGGACACCCTCTGTTGAACTATGATTAGGAGAATACCCTGTAATTGCATTATCTGCAAATGTAGACGAATTTGTCTGAAGGCCTGCCATCAATGCTGTTGGCATGCCATACGGTAAAGCCCTTCCACTCATAGTAAATGGCATATTTCCAATCATTGGATTTGCCATCAAAGGACTCGTTGGTCCTACTAATGGTGGCAAAGAAGCCATTGTATTAACGTTTGTTAATGCTGTAGTGGTCATCATTGACACAGGAGTAATTATGGGAGAAGTTATAGCGGTTACTCCCATTGTTGTCGTAGAAGGCATAGCAACGGTTATGCGTGCGACATTTGCAGCGTTAATGTCACTAACTGACGCTTGTTCTTGTGTACTTTGTGCATTTGATGCAGAAGCATTACTTGTACTAGAGCCTGCCATCTCTGGAAGATGTTTACCACTCCTTAATTGCATGCACAGACAAACACAAAGTTTAAGAATTCAACGAAAAACTTTAAAATTAGCACAAATGTCCCACTGGGCGTGCCAATTTGTTTACCTTGGATTTTGGTAAACACCGCTAGTTTGAAATTGCTTCTGTTTGCAGGATCAACTAGTAAATCCTAAGACCATTTGTGTTAAAGTTTTTCCCAGAATTGTACATGTTCTTGAGGTTTAAAAGTAAAAAGAAGAAGATAACCGTCGATCTCGATGCGAAACAGTCGGATTTCCTCAATGAGGGAGAATAAAACAAAGGAAAAATTGCAGAAAATCAAAGAAGAAAACAAATAAAATTGCATTAATTGTACAGAGAGTTGGTACACAGATCATACATTCTTCTCGTGGCTCGTTTTCTCTGTAATGTGTTGGAAGTTAGAGTGTGAGAATTCTGTAATGAGATTGTGACCCGTTTTTCCTATGAGAAACTACTATTTATACAAGGAGGGATAACGCTAAAACTAACTAACAGTACAGAGAATTCAAAAAAGAAAACTGCTTCAGCCTTCGACTAGGGTAACTGCCATAACTTCGATGGCGAGCACTTGATTTTGACCTGCTATTGAATCCCAGCCTTCTTCTCGTCGAAATATCACCTTTCAATCTAATTAAGTCTGAAGCTTTGTCGAATTTTCCTTCTGATACAACTCTTCTGTGTTGAAACCAACACCTTCTTCTAAGAAACCAAAATCAAACTGCGTTGACTGCATTTAATTTAGCCTGTCGAAATTACAGGCTAACACACACAACATTGAAATATCTGAGTAACTTAAAGAAAAATGTTCTAGTTGGTTATTGATCCATAAGACTTGAGAGCAACAGCCAGCAGCAAAGATATACTCATCTTTTGTTGTTGAAAGGGTAATTGTACTTTGTTGTCTACATGCCCATGAGATGAGTGACTCCCCATGTAGTGGACATGAACCACTTGTGCTTTTTTTTTTTTTCCATTTTGTCTCCAACATAGTCAGCATCCTTGTACCCTATAAGCTCATAATGTGTTTTCTTTTTTGTACCAAAAACCAAGGTTAGGTTTTCCAACAAGATATTTAAAAATCTTTTTGACAACAGTAAGGTGAGACTCTTTAAGAGCAGTTTTGAATCTAGCACATAATCTGACAGACAAGATTATGTCTGATCTGCTTGCAGTGAGGTATAATAGGGAACCTATCATGCCTCTATACTCCTTTTCAGAAACAAGCTTACTCTTTTCATATATTTCAATGCTAGAAGAAGGGTGCATTGGAGTGGCCACAAGTTTGGCATCACTCATCTTATATTTCTTAAGAAGGTCTGTGATATAATTCTTAAGTTGCTTAATTTGCAAACCAAGGAAATACCTTAGTTCATTAATTATTCAAAGTCATTGCAAAGCTTTTCATTGGTTGCTCCAAAGATGATATCATCAACATATATTTGAACACTTAATAATTCATATTTGAGGGTTTTTCTAAAAAATATAAATCAATTTTTCCTCTTGAAAAACCATTTTTGATGAAAAAGGTATTAAGCCTCGCATACCATGCACTAGGAGCTTGTTTAAGACCATAGAGAGCTTTAGTCAATTTGAAAACAAGATTAGGATATTTTTTATCAATAAAACCAGAAGGTTGGTGTACATACACCTCCTCATTCAGAAATCCATTTAGAAAAGCACTTTTGACATCCATTTGAAAGAGTTTGAAATCTTTGTGAGCATCATATGCAAGAAGTACTCTAATGGCTTCTAACATGACAATAGGAGAAAATTTTTCATCATAGTCAATACTTTCTGTTGATTGTAGCCATGAGAAAATAGTCTTGCCTCGTTTCTGATCACTTTACCATTCTAACTGTTTTATTTCTAAAGACCTATTTTTTGTCAATAACAGATTGGTGCTTTGGAGATGGAACCAAGTTCCATGCCTGAGTTTTCTCAAACTGAGCAAGCTCCTCTTGTATTACTTCTACCCATGACTCATCAACAGTTGATTCATTTATATTATTTGGCTCCATTGCTGAATCAAACTTAGCATCAAACTTTCCCAAATTGATGCTTTTGATGTGAAAGAATATCCTAAGAATAATGCAGGATCAGACTTAGCATCAAATTTTCCCAAATTGTCATTGTTATTTAAAACAAAGCAATCACAGGCAAATACATGGAAATAAGATATAATGGGATTCTTTGCTTCCCAGTATTGACTGTCTGCAATATTTTAAATATTGTCTGCTATATTTTAAATACTGAACTTTCCCAGTATTTGGCTCCATCAAACTTTCCAAGTATTTTAAATACTGTCTGCTATATTTTAAATAGCAGACAATATTGACTGCTTCTGCCCAAAAATGCTTTTCAAGTTTTGAATCATTGAGCAATGTTTTAGCCATTTCTCCCAATGTCCTATTTTTTCTTTCAACTACACCATTTTGTTGAGGAGTTCTTGGACAAGAAAAGTTGTGTGACACACTATTTTCTTCAAGAAAGGGTTTAAACATAATATTTTCAACAATGTTAGAACCCTTCTCATTTTCAACTTTCTAAAAAAATGTTTTGAAGCTTTCAAAAGCTTCATCCTTTTCAGAAAAATAACCCATGTGAGTCTTGAGTAATCATCAACTATAACAAAGCCATATCTTTTTCCACATAGGCTAGCATGCTTAGTTGGACCAAACACGTCCATATGCAGAAGTTCCAAAGGTTTCTGAGTGTAAATCATGTTAATAGATTTAAAAGATGATTTTTTATGCTTTCCTTGAATGCATGCTGTCATACCCTAATTTTGTCCACCTAGGTTTAAAACCCTAATTTTCCGCAAAAATAAATAAATTGAGAAGTGTGGTTTTATTTTGAAGAGTGAAGAGCATTGTGCATGCATTTTTGGGTTTTAAAAGTCATTCTAGGGCTTTTAAATTCATTGTTAGAGTGGAAATGCATTTGTTGTTAAAAAACAAGGTTTTTAGGGCAAAAGGGTATTTTGGTCATTGTCAAAAATAAGATAATTTCTCACCAAGAATCTTTGTGCAATTTTAGAGAAATTTATTTGAGGCAAAACATTTTTGGTCATGTATGTATGTATGCGCATGCATGCATACATTGTGCACAAAATTTCAAAAAAGGATCAAAAGGGAATATTCTACAAAAAGTTCCAAGATGTGATTTTTATGACATTTTTGGTCATGGTGATCACATAAAATGGCATATTCCTCAAGATACCTTGTATGTGGCCTAAATTGGGTGCATTTTTGTACAATTATCCTAAGAAGAATAATCAAAAATGAAGGGATAATGGAATGATCATATAATAGTACAATAGTACAAGATGACAACTAGCAAAACTTAGTCACCAAGGAGCCCCCCAATGTCGCCTATCCCTCTCTATTTCTCTCATTTTGTGTTTTTCTCAATGTCCTCAATCCATGTGAGCCTCAATCCTAGCCTTTGATTCAAAATTAAAATCAAATCCTAGAGCACAACTAGTGCACAATGACCTAACTACCCTTAAACCTAATTGCTTTCTATATATACCCTATTAACCTCACCTCACAAAAAAAAAAAAGAGCTCTTGGCCTCATTTTCACTCACACAACCCTAGCACACACCTCTCCTCTCCTCTCCTCTCCTCCCTTGGCCGAATTTCCTCTCCATTCCCTCCTCCATTTTTCTTCATTTCACCACCATTTTCTCACCTCCTTTCCATTCCTACTTCATATATCTTCCTTCTCTCCTAATTTAATTCAAGCTTTCACCATCAAAGGGCATTTTTAAGCAAGCATTTCGTGGGTTTCATTGAAGTTTGGTGAAGATTCAAGTTGATTTGTGGTCTTGTTCTTCATATTAGTCATTCCTTAGCTTGGATTTGAGGTAAACTTCTTAAAACCTAGCATCATCTTCAAGTTTTTTGCATCAAAATGTAGATATCATGTTTCTAATTTTTCATCCTACCATATTCATACATTTTAGTGTTGTTATATTGTTGATTTGTTGATTGTTGTTGGTGAGAGGTGTCTCAAACATTTTGACAAGCACTTAGGGAGGCTTGGGTGTTTGAGATTGCTTCTCACCCTTGAATAAATTGTGATTTGTGTTGTTATCATTTTGCTTGTTGCATTTTGTGAAATAAAATTGTGTTAGGAAGCTATGAATGTTTCGCACCTTTAGTATAAAATAGGTTTAATCGAGTTTTGATGCATTTCTTTATGCAATCTTGTTATTGGGGCTTGATTTTGAAGTTCCCATGTCCAAACATGTTGTTTGATTTTGCAAATATTCATTTTTCATGCCTTCTTACTTTCACAAAAATCAAAAAATATGAATAGTTGTTGATTTTGGTGTTCGATTGCTTGGATCTTGTGAATAAATGTTCCTAAGTCTTGCTAGTGTCATTTGCTTGCTTGATTTGGTTGACTTGTTGAAATAAATTGACGATTAATTTGTGATTTGAGAAAATGAATTTGGGTTTTGGTTCATTTATGATCCACAAATGATCTTGGGTTATGCTAAGTTGGCAAGAGATAGGTTACTTAAACCTTGATGCCTATGCTTGTAAGCATTTAAAAATTCAATTCCCATTTGATGTGCTTGTGAAATGTGAGCAAAAAGGGGTCTATAAACAATTGAATTTGCGCACATGATTGGTCTCCAATGACCTTGATGCATCCTCAAGTTTAATCATGCTTTCTTTGCTCTTTGAGTTTAATGTAAATTGTTGTTTGAAGCTTGTGAAGTTTTGGCAAAGGATAGGCCACTTAGAGCCTTGATGCATTAAATTGTTGTGGTGCATTAAAATGTTGAATTGGTGTTCACAATTTGCTTGTTTTGATTTCCACCAATTGTTACTCGTTAGTAACTCTCCAAAACTTCAAAACCATGTTGCATACAAAGAACAACTTGTTACTCGTTAGTAACGTTCCAACTTCAAAACATTTTTTTTGCATTTACATAATCATTGATAAACAACTTCACTTCTTCTCAAAACAATTTCAAACTATTTTTCACAAATCACACTTTGTTGGCGGTAATGCGAAGCCTTTGCTTGCACGACTATCAACAATGGGGTGCTAGTGATGATCACTCGAAACCTTTGTTGTTTGATCATCATGAACATCCGATTTTCCAAAATCTTGTTCCAAATCAAACTTTGTTGAGGATAATGCGAAGCCTTTGCTTGCACGATTGTCAACAATGGGGTGCTAGTGGTGATCACTTGGAGTCTTTGCTCAATTGATTATCATGAACACTCATTTTTCAAAAGAACTCTCATTTCACAAATTAAAAACTTTGTTGAGGATAATGCGAAGCCTTTGCTTGCACGATCGTCAATAATGGGATGCTAGTGGTGATCACTCGAAACCTTTGTTGTTTGATCACTGTGAACATTCAATTTTCACAATTAAACAACTAAAGAATAAAAACCTTTTCTCGACAACCAAGAACTACGTAAGCTTTGAATTCTCCATCGCATTGGGAGATACGTAGGAGCGGGTCGCATTCCCGTCAAGCACGACAAATGAAAACCATTTTCTTTTCAAAAAAACAAACCCTTTTCCAAAACAAGGCAATTTCTAAAAACAAAACAATTTTCGAAAACAAGAACTACGTCGCTTTGATTCCTTCCCCAGGATACGTAGGCACGGTGCCCTCCCGTCAAGCGCAAAAGATTAAATTTTCCTTAAGTTTTTTCCATAAAGTAAGGAGAGATAAAGAGAGATAAAAACAAAGCATTTCTTAAATCAACCTTTTAAATCACACGTCAAATCGAGGTTCCCTTTCAGTAGAGAGGATGTGTGGGGTGCTCGTACCTTCCCCATGCATAACCGACCCCCGAACTCAAATCTCGTGGTTCCAAGGACCATTGTCTTTCAAGAAAGGTTTTTTTCAATGTTTTACCCCTAAAAAAAATATTGGTGGCGACTCCAATTCATGTTGTGCGAAGAGAAATCCCTCCAAAGGATTTTTCGGGGTGCAACAGCTGGCGACTCCGCTGGGGACCTTTCTTTAGTGGGTCGAGCCAATCGATTCGACATGTGATTTATTTCGTTGATTTGAATGCTTTGTTATATCTCTCTTCCTTTCCCTTTCTTCTTTCTTTCCTTTGCCTTTAAAAACATGCTTGCATTATTCTTAGAATTGTCGTGTGCATTCTTGTGATATTGTGCTTGCGTGCATTGTGTGTTAGCCTTCTTCCTCTTCTATATTTGCTTCTTGAGTAAAATAAGAGTAGTTTCTTCTTCTTCTCCTCTTACTTTCGTCGTTTATATGCTTTTCTCATACATTTCCCCAATCCTAGCATGTTCCCCTCTTCTTTGCTCCCTTTCTTGAGGTAAGCTCATGCATTTCCCCTAATCCTATTATGTCCCCTCCTCTAGGCTCCCTTTCTTAAGGTAAGCAATGCTTGCGATTGTTGTTGGAACCCTAGGTTAGTATACTTATGTTGAAATGATATTGAACCCTAGGGTAGACGACATGCTGTTGCTTGATATTGTCTGGACTGTTTTGGTTTCCCTTTGCAGGTGGGGTTTGGGTAGATTTTTAGGTGTTGTGCCCTCATCACACACTGCACACCTTATATTTGTAAGCATTGAGTGACTGCCATTCGTAGACCGTTGTCTGTCTGGCTCTCATGAAAGTTTCGCCCAAGAGTGCGCTTTCTTCATGATACCTCACAATCAGTAGCGCTCTACGATTGTGGGTGTATTCATGAGAGAGACTTTAGCTCTTGGTTGCCATTGTGAGGCAGTGACCAGAACCCACATGGGAGGATTACCCTTGTCGTTGACTTTAGAGCCTACGATCTTTACCCATTTGTAGGACACGGGGGCACGCAAATTGTGTGTTGCATTAGCTTAGGCATCCTCTTTCGAAACTCTTTTACCAAAAATGTAGAAAGTAATTTCCTTTTTCCATCATAACCACCTATATGAGGTGGCAAATAGCGGGTATTTTCAAAAATGTTTTGAACCGCCACCAATAAACATCATTTTCTTCTCTCTCTTCTATGTAAATAAAAGGTCATAATCATCACATCTGCGTCATTTTGCATCATCATCATTGCATTCGCATCTAACAAAAATTTTGAAAAAAAACCTCCATTCTTTGCATCCTCCATGCATTAAAGTTGTTTGCCGGAGATCGCAACGTAACACAAAGTCTTGTCATAGGTGTGTAAGAAACGGAATGGAATCAAAAGGCAAAACCGTTTTCAATTCAAAAAGCACCTTTTTCTAAAAACCTTTTCCCCAAATAAAGCACCTTTTTCTAATTTTTTTTTTTCAATAAATCACTTACATCTTCAAATCATTTTTAAAATCATTTTCTAAATCATTTTCCAAAAAAAATGAAATGAAATAAGAGAAACTCCTTATGCAATCGTTCCATGGGTAGAAGTGCATCTTTGAATGATGAAGGGTAATATCTCAAATTTGTTTGTGCACTACAAATTTGAGATGATACTCTATGATATCAGGGCACTTTGACCCAATCAGGCGCAGTTTGTTTTCAAATAAAGTGAATAAGTGGAGTCAACCAAATGTCGAAACATTTCAGTATATTACGTGAAGTATTGAGTCAGGATCCACTCAATGTTTCATGCAAGTTACTCAGAGTAACGACAATTGGTTGCCTCACGTCATCATTTTCGCAAAAAAGTGGCATTGGTATTTCAGATCTTGCCGTACCTCTAAAGAATAAAAATCATTTTGAAAAGATATCATTCTTGCATCTTGCATCATCCAAAAATGCATTGGAGTTTCGTATTTCATCTTGCATAAAAAACAAACAAAAAAAATCTCCTTTAGAATAATTACACTTTTCAAGTGGTCATTTTTCATGCATTTGCTTATCATGATTTGTTCATTCATACATTGCATAAACCAAATAAAAAAGTTGTGATGAGAGACGAGACGCTTTTGCAAAATAATCTGTTGAAAAAGTTTACCCTTACTTATTTGCAAACTCAAGATGTTCCAATGCACTCAGTTTTTCAAATCAATAGTTCATTTGCATTTTCTTCAAAAAAGGCATTGCATCTCATCCATTCCATGATAAAAGACTGAAACAATTCATCAAAAAAAATTTCCATCATGTTTTAACCAATGTTAACTCTCTACGAAGCATTCTTCTAGTGGGCGTGCATGCCATGTGCAGTTTCTCTTGTTTGAGTCTGTCAGTTTCCTTCCCTTATCATCATTCTCCATCCAAGTTTGATCCAACCCCATCCCCGTGTCATACGCCGACCTATGCAGCTATCTAATCAGTCATGGATGGATCACTCCTCGCAAGA
Organism: Astragalus glycyphyllos; assembly: GCA_963573325.1. NCBI lineage: Eukaryota > Viridiplantae > Streptophyta > Magnoliopsida > Fabales > Fabaceae > Astragalus > Astragalus glycyphyllos. Next base: position 15,353,530 of record OY754309.1, read on the forward strand.
TGAGATCAGTTCAACCTCCATTCCCAAGCGGGTACAATCCAGAAGCCACTTGCGAGCTCCATGCTGGGGCAATTGGGCATTCTGCTGAAAATTGCTATCTTTTGAAAAGTTTGGTTCAGGGCTTCATTGATTCCAAGCAGTTAACTTTTGAGAAGGGGGGAAGGATCAAGTTCTCAGGGTCTGTGGACTATTAAGCAAGGATAGCAGTTGTTGAAGAGGGTTGAAGTGGTGAAAGCGGCATCATCAAAACATTTGTGTCTTTGTCATGCATTTCATAGCATTTATGAGTGATTGTTGATTTTCATGTAGTTTTTCAGTTCAAAACAATTTTCTGTAATGCAATCCTTTGGCTCTGCCCAAGGCCTTAGGATATTTCAATAAGGGCACACATGTTTCCTTTTAGTATCATCATCAATAAAATGTTATTTTGAATTCCTCAATAAACTTTCTTTCTTTCATTTTGTCATGTGTCTGTTATTTGCTTTTCAATTCCTCCCAACGCGGATCAAAAATAATAATAAATGAAAATAATCTTTGAAAACAACGACGCCAATGGTTCATATTGTGACTCTGATTACCCGATTAACCAAACTGAGAGAGAGGCTGAAGACAACTGGGATGTTTCTTCGGAGGTAATAAGTGAAGAATTGGCTAAGGCTGTAGAAATTCATGATGCCACAACTAGGTTGGGCAATGAAGTCAAAGCACAAGTTCAAGCAAAGTGGAGCAATGCTGAGGAAACCAAACAAATGTTACAAGCGAACCTCTTTCGCGACCAAACCCTTTCCCTTCCTCAGATCAACCAACTTTCCCATTTCCCATTACAAGTACCCCATCACAAAAAAATTTCATAACCAAATGCCTGCCATCGCCACCTTCCTCACTACCAGTGGCCCTTCTACAAAATCAACCCATCTCATTTGCTCCTCCCTCTGAACCTCCTGTCACCCCAGTTAATACCAGAACCCAATCAAGCATCCTCCAACCGCTGCAGGGGTTTCATTGCCATTATCTCTCCAATCACCCCAGACAAGGATCACTTCAAATATCCAAAAATAGTGTATCACTTTTATCAGCTCACTCAACTCAAAAGCAAAAAAGGAAAAAATCAGAAAAAATGAAACAAAAAAGAACAGATTCAAAAAATGAAAATCCCAAAAATGAAAAAACAAGGGAAAAAGAGACGAAAGAAATATAAGTTGTGAGCTGATACATTTGGCCATAAAGCGTAAGAGATCCTTGTCTCAATGAACCTTCCTACACCTTGTTGTGTATGACCACCCTTTCTTCCATAAACCTTCAAACACTTCATCATTCCTATACATCTCTCCTTTCATAAAACCGCAAACACTACCTCGACCTCGTCATCCCGCCCTCCACAAACCCTCAGTCATTCCTCAGACTCCACCATCAGATTTGCAATCAAGCTGTTGTGCAAGAATAAGAGAACAAAGTGGTCCGCCCTCATGAGGAATCAAGTGACATGATCAATTTGAGCAAAGGAGAGGATTGACGCCATGATAAAGAGCAATGAATCAACAAGTTTGTGTAAATCACCCTTCTGACATAAGACACTTGCCATTATAACAAAGTCTGTAATTACCAAAGTTCGGTCTGTTGCGCAGCTTTCCAAGCTAAGGTAGTCACAAATGACAGTATGAAGACTCCAGGTCAAGCATCATGATCCCTCCCTACGCCACCCTAAAAATGGGGCAGTTAGAGACAATCAACAAAGGATATCAAGGACGATGATGACCTTCATGGAAATCAGGCTTCGTTTTACACTCTAACAGGGGCAAACCCCATATGATGGAAGTAATACTTTCATTGAGCCTTATCAAACCAAAGTACATTTGTCTTATGTCAGAAGAAGATTAAGAGAAAGCTCAAACCGTAGAAAGCTCATCTTCAACAATTTCAAAGAAGACTCAATGCTCATAAAGATCATGAACCTCCAAAGGGATTCCCATGGAGATGAACCCAGTATCATGAAGACGAAGAACTTATTCTCCGGAGGGGCCTTTAATTCTCGCAAAATGGGATGCAAGAAAAGAAAACCCCAGTTTCCAGTAAATTCAGATACAGTCAGAAAGGAGTATGCCTAAAGAAATAAATGAAAAAAGAGAAAGATGAGCCAAGTAAGAATCAGCTCGCTAGGTTGAAAACCCGCAAAGGGCGGCCTAGGCAAAACCAGAGCGACCCGGTGGATTGAAAACCTGCAAAGGGCGATCCAGGCAAAAATTAGGGTCAGAAAACTTGGACTTGAAATGAAAAAGGCAATCAGCACTCCCAAAAGTTTGGATAAAGGGGTGATCAAGGTCATGAGTATGGACGATTGGCATCGTTACTTCAAAAGAAAAAAACACAAGATCTGCTTCCCCTTTTTCTTGTATTTTTCCAGTTTAAAAATTTTTCAATGTACTTTCAATTGGCGTGACCTTCTACACGTCCAGTTTCCATAACAATAAGAATTCAACTTTTTCTTCCATGTGTTTGCTTTTCGTGTCTTTTATCTTCACTTATTCTGTCTCTTTGTTTTAAAATAAATGTTTTTATGATTGATGATACTGAATTGTGAAACCTGTGCATGAGTCAAAAAGCATTACAATTATTGTGAAATTTCTGAAAATCACAGAAAATAGGGGATCCCTCAAATAAATGAATTGGGAAAAAACAAACGCGGGCACAATCACTTCCAATGGCAAGCAAACTTAGGCGCGGCTCTGGCATTGCTATTACCCTAGATGGTCCTCATGTCTCAGGCCCAAAGGAAAAGATTTGCACCAAAGATTAAAACAAGGTTTAGTGATCACCAAGTGAGGCTTCTTTCATGCCAAAAGTCAAGACATTCATAGAGAACCAAAGATTTGCACTGAGAACACCACTCAGATCCAAAAGTTGGGGCATTCTCTTCACCACTCACCCACCCTGGTCTTGGGAAAGTTGGTTCATTGTCCATCCCATTCATATACCACCCTCAGTTCATAACCAGCACCATAACTTCATCCCCTTTCACAAACCCACTCAAAGAACCCATTTGAAATTGTCATTCTAAAGTGGGGCATTTCCATAACTGTTCACTCCCGCTCAAATGAGCAGAGTTCTCCCTAAAGTCATTCGCATCCATAAATTCCTGTCGGGGCAGTCTCTCAACTCACTGTCCTAAACCAATCCCAAGTTAACTGACTCACTCGTCCACATCTGCACTCTTATGCATACTTACTAGTCAATGCTTCAAAGAGAGAGAATACAAATTGATCATGTGGTGTTTAAAGTTCAGTCATCATGGAAATGGAAAGAAAATAAGTGAGCTTGTTAATAAAAACCTTGAGAACACCAGAGTTTGAATCAAATCTAGTTTTTCCAAAGAATGGTCCATAGCCATCTCAATTCCTTGCATTCAAAGTCTCGCGTCTCATCATCATAAAAATGTTTACAAAAATGTTTAAATACTCCAATCATTCATCCTCCTCATGCATGTAGGCATTTCATGTTATTCAAAGCATTACATTTGCATCATCCACATTCATCACAATAAAAGCAAAAGAACACAGACATTCCATAGCATTTATCATCATCACATCAAACATCAAATCAGTTTTCAAAACAAAAAGAGGCATTCTTAATAAATAGTCATAGTCGTCACGATAGGACGCTTGAATTGATCACTCAAGAATCCTAAAGTCCCTATGCTAAAAGAAAATTAAAAAACATATCATTGCATCCATGTGCATCCCAGCATCAAAAGCCTGCATTCCATGCATCATTCAAAGCTTCCCAATTTTCAAAAAGAAACTCAGTTGCTTTGGACTCGTTAGTCCCCAAAATTTTCAAAAAAGTCAGTTACTTTGGACCAATGGGTCCCCGAAATCTCATTTTCAGAAAATCATCATGGCACCGAGTTAGTGAACTCCATCAGCACAGAGTTAGTAAACTCCCACAGAGTTAGTGAACTCCTTCCACAGATCACAACGTCGCGTACGAGCGCGCGGCAGATCCTACAGACTTCGTTAAGTCCATCGGATTAGTTGTGTCAACCTAAGGCATAGCGTAGATCCATTGATCATATCAGTTCCGGACCTGATATTGATCGGCCGCTCGAAAAGGCCACCCCCAGAGCTCGGACCCGACGAGAGTCCGTCAAAAGGTTTTAGGCAACCTCCGAATCCCCAATTTACGGCACTTCCCATTTACTGCTTTCATTTACTGCTTTACGCAATTTACTGCTTTCATTTACTGCTTTACGCAATTTACTGCTTTCTCATCGACGCGACAAGTGTTGACTCTCCCTCTCTCAAAAGAAGAGAGATCAAAGAAAGGAAACAAAAAAAAAAGAGAAAAAAGAAAAGGAAAATTCGGGTTTCTCTAAGTAGACAAAATTAGTATTATTTCTGAATTCTTTATTTCTATTTTGCCTCGGAATATGTTTCGGCCAATTCACATTCCTTGGTAAAATCCAAATAAAGAGGGGCAGCTGTCATACCCTAATTTTGTCCACCTAGGTTTAAAACCCTAATTTTCCGCAAAAATAAATAAATTGAGAAGTGTGGTTTTATTTTGAAGAGTGAAGAGCATTGTGCATGCATTTTTGGGTTTTAAAAGTCATTCTAGGGCTTTTAAATTCATTGTTAGAGTGGAAATGCATTTGTTGTTAAAAAACAAGGTTTTTAGGGCAAAAGGGTATTTTGGTCATTGTCAAAAATAAGATAATTTCTCACCAAGAATCTTTGTGCAATTTTAGAGAAATTTATTTGAGGCAAAACATTTTTGGTCATGTATGTATGTATGCGCATGCATGCATACATTGTGCACAAAATTTCAAAAAAGGATCAAAAGGGAATATTCTACAAAAAGTTCCAAGATGTGATTTTTATGACATTTTTGGTCATGGTGATCACATAAAATGGCATATTCCTCAAGATACCTTGTATGTGGCCTAAATTGGGTGCATTTTTGTACAATTATCCTAAGAAGAATAATCAAAAATGAAGGGATAATGGAATGATCATATAATAGTACAATAGTACAAGATGACAACTAGCAAAACTTAGTCACCAAGGAGCCCCCCAATGTCGCCTATCCCTCTCTATTTCTCTCATTTTGTGTTTTTCTCAATGTCCTCAATCCATGTGAGCCTCAATCCTAGCCTTTGATTCAAAATTAAAATCAAATCCTAGAGCACAACTAGTGCACAATGACCTAACTACCCTTAAACCTAATTGCTTTCTATATATACCCTATTAACCTCACCTCACAAAAAAAAAAAAGAGCTCTTGGCCTCATTTTCACTCACACAACCCTAGCACACACCTCTCCTCTCCTCTCCTCTCCTCCCTTGGCCGAATTTCCTCTCCATTCCCTCCTCCATTTTTCTTCATTTCACCACCATTTTCTCACCTCCTTTCCATTCCTACTTCATATATCTTCCTTCTCTCCTAATTTAATTCAAGCTTTCACCATCAAAGGGCATTTTTAAGCAAGCATTTCGTGGGTTTCATTGAAGTTTGGTGAAGATTCAAGTTGATTTGTGGTCTTGTTCTTCATATTAGTCATTCCTTAGCTTGGATTTGAGGTAAACTTCTTAAAACCTAGCATCATCTTCAAGTTTTTTGCATCAAAATGTAGATATCATGTTTCTAATTTTTCATCCTACCATATTCATACATTTTAGTGTTGTTATATTGTTGATTTGTTGATTGTTGTTGGTGAGAGGTGTCTCAAACATTTTGACAAGCACTTAGGGAGGCTTGGGTGTTTGAGATTGCTTCTCACCCTTGAATAAATTGTGATTTGTGTTGTTATCATTTTGCTTGTTGCATTTTGTGAAATAAAATTGTGTTAGGAAGCTATGAATGTTTCGCACCTTTAGTATAAAATAGGTTTAATCGAGTTTTGATGCATTTCTTTATGCAATCTTGTTATTGGGGCTTGATTTTGAAGTTCCCATGTCCAAACATGTTGTTTGATTTTGCAAATATTCATTTTTCATGCCTTCTTACTTTCACAAAAATCAAAAAATATGAATAGTTGTTGATTTTGGTGTTCGATTGCTTGGATCTTGTGAATAAATGTTCCTAAGTCTTGCTAGTGTCATTTGCTTGCTTGATTTGGTTGACTTGTTGAAATAAATTGACGATTAATTTGTGATTTGAGAAAATGAATTTGGGTTTTGGTTCATTTATGATCCACAAATGATCTTGGGTTATGCTAAGTTGGCAAGAGATAGGTTACTTAAACCTTGATGCCTATGCTTGTAAGCATTTAAAAATTCAATTCCCATTTGATGTGCTTGTGAAATGTGAGCAAAAAGGGGTCTATAAACAATTGAATTTGCGCACATGATTGGTCTCCAATGACCTTGATGCATCCTCAAGTTTAATCATGCTTTCTTTGCTCTTTGAGTTTAATGTAAATTGTTGTTTGAAGCTTGTGAAGTTTTGGCAAAGGATAGGCCACTTAGAGCCTTGATGCATTAAATTGTTGTGGTGCATTAAAATGTTGAATTGGTGTTCACAATTTGCTTGTTTTGATTTCCACCAATTGTTACTCGTTAGTAACTCTCCAAAACTTCAAAACCATGTTGCATACAAAGAACAACTTGTTACTCGTTAGTAACGTTCCAACTTCAAAACATTTTTTTTGCATTTACATAATCATTGATAAACAACTTCACTTCTTCTCAAAACAATTTCAAACTATTTTTCACAAATCACACTTTGTTGGCGGTAATGCGAAGCCTTTGCTTGCACGACTATCAACAATGGGGTGCTAGTGATGATCACTCGAAACCTTTGTTGTTTGATCATCATGAACATCCGATTTTCCAAAATCTTGTTCCAAATCAAACTTTGTTGAGGATAATGCGAAGCCTTTGCTTGCACGATTGTCAACAATGGGGTGCTAGTGGTGATCACTTGGAGTCTTTGCTCAATTGATTATCATGAACACTCATTTTTCAAAAGAACTCTCATTTCACAAATTAAAAACTTTGTTGAGGATAATGCGAAGCCTTTGCTTGCACGATCGTCAATAATGGGATGCTAGTGGTGATCACTCGAAACCTTTGTTGTTTGATCACTGTGAACATTCAATTTTCACAATTAAACAACTAAAGAATAAAAACCTTTTCTCGACAACCGAGAACTACGTAAGCTTTGAATTCTCCATCGCACTGGGAGATACGTAGGAGCGGGTCGCATTCCCGTCAAGCACGACAAATGAAAACCATTTTCTTTTCAAAAAAACAAACCCTTTTCCAAAACAAGGCAATTTCTAAAAACAAAACAATTTTCGAAAACAAGAACTACGTCGCTTTGATTCCTTCCCCAGGATACGTAGGCACGGTGCCCTCCCGTCAAGCGCAAAAGATTAAATTTTCCTTAAGTTTTTTCCATAAAGTAAGGAGAGATAAAGAGAGATAAAAACAAAGCATTTCTTAAATCAACCTTTTAAATCACACGTCAAATCGAGGTTCCCTTTCAGTAGAGAGGATGTGTGGGGTGCTCGTACCTTCCCCATGCATAACCGACCCCCGAACTCAAATCTCGTGGTTCCAAGGACCATTGTCTTTCAAGAAAGGTTTTTTCAATGTTTTACCCCTAAAAAAAAATATTGGTGGCGACTCCAATTCATGTTGTGCGAAGAGAAATCCCTCCAAAGGATTTTTCGGGGTGCAACACATGCTTCACATGATTTATCCTTCTCATACTTGATCTTTTATGAAGCCCTCTGACTAAATAAAGTTTAGACAATTTTGAAAGGGTTTTCATGCTAACATGACCAAATCTCCTATGCCAGATCCATTTGTCATCTTCTTTTGAAATAAGATGCATTTGATCAAGTAAATCGTCAAGACAAATGCTATAGAGATTATTTGTTCTGTGACAAGTAAAAATTATTTTTCCAGAATTTAAACTATTTATTTTACTTCATCAAATTTAAACGTCACTTCATGTCCAGAAACACATAATTGACTCACACTGAGTAAATTATGTTTCAATCCTTTAACAAATTGAACATTTTGAATTTGAGCGGAGTATATTTTACCTAATGTACCTATTTCTTTGATGAAGCCTTTGTCATTATTAACAAACATGACAAGTCCTCCATCAAAGCTCTCCAGGCAGAGGAACTTATCCTTCTCACGTGTCATGTGCCTCGAGCATCCACTGTCTAGGAACCCCAGTTTTCTTTTTGATGCTATGACGCATACCAGTAGTGAATCTACTGAACATTTCATCAACGGTTTCTTCTTCTGACATTTTGAACATTTCAAATTCATGGATGAGCCTGCTCTTCTTTGCTTCTTTGATTTGATCAGTTCCTTCATGGGCAGTTTGTAGAGTATCCCATATTTCTTTAGCAGTTTCCTTCCCTACTATCTTGTCATATTCTGCTCTTCACAAAGCACAAGTAAGATAATACTTTGCTTTAGCATTTTGCAGTTCACGATGCTTGCAGTACACGATGCTTTTCATCAGTGGTCCAATCAGCTTTTGGTTTAGGAATACGACTACCAGGTATTTGACCTGCCCTTGTCGGAACATATGGTCCATTTTCAACTATGTCCCATATGTCAGTATCTTGAGACTCCAGGAATAACTTCATTTGACTTTTCCAATGATAGTAATGTTCCCAATTAAATCCAGGTGGCCTGTTAGATGATGTACCTTCTGGTAGGAAGGCAACAAAATTTGGTTTGGCCATGACTTCTTCCAAGAACTTTTCCTCTCACACTTTTGAGTGTGCTCAACCCAGAGGTCGAGCTCTAATGCCAATTGAAGTCAATGAGTGTCACCAGGAAGGGCGTTGGAATTGTTACCCTTTTAAAAATAAACCTGAAAAAAGATAAACAACTTTGCAAGTTTTATTAGACATTGTGAGTGTGGCGACTGAGTTGAGAAGGGTGATTGAAAACATGCTTCTCAACTGTGATAGTGAGTAGAGAAGGGTAGGATGAAACTATCTTCTCAACTATGTTTCTGAGTTGAGAAGGGTCAGTAGATTCTTTTTTTTCTCAAACACCTATCAATAAAGAGAATGAGATGATTTTCAAAGTAGTTTTTCTAAGGTAAGAGATTGTGTTCGAAAATGTTAACATAAGTATATATTACTTAAGAATAATGTTTGAAGTCTACCATTTAGAAACCACTAGAGAAGGGTTGTAATAACAGTGTTTTAAGAAACACTGTGTAGCAGAAAAGGATCATGAAAAGTTGTCTTCTCAAATTCCAAACCTTCTCCAAATGGAGAGTTTTAAGCACAGTGTAAATCAACTTAGAAAATCAATAAATAACACAATGATGAATAGTGCTTCACCCAAACCCTGGACTACGTCCACTCCTCACACCCCGTGAGTATTTCCACTATTTTCCTAATAGTTACAACCTCACAACTAGCCTAGGCTTAAAGTTCTCATGGTAGTTTTCTTAACACAGCTCTACCTACTATTCTCACACCTAATACGATCATTTTGATCTACTAGGTGGCTTCTAACACAAAAGCAACTCACTTCTCAATCCCTACAACAACACATGCTACTTGAGAAGGTTTCTATCAGGCTTCTCTTTAGCCATAGCAACACCGTGCTATTTGAGAAGGCTTCCTCATGTTTTTCACTCTAGGATTTGGGGGTTTTGTGGGATTACTAGAGCGTGGTTGATACAAATGGTGTTTCAACAGACACTTAAGCACAAGCAAAAATACATACTCAGAAATAGAATGAATCCCTACTGTTTTGGAGTGGCTCAGTATGAGAGAAAACTTGACACCTGAGAAGATTGGAGGATTTTTGCTCAAAGTACTCTCACACCTTTCCGAGTTGATCCAATGTGTTTAATTATAGCTGATTGTGTGTGTATTAACCTCTGGTCTATGAAAAAGAGTCGTTGCCAAAAGTTTATACCCGTTTATAGCCATTGGAGAGCTTTTGGCTCGAAGACGATTGTGTTTCTGCACTTATGCAGAAGACAACACTTATACATGTGTCACCACTCTTCTCACCTTTGGCAGTTCTCTTCTTTGAGTCTTTTGAAGATGATGCTTCTCAAGTGGATAATTCTCAAGTTGATGCTTCTCACATTGATGCTTCTCAACATTACTCTTCTCAACTTGACTATCATGATCCTTCTGATCTTAACTCTTCTTATCATGACCCTTCTCATCTTGGCTCTTCTGATGACCCTTCTTATGACTCTTCTCATGATGACCTTTCCCATCATGACTCTTCTCATGATTCTTCTCATGGGGACTCTTCTCTTCATGACTCTTCTTATGCTGACTCTTCTAAAGATGATCTTTCTCAAGTTAACCCATTTGGTCTTGACTTTTGATCATGTCAAGAGAAGTTTTCTTCTCTGTTTGCCTCTAGTCGACATTTCTTGTTATTGCTTCAAGTCTTCTCATCGTATATGCTTCTCATAAGCAGATATCTTCTTGATAATACGATAAGAAGAAATATTAGTAACATATGAAACCAGATAGCTTAAGTTTCTTACATTTGAAATTTGTTAACCATTAAAACTGAACTGAGATTTTGCGTCAACAAAAACCTCCTAGGGCCAAAGCCACGTGGGAAAAAGACACAAGAAAGAAAAAGAGTACTCCAGAAAGAACGAGGCAAGAAATCAAATTATTACATTATTACAGTATCATGTTGAATTATGGTCTTCTATACTTTATTCATTAATCTTAATTTCAGTATTATGGTGAGTAATTTTCTGTTTGACCCTTTTGTAACTTTTTGCTGCATTTCACCTTTAATTTGACGTTATACACTAAGAGATCTACATGACTGGAATTTGTTGGCGTGCAATGGCACATCCAGATGCTGACCTACCTTGTATCCAGGGTTCAATTGGACCCCTTGAAAAAAAAATGTTAGTACTAATACCTTTATATAAAATTATTTTGAACTCCTTGAAATTTTAGATTTGGGCTAGTATCTTTAAATTTGCACACAATTTGCATCTAATTTTTAATAAATCTGTCGTATATTAATCTCCGTAAGAAACTATTTATAAAACTTTAGTAAGTAATTTTAACGACATCACATATTTTTACGGACTGCTTCTTATTTTCCTATAGTTTATGACTTAAATAAGTAATGGCAGGTAAACTTAGAGATTAATTTGGTGATGTACTCTTAAATAAGTTTGGATTAAGATAATTTGATTAATTAAATTTAGTAAATTAAGTGAGGATATTTTAATAAAAAAAATAAACAATTCAATGAACCAAAATTTTTTATAGTGAATTTTTTTTCAACCCGACCTAAAATCCTGGGTTCACCACTGTGCACATCAGCGGTCACAGCTAGAATTGCCTTTATTTGAAGTCAATTTTGTAGTGTATCTACTCCCTCTAATTAATCCGTATAAACATCTACAACAATAAAAAGTTATTAAAATAAACGTCAATTTATGTTGAAATATTAGCTACTTTTCGGACTTACCCTTTTTCTATATAAGCAAAAGAAGATATATTAAATTTTATTCATAAGGCCTACCTAGCTTAATTGGTAAATATTGAAATTAGTATTAAAAGTCTTAATACCCCTTATTTTTTATAAAAAAAAGCGTATTTTTAAAAATTTTCGGAAATAAAGTTAAATTCGAATGGTTTTTTTTTTAAACTTTCCGAAAACACCTCAAAAAGAGGTATTTTCGAAAGTCATTTGATCAATGTCACAATCTACCATAGCATGCAGGAGTCTCTTATATGCCTCTGCTGGAAGGCCCTCGAGTCCATGACATAACAGATATGTCCAGCTATACTCTCGAGCCTATCTTCCATGGTCTGTTGACCAACATCCTTAGCTGCTAGGTCCTGATCTGGTACATCCTCTGGAGGCGGAGCCAGAGCCGGAGTCAGACGGGGAATGGACACCTCCAAGTACCATGGCAGGTAATCGTCATCGTAGAGACCCGCAACGGGGGTCTGTCTAGAAGTGTTCCTGATAGTCCGCGCCGGGGAAGCGTAGAACAACCAGAGCTGTACAATGTCCACTGTAGATGGACGTGCTCTCGAAATGGGTGGACCAGGGATCTACTGGACGTATCCAAACTCCCAACGGACCCTGTCTACCATAATGGGAACAGTGATGGAGCCCCAGACCAGGTAACCTCTGAAAAGGGAAATGGTGGAAAATGGCACGTACTCTTTATGGTCCTCCCAAGGGCTCCATATGACCTCCTCCCAATCTAACTCATCCAGGCGACCCTGGAAATCTACAAGCTTGATAGTGTCACACTTTTGATTGCCCCACCTGCTGCAACATGGACGCTCAGATGCACCGAAGTCTTTGTGCACTACGATGGTGGGGAAGAACTCATAAACCCAACACTAAAATAAAAAAAATGAATAAATAAATAATTATATAAATAAATGTAATTAATTATTATCTGTAGCAGAGAAGCATATCCGCCAATCTGCGATGTATCCCAAAAACAGGCGTCGTTGAGCTGGTCGTACAGAAAGGCCAGAGCAGCTGGACCCCAAGCCCACTTGACGGGCAATAAGAGTAACCCACTTGACGGGCACATATGTGTGACTCTTGTCGGCGAAGACGGTATAGCCCAACAAGAGTAACAAATAGCACTATGTAGCCTGATCATAAAAGTGATGCTCCATGTTGACTCTGTATGCCTCCTCCAGAAAGCTGAATCTGAAGTTGGGGCCCCTGGTGGACCGACACTCTTGCCAGCAAGAGTTGTGGTCTATACCCAGCAAATCCACTCCAGCTGCAATAGCATCATCGTCTGTAAAATACAGCCCATGCTCCAAAAATGTGTCGTTGAGCGGCAAGTGGAGCAACGCGGACACGTTGTCCAACGTCACCATCATCTCCCCGAACGACATGTGGAAAGAGCTGGTCTCAAAATGCCACCTGTCCACAAAAGACGAGATCAGCTCGTGATTGATGTTGTTAAGAGGTGTGATGTCGAGCTCCAACAGACGGGTCTGCTCTAACCATCTGTATATGTGTGGTTGGTTCTGTTGAGGTCAAAATCTCGATACCTTCAAACCGTGGGATGCCATCTTAATCTTACCACGGTCCTGTAAAAAAATAAATTATATAATTAAAACATATTATATAAAAGTAATTAATTATTGGTAAAAAAATAAATTAATTAATACATGTCCCAACTGTAGCCTGGAGACCATGTGCACATGAAACCGGTGCAACAAAACTTGCTGAGCAGCCTCAGCCTCCTCATGCTGCTGAGCGTCCTGCTAAGCAATCTCAGCCTCCTCATACTGCTGAGCGCCCTACTGAAAGTTATCTTGCTGAGCAGGCTCATGATACTGCTCCACCTGCGGTACCTGATCAGCCCCACCTATGTTATCTTGCTCACGGACACACCTCTGACGCTCAAAAGCGTGACCAGCCTGTCTGGTGACCAACCGAATCCTCGTCTTGGTGCTAGGAGCAGGAGGAGTCTGATCTGCATCTCTTGGAGCTGCTCCGGAAGACTTGCCTCGCTCTACTCGTCCTGCACGTCCTGATTTGCTCGCCACTGAAAAAGTAAAAATAAAAATTAAAAACGAAATTTTAAAAAAGAATAAAAAATTCCAGAAATAGGGTAAATGCGGGAAGAAAATTGGGAGGATTTCCGGAAACACCTCAAAACGGAGTATTTCTAGAACTCAATTTTGACTTCTGGAAATACCCTGTTTTGAGGTGTTTCCGGTAATCCCAAAAATTTGACTTCTGCATTTACCTACTTTGGGGTGTTTTCGGAAAATTTAAAAAAATTGCCTTCCGGAATTACCTTTGTTTTCGGATAGATAAAGGGAATAAGCTTACTTCTTTCGGAAATAGCTGTAAATGAGGAAAGATTACGTGTTATATGCTTTTTAAGGGGTATTTTGGTCAATTTGCATTAATTGGGGGGGGGGGGGGGGGGGTATAGGGGAGAAGGGGGTACAAAAAAAAACCCTTGAAATTAATAGACTGGATTCATCATTTGGGTTCGAATCCGAGACCTCACATTTATGTGTGTGACTTTCTAGTGACACTTGTCACCCTGTTTAAAAAAATGGCTTAATTACAGTTTTGGTCCCCCTATTATAACCAACTCACTATTTTGGTCTCTCAACTTTTTTTTTCATGAATTTAGTCCCCCTATTTTCCTAATTTCTAAAATCAAGGTCCCCTCTAATTTGGTCAAACTATTTACTAACGTGGATCTCACTTAATTAATTATTTTTTTATAAAATTATGTTTATTATAAAAATTTGTTTTTATATAATTAATTATTTTTTAAAAAATCAGATCTCTATCATCGTCCTCTTCTCCTCTTTCTCTCTCTGTAATTAAACAAACATAGACCCACCACCACCAAACGCTAATAATGCAGACAAAACTGCAAATCCCACCTACCATAGCTCGTTGTTTTCCGTTTTCACCTCGTTGTCCAGCCATACCACGCCTTGCATCTCCTTCACTCTGTACCATAGCTTGATGTAGTTTTTTCTCTGTTCCCATAGCTTCGTTGTCGCGATTTCGAATACCACGTGGCGGAGGTCTTTTTGGCTGAGGCAGTGGAGGTGGAGGTGGAGGTGGAGGTGGAGATGGCGTCGGTGTTGGGGAGTTTGAGTCTGAGCGCTGAAGCGGTGGCATTGATGATAGAAGAAGATTGACACATTGCGTAGGTGGAGTTGGGGATTTTCCTACTAATACACCCCACCAGCAAAGGGAGGTATTAGTAGCAAATTTAGGACTCTTCATTTGTTCCCAAATTAGCCGCTTTTCCAACTCTTCAATTTTCCTACTCTTGCTATTTGATTTCTGAGCCAATGCTATCAAATCAGGGACTCGTTGAGTTGAGAAGAACCAGATCTCTCAAACTAATGTGAGTGGGAAAAAAGGGGTATTTTGGGGAGGGAGGTGTGAAATGAAATGAATGAAACGAAATGTTAAAGAAAGGAATGGATGATGAGAGGGATAAGGGGGAAAGCGAGGAACGTGAGGGAGAGATGAGGATATACAGATATGGTGGTTCTGCGATTTAGAGTTCTGGGAAATTAGGATTAGACTCCTCCTATTTTTTTAAAAAGTAATTAATTATATAAAAACAAATTGTTATACTAAACATAATTTTATAAAACAATTTAAATCCCATGTGGCATTCCAATGTGGCTTGCCACATCAGTTAAGTGAGGTCCACGTCAGCAAATAGTTTGACCAAATTAGAGGGGGACCTTGATTTTAGAAATTTGGAAAATAGGGGGACTAAATTCGTGGGAAAAAAAAGTTGGGGGACCAAAATCGTGAGTTGGTCATAATAGGGGGACCAAAACTGTAATTAAGCCAAAAAAAATTGAATGCAAGGGTGCTCACACCTTTTATTTTTTTTACTTCGTCTTGATATATATGAAATAACCGAATATGACACTTATAATATGAAGAGAAATTAGGATTCCTTTTCAAAGCCAAACAACTACTCCCTCTGTTCCATATTATACGACTTTCTAGCCAAGAAATTTGTCCCATAATATATTACTTTTTAGAATTCCAATGAAACAGTAATGTTTATTTTTCTACTATACCCTTCATTACTTAATAATATCTCTTTCATAACCCAATATCATTAATGAAGGTTAATTTGGTAAATTTACCCACAATTTCTTTTTCCCATACAAAATTAACTACTTTTCTTAATATTTGTAAAATGACCCAAAATAACATATAATATGGGACGGAGGAAGTAATATGTAATGAATAGTTTATAGTGAATAAACTTCTGGTTTTTATTTGTACTAACGGCTAATATAGTAGTTTTCACTACTTTATGGCATTTTTCAAGACGCTACTTAAAGTAGTGTTTCAACTTAGAGCTTATAACATTAATTTTTTCTCTCATTTTTACATCACTACTATAATTAAGTTTCTCATTTATCCTTAAATGAATATTCTCTCTTTTTAGAATTAATTACAAGTGTGTCTATTTATGTTTTTTTACATTTGAAAGATAGTTCAGTCAGTAATTTTATCAAAACCCTTAAAATTCAGTTTGCAAACTTATCGACTATATGCTGTTATCTGGTCATCTCTATAGTCTTACTATCTGTTATTTTTTACCAAACACATTCATAGAGGAATAGAGAATTTAGTTGTTTTCAATCAACACTAAACAAAAGCAGCAATCCCGTCGCTATCTAAAGATATATTTTAGTGTAGAAGTGTAGCTACTTCTGCATCATCGTTTTATAGATCACTATCATTGAGTTAATGCTTGCTAATTCAGTAGACACTACAAAATTCCTCCAATAGAATCATCTTTGTTATGTGAAAACATGAGCTATTGAAACATTTAAAGATAAAGGCCATAATAGTAACTAAAAGCAATCATGATCTGTAGATCTGCTAGAAAACAAACAATGGGTTGGCTTAGTGGTCATTAAATTGCCCTTCAATTTCACTTAATGGTTGGTCTTATAAGTCTCACTTTACCTAATTATCGATAAGTATAACACTCTTTTAAATCTTACTTTTACCTCTCATTCTCGATAGGTATCACACTGTTGACTTTCAAGATCTATCAAATGCTAGGCTGGTATTGTCCTAATTTTCAGCTTTGATTTAGATGGAGCATGTCTCTACTTTGATAAACGGTCGTGTACACACACACACACACATATATATATATATATATATATATATATATATATATATATATATATATATTAATGACATCTAATGTACGTGTTTATTTTGCGATAGTGGTATGCAGACACTATAGTCTATGTCTCCCCAAAATTAATTTTTCTTGATTCTTTTGATAAAAATAAATAGAGAGTTTAGATTTCTCAAATAATATATCTAATGACTATGGAGTGTTAGAATGTTGTGACTGTGCAGTCAACGTTGACTCAGGTCGGTCATGCTCTGTTTATTTTGTTTTTGTTTTTTCCTACAAAGTTTTGCTATCACAGATAAAAAAAATTCCACACAAGGCCTGATAGAGTTGACCAATAAATTTCGCTGGTAAACAAATGAATCTTAAAAAGGTTGGATAAAGAGTACTGGAATTAAGGTTGTTTCAAAGTGTGGGAAATTCTTTATCGTGTCTTGATGAGAGAAAAGGACTAAGTTTAATTCTTTTGTTGTTGATATGGATCTTGTTAATGTAACGGTGTCAGGAAAGAAATTTTCTTATTTTTGTTCTGACGGCGTCTCCATGAGTCGTCTCAATTGGTTTCTTATATCGGAAGGGCTTATTTCGGTCTCTATAAGTTGGCTTATGAAATCAATGTACACTAAGAATTCACTGTAACAGTAACGGATCTCAACAAAGAACAATTATATTGAATCTCAAAACTCAATTCAATATAGAAATTTAATTGTTCAGAGAATTTCAACACAAGTAATCAGAGAGTTATTGTGAGGGAACAAGAATAGAAGAGACGGAAAATTCAAGAATCAGAGAATGAGAGAAAGAAGCATCTGAGAGGGAAGAGGGATATCCAATTTCATCAACAATTGCCTTTGGCGCCCCCTCAGCTATTTAAGTCACCACAAAACTGGTCAATTTTGTGTTTCCACGCCTAATTCTTGTTCCTCTCCTTGCCACCTCAGCTCCAGTTGTCTCACTATTTGTTGCTTCAGCACTGCCAGCTGGCAGTTTCGTTACATTACCATCTCCTTTAAGTGGAATCTTGTCCTCAAGATTGAAATGAGGGTAATTGGCTTTGAACTCCTAAACATCTTCCCATGTAGCATGTTCTTCTGCATCATCATCCCACAAGATCAGCACTTGCTGCACTCGATTATTTCCTCCTATCACAGTTCTAATTTTTAGCACTGATTTAGGCATCAACACAGAACCAACCTCACTGGTGAGCAGGGGTAATGGCATGTATGGTTCCTTGATTTCTTCTTTGAAGAGTTTCAGTTGACTAATGTGAAACACTGGGTGAATTTTTGCTGTCACATGTAGTTCAATCTTGTATGCCACTGTCCCTACCATTTGAAGCACCTTAAATGGTCCAAAGTACCTCATAGACAATTTTTGATTCTTTCTCAAAACTACTAAATGCTGTTTATAAGGTTGGAGCTTCACCAAGCCAAGTCTCCAACCTCCAAAGTCATATCCACCCTCTTTTTATCAGCTTGGCTTTTCATTCTCTGCTGTGCTTTGTTGAGGTTATCTCTCAATTGTTGCAAAATAACACTTCTATCATTCAACTGAGTCACCACTTCAGCTGGATCAGTACCCGTAATTCTTGGCCTGCTCAATGTAGGTGGGTCTCTTCCATATAAAGCCTTGAAGGGGGTCATGCCCAAACTAGTATGAAATGCTGAGTTGTACCAGAATTCTGCCCACACCAGAAACTTGAACCAGGACTTAGGATTTTCAAAAGTAAAGCATCTAAGATACATTTCTAAGCTTTTGTTTAAATTTTCTGATTGTCCATCCGATTGTGGATGATAAGCGGATGTCATAGCTAAGGTAGTACCTTGCAATTTGAATAGATGCTGCCAAAAAGCACTAGTAAAAATTTTGTCACGATCAGAGACAATTGACTTGGGTAAGCCATGTAACTTCACTACATTGTTCATAAATGCCTCCGCTACACTCTTACTGGTGTATTCAGCTTTCATGGGCACAAAGTGGGCATATCTGGACAACCTATCTGTCACTACCATGATAACAGTGAATCCATGTGAGTTTGGCAATCCTGTGATGAAATCCATAGCTACATCATCCCACACTTGAGTAGGAATTGGCAATGGTTGTAGCAATCCTGCAGGTGTAGTATTTGGCACCTTAGCTTGCTGACAAACAGCACATTGTTGGACAAACGATTTCACCTCTTCCTTCAACCGTGGCCAATGAAATTGAGCAGTCACTCTTGCTATTGTCCTAGCAATCACAGCATGCCCTCCTATAGGAGAACTGTGGTACTCAGTAAGTATTTTGTGTCTCCATTCACTTGTTTCAAGAATTACCAATCTATCTTTCCAATAGAGCAAGTAGTCTTTCACCTTATACTCTTTGTTACTAGAGTCATTGTTCTGACATTGTTGGACTATTTCTTGTAATTTCTCATCTTTGCTTATTTCTGCTCTTAATTCCTGTAGGAACTGTGCCTGAGGCTCTGACCATGCCATAAAGAAAATTCTGGACAGTGCGTCAGCTGCTAAATTTTCTTTCCCCGGTTTATACTCAATCTTAAAATCATATCCCATGAATTTATGCAACCAAGCTTGTTGCTCAGGGGTTTGTAGAGATTGGTCTAATAAGCTCTTGAGGCTTCTTTGATCGGTTTTAATCACAAAACTGTGGCCCAACAGATAATGTCTAAACTTAGCTAAAGCTTCAATGATAGCATATAATTCTCTAATATACGCCGATTGTTTCTGCATTCTAGGCACCATCTTCTTAGAGAAATAAGCTATTGGGTGGCCCTTTTGACTCAATACAACCCCAACTCCAATACACGAAGCATCAGTCTCCAAGGTAAATGGTTCTGCAAAATTTAGTAAGGCTAGTACAGGAGCAGATGTAACTGCTTCTTTCAACTTTAGGAATGCCTCTTCAGTGGCTTCATTCCACTTGAAACCTTCTTTCTTAAGTAAATCTGTCAAGGGTCCAGCTATGCAAGCATATGACTTGATAAAACCTCTATAATATCCTGTGAGCCCCAAAAAAACCTCTCACTTGTTTCACATTACCCGGCCTTGGCCATTCTTTAACCACCTGTACCTTATCTTGATCCATTGCCACCCCTGTACCAGAGACTCGATGGCCCAAATAATCAACTTCCAATAGTCCAAAAGAGCATTTAGACAGCCTAGCATATAATTTGTGATGCTGAAGTGTCTTGAGCACCAATTCCAAATGGATCAAATGAGCCTGCCAAGAAGGGCTGTAGACTAGTATATCATCGAAAAAAACTAGTACAAATTTCCTCAATTCTTTCTGAAAAATGCTATTCATCAAACTCTGAAATGTTGCCGGTGCATTAGTGAGACCAAATGGCATAACAAGCCATTCATAGTGGCCATGGTGAGTTCTGAAAGCAGACTTGTGCCTATCCTCTTCTTCCACCAAAATTTGCTGGTATCCGGATCTCAAATCCAACTTAGAGAAGTACTTGGCTCCAAATAATTCATCCAACAGCTCGTCAACTGTAGGCATGGGAAAACTATCTTTGATGGTTATAGCGTTTAGAGCCCTATAATCTGTGCAAAATCTCCACTTACCATCCTTCTTTTTTACCAATACAATAGGTGACGAAAACGGACTAGTACTATGTTGGATAATGCCTTGGTCAAGCATTTCCTGTACCATGATTTCGATCTGCTCCTTTTGATTATGAGGATACCGATAAGGTCTTACTTTCACTGGTTTGCTATCAGGTTGCAACAGAATTCTGTGGTTCTGTTCTCTGGCAGGAGGAAGTCCCAAGTTAGCTTGAAAAACAGTCTTGTAATTGTGTAGTAATCGTGCCAGTTCAGGTTCCATATCTTGAGGTAGTTCCAACAATTCCTCATTTTCAACTCCTGGAGTGATCACTTGAACTGTGAAGCATTCGCTTATAGCATCTGTCGCTTGCTTTCTCTTGAACTGATGGAAATGTGCCTCTGCTGGTTGCAACTTCTGATCTCCTTGTAAGGTAATAAATTGCCCATCATGGAAAAATTTAATTGTAGCGGCCCTGTAATCTGATATATGTGGTCCCAAGGTAGCCAACCATGATGATCCCATTATCAAATCTGCGCCTACTACCGATAACAGATACACAGGCAGCTGTAATTCATGTTCCTGCACATTCACGGTTAATTTTTCAATCCACCCTTCTGTCTACATTTGTTGACCATTTCCAATCAACACTTTGAAACTAGGCCAAGGTTCAACAGGCAATTTAAGGAACTGAGCTATCCTTGGTTGCATGAAATTTTCAGAACTGCCCCCATCTAACAATATCTGCACTAGAATGTGGCCTATTTTCCCTGAAAATCTGATAGTTCCTGTCCCTGTACCCCTTTCATTGCATTCAAGGATAAGTGATGTTCTCTAGGTACACTTTCCTCAGTTCTGTTCTCCTCACCACCAGCAGTACTTGTCTCTATTTCTTCCACGTCCGTCAACTGTAGCATCAGTACTTGGTGTCTGTTAGGGCACCTATGAGTGTGAGAGAACTTCTCATCACAAAAGTAACATAATCCCTTATCTCTTCTCAGCTGAATTTCCGCAGCTGACATGTTCTTGATGTTAGGATTTTTTTGGTTCTGGTTTATTGGTTTTGTTTGAGGTGTGGGAAGTAATGGTAGTAAGTTTGATTTTGGTGTGTATGGTGTTTGGTCATTTTTGTTCTGGTTATATTGTGATTTTTGAGTGTTGGGGTTAGTGTTCTAGTTTGTGTAAGTAGGTTTGGTATTGGTTGTGTTCTGTTTAGCTTTATGTAACTGAGGGTACTTCTCCTCAAATAGCTTGGCTAGTGCTACTGCTTTCAACATATTATCAGGTGTTAGTGACTTAACATCTCTACGGATGTCCTCTTGTAACCCACTTAAGAAACAATCCAACAATGATGATCCCATTATCAAATCTGCGCCTACTACCGGTAACAGATACACAGGCAGCTGTAATTCATGTTCCTGCACATTCACAGTTAATTTTTCAATCCACCCTTCTGTCTACATTTGTTGACCATTTCCAATCAACACTTTGAAACTAGGCCAAGGTTCAACAGGCAATTTAAGGAACTGAGCTATCCTTGGTTGCATGAAATTTTCAGAACTGCCCCCATCTAACAATATCTGCACTAGAATGTGGCCTATTTTCCCTGAAAATCTGATAGTTCCTGTCCCTGTACCCCCTTTCATTGCATTCAAGGATAAGTGATGTTCTCTAGGTACACTTTCCTTAGTTCTGTTCTCCTCACCACCAGCAGTACTTGTCTCTATTTCTTCCACATCCGTCAACTGTAGCATCAGTACTTGGTGTCTGTTAGGGCACCTATGAGTGTGAGAGGACTTCTCATCACAAAAGTAACATAATCCCTTATCTCTTCTCAGCTGAATTTCCGCAGCTGACATGTTCTTGATGTTAGGATTTTTTTGGTTCTGGTTTATTGGTTTTGTTTGAGGTGTGGGAAGTAATGGTGGTAAGTTTGATTTTGGTGTGTATGGTGTTTGGTCATTTTTGTTCTGGTTATATTGTGATTTTTGAGTGTTGGGGTTAGTGTTCTGGTTTGTGTAAGTAGGTTTGGTATTGGTTGTGTTCTGTTTAGCTTTATGTAACTGAGGGTACTTCTCCTCAAATAGCTTGGCTAGTGCTACTGCTTTCAACATATTATCAGGTGTTAGTGACTTAACATCTCTACGGATGTCCTCTTGTAACCCACTTAAGAAACAATCCAACAATGCATCATTGCTCAGTCCTTCTGATCTATTAGCTAATGCTGTGAATGCTAGATAGTGTTCTGCCACTGTACCAGTTTGCACCAGTTTAAACAAATTGGCTCTAGGACATTGATATGGTGAAGGGCCAAATTCTAATTCAATAGCTCTAGCAAAATTGCTCCCAGGATTCAAATGGTTTCATCTTTTGCATCATTTGATACCAAGGTACAATATCATGATCTAAATGTACAGCAGCTATTGTTAATCTTTCCACATCTGGAGTATTATTATATGAGAAAAACTGCTCAGCTTTAAAAATCCAGCCAATTACATCCTTTCCATTGAATCGTGGAAAGTCTAATTTTACAGATCTTACTTGAAATGGCGCTCTAACCTGTTCAACCATTGAGTTCGTTGAGCCATGGGAGGAACTAGATGACCCTGCTGTGTGTTGCATCCATGCTGCAATTGCATCCGTTAATTTGTTGATTTTCGCTTCTGTTGCTTGATGTTGTAGATCTACTCGATCCAACCTTTTCGTGTTGTCAATCACCAGGTTGCGCATCTATTCTTGCAAATCGGCATGATTCATGGTCATCGTTTCATGATTCTTCTCCATCGTTTCTTCACATCAGCACTCAATTCCTTGAATCTAGTGTTTTCCGCCATGACTAGATGAAAGCACCAATGAAATCAATGTACACTAAGAATTCACTGTAACAGTAACAGATCTCAACAAAGAACAATTATATTGAATCTCAAAACTCAATTCAATATAGAAATTTAATTGTTCAGAGAATTTCAACACAAGTAATCAGAGAGTTATTGTGAGGGAACAAGAATAGAAGAGAGGGGAAATTCAAGAATCAGAGAATGAGAGCAAGAAGCATCTGAGAGGGAAGAGGGATATCCAATTTCATCAACAATTGCCTTTGGCGCCCCTTCAGCTATTTAAGTCACCACAAAACCGGTCAATTTTGTGTTTCCACGCCTAATTCTTGTTCCTCTCCTTGCCACCTCAGCTCCAGCTGTCTCACTATTTGCTGCTTCAGCACTGCCAACTGGCAGTTTCGTTACAGCTTATTCGTTCTTTAAAGGAGTGGGGGCCAAAACCTTTCTGGTTCATTAATGGTTGGTTTGATCATTCTGAATTTCATTCTTTTGTGAGCTCCTGTTGGGCTGATTTTGATATTCAAGGCAGCAAGACTTATGTGTTGAAGGAAAAGTTGAAGTTGCTTAAAACAAGATTAAGAAGTTGGAATAAGGAGGTATTCAGGGTTCTTGATTTGAATATTGAACCTGATGTTAAGGATCTTAATGAGTTAGATAATACTCTAGTCGATTTTATTGATGTTGAGGCGATGTGGTGGAGGAAGGAGGTGTCGGCAAAGTCTTGAGGAGATATTAAATTGAAGGAGAGCTTGTTATGCCAAAAATCTAGAGCTAGATGGATTAGGGAAGGGGATGCCAATACTAAGTACTTCCACTCTCTTATGAAGCATGAAAGAAGGAGGAGTAACTTGTTATTGTTGGATGAGATTGGGGTGTTGATTGACGACGTTGAGGAAGTGAAGTCGAGAGTTAAAAATCAATTCGAGAAGTGCTTTGAAGAACCTCTCCAAGATCGCCCAACGCTTGGAGGGGTAGAGTTCAAGCAAATTTCTAATGATGATAATGCTCTCTTGTAGTTGCCTTTTACGGAAGAGGAGACTTAGGAGGAGGTTTGGAATTGCGATAGTAATAAGAGTCCGGGGACAGACGGGTTCAACTTGCTTTTATCTAGGAATTTTGGGACTTATTGCGTGTTGATATAGTGGCTATATTCAATGAATTCTATGTGAAGGTATATCTTCCAACACCTTTTCTGGCATCCTTTATTGCCTTAATTCCCAAGAATGATCATCCTCAAGGTTTAGGGGAGTTTGGGCCCATCTGTTTGATGGTTGTATTAACAAGATCATAGCCAAAGGTTCTAGATAGTAGATTGAAGTGTGTTCTCCCCAAAGTGATCAACTATCTTTGATTCCTTTGTGCTAGATATATCTTAGTTTCGGCCCATCTGTTTGATGGAACAATGCTCTCACTTGTATCAACTGTCTTTGATTCCTTTGTGTTACCCTAATTTTGAGCATACCTAATGCTCTTTTCAATATTATCATTACTTATCGAAATAAAAGGTTGTTTCAAAGTGTAAAAAGTGATTTTCACAAAAAGGGAGTTCAACTACACTATCAATTGGCCATTTTTTCAGCATAGATTCTGGTTTGACGGAAAAGTGAAGAAGATGGGTGTTTAGGATAGGGGCGCCACCTTGGTCTAATTCAAGACAAGGATAAGCCTATGAATGTGAAAATTACCACAAGAAGAGAATTTCTTGATAAGATTAATAACTGGTCCAATTCGGAACTAGAGAGTATGATTTCAAAATCTTTGTAAAATCTTTGTTAACTTTTCATTGACACTTACACTCCCTATTTGTAATAAGAGAGATGCTTGCAGTTACAAAGATGGACGTCATAAAGCTATTCAAAATTACAAGACTCCTAGGCTGGTCATTCGGTAATTGCTAGGAATCCTAAGCTAGTGTGATAAAAAACCAATTACAGGCAATTATTCTTGTAGATTGTTCTTCAAGACTAGGAAGGTTTGACAAACACATCTTAATGGGAATTAAACTCCTTGGTGCGTCATTATTGAGTTGTTGGAGCATTTATCCCTTTGTCTTGTAAATCCTTTTGCTTTGATTGTCTTTGAATGTCTTTCTTTGATAGCAAGATTTATTGACTCATTCAATTAAACAAAGAGTTGTTGAGAAGTGTAGAACCCTCTCCTCTTTGTGCCACACACACCACTGTGGATTAACCACACCAAAATAAATAACTTGTGTCTTTGTTCCAAATAAATCAATTGGTCACATGAAATTTTATTTAATTAAAACGAAATAACTTGGCTGACTTTGTTATGCACATTGCGCCTCCTCCATAGCTTGCATGACAAGCATGATTTTTGGTGCAGTTACATTTGTGCCCTTGTTTGCAATTGTTTTAGTCATGAATTAAACTAAGATATCTTGGACTCTCTTTGACATTGCTCTAGTCATTGGTCCTCCTAAACTTTTAATGGCATCATGGTGCTCCATGTTCTCATCACAAGAGTGAAAGCACTCAATTTTAAAAAAAAAATTGATCGAAGATAGCATTCGAAATACATAAAAATGGCAAAGACATATACATTTGTCACCACAATTTCAGGTGACACTGTGTAGTCAGATGTGTTAGGCGTGTACGAGTTACTGAATGTTATGAATCTTGTCCTAGAACTATTTACAAACATCTATATATAGAACTTATAAAGGATAAGTACCCTCTTGTGCGCATGATGGAAACATGTCCTATTCGAAACCAACTAGAATAATAACTAACTAATAATTAATAATCATGTGCCGCCACATAACCCTTGGCTTCACAATGTTGTACCCAGTTGTCCATGCGCTTCAGAAGACCTCTTAAAACCAATTAGAAACTACGTTTAACCTCCACGTGCTTTGAAGACTAAACTCTAGAGTGCAAATTTTGAATTCCTTCAACACCTTGAAATTTGGTTGTCCTCGAAACTTCCTCTTCTCCTAACATGTAGTCAAATTCGAACTCGAAATTCAGTAAATATGGTCTACACCTTCCAGCAAAAATTCAAACCTTAGTTTCTCCACATCGTGGAAGAGTAATCTCGTTGTTATACCCGATCTCGTTGGATTATCTGCATTATTAATTAGTAAAAAGAAACTTGCAATTATCAACAAGCTAAATTAATTTTTATGATTTGGCATACTAGAAAAAGGTTGAATTCATTGATGTTAAACTCTTAAGTCAACTTTTACGAGTTTACGAGTCTACGAGTCTAGATCACAAAAACGAATCAACTAGTAGGTAAATTCTCTTTTCCGTAAATTCGTACGAGTTCAAGTAAACTCTGATGGAGTCGGTAAACTCTCGATTTTACTGCGAGTTTACGAGTCTAAAATTTTACATTCGATTAGACCTTAAATGTAATTATTGATAAATATTGGTAGCTATTTAGGTTGAATTACCTAATTTTTGTAGTATATATTGGATTTATAAAGTTAATTTTACATTTTCAATACTATTTTTATTTTGTTCTATTCAACAACCCTAGAAGTATTTAACTAAACATTATGAGTGTTGGGTCAAACTAGCTGTTCTTGTTTTTGAATTTTTCCATTTTAAGAACTTGTGTTTTCATGAGCTTATGTTTGATTTAATCATTAATGTAGGTCAACTAATTACATAGCATGTTTCCCATAAACCAACCCCATGAAAGATGTTTAATCTTATTAACATTTATAGGTTTGTCTACCCCCTCTCCTTCAAAGACTTTATTGTTTCTCTCCGTCCAAATGACCCACAAAGTAGCCATCCAAATTAAAAAATCCAGCTTTATGGTTGCTATGACTAACTTTAATCATTCTGGCATATGACCAAAAATGGTTAATCCCATCGTCGTGAAGGTCTTTTATACAAAGATGTGCAGTGTGCAAAATGGGGTTTTAATCCATTTCCAACCAAACTTTATCAGGTCGGCAATTCTCTTTAGCACCCTATATTTTCCTTCTTCATCCTATAAACGTTTTTTACGGGACATTTAATTTAGTGAGTTTGGTTCTGTAGATGAGTTTAAATAAGTTCAATTTTATTGTCATTAGTGCAAAATCTCGCGATGCTAAAAGTGAGACATTTAGCATCGATTATTTTGGGTATCATAGTTAAAAACCCGATGCTAAATGATGTTTCATCATTGTTTTTGCAGTCCTGAAAAATGACATTTAACATCGGTTGTTTAAACACCCGATGCTATATAAATGTCCTCAAAAATGACACCTAGCATCAGTTGTTTGAACACCCCTGTTAAATGTTCGGAAAAATGACATTGAGCATCAGTTCTTTAAACACCCGATCCTAAATGTCTATCTTTAAAAAAATTGTTTTTTTTATCCATACTATTTGACCAGTTTATAAAAATAGATACAGAATTATTTCCAGAGAGCAGCAACTCATAATAAATTCATAAAAATACTTCAAATTCTATTGAAATTAATATTTTACAATACAATTCATTAAACGTAAAAGTTCTACAAGTTTTTTACACAAAATTCTACAAAATACAAAATGTTAATAAACACCACACAAATTAAACTAGTAAATCTACAGCACACAAGGAGCAATTCCAGCAATCTGAGGGAGTTGTGACCTGAAGAACAAAAAGAAAAACATGTATCCAACCTTATCTGTTGTGATTGCAGGCTTTGGCCGAGCTGAGGATCAAAGTGCTCACCAAGGGGAGAAACTAGTTCACTCCGAGTTACTGTCGAGATGGTGTCGTAATATTCGTCCGCATGATATCTGAGGTGCTTGACCTCGAGTTGATCTGGCGAGGGGGTGGTACCTGCACACACTCAGATGCTGAGTTTGGTTGATGCTTAAGTCAACATTGGGAATAGGTGGTCTAAGGTAATAAGGGCGTACTTGTAGCATTGATCGGTAGTGCTTTTATAGGGATGAATACCTAAACGTGGCATGCAGAGAATATTGCTTTCGCGCAGACACCTCTGACCGCTAGATGGTGCAGACATATATGGGTCGTTGATTCATTTAAGGATCAATTGCTTTATTGATTTGGGCCTGAATGGTTAGTCGATACAGAACAGTTGCCCCCCAAGTCGAGGTTACTGGATTTGGCGTTGCCTCGACTTGATAACAGCAGATCGTTTGGGGTCGACTACGTCCGAGTAAACGACGGTTCTTCCACTTTAGCAGGACCGAGAAGAGAAACTCGGTTATCTGGCGTCATCTAAGAAATGCCTCGTTCATCTCGATTTTTGCAAGGTTTCCATGCTTCTGTCTTTCAAACAAAAGGGGTCATGTTGTTTTTCAAGTGCCTTTGCCAAGAAACACACGCACTTCTATAGAGTTTGCACACGTGTCAGTTTGACCTTGAAAGCAGCGTGACACCTGCCAGTCTAGGTTTATCCTCTATAAATATGAGGGACATTTTGTAGTTTCTGAAGTTTGTACTTTGGGAGTTGTGCGTCAACCTGTTTAACTTCCTCTGTGATCTATTTGGGACCACTTTGTTCTTCCTTGTTCGTCCTTCAGATTTTTAAGGTATGCTCTTCAACTCCATTTTACCTTTTTTGTCTTTTATTTCCTTCCTCGTCGGTCAGGAAAAGGTGGAGGCGATGAGGTCTCTTCTCTATTAATTGTGGAGTTTCTTAGGATCTCCCATTATGTCGGTGTCTTGTAGGCTATAGGTTTTCGTGAGTATGTCGGCTCGAATGGGGCGGGATTCTCCTCTAACTGCTTGCTCTTCTACTTTTGGTAGGGATAGGCGGTCGTCAGCAGGAAATCGGAAATTTGAGAGGGTTCTTACCGATTTGGATCCTTCCCATTGGGTTTCTTTAGATATATTTCTTAAAGTAGCGTCTTTTGGGAACACGATGCCTCCCCATTAGCCGATCTCCACCGGTTGTTAGGTCTTATACCTGATGAGTAATGGAAGTTGCTTGGGGTTCCCTTAGGGGTTTCGGTGTGCAGCCTGGTTGATGGTTTAGGTTTCTTCATCTACTCATCTATGCTCACTAAAGCTGGTGTTTGTCCTCTTTTTACTCCCTTTGAGAAGAGGATGCTCTAGTTTTTGCGTATTTCTCCTTCGCAAATAAGCCCCACCCGTTGGGGTTCCATAAGGGCCCTTAACTTGGTGATGAGGATCTTTGAGCACTTGCTTCAGTGAATCTGTTTTTGTACCATTTTGATGTCGTTCGGAATCTGAGTAGAGATTCTAGGAAAGTTCGACAAGGTGTTATTGATCTCGTTTCGAGCTCTTCTAAGAATCTTTTTGCCCCTTATCTTTTCGAGGGTTTCGCTAGTCGATTTGTCTCGGTGAGACCTCAAAACTTGATTTTCGTTCGGAAGGTCGGCTTGGGTTGATGGTTTTGGGGAATTGGTTGCCACGTCTTTTCGATTTTGTTGGTCTTATGATCACATCAAAAGGCCTCTTTCTTTTTACACTCGTAGTCGGTATCAGTTACATGCTCGAAAGCTCTTGTCAATGAATCCTCCGTTTCCTTGAAAAGGATCTAGCCTGAGGCGGGGGACCGATTTGGGACGTCGGCTCGTCCGATTTCCCCAATGAAGCTAAGACTTGAAGACCCTCCTGCTGATTCCAACATGTGTGAGGAGATCTCTAATTTCGAGCATTTTAGCTTTAAAGATCTCCAGCGCAACCCTTTCAAGGTGGTTCTTCAGATAGCTTCCTTTAGGACCAAACTACTCAAATGTGATCGCAAGTTTGCTGATGGAGGTATTACTTAATTTTCCCTTGCTTACTTTGTTCTTGTATTGTTATTTAGGGCTTGATTTTTATCTGGACAGGGAGAGCCCAGCTTTTAAAAGAGCGTGATGATGCTTTGGCCCAGTGCGAATCTGCCAAACGTGCCTTAAGGATTGCGATGAAGAAGCAGAAGGAGGAAGCAGCTTCTCAGGAGACAGCTAATGCAGAAAAGGATACTGCTTGGAAGTTTGGGGACGAGACCTTTCAGAATGCTCTGGAGCAAGTGGTGGGGATGAACCCCGGGGTTCCTCTCCGGACTCTGGAAGCTAACATTAATTGGAATGTCCTTGGCAGAGTGTAGGTGGAGTACAATTTCAATTGGTCCAAGCATGAAGTTCGATTCATTCTCGCGATAGTTAATGGTCCTGAGGTCCAAGAATCCCCTACCGATTGAATCCTTTTCTTGTAATATTGTAACGTCGCTTTGGATTTATTTGTTAGCCATGTCGTGACAACTTTATCCCTTTCTAATAATTGACTGCTTCCGGATATTGTGTCTGAGTAGTTAAGGTGTAGGTCGTTTGGAGGTTTGTCGGCTTTCTCTCCCCTTTTGTCCGACTTCCTAGGGGTAGCACGGATTGTTCAGACCGAGGAGGTGGGCAAGCCTTTACGAATATAGAGTCGTGTTAGGCTTTAGGCTAGTCTGATCCCTTGAGTCTAACTTCTGAGGTATTACTCGGGTCGATTTTTTATTGTGGGTCTAGTATGCCTGTGTTAGGCTTTTTAGGCTAAATTGATCCCTTGATTCCGACTTCTGAAAAATTACTCGGGTCGATTTTCCACTGTGGGTCGAGTACGCCTTTTCGAATATAGAGGCGTGGTTAGGCTTCTTAGGCTAATCTGATCCCTAGAGTCCGACATCCTAAAATTCACTCGGGTCGATTTTCGACTGTGGGCCGAGTACGCCTTTTCTTTGAAGTTTCTTACGAGTGTAAGTTAGTTAGAAATGTATTTTGAAAGAGTCGAAATTGTATTCATACTTTTGGTCTTACACGCACGTTGATTTCAACTATAGTATTTTTTGAGCTTGGTGGCATTCCATAATCTTGGGATGAGCTCCCTTTCCTAGGTCTCGAGGGAATAGGCCCTGGTCCCTGTTTTGACGACTACACTGCAACGTCCTTCCCAGTTGAGGGCAAGTTTCCCTTGTCTGACGCTCTTCTATCCTATGTCAGCTCTTCTTAAGACGAGGTCCCCAACTTCAAACTCTCTTGGGACTACTTTCTTGTTGAACTTAGTAGCCATCCTTTGTTTGATCACGGCCTCTCTCAAGGATGCTTGACTTCGGGCTTCTTACACTAAGTCTAGCTCTTCTTGGATTGCTTGTTCATTTTCTGAGGGTGTGATTGGGTGGGCCATCCTCCAAGTTAATTCTTATACTTCCACTGAAATGACCACCTCTGTTCCGTAAGCAAGTCGGAATGACGATTCTCCCATAGTAGAATGGAGGGTCATCCTGTATGCCCATAAGACATGGGGTAGTTCCTCAACCCAACTTCCCTTTGCTTCGTTGAGTCTCTGATTGAATCCTCTTAGGATGATTTTGTTGGCGGACTACTAGGCTTGCCAATTTGTCTGCGGATAATCCACTAAAGTGAAATGGTGTTTGAAGGAGAGGTCAGCCATGAGCTCTCTAAAGTGTTTGTCTGTGAACTGGGATTCATTGTCGGTACCACTACCTTGGGAATCATGAATCGAATCATCATAGATATCTTGAAGAATTCGATAATGTTCTTGGCTGTAATCGTAGAGAGTGGTTTGGCATCAATCCATTTAGTGAAGTATTCAACAACAATGATTAGATATTTCATTTGCCTAGGGGCGACCGGGAACACTCCTAAAAGGTCCATCCCCCACGAGAAGAAGGGCTGGGTAGATGTCAGCGACGTTAGCTCGGTTGGATGCGCGATGTGGATGTCTGCATGTCGTTGACACTTTTGACATTGATTTACAAGGTTGATGGCGTCTTGGTTCATGGTGGGCCAATAGTATCCTGCACGTAAAGACTTTTTAGCTAAAGCTTTCCCTCAGGTATTGCCCACAGATTCCCTCGTGAGTTTCTGTTAGGATGCATAGAAATTTGTTCCCTACTACGCACTTGAGGAGAGGTGATGAGAATCCTCTTCAGTATGGCTTCCCTTCATTTATGGAGTAGGAGGATGCCTTTCTTTTAATTCGAGTTGCTTCAACAGTATCAGGGGACAGATTACCTATCTGTATGTCTTTGATAATGGGGTCCATCCACATGACGACCTCCCCAATGGCGCATAACGTCTAGTTTGCTGTATCACCCATCTGAATGCTCGGCTGTACCAGAGTTTCTTGAGTAACCGTCCTGAGGTGTCTGGTTGTCTTGGTACAAAATTTTCCAAAGCGTCTTCTTGTGCGTTTTCTCCATGAGGTACTTGTTTTACGGTGGCTTTATAGAAATGTCCCATTAACTCTTTGACCTTGCGAGGTATTTCTGTAACAATGCATCTTTGGTCACGTATTCCTTGCTAGTTTATGAAACGACCAAATGTCCCATTAACTCTTTTGGCGTTGAAGTCTTTGGCCAACGACAGCCCTGCAATGCACGCTTCGAATTCGACCTGGTTGTCTAATGTTTGGAATGAGAAAGTCAACAAAAACTCTATTACGACACCCTATTGTTTCTCTACCATGACGTCGGTCCCGCTACCCTTGTTGTAGAATGAGCCATCCACATGAATGGTCCACAGCATGTCGTCAAGTTCTGCAGTGGTGGGTGGCGTCATTTCTGCTATAAAATCTACAATTGATTGTGCTTTCAGGGCTACTCAGGTTTCATATTTGATGTTGAACTCAGATAATTCCGCTGCCCATTTAATCATTCTTCTCACAAGGCGGAGCTTGTCAAGTATCAGGCGGATAGAATGGTCTGTTCGAACGACAATATGATGGGATACGAAGTAGGGTCTTAGTCGTCGTGCAACCCCTACTAAAGCCAGGGCAACCTTTTCAACCTTCCGGTAACATACCTCAGTGCCTTGAAGGTGTTTACTGACGAAGTATACCGATCGCTGTCCTGCTTGATTTAATCGAACTAGGACACCACTGAGGGCTTCTTCAGAAACAACCAGATATATATAAGGTCTCATTTTCTAATGGTCGACTATGTATAGGTGATTCTGAGAGTGTTGCTTTGAGCTGTGTGAGGGCTTGCTCGCATTCTTTGTTCCACCCGAAGTCAATCCCTTTTCTTTAAGAGCTTGAAAAAGGGTAGAGAACATTTCGCAGCCTGTGGAACGAACTTGGATAAGGCTGCTATCATTCCGATAAGTTTCCAGACGCCTTTCTTCGAAGTCGGGGGTCACATTTCGGTGATAGCTCTGCGTTTGTTGGGGTTTGCCTCTATTCCCCGTATAGTGAGATAGAATCTGAGGAACTTCCCTGCTCCGACTGCGAGTGTGGGGTTGAGCCTCATATTGTGTTTTCGTACCTCTTTGAATACTTCTACCAGGTCGGACACATGCTCAATGTCTTCTTTAGTTTTTACGATCATATCGTCCATGTAGACTTCCAACATTCTTCCGATTTGTGCCTTGAAATTATTTTTCATCATCCTCTTACTGTGGTTCCTAAGTTCTTTAATTCGAAAGGCATTACTCTGAAGCAGTAATTTCCCTTTGTGGTCATGAATGCAGTTGTCTTTGTCGGGAAGATGCATAGGGATTTGGTTGTATCCCGAGTAGGCATCCATGATGGAGAGGAGCCGAATGTCAGATGAGTTATTGACCATCTTATCTATGTTTGGTAACAGAAATGCATCTTTTGGGCAAGCTTTGTTGAGGTTTGTGCATCAATGACGAAGTTAGCCTGAATAAGATCTTCTACCGCCTTGGCGGCTGCCTCGGCCTTTTCTACATTCTGGGATCTCCAGCGTTGTTCTAGCCACTGTTATTGTGCGAATATTTGGTTCTTGGCCGATTAGTCGTCTAATCAGCTGATTAGATATCTCTACAGTTGACTAGGCGTTGTTTTGGCTAATTAACTCGCACTCTTAATAGTGATCCCTTTGTTGATCAAGCGATTACGCCGAGAAAATGACTTTGTTTCTCAGCTACGGGTTCCTAGACTACTTTAGAAAGCGTCTAGTGTAGAAGGAGAACTACCACTAAACTAAGAAAGCATAAAAATAAAGAATAGCGATAAAGGAAAGGTAAAATAAGGTAAAGACTTGTGTATTGATTGATGTGTATGTTTACAAACGTACAAGTCACCTATATATATATATATACACACACACACACGAGCCTTCGCATTCCACTACTCGAGCCTAGAAGCTAACCGTTAGATTGGTAAAGATCAACGCACTACATTACATCTAGGCCCTAAAAATAGGAAGCAAGTTCCACTCCTCCACTAGCACAGGTAGTGGGGTCAAAATATCTCCGCTTCTATGTCTAAGGTGCTTCCCCATGTTCTCTTCAACCGTTCCAATGTCGAAAACCTGTCCACATGCATTGAGTGCATGCTCCCACATTAAGCACTACAAGAAAAACGCGTTTTTCGGCGGATTTTTTCCGTCAATAAACTTCCGGTAGAAAAAATTGACTTTCCGATGGAGTTTTTTTCTCTCGTAACGTTTGCGGTGGATTTTTGGCATTTTCGGCAGATTTTTTTTTTAAAAAAATCCGCCGAGAACGTCCATTACCGACGGAAACGCCTATTACCGTCGGAACCGTCCGAAAATGCCTATAAATAAAACTTTCTCCGTCACTATTCTCATTCTCTAATTTCACTCTTTATTTCCTTCTCATTCTCTTCTACATTTTCTCTACATATCTCTCTAACATTTCCCCTTTCTTCTTCCTTCTTATTCCTTCTCACTCCTTCATTCTTATTCCTTCTTACTTCTTCATTCTCATTTTCTGCTATAATAATACTCTTCATACTCCCCTTCATTCTTATTCTCTTCTATATTATTTCTTCCCATACTCTTTCATTCTTATTCCTTCCTACATCTTCATTCTCATTCCTCTTTTCCTTCTCATTCTCTCCTTTTTCACTTTTCTCCTATTCTATTTCATTTTGGCTTTTTCTTTCTTATTATTAAAAAAATATTAAAATAAAAAATTTGAAAAAAATCTTAAAAAACATTCTAAAAAAATTTAATTCAAAAAAAAATTAAAAAATCGCCGGTAATGTGCATTTTCGACGGATTTTTCACATATTTTTAAAAAAATCCACTAGAAACGCCCATTACCGACGGAAAAAATCCATCTGAAATTACCGAAGGAATGAATTCGTCGGTAATATGTGTTTCAGGCGGATTTTTCAATTTTTTTTTTAAAATCTGCCGAAAACGCCCATAACCGACAGAAAAAATCCGCGAGTAATGTGCGTTTCTGCCAGAAAAAATCCACCGAAAATTACCGACGAAAAAAATCCACTGGAATTATCGCCGAAAAAATCCACCGGAAAACATTACCTACGAGGGTTTTACCAACGGAAAAAATCCGCCGAAAATGTCACTTTTCTGGCAGATTTGGTGCATTTCCGACGGATTTTTTCCGCCGGAAAAACGCGTTTTTCTTGTAGTGAAGCTCCATTGACTCGGTCAAACCCTCATGCCCACTTCCCAATATTGTAGCTTGACTTGGTCTTTTTCCACTATATTTCTTTTCATAAATCATATAATTATAACTTGGCCATTTAATAAATAACTAAATGAATACATTCGGATCAAATAATAGCCTCTAAGCCTATATAGACTTAGCAGCCAGGTCAAGCAGATTTGCGTCAGCTGAGTAGGAACCTCAATTGCTCCTCAACAGTTTATCTTAGCCACATGGTCATGTATAGTCAATTAGACCCTAAGTGGCTAAATTTTTATTTTGCCGATGGCAATCATCCCTCGGCTAACTGATTCTTCGGCAGCCGCGCGGCTGTCGGTAAAACGGGTGTCAATAGCCACTTTGCTTCTGGATGAACGGCGAGGCGGTGCCATGCTATGTTGGGAGAAATCTCAGGCATATCGGCGGCACTGCGTGAAAATAGGTCGGCGTTGGATGGTGCAGACATATATGGGTTGTTGGTTCATTTACGGATCGCGGGCTCTATTGATTTGGCCCTAAATGTTTGGCCGATATGGAACACATCCCAAAGTTAAACAAAACATTCTAGCATCTTCAATAAGTGAAATAATAAAAGAACAACATGCCAACACCACAATAAAACTATTAAAGAAGTAAATTAAACAAGTATTTAACATAATATTAAGACACTAATGTCCCCCCACTCCATTTCTGATAAAACTGCATTGGGGCTAACTAAGAAGACAAAACAACAGTTTAACTCCATCACCACAACTAATTTTTTAAGTCATATATATGGATAAACATAATACAAATTTCCTTGTGTTGCTTTTGTGTGAATCCCAAATTTCCGGAAGCCAGTGCCTGTTTTGTTGTGACCTGTTGTTCTTCATGATGTGAGCTCTCTTCTTCATCCTCATTAGCACTCTCTGCACAACAATTGTTGACACTGTTTTGCTGGAAATGTGGAGGATAACCAAGCTTCTTACAGCAAAGATCCACTGTATGTCCTGTTCTTCCACAGTTAGAACAACTTTTAGAGCCTCTACCTTCTCTACAATTGTTGATTCGAACTCCACGGTGTCCTCTGCCTCTATTTCCAATTCTACCTTGATATCCTTGATATCAAGATGCTTCAGTTCCTTAGGTTCCTCAATTGAACAGGTGGATTGTCTCTGTAGTTGAATTAGCGGATCCATCAACATGATCTGTGACCTAACATCAGAGTATTACTCGCTTAGGCCTTTCAAGAATCGCAGAACTTTGCTTCGTTCTCTGTACTCTTTGAATTTGATGGCAGCGTTGCATTTGGTACCACAATCGCAATCACATGTGGGAGTAGGATAAAAATTCTCGAATTCTTCCTATAGTTTCTTCAATTTGTGTAGTAGTTGGAAATTGAATCATCGACTTGCTTTGCGATGTAAATTTCTTCTTGTTAATCGGAGATCCTGAACATATCTCTTTGATAAAACCGATCTTTCAAATCTTTCCACACATCTACAGCTGTGAAATTTCTGGAACGATTGAGCTGTTGATCCATGACATTATCATGGTGTTGCAAAGATCCCAAGCAATCGAGTGACGATCTTCATCGTTAGGTCTTGGTAGTGTCCCGTCGACAAAGTGAAGATTGGTCTTCGAACGCCGAGCCATTGTCATCTCCCTTGACAAAGTGTGGTAATTATTGTCGTTCAATGCCGGAGTGACAATCGCCGTTCCTGGATTGTCACCCGGATGCATGAAATATGGATTAAGCTTATCACTTTGATAAAGTTTATTGGTTGAACCATTTCTAGCGCTCTAAGCGCTATCTGCAATTACAGTGGCCATCGATTAGAGAGATGGGAAGGTAGCATTTGAGCAATTGATTGTGAGATACGATCTTCCGTGTACAGCGATGGTGGCAAATCCCCGATTAGGAGCTCCTATACCATATCAGAAAAGTGAAAGACGCCATGGAAGAATATGAAGGATTCAGTTGGAGAACTTAGAATTGAATTTGTTATAATCTCAACTAACTATCTGAAGTGAAGATCACACAGTATTATAAGCTTACAAGACGGAAAACCGTAAACCTATCTAGAAAGAGTAAAGCAACTAACTCCAACAGATAACTAATGCTAAAGGTAAATATGAAATACATCTAAGCTATTGACTAAGCTATTCTATTGACTAAAGCTGACTGTGCAAGTCTTATGCTAAGGTGTCAATGTTTAGTTGACTAACTCTACATTGTCTTTTTGATCACACTTAACAAATACTCATAAGATAGATACAATACAATACAATTAGTAAACTTGATAAACAAAAGAGAAGTATCCAAAATCATAACATACTGAATCATATCACCGCATTCTAAGCCCAATTCAGCATCAAAACAAGAGAAAAATAAAATCAAAAGAACAAAAAAACAACAAAGAGGAGAAACCTTTAGTGTTTATTCAAATCATGGTGTCTGGTTATTCTCTAGCGAAGACGACCTTTAGTTATTCAAAGATTTAGTTGCACTTAATCATGATGTCCTGTTACCTAAGATTTCAGAGACGTAAACTTAGTTTGCAAAAGCAAGAGCTTGACAGAGCAAGGCGATGGTGAGAGCGAGAGCAAGGCGACGATGAAGGTTGTTAGAATGAAGATGGAGGTTCAGATCGAGAGTGATAGAGCAAGAATGTGTTTAGAGTGAGAGAGGGAGAACGTGTACTGAGAGAACGATAGGGTAAGAGTGTATTTGGATGGAATATTTGCGGGAAAAAAATTGGACTTTTAGCATCGGGTATTTTAACAATCAATGCTAAGTTTGTTTAAGATACACAATTAACACCGCTTGTTAAAACAACCGATGCTAAAAGTCTAACGCAAAAACTTTTAACAACAGTTATTTAAACAACCGATGCTGAATGTCCAACACAAAAACTTTTAACATCGGTTGTTTAAACAACTGATGCTAAATATAGGCGCGAAAACTGCAAACATCCATTTAATTGCAAAATTGCCACCGCGTCTATATTTAGCATCGGGTGTTCAAACAATCGATGCTAAATGGTGTTTTTTAATGTCAAATTTACACTAGTGTGTGTAAAAAAATCAATTTTACAATTGATTTCGAATTTATGAAAGTGAGTCGGGTGTATGGTTATTAATGTTACTAGCCTCATTACCCGTGCAATGCACGAGTGTGAGCTAGTATCGATGGATGTCCCTTAGCTCAGTTGGCGAGCTAAGGGACATGAATGAGTTGCAAGAAGGAGGTCCAGAGTTCAAACATTCAAAAAACTCATTAATTTGTGAGAAGGTGACTATTAATTAGGGATAGTTTAGTAAATCTATTTATTTTTTCCAGGAATCCAAGAAAATTTAATGCATAAATTTACTATCCTTAGTAGTGGTAAAGGTAGTTAGTTTTGCTTAAAACTAAACACCAATTTAAGTATGCTTCTACTTGTTGGTGCGAAATAATCAAAACTAAACACCAATTTAGCTCAGTTGGCGAGCTAAGGGACATGAATGAGTCGTAAGAAGGAGGTCCAGAGTTCAAACCTTGAAAACTAATATGTTCCCACCCCACTAACATTTGTCTATAAAAAAACTCCTTTTTTGTACCAAAAAACTCATTAATTTGTGAAAAGGTGACTATTAATTAGGGTTAGTTTAGTAAATCTATGTAAAGGTAGTTAGTTTCGCTTAAAACTAAACACCAATTTAAGTATGCTTCTAATACTTGTTGGTGCGAAATAATCAAAATAAAGAAGAAAACACCAATTAGGACATGTAAATTTTTTTCTGGACCCTAAATACCCTAAAACACACAGTCTAGCATCACACTTTACGTATTTTGTCACGGATGTTTTTTGTTTTTCATCAAACAAGTTATTGATTAACGAAATTCGCGTAGTTGAACATATAAAATTTTTACCCTACCCTAAAGTACCCCAAAACACACTGTTAGCATCGCACTTTACGTATTTTGTCACAAACTTTATATTATTTTATACCAAACCGGTTATTTACGAAGAAAATTATAGTATTTGAAGAGTTAATTTTTTTTTGGACCCTAAATACGCTAAAACACACTGTATAGCATCACACTTTACATATTTTGTCACGAATATATTTTGTTTCTCATCAAACAGGTTATTGATTAACGAACTTCCCGTAGTTGAACATATAAATTTTTTTCGGGACCGTAAAGTACCCAAAAACACAATGTTAGCGTCACACTTTACGTATTTTGTCACAAACTGTATATTATTTTTACCAAATCGGTTATTTACGAAGAAAATTATGGCGTTTGAAGAGTTAAATTTTTCTGAATCATAAAGTACCCCAAAACACATTGTTGGCATCCGTCGCTAATACATTTTTTTTGTAGTGTATTTAACTTTACGCATTTTGTTACAATATAATTTTTTCACCACCAGGTACACCAAAGCAAATTGTTTAGAATCTCAATTTAGGTATTTTGACATAAAATTAAATCTTTTTTCACCGAATCAATTATTGAAGAACAAAATTTGCACATTTAAACACCTAAAATTTTTCGAGACCGTAAAGTACTCCTTAAAATATAAAAAGGAAAAAATATGAAACTTTAAAATATAAAAGAAGAAAAAACAAAAAAAAAGGAAGAAATGAAGCAATGGCATTTGTGGTAATATGACTGAAATTAGGGGCAAAAAAAATTGTTGCAGCTTTGGCGCCTTACAGAGAGATTAATATTTGAAAAACATTGGTGGAAAAACGTAGGCATACGGTGTAGCTTTGGCGCCTTACAGAGAGATTAATATTTGAAATTTGTCCCAGAAGGTAGCTCACTTGATTGAGTGAAAGGGACATCGTTGGTGAAAACCATAGGCGTACGGGGTTCGAACCCCGCTCCCCCCTCCCCTCTAACAACTAACACACTAATTTCTAACCACTTTGCCTATCAAAAAAAAAATATTTGAAAAATTCAGGTAAAAGTCAGTTGAGTAATATATGCGAGTAAAAATTAATCACGAAAATAAAAGTTAAAAACTTTCGCGTGCTTTCAGCTTCATTAGTGCTTTCAGCTTCTCCAAATTATTATCCATTAAGGAAGCATCTTAACCTTTCATTTAAATTTCTGCCGGCCTAAGGTACAAGCAACCAAAGCAAGGGCTTTGGGCCTCAAAAAATTTCCTAAAAAAAGGGGCCTCAAAATTTAGGGTTATGTAATATTATATAGAAGTTTCGGATAATATTCCAAAAAGTAATGGCAGCTTAACTGGTGCGAGGGGGCCTCATCAGCACTAAGAATTTGGGTTCGATACTTGCTGTTAGTAAACGTTAGCTTGGAATTTGATGAGAAACAACAAAAACTATATTCTAGTTACTAAATTTTCTCCTATATTCTAATGTTTTTTATGAGCAAAAAATTCAACGAAAGTTTTGCATATAAAGATAGTTTATTATTAAAATTTTCATAAAACTTTAGATTTTTTTGTATCATTTTATTTTAACAATAGATTTTCGTGTGTCATAAAAAAAAATATTTTTTTATATAAACTATTTTTAACAATAAATTTAAATAATAAACTACTTTTTAGGGTTTTTAAGATTTTTGTGTATCATAAAAAACTAAAAAATAGTTTATTATTTGAGTTTTCTTATAATATTCAAATTTTGATGTAATTTGATAAATAATTATTCATTACAAAAAGTTCGAAATAAACTAGAGAAAATATAATACTTTTAGTTTTTAAAAAAACATTATTATTAAAATATAAAAAAGCCTCGTTTTGGAGCTCGCTTTAGGCCTCGTTTAGTGTTGGGCCGGCCCTGAATTTGACTTAATTACCAGACCAAGAATGTGTGTGTGTGTGTGTGTGTGAGGCTTCTAGAAGACGTAAGCAATAGCTTATCAAAAAAAAAGAAGACGTAAGCAATAGTTAATCAATCATGAAATGGATAATTACATATGATTATCATATGATTTTTACGTGTAAAGCATGAAACCCGTGATAATTACATAATTGATTAACTATCATATGTAATTATCCATTTCAGCTATGATTTTTACGTGTAAAGCATGAAACCCGTGATATCTTACATGATATGACCAATATGATATCTTACCCATTTCAGCTATAATATATAGGTAAGATATATGTTTCCATCCATAAGACGTAGTTAAACTGGCAAATACCGAAATTGTCAGGCTGTATATCATGTTAGTTGTGTGCGTTTTCTATTGGCACTTGCCACTACGTCGACAAACCAAAAAATATACACATGATTACCAGTTTTAAATCTTTGGTACTTTTGACTTGTTATACAAAAATTAAATTAATTGAGTTTAGTTTATATACATTGTTCCCTACCAGACCGACCTGTATAAATAGAAGCTCGGCCACTCTCCACTTGACTGAAGAAAGAAGAATCCTCCTGTTAGACCAACCGATTGACTACACTTTCCGGCCTCATATGTTCGGTTTCTCTCCCTTAATATCAATTAGCTGAGTGACAGGAAAAATCCTTCATTCCCCTCCTGTTTGGTCAGCCATAAAGCATAATAATTAGTATTAACTTCACCTTGTGTTATAAATTAAAACAACCCTCTTAGGCCAATGAAAAGATCCAGAACTAATCTTCTCTATTCCTTGCTTGTTTCTTACTATTCTACGCCGATTAAACTGTACTTCTATTAATCTTGGGTTCGATCGTTTCCGTCCCCGAAAATAGATGGAACATTGACGCCGACTGTGGGGCCCTGCTAAATCATTCCCTACGCCTCATGCAAATCAACAGTTTTTAACCATCAAGCAATGGTAACCATCCAAGACGGCACCCCGGGTGGTGGTGGTCCCGACGAGAAAAATGAACACACCAACGACTATGATTCGATGGTGGAAGAGTTGCTCGTAACAGTTCATCTCCTACAGTCCCACAATAGAGAGCAAGAACAAAGGAATGATAAACTAGAGAACCAGATACAAGTTTAAGACGCCAGGGAAAGAAAGCTCCAGGAACATCTCAATGATGCAAGAAAACTCGCGCAGGTCCTCGAGGTGGCACCCCAGTCACTACGAGAGGCAGATTTGGAAAGAGGTGGAGTCTCACAATGACGCCAGCACCGCCACTCAACCTCTCGCAGGTGCCGCCATTGGAACTGAAAGGTTGTCAACCTACATGTAGAAAGTTTGGAGGTACTTCACTCATTTGTTGACGCCTTAAATGCAAAAGCTTCAGATATCATGGACAAAGCTCTAAAGAGAAGAGTAATAAAGCGTCCGACACCTCCCTTTGGGTTGGCGAGCTGGAGTAACAAACACCATTGCAGATACCACCAAGCGAATGGACATGCGACTGACGAGTGTTGGACCTCTCGCGAAACACAAAGGACCTCATCTCCAACGGTCCGCTGAGCATTCCCATCTCTAAGCTCGGGCCGAAGTAATTAAAAGAAGACCGTACGTGGTAACGATCGCTGGGGGGTTTTCTGGCAGAGGAACATCTTCATCATCAAAGACTACGTACGCCTGTTCTATCATTACCATTGAAGATACTAAAGTTAATTTTTTTGTACCATAATACGAAACCAACACCTTTCAAGGAATAGGTACGCCTGTTTTATCATTAACATTGAAGATACTAAGTTAATTTTGTTGTACCAAAATACTAAACCATCACCTTTGATGGCCGCGAAATTGAGGGCTTTGAAATCCACAAGCGCAACTGCCTGGTCATATCCATCGCCGTTAGAGGCTCCAACACCCTGCGGGTACTAGTCGACAAAGGAGGCTCCAACCAGAGGTATTGTCAATCCTAGGGAGTGTTTCAAAAGATTACAGGTGTCAATAGAAGTAGTGAAGAGTTTCTCGGGCGTCGTGATGGGATTTTCATGAAAGAAGGGAGACCGGATGACCGCACGGAAATGCTATGCCGAGAGCGTGCGAGTAAAAACAATACGAAGCAAGCAAGCACCACCCTAGGATTGCGAATTCCTCGACCTGGATCCAAGGTTGTAAGACCCAACAAGAGAAGACAAGCGCTCTAGACTAGCTGACGATCTGAAGGAAGTAAGAGTTGGTTTGACCAATCACCAAAAAACCAAAACTGACGTTGGCCTATCCTGGGACACAAAGACTACTCGTCATCTGTCACTGTTTATTGCTAAGCGTGTCTTTTAAACCTGTTGCAAAAAGAAAAAGAAAATAGGGCGAAGAAAAAATGATTGCCATAAGGGAAGAAACCGAGAAGCATTCAAGAGTTGAATTCATTAGAGAAGTAAAATACCCCATGTGGCTAGCTAACCAGGTGATGGTAAAGAAATTGAGCGGTAAGTGGAAAATGTGCATGGACTATACCGACTTGAACAAAGTCTTCCTAGCATTGACAGTTTGGTCGATAGAGCGTCGGGATACAAATTGTTGGGCTTCGAGGACACTTAGTCAGGATTCAATAAAATCTGTAAGATCCCGATGGATCATGAAAAATGGTATTCATGACCAGCCGGTCTAAGTTATGCTACAAAGTGCTGCCCTTTAGACTAAAATGCAGGCGAAATGTACCAACGGTTGATGGATTAGATCTTTCAAGAAGTGATCGGCCAAAAAATTGAAGTCTATCTAGAGGGCATGGTGGTCAAGCAGAAACAGATGGCGGACACTTGGAAGACTTGTCTAAGGTTTTCCGACTATTAAAAGAGTACAACTTGAGACTCATTCCTGAAAAATGTTCTTTCGGCGTACAAGCAAGAGATTTACTAGGTTTTGTCCTCAGCCACAGAGGGATTGAAGCCATAATTGATATGAGAACCCCCAAACAAGCAAAGGAGGTCCAAATATTAACAGGAAGGCTAGTCGCTCTGTCACACTTCATGGCACGATCAGCCGACAACGTAAAGCCCCTGTTCCAGCTTTTGAGGAAAAACACCACATTCTAGTGGTTAGAAAAATGTGAGCAAGCCTTCCTGTTAT
Source organism: Astragalus glycyphyllos (assembly GCA_963573325.1). Lineage (NCBI taxonomy): Eukaryota > Viridiplantae > Streptophyta > Magnoliopsida > Fabales > Fabaceae > Astragalus > Astragalus glycyphyllos. The sequence goes on from OY754309.1 coordinate 15,397,788, forward strand.
TAAAACAATTCATAGCCACACCCCCAATACTGACATCTCCCCATTCAAGGAACTTTGCTACTGCTTTACCTGGCCATTTCGGAGAACGCTGCAACACAATGTGCATACAGGAGTAGGGTAATCAGCAGTAGTGAGTGTACTACGTAAGTTGAATGTCGCGAGGTCCAAAGGTCAGATATCAAAAAATTGAAAAAGAAGCATTTGGAGTGGTCCTAGCTGCCAGGAAATTAAGACAATACTTTTAGAGCCATTCAATAATTGCGAAAACTCATCTCTCTATAAGAAGGTGCTCACTAAGCCTGACTTGGCCGAAAGAATGGTAGCATGTTCGGTAAAACTATTTGAGTATGACATCAGATACGAACCGAGGGGTCCGATTAAGGCATATGCACTGACATCTTTCGCAATAGAGTTGGTCGAAGGAGATGTAGATGATCAGTGGAAGGCCGAAGGGGTATGGGTTCTCTCCGTCAATGGATCTTCCAACCTACGAGGCAGCGGAGCCAGAGTAACTCTTGAAGGATCCGACAGCGTACTCTTAGAGCAGTCCTTCAGAATTTGTTGGAACACGAACAAAAACCAAGCTGAATATGAAGCCCTGGTTGCAAGAATGACCGTCGCAGCCAACCTAGGAGTTGAAAACTTAAAGGCCTGTGCGACTCAATAGTAATGATCGGACAAGTTACAGGAGCTTTCAACACCAGATAAGAGGTGTTAATCAAATATCTCGACAAGGTACAACGATTAAAATTAAAATTTAGATCATTTGAGCTAACCTATGTACCTAGAGAACAGAAAAATAGAGCAAATATCTTGGCAAAGTTACCCAGCACAAAGAAGTCGGACAACAATCACACAACGTTAAGGAAACTACCTCCCCACCCAGCATAAATGAGATCGAAGTTCTGTCAGTTGAGACATGGACTGATTGTTGGATGACTGACATCATGGCGTACTTAAGAGGTGAACAACTATAGATGGAAGGTACAGAAATACAAAATTTAGAAAAGTCGTCCAGCAAGTACACCCTTATTGGGTAATAGCTCTACAAAAGGGGGGGTTCTCAGCACCTCTCCTTAGGTGCATACTGTATGAGCGTTCCAAAGAGATAATCGCAGAGATACACAAAGGGGTCTGTGGCTGCCACATTGGCGACCAGGCCTTAACGTCAAAAACGGTAAAGTAGGATATTGATGGCCGATGATCAAGAGGACTCCATGGAACATACAAAGAAATGTGACAAATGTCAGCATCACTCTAGTGTCCCCGAAGCATCGCAAACAAATCTTCAAATGATCATACCAGCGTGGTCTTTCGCTGTTTGGGGAGTAGACAACCCTGGTCCCTTTCCACCTCCTCTTGGACAGGTCAAATTCAAGACTGCAGCGCTCGATTACTTCAATAAATAAATAGAAGCCGAATCGGTCGCAACAATTACGACCCAAAAGGTGAAAATGTTCTACTGGAAGAAGCTCGTTTGTCGATTAGACATCCCATCAACCATAGTGAACGACAACGACACTCAATTTGCTTCCTAGGTGATAGCCGACTTCGGTGACACACGGAAGATCCATTAGGAGTTCATATCGGTGGAACATCCCCGAACAAACGGCTAGGCAGAGGCAGCCAGCTAAGTCATTTTGAATAGCCTAAAGAAGCGCCTGAACAACGCCAAAGGTAACTGGACAAAGGAACTCCCCCTGGTACTTTGTTCCTACAACACCACTTCGCAATCAGCAACTAGGGAAACCCCGTTTAAACTAACATACGAAAGCGACACCCTGATTTCAGTAGAAATGTTAGAGGCCAGCCCGAGAAGAATACTAGTGGACAAACTCCTGAACGAAGCATAATTATAGGCAAACCTTGACCTCCTAGACGAAACCTAAGCGCTGGCAAAAATCAAAGAGGAACCCGCAAAGAAGCTAGCAATAATGGAGTATGAAACCAAGGTAAATCCTAGGGAGTTCAGACCAGCGACCTCGTGCAGAGACAATCAGTCATGGTTGGAGCAACAGGGAAGTTAACATCCAACTAAGAAGCACCCTTTCGAGTAAAAGATATCATCAGTCAAGGAGCCTACAAGCTGGAAAAATTTGATGGAGGGAAAATCCCCAGATTGTGTAATGCCTCAAATATGCGAACCTACTACAGCTAAACAAGAATGCCAACGCGATCCCACAAACCAAAAATAACTGTACTTTTGTGTGAGGCCATCAAGGCCCCAATTGTACTTGTTTTATTGTAGTATCAAATAAAGAATATCAACAAAACTTATGCTTTCTTATCAAAATATAGAATGAGCCAATAACAGCAGACATAAGTCCTAACAAGTAAGAACCGCGCAACGCCTCAACGTTACCCTTAGGCATCAAAGACTTATAGTCCCGACAGGCAATAGGCTGAACTGACAAGTTCATGCCCCACCCTTTGCAGAACCTCATGGGACAGAAAGAGAAGGTGATACATTTGTCGCACCATGAGGAATTCCCTTAGACAAAAGGCGAAGCCAAAGTAAAACACGGCTAAAGAACCGACCAGCTCTGTCATTCTATGGGGGAAAAACTAAAGTCCTAAATCGTATAGACTGTGGTAAAACCAACATATACCCTTGGGCACCAAGGCAGGGCAAATACGCTGCCACCAAACAAAGTCTTGATAGATGAAGACCAGCGAAAGCCGATATTCACCCTTGGGCACGTGACCATTTTAAGAATAAACTATAGAAGCGACACATGGATGTAACAGAAACAACATCAACGCTTCCTGGGAAAGCAATATTTCCATTTTTACATTATTCCTTCTTCCCAAGAAGAAAAAACAATACAAAATAACAACTATGAGCGAAAGCTCTACCTAAAAAGTATTGGCGGACCGGCACCCGAACATTGTTTTTTTGTCAATTGTAGGTCCCACACAAATGACGAGCATGAGGAGAACTGGAAATCTAAAAGACAAACCAAGGATACTCCTAACTACAAAGGAGCCAAAAGCTACTAGAACCAGAAACAGGCAAAAAGTTGCAGCGGACTGGCCCCATTCGACAATACCATTGAAACTACCCTACACCTTCCGCAACCAGAGGAAGACAACGGAGCCAGAATGGGTGATGAAGGCCACACCCACTAACAACAACAGAAAACCATTTTGACCGAACAAACCTCCCCGAGTTCTCTAAGCGCTTTGAAAACAGAATCCCCAAACGTCAAAATTCTCACCTTGAGCATTCTGGCACTCTTGATGTGCACCAAGGCATAGGCAAGAGTGCTCAAAAAACTCGAAAAGAGGAATTTGATCTCAACATGAAAACAAGAAGACGTCATGAAGAAACACTAAGAGGAGAAAATGAGGACAAAGGAAAGCACGTGAGGAAACAAACCAAAAGGCACAACCCCATTTTTCTAGCTTGAGAAGTCAATTACAAGGCCAAGAAATTATGAGGCACAAAAAAGGACAGTCAATGGGATAACAAAAAAAAGAGAAGGTCAAAGTCAGTGGTCAAACAGTCAAGTCACTCAAATCAGTAAGACATGTCCAATCAGTCAACATCTACAATAATCCCCATGAAACCTCTGTCCAGAAGCCGAAGGACTGAGTGTCCAGAGGCCCTCGATACGAACCCGAAGGACTAAGTGTCTACCGAGCTTCTCTTGCTTTGAACGATTTCGCGCTTCGCGCTTCGCGCTAGTTTCTCGAAGGACTATATTCTCAATCGGACCGACCGGTATATATAGGAGCTCGACCACTCTCCTTTCGATTGCAGAAAGAAGAATCCCCCTACAAGACCGATCGATCGGCTACACTTTCCAACCCTCAACTATTCTGTTTCTCTCCCGTAATAACAATTAGCGGAATCACAAGGAAAATCTCAGATTCCTCTCTTGTTTGTCTTTTAATGGCTGGATCGGCCATAATGCGTAGTAAATAGTGTTAAGTTCCCCTTGTATTATAAAAACATCCCTCGGAGGCCAATGAAAGGATGCATAATTCATCTTCTCCATTCCGTGCTTGTTTCTTACTATTCTACGTGGATTATAATGTAATCATATTAATCTTCTGTTCGGTCGCTTCCCTCCTTGGAAATAGATCGAAACATACACAAACTGTAAAATTAGTCACAGTATCTCAGATCATTTTGTATTAAAATAAAAGAAAAACTGCTAAATTATATAAAGTAATCGCTGTGTCACTTCGCCATGTTCTTTTGACACCATTCTTTCTAGGGAGGTGCTAGGGAGGTGCCCAATCTGAGGAGGCAGGCTGAGGAGCTCGAAACTACGAACCAGGGGCTAAAGAACCAAGTGACGGTCTACAAGGAGAAGCTGGTGTCAGTTGAGGAGAAACTGAATAAGAGTGAAGAAGATCAGAATGAAGTTCTTCTCTTTAAACAACAGTCTGCTAAGGACGCATCGGACATGGCCGTCAGCCACATCAACACCTTATTGGCACATCAATATTGCCGTAAAAAATTGGATAACAATTTAATCGGGGAAATAAAATTGGGAGATCAAAATTGCGAAGAAAAAATAGGGGTACAAAAATTTCGGATTTTATAAAATTTGAGATCAAAATTGCAAAAAATAAAATGGTGACGAAACTTGCGGATTTTAAAAAATAGGTGGACTAAAATATAAAGGATATGTTTAGAAAAGTTGGGTGAACTGTACATAAGATTTTATAAACTACTATTGTTTTGGGACCAAAATAAAATGAAAAAATACCCAAAATTAGGAATAAGTGGAATACTTAATTTCAGATGTTTTCGTAAGTATTTAACCTGTTGGTGAAATGTTTACTATAGCTAGCCAAACTATAATCTCCCAAGGAATTGAAGCATTTTTCTTTTTTTGACAAAAAAAAATATTCGAACAAATAAAATTAATAAAGGAGTACCAAAATTATTACAACCTTTTGCAACATCAGAAATATCAATTCTCCTTTTAAAAAAAGAGATTTTAATTCTTGTAACTATGAGAGGAAATATGTACTTTTTAATGGAATTTTTTTTTGAAGTGTTTCTTACTATCCTCAGGTTGGTTGTTCAGTACCTTGCCTTGGAATCTGGATCCGAGACGACCAGTTGGTAGGTATAGTCTTGAAGTCGTCCTTTCCTAGGTCGAGGTAGGATTGATGTTCTCAGAGTTGCCTTTTCCCGAGGATGGAGTCGCTTGAGTCGATTTCTCCTGAGGATAGACTCAGTGGGGTCGGTATCTGCAGGCACTCTGATGCCAAAGTCAGTAATATGAAGTCAGTGAGAGGCTCAAATGAGCGAAGTGTACCTGATATCAGATGTTGATGCTATTTATAAACGCGGAGAGGGGGTCCTTGAGAGCCTTGGTCGAGTCTGGACCGTTAGATCGGACCGCGTCGATCTCTACAGTTGAAGAACTTAATGCATGCTTTTGCCGAGATGATGGCCAGTGGTTCAACCTCGATCCACTTAGTGAAATAGTCTACGGCCACTATTAGGTATTTGACCTAACCCGGAGCCAAAGATAATGGGCCCAGTAGGTCAATACCGCACCAAGAGAAGGGACAACCGGCCAATGCGAAATACCGAAGCAATACAGTGTAAAGCGGATTTTGGGATGAATATTAGTTTGTTAACGGACTTTTATCTAGTGACCCATTTTGGGATTTAGATTTTCGTTTTTAGTCTTATAAGATACAGTTTTCAAAGCCGACTTTTCTCTTCTATTCAGTATTATACAATTTTGAGGGTTTGGTGCCTAATCCATGGAAGCTTAAAGCCCTAGATCAATCTATCGGTGAAGTGTGTTGCTGTAAGGATTTTGAGGTTCAGTGCTTAATGTTTATTTTGTTTTTATGGTTTTAATTCTTTCTCTATCAATTTCATCTTCGTAATTCTTGCTGCAAACGGTTTGTGATTTTCTTAATTACCCAAACTCTGTGATTTCCTTATGTGATTCTATTTATGATTAAATTTTGCTTAATCACTTAATCATGATTTTGTTTTGCAACTTTGATTATACAAACTATTTTATCGCTTATTTAATTTAGTCTGGATAGAAATTGATATAGTCTATGACACTTGTTTATAGGATTGATAGAATTCAGTTATGACATTAATTGTGTTACTGGCACTCGTTCGCTATCACGATTGATTGAACACACTGTTTTGACGCTTTCTTTAAAACAGTGTGAATTCGTATAAACTGACTGACCCTTGTTCACTTAGTTTATGATAAATCAAGAATTATCAAACCTGCTTGCACGAATCATTATTTTAGAACCGATTAGAATTCCAAGAAACGCACCCGAAACCAATGGATTGATTCTCTATCTTTAATTGATTTTCTTCATTAAACATCAAACTCTTTTACTCATAAACCCCCTTTTATTTTTAGTTTCGTTTTTGATTCTGGTAGTCTTTAATTTAGAGGTCCTTGTGAGATGACCAATGTTAACTTCCTTGTACTATATTTTATATCTTTATAATTATTTTGACAGGCGTGCGACCGCTGATCAGCTGGCCTCGGGCAGGGAAGAGGTGTGGAAGGCCAACGAAGAGAGAGATAAGGCTCGCCTCTTCGGTCATCAATCTGCGAAGGAGGCTCTTGCTGCAAACTCCTTCAGCAATGCCTTGGCCCAGGTCGGGGTGTTGTACCCTTAGCTCGACGTCTCCTTGGTGAATCGGTCGCATGTGCTTTCTGGAGGGAGGATAGTTAAGCCTGTGGGGACTGCTGACGATCCCGGGGAGATCGAGATCATCTACCCCCCAGATCCGTAGTTCGTAGACTTGTACCTTTTGTAATTTTGTCTTTTTTGCTCTTGGCGGCCTCAGTTACGCCTGGGGTCGCCTTTAATTGTAATGAACCGACGGCACCATCTTTTCCGGCCTTTGTATAAATTATCTTGTCTCAATGCTTCTTGTTCCTTTATTTTTGCCTTTTGCTTTTTGCGTAATTCTCAAAGTGTTAAAAGTTTTATCCATGAGTGAGCGCAAGGGGGCTCGGGGTCGTCACGCCTCGGTACGGAGCCTCTGAGACCGAGATTTCCTGCAGTTGTTTTTTTAAAAACGAGCGAATTAAGTGGATGAGGATTGGTTACTGACCTAAAATTTTGAGCCTTGATTCATGAAGAGATGCCATTTCCGAGCTCGCGAGGGAGGTGATCCAGGTCGGAGCTTTGCTTGGACGGAACGCGTCGGGTTCGTCCTTGTGAAAGAATGCTTAGTGAGCCACGCTAGGCTGGAACTCGTGGTAGAGGTCACTGAGCCACGATAGGCTCGACCTCGTGGTAGAGGTCAATGGGCCATGCTAGGCCAGAACTCGTGATAGAGGTCAATTCAAGCTCATCGGGGCGACCCATCGAGAGAAGGAAGTTAGTCCGAGACCGCGGGATCAGGTGAGACTTCATTCCGTTCGGTTCACCAAGTGCAGTGCTTGGAGTGAACGCCGAGTGATGAAGCTCGTACGAGATTGGGTGCAAGGGCCCAACTTTGACCTCGATCAGCATTCTTTGTGAAGCAGCAGAGTTCCTGAAATGAATCACTTTATTGATGGGGTCCGAGGTCCAAATTGATCTAAACTTGACAAAGGACTCTAAGGTCCATATTTATCTAAATTTGACGAAAAGTAATGGAAATGATAGTAGCCAAAGCAGAAATGCAAGGAGAGGTTGTAGTAGGGATTGCCCTTCTTTTTTTTGCGAGACCATGGGTCTTGGTGTCATATTATTCCTTTCGGTGGCGAAGTCGGACTCCTTGAGTCGGTGAGCAGTGAGGGATGTGAATTCTTGTGTGCCACGCTAGGTGCCGTGGGCGATTTGTTGGGGCGTGTGGATCATTTTGCTGATTGATTGGATGTTGAGGGAGCTCTGCAACGTTGGGAGTGAGGGATTTTCAGATGGATCGGTAGGTGCACTAGTGTTCCCAAGATCAGGCTTGACGCAGACGAGCTGTCCTTCGTTTGAGTCGTGATGATCCTCAAGTTCGATTAGATTGACCTCGGATACTACCTTTTGACCTGCATTCTCCTTCTTCTTCTCAGTTTTGTTTGACTTATGCTCTGTTTTTATAGAAAGATAGTGACACTCCTTTGCGGACTCTAGATCGGCTACGATGGTGATGACCTCGTCGTCAGCTGAGTAGAATTTCATCTTCAGGTGTACTGTGGATGCCACAGCTCCGAGTCTGCCCAAGGTCGGTCTCCCAATGATACAATTATATGGGACTTGCAGGGCAGTACCAAGAATTGGGTCTTCACCGTTTTGGAGAGCTTGTTAGTCCCGTACGTGACCATCAATTCGAGTTACCCGAGCGGTGCCGTCTTTGACCCATTGAAATCGGTCAAATCATCGCCTCTGTAAGGAGTAAGTTCAGTCATTGAGATTTTTATCTTCGGGAGCAGGTCTTGAAATAGAATATCCGTTGAGCTTCCCTAATCTAACAGATTTCTTAAGACCAGGACATCAACCATTACCGCAGAGACAATTAGTGGCATGTATTTGTTTGGTCTGCCGTCTGGGAGGTCTTCTTGATCTGAGAAGGCAAGTGGGGGCCTGTTAGAGTAATTGGTAGTTTTGGGTTGCTGGCTATGATTAGGATCTCTTTCCATCTTCTCTTCATCGTCCTTGTGGTTTCGCCTGAGTCGACCATGTAGGCCCCTAGGATTACCGCAGCCACTGTCCTGGAACGGTGCTGTTTTGATTCTTCTTTTTCTTCCGACTCCTCGGAGTCGGCCTTTGTGGGTTTAGCTACTTCGTTGAGTCCAGATTTTCCTTTTCGAGGTGAGCGAGATCGTTTTCGCTCTTCATCCCCTTCCATCTTGACATACTTGCTCATCTTTCCTTTTTGGATTAGGTCATCAATATCGTCCCTCAGAACCCGACACTGGTTAGTGTCGTGGCCGTGGCTTCTGTGGTAGCGACAATATTTTTTCTTATCCTTGTTTTCTCTTTGAACTTGGTGTTAGCGCCCTCGGCCAGGATTTTGGATATTGATTCATTTAGTTTGGTGTATTCTGGGAACCAGGGTCGCCTCTCCCGGGAACTTCCAGCCGACTCCTTTTTGGAGGTCTTCCGCTTCTCAGACCTCTTTGCTCGGGCAGATTCTTGGACAGCTTCATCAGCTAGGTCGTCCTCTTCTCAGTCAATAATTCTCTGTGCCTGGTGTAGGAAATATTCGAGATTACAGGGTCGGCGGACACCGACGTCAATCTAGAATAGACTCTTCTTGCGAAGTCCATGCCTCATGAACAAGAGTCTTATGTGGTCTCCTAGGTCAGTGACATTGTTCGCCTCCTTGTTGAATCTTTCGATGTAGTCACGCAAGGTGTTGTTCTCTCCTTGTTTTACTGCCTTGAGCATGTCTGCCGACTTCGGCTACATCCTGGAAGCTAAGAAGCGGGCCGAGAACACTCGGACTAGTTGCTCCTAGGAGTGAATTGAGCCGGGCTTGAGGTCTCTGAACCATGATAGTGTCGTTTTGCCCAAGGAGATAGGGACTATCTTACACTTGATGTCATTTGCCGCGTTCTGATATTGCATCATAAGGTCAAAAGTATTCAAGTGCTCATCCGGGTCGCCGGTTCAGTCGTACATATTCTGTTGTGGTGGCTTCTTCAGGGACTTCGGCACCTTACACTCGGCAATCTCTCATTTGAAAAGAGTCTGTCTCGTGCGCCTAAATTTCTTCAACGTGGGGAGTGATCCTTCCTCTGGGGAGATCGTCTCCAGTTAGGAGACACACTTCGGGAAGACGAGGAACCATATGAGAAGGTCTGACTGGGGCTCGAGCTAGGTGGAGTCGGGGAGAACGTGAACCATGGCGCCTACTTACCGTTGGAGGAGGAGACCTGTGGACGTGATGTCGGTGGCTAATTTTCCTCCTGGGTGGAGAGCGGTGACGTTTTGAAACTATGGTGTGCTGAACGAGAGATTTGTCGAGAGGTCATGCTGATGCCGCAGTGGTGTTAGCTCATACAACAGCGACCTCCTCCTCCATCTGAGTTAGTCGCAATTCCGGATGGGTATTATCCCAACTCCGCCTATCTAGGAGGTCGATGAATTGGTTCAGTCCTGGACCGGGACCGGGACAGCCTCGGTAGCCGATTGAGGTGAGAGGAGCGGCGCAAAGTGTGCCGGCTCGGCAGGGAGTTCTTGTACATGCCCTTCCGGGGTCTGGTCTTGTTTGGGCACGACTTCGATGATGCTTTGGGGGCAAAAGCTGACTGCGGGTTGGAGGTTGCCCTCACGAAGCCATGAAAAAGGACTATAAAGATCAACTCCCACTCACGGTCGAGCCTTATTACCCTAATTATGTGGGTCGGCATTTTGGGCTGCGTCAGTACGTGCCCGCTCCCTACACCTCCTTGGCCGTGACGCTCCACCAACAGAAGCACTCCCCAGTGATCTCGACAGGCTTTTTAGTGAGTAGAAGGAGGCGTTCCGCTCCTTTGATTGGCGGATATGCCATGGTGTTGCTGGCGAGATTCCTCCCTATCCTTCTTGGTGGTCGAGGGTCTGGGAGTATGTCTTCCCCCAACCTACCGCGGAGTATCTCCAGCACTATCTGGGTTCTTCCGAGGGATTAGCCGTTCGGCCTATGTCGCTGACCGCCGGGGTGAGTCCACCACCTTTTTCGGCAAGCCGTTCTGCGACCAAGCCGTCGGACAAGAAGAAGAAGAAGAAAACACAAGCCTCTGATCCTCCTTCGCGGTCATCATCTCGGCTGAAAGCCCTCAATCAACCCCCTCCTTCTGATTGTAAGGTTTGGTTCTCCCGCATGTTCTGTCTTTTGACTCACTTGGCCTGTTTTACTGACCTGTTGATAACTCTATTTTATATAGAGTTATTTGTGCTTTTTCACTTAGATAAATGCCCAATATCAAGTCTATTATATGTTAAATATGTTAATATGAATAAAATAACAACATTTATGGTTTACAGATAAGAGAAGTCCATAACTTAGCATTTTATTGTATATTGGTATGTTTGATGTGTTTGTTCAGTGCAGCCGCAGTTTAGTGCAATTGCACCAGTTGATGCAACTGCACCAGGCAGTGCAATTGCACTTGGTGCAACTGCACCACTCTATACCGAAGCAGCTCACAACCCCACATTGGAAGCACCTCAATTCTTACCATTGCCATAATGCTTAGTTGGATTGCTGCTTGCTCAGAAGTCACTTGGGAACACATGGCCACTTGCAAAGGAGGCGCCTACAATCAAAAAGGTTTCACAAAAATCTATCTTACAAGACATGTGGCAACCATTTGTTGGACCACAAATTAAGGATGAGTGTTGAAAGCCAAGCTGATCTTCAACTTTTAAAAAGTAACCATGGTTTGGTTAACTTAACTCAGCAAGGAAACCTCAACATGAAGGAAATCTCCAAGGCTATAAATAGGACTCAAATTCCTCACTTGAAAATATTCCAAATTGTAGAGAATCATATCATATATCATATAATCTTTTTATTTTTATTTTAGTTTTTCTTAGTTTCAAAGTTTTATTTTCTTATAGTTTCATAGTGTTAGTTTGAGAGGAAGGTAAGAGGAAGTTTACAACTTCTATCTCCACTTCTTCAAGGAGCTAATAGGTGCAAGAAATTAGTTGAAAGCAAATATATGCAAGAGTTTTCCAATTGTTACTATTTTGAATCCTCTTGTAGTTTTTCCTATTGCAATATGTTTCCATTCAAATATATTTGCTTTATCATGTCCAACATGAGCTAAACTCTTTTGAGTTTGGATGTTCTAGCTTTCCAATGATCTTTTGAGGAAAGTTATTGTGTTTTCAAGTGGTGTGCACTTTAGTTCTTGTGTTTAAATTCTTAATCTTGTTTTAATATTGATCACTTAGAACAAGTAGAGTTATATTCACTTAATTGGCTTATAACTAGAAATCAAGAACTAAGTAAGGATAAGTGTTTAATAAAGCTTCTTATTAAACTTGTTTTAATAAAGTTAGCTTGTTAATTCCATGTTAATTCTTAGCTTAAGATTAACATAGTCCTTACAACAAAAGTGTAGAGATCTTAAGATACAAGAGTGTACTTACTTAAGCAACTTAGATTATCTGTAAGGGGGCGAGAGAGGCACTGACAACCCTACTCTTTACCGCAAAAAAACAGGATCATATAGAGCTTGTAACGAAACTCTGACGAAAGTAGCTGACCAGCACACACTGATGCAACTGCACTAAGTGCAATTGCACCACAAGAAAACACAATATTCTCAAGAGTGATTTAGTTTGTGAAAACATCCCAACTCTCATTCTCAACTGATTTCTTACACAATTTACTTGCTTTCTGTTTATTTCTGTTTTCATTTCAACTTCAACCAAAACCCAAAATTTTGAATAGTGTAGTCACACTAGTTTGCCTTTCTTTACAAACAACACATAAGAGTTAATCCAATCTCTGTGGGTTCGATCTTTTATACTATAACTTGTGACTGTGTATACTTGCGCATAATGTTATCTATTTACACAACACCAAGTTTTTGGCGCCGTTGCCGGGGATTGTCATTAATTTTTGTTGTTTTAAAGATAGTAGATTAGTGTTTATTTTTTATTTGTTTTGTTATTCTGGTATTTTGTTTTTCTGTGCAGAAACAGGTGCATTTACACCTAGTGCAACTACACTAGCTTATGCCCAGAGACAGATCTCCAGAATTTCATTTAAATCCAGAAATAGAAAGACAGTTTAGAAGGTTGCGTAGACTCCAGAAACAAAGACTTCAAAGTTGCAGCAATACCATGTCTCAACAAGGTGAAGGAGAAGGCTCAAGACCAGCCTCAGTCAGAGGTGGTCCTGGATCACAAGCAGATGCTGAAGCAGATCACAGAAATCAATTCATTCACATGGGACCAATAGGTATGATTAATGATAGAGATAGACCTATGAGAGATTATGCTATGTTTGATCATCAAAACATGCAAACCAGCATAGCAAGACCTCACATAGAGGCTGTCCATTTTGAATTTAAACCTATGATGTTTCAAATGTTACAAACAATTGGTCAATATGGTGGACATCCTCATGAGGATCCCCATGAGCATTTAAAACAGTTTTTAGAAATATGTAGTAACTTTATCATACCTGGTGTTAGTGAAGATGCATTTAGACTCAAGCTATTTCCATATTCTTTGAAAGATAAGGCTAAATCATGGTTAAATTCATTAGAGCCTAATTCTATTCATACATGGAATGAAATGGCTGAAAAGTTTTTGTCAAAATATTTCCCACCTATCAAAAATGCCAGAATGAGAAATGATATTACATCTTTTAGACAAAAAGAATCTGAATCATTGTTTGAAGCATGGGAAAGATGGAAAGAACTGTTAAGAAAATGTCCACACCATGGTCTTCCAGTTATTATTCAGATGGAAACATTTTATAATGGTTTGGAACCACAAACTAGAATAATGCTTGATGCATCATCTGGTGGTGTTTTGTTAAATCTGTCTTATAATGAAGCATGTGAATTGATTGATAGAATTGCTACTAATAGTTCTAGTTGGCCTACTGAGAGGGTAAGTACCCAAAAGAAATCATCAGGGGTACATGAAATTAGTGAAATATCAGCCCTATCTGCTCAAGTAGCCTCACTAGCAAACATGTTCAAAAACTTCACCACAACCAGTGCAACTGCATCTAGTGCAGCTGCACCAATTGAGAACACTGCAGCAGCAATAGAACAAGCCCCTCCAGGAGCTGTAAGTTGTGTTTATTGTGGAGGAGGTCACCTTTATGAAGAATGTCCTAGCAACCCTGTCTCTGTAAATTATGTAAGTTATGATAGGAATAACAACCCTTACTCCAATACCTATAATGCTGGTTGGAAGAACCATCCAAACTTCAGATGGAACAATACTAGTGCACCTGCACCAAGTGCAACTGCACCAACCATTCCACCAAGATTTCAATCTCAAAACTACCAAAGGCCACCACAACAACAACCTGCTACTGATAACTCCTTAGAAGGTTTGCTCAAATCTTTCATTAGTGAAACTAGAACAGCTAGGCAAGCCCAAGATGCATCAATCAAAAATTTGGAGAATCAGGTAGGTCAGTTAGCAACTGCCCTGTATCAGAGACCAACAGGTACATTACCCTCTAATACAGAAGCAACTCCATCTCAAAGGCCAGGTAAAGAACAAGTGAAAGCTATATCTCTCAGAAATGGGAAGGATCTAGCAGAACCTTATGAGAATGAAGGTATAGGTAAGGGAGAAAAATATAAAAATGAAAAAAGTTCTCAAAATGCAGAAGCACCTGATGCATCTTCATCTCATGAAGTTCCAACTCCAAGGTTAGTTCCTGAATACCCTCCTCCTCCTTTTCCTCAAAGATTAAAAAAGGCACATGAGGAGAAGCAATTCAGTAAGTTTTTAGATGTTTTAAAACAATTGCATATTAATGTTCCCTTGATTGAAGCATTGCAACTAATGCCTAATTATGCTAAATTCATGAAAGATGTTCTTTCAAAAAGAAGAAGATTAGGTGAATTTGAAACAGTTGCTTTGTCCAAAGAATGTAGTTTGATTTTGCAAAACAAAATTCCAAGAAAATTAAAAGATCCAGGTAGCTTTACAATTCCATTTTCAATAGGTAATTATTATACAGGTCGTGCATTGTGTGATTTAGGAGCAAGCATCAACTTGATGCCTAAATCTGTCTTTACACAGTTGGGAATTGGACATGCTAAACCTACATCTTTAACATTGTCACTTGCAGACAGGTCAATAGCTTACCCAGAAGGAATCATTGAAGACATCTTGGTAAAGGTTGACAAATTTGTATTTCCTGTAGATTTTGTTATTCTAGACTTTGTTGCAGATGAAGAAGTACCAGTTATTCTTGGAAGGCCATTCTTAGCAACTGGGAAAACATTGATTGATGTGCAAAAAGGAGAACTAACCATGAGAGTAAATGATCAAGAGGTGAAATTCAATATAATGAATGCTCTGAATTATCCTGCAGAGGAAAGTGAAGAATGTTCAGCAATTATCTCTCTTGATCATTTGGTGCAAAAGCAGTTCAACAAGCAGTATGATCATCTTACCAGTGCACTTGCACCTGATGCAAATGCACTTCCTGAAGAAGAAATGCTGGAAAAAGACATACTACCAAAGGAAGAACCAACACCTAAGGTATGGGCTAGAACTTATGAATCTCTTAATTTAGAAGACCCTAACCTTAAACAAAATTTACCCTCAATTGAACAATCTCCCAAATTAGAATTGAAAGAACTGCCTCAACATTTAAAATATGCTTTCTTAGGAGAAAGTGATACACTCCCAGTTATCATTTCATCTGAGCTATCATTAGAACAGGAGAATGATCTCATTAGTACTTTAAAAAAGCATAAGAAAGCTATAGGTTGGCAAATGGCAGACATAAAAGGAATTAGCCCTTCAATTTGCATGCATAGGATAATTTTAGAAGAGAATTCTAAAAATTACATAGAAGGACAAAGAAGGCTAAATCCAATAATGAAAGAGGTTGTAAAGAAAGAAATAATTAAGTGGCTAGATGCTGGAATCATATACCCCATATCTGATAGTGCATGGGTTAGCCCTGTACAATGTGTTCCTAAAAAAGGGGGTGTGACAGTAATAGCCAATGAAAAGAATGAGTTGATACCAACTAGGACTGTCACAGGTTGGAGGATCTGTATGGATTACAGAAAACTCAATAAGGCCACAAAAAAGGATCACTTTCCTTTGCCTTTCATTGATCAAATGTTAGATAGGTTAGCAGGAAAAGAGTTTTATTGTTTCTTAGATGGTTATTCAGGTTACAATCAAATTGCAATAGAACCTAAGGATCAACAAAAAACTACTTTTACATGTCCCTATGGTACCTTTGCATTTAGAAGGATGCCTTTTGGACTTTGTAATGCACCTGCTACATTTCAAAGATGCATGATGTCTATATTTTCTGACTTCATTGAGCAATCAATGGAAGTTTTTATGGATGATTTTTCAGTTTTTGGAGAAACATTTCCATTATGTTTATCAAATTTAGAAAAAATTCTCCAAAGATGTGAAGACACCAACCTAGTACTCAATTGGGAGAAGTGCCATTTCATGGTACAAGAAGGCATTGTGCTTGGACATAAAATTTCAAAAAAAGGTCTTGAAGTGGATAAGGCCAAGATTGAGGTCATTGAGAAATTACCACCGCCATCAACTGTCAAAGGAATCAGAAGCTTCTTAGGCCATGCTGGCTTCTATAGAAGATTCATCAAAGATTTTTCAAAAATTTCTAAACCATTGTGTACTCTTTTACAATTAGATACACAATTTCACTTTGATGAACTCTGTATGGAAGCATTTCAAAAGCTTAAAAAGGCACTGGTAACTGCACCAGTGATAGTAACACCAGATTGGAGCAGGCCCTTTGAACTCATGTGTGATGCTAGTGACTTTGCAGTAGGAGCTGTCCTAGGGCAAAGGTATGACAAAATCTTTCACTCAATTTATTATGCTAGCAGAACACTTATTGAAGCTCAAATGAATTATACTGTGACAGAGAAAGAGTTATTAGCTGTTGTATTTGCATTTGATAAGTTTAGATCCTACTTGATTGGCACTAAAGTTATTGTTTATACTGACCATTCTGCCATCAAGTATTTGCTTGCAAAGAAGGATGCAAAACCAAGGCTAATTAGATGGGTTCTCCTCCTTCAAGAATTTGATCTTGAGATTAAAGACAAAAAGGGGGTGGAGAACCAAGTGGCTGACCATTTATCTAGATTAGAAAGTGAAAATGCAGGTACACAAGAAATCAAGGAGAATTTTCCAGATGAGAAGTTGTTGGCAATTACCAATAATACAATAAGTGCTTGTGCAATAAGTGCAATTGCACCAGCCAGTGCAATTACACCAAGTGCAACTGCACCATGGTATGCTGACATAGTCAATTTCCTTGTGAGTAGAATAATACCAAAGGACATGAGCTATCAACAAAGAAGGAGATTCTTCCACATAATCAAGCAATACTATTGGGATGAACCCTATCTGTATAAGATATCTCCAGATCAAATAATGAGGAAGTGCATTCCAGAATCAGAGCATCAAGCAGTGCTTCTGCACTGTCATTCAGCACCATATGGAGGTCACTTTGGAAGCAACAGAACAGCAGCTAAAGTATTGCAGTCAGGTTATTTCTGGCCCACTTTATTTAAAGATGCTTATAACTGGGTCAAAACCTGTGACAAATGCCAAAGAAGTGGAAACATTTCTGAAAAACATGAAATGCCTAGAACTAATATTTTGGAAATTGAGCTTTTTGATGTTTGGGGCATGGATTTCATGGGTCCTTTTCCACCTTCTTTTGGCAACAATTACATATTAGTAGCTGTTGATTATGTATCCAAATGGGTAGAGGCAGTAGCATTACCAAATAATGATGCCAAATTAGTTAGCAAATTTCTTCAAAGAAACATTTTTACAAGATTTGGCACCCCAAGAGCAATCATCAATGATGAAGGCTCACATTTTTGCAATAAACTTATTGAAAAACTTCTTGCAAAATATGGGATCAAACACAAGATTGCTACAGCCTATCATCCACAAACAAGTGGACAAGCTGAATTATCTAATAGGGAAATTAAGAGAATGCTTGAAAAAATGGTTGGACCAAAAAGAAAAGATTGGTCCTTACACTTAGATGAAGCATTATGGGCATACAGAACTGCATTTAAAACTCCATTAGGTATGTCCCCCTATAGGATAGTTTATGGCAAAGCATGCCATCTGCCTATTGAGTTAGAAAACAAGTCATATTGGGCTATTAAAAAGCTGAATTTTGATCTCACTAGGGCAGGAAAACAAAGGTTTTTCGAGCTTAATGAATTAGAAGAATTTAGGCATTTCTCTTATGAGAATGCAGAAATGTACAAAGCTAAAACCAAAGCATGGCATGATAAGAAGATCCAAAGGAGAGAACTTAGAGAAGGAGGATTGGTTCTGTTATACAATTCTAGGTTGAAATTGTTCCCTGGAAAATTAAAATCAAGGTGGTCAGGACCATTCAAATTAGTTAAAGTCTATCCTCATGGCGCAGTTGATCTTTATGATGCAGCCTCAAATACCACTTTCAAGGTAAATGGGCAAAGAGTGAAAATGTATTATGGTGAACATGTGGTGCAAGGTGAAAGCACCACTCATTTTGAAAATTCCTGAAACAAGGAAAAGTCAGGCTGAAAGACTCTTAAAACAAGCGCTTGATGGGAGGCAACCCATAAATTTTTGATAAATATTTAATATTTTGTGCAATTTGATGTTTTTCAAGTGTTTTGTAGATAAACAGGAATTGGTGCAACTGCACCAGGTGCAAATGCACCTATTTACTCATCAGGAGCAATTGCACCGAACCACTTTCCAGTGGTACTGCACCAACAATTTCAAAAAGGGAGGATGATTTTGATGAAGTGCCAGCGCAACACAACGTACTTCAGTTTAAATGGTGTGGATTCACCTAATCAGACACGTGTAGCCTTGCATGTTAGCCCACATAGCCTAACGGCTAGAAACATCCATCAAATCAACCTCCACTCATACCTTTACCTCATTTAAACCATCCCACTAAGCCAAAAAGTAACCGTTCACCACTTCTTTCAATACTCAAACAGTAACCACTTCTCACAATCTCTTCTCTCTCAGAAATTCCCAAATCAATTCACTGTCCATCTTCAACCTCTCAACATTTCAAAGCAAAAATCAAACCCCAATCTCTCAAAATGATACGCAAACAAGTAGCAACAAAGTCCTCTGGCAAAACTTCAGGTGCAGAGCCATCAAAGAAATCATCTGGTGCAACTGCATCAGTAACCGTCTCCATTGATGTGGCAAACCCACACTTCTGGGAGATGAAATTCTGGCCGGAACGTGGCTATAATCTGATGAGGGCACATCCCAACTTCTTAGCAACTGTTGATGCTCAACATTGGGATTTGTTCGTCCAACACAGGGCTTATTACTTGGAACAACTGTTGAGAGAGTTTTATGCTGGAATTCTGAATAGCAAGGGAGGTAAATCTCAAAACTTCTCTATTGTTAGGGGTAGAAAAATCTATTTTGATGAAAAGAGGCTGAATGATCATTATAATCTGTTATATAATGGCCCTAATTTTGATGAAAAAATGGAAACCTACGGGAAGAAACAAATGGAGATTATTAAATCACGGGTAGCAGTACCTAATGCACCATGGGAAAAGTTCACTCATACTGAGTTTAAGGTGAAAACCAAATATCTTATCCCAGAATTAGGAAACTGGCACATTTTCATAAACTGCTCCATTCTGCCCACTTCACACACTTACACAGTCTCTAAGGATAGATTGATCATTCTTGATTCAATCTTGACTGATGAGAATGTGAACATTGGAAAAATTATCAACAAGGAAATCTTAGATTGCTCAGACAAAACAGAAGGATTCCTTTATTTTCCATGTTTGATTACTGAACTGTGTATGAAGCAAGGGGTTCATATCACTGTTGAAGAACATCAGTACAGAAAATTTCCACCTGGAGCCTTATCTGCAGAGTTGAAAGAAAGAAAAATAGCAAGAGAACAACCAAACTTGGTGCAAGAGCATCTAGTGCAAAAGCACCAAGTTGTTTGGAAGTTCCAACAAGAACAGCATGAATGGCTACAACAAAGGCTTTTGGAAATTTCTCAATTACCCACAGTGTTAGACACCCCAGAATTTCCATCCTGGGTATTTGAAGAAGAAGAAGATAAAGAAAAAGAGGAGAGTGAAAAAGAAGAAAAGAAGAAGAAAGTATTGAAAAGAAAGTGGGAGACCAAAGGAAAAAGAAAAGGAAAGAAGAAAAAAGTGGAGGAAGTTCTGGATGAAGACTCGGAGGATACTGATGAAGACCCAGAAACTGTTAAAATAGTGAAAGAAATGGAGAGAAATGAAGATGAGGAAAGTGATGAAACTATATCTGATTTAGATTTGACCATGGAGGAAATGTTAAGGAAGAAGAAGGCTGCTAAAAAACAAGCAGAACCAATTCTCACTCCAGTAAACCCATCCAAGCAACAAACCCAAATCACCACTGAACAAGAAAAATCCCCATCCATTTCACCAATTCAATCACCACAATACAAATCACCAACTCCAAAAGAACCAACACCACCAACACAACCAGAAACCACTCAAGCTGACACCATTGTTCCAACTAACTCCAATATTTTGAAAGCAAATGTGCAGGTTACTAATGAAGAACCAGGGGAGAAAACTGGAACAGGAGGTCCTGAAGTATCAGCAGCTGGTGCAACTGCATCTTATGCTACTGCATCAAGTGCTGTTGCACCCCAGCATATTCCAACAGCATCTCTCTTCACATCAGATCAAGTGCAAAACACAATTGCAGTAGTGCTCAAAGAGCTAGCAGATAAAAGAAGAGAAGATTCTGCAACACTGCTTAAGGGAATTACTGAGGCAGCTGGGATTGCTCAAGAGACCCCAACAACAGGTGAAGCTGAGAAGGAGGTGGACAAATCTGGTAAAGAAGGAAAGGCTAAAGAACCAACTGATGTGCAAGCAAGGGAAGTGGAGGAAGGTCAAAAACAACAAGCCAAGGAGAAAGAAAGAGGTCAAAAATCAATCACTGAAGAGACTGCTGCAAAGGAGAAGCAACCACAAGAAGTTGCTGATCAGAGCAGTGCAGTTGCACTTGGTGCAACTGCACCAACAGAAACAATTGGTGCTGATGCACCACCTGAACCAGAGAAGACAACAACAAAACCAACTGAGCCTGGAGCAACTGCATCCAAGGCAGCAGCAGCAAAGAGGCCAAAGAAATTACAAGTCAAAAGAGCAGCAACAAGGGCTAGCAACAGACTCAGATCTGGAGCAAAACCCGAGTAATTTTAAATGTTGTTTTTTTTTTAAATATTTTCAGTACATTATGAACTTATATAACTGTGTTATCTGTTTTAAACCCACATGTATTAACCCCCCTCCCCCATTTTGAACAAATTTCTTTTGAAAACTCAACTTAAGATCAGTGAGGACACTGCTCACTTTTAAGTTGGGGGGAGAGCACTCAAACTTTTAAATGCATGTGTTAGTCTATAATATGTATGTTTGTTTTAGTATTTATATGTGTTTTATTTATTTATATTGTGTTAATAAGTGTCATGTTAAGTATCATATTTTTACTAATTTTTTACAAAAATAAATAAACGTTTTAAAAAGATTTGATGAATCTTGAAGCATGATCAGCTTATACCCTTTTTTTTCAAAAACTTAAAGAAAAATGCAATTTGTGAACTGATTTTTAATGATGAAACAAGAGAAAAAGAAAAAGCCTTGTTTTTTCCAAAGATAACCATTGTTATTATCACTTCAACACATCAAAACTGAATTTTGAAAAGAACCTTACTATGTGATAAGCTATCCGATGCAAGAGGGATTTTGAGAAAACTAAGGTCAAAAATAAATTTTTATTAAAAATATAGAAGAGCTTAAAGAATTAAGTTTGGGGGAATTTTTATGAATACAAAGGCTTAAGTATGAAAAACTTAGAGTAGTCAATGCATATAGGTTACCAAAAGAGCTCAAAATGAAAGAAAGCTTTATTGCCTGAGTCATAAACTGTACCTGTTCCAATAAGTGCATTTGGTCAGAAAAAGAAAAATTCAAAAAGAAAGAAAAAGAAGAAAAGAAGACAGAACTGACCAAAGGAAAAAAGTATGCATAAGGAGGACAGTGAGGAGGGCAATATTAGCTAGAAGTCTTGAAAAGAAAAATCAAGTGCAGTTGCACTAAGTGCAAATGCACCATCAAAAAGTTTAGTGCAATTGCACCAATACAAAAAAAAAATACCTAGTGCAATTGCACCTCAGAAAAACAATGCACTTGCACTCACTGCATTTGCATCAAGAAAAAGAACCTCCAGAAATACAAAAAATGCATTGACTCAACATTTTGAAATACTCTATCCAAGCCCTTTGTTGTGCTTAAGGCCCCCACTCTTGAGGACTTTGTTAGTCTACTCTATATTTTGAAACATCTTTGTTTTGACCGAACGTGATCTAAATTTTTCAAAGGCTAGGAGAAACTTGTTACTTAGTTTTGGAACTGATTGAATCTCAGTGGGACACACACTCACACAAATGAGTTTTAATAGCTTTGGATGTTTTGGAATTCAAAGGCACAAAAGACGAAAGTTCTGAAAAATGAAGTTCATGAGTTGCATTTATTGAAGAAAAAAAAAAAAAAACATTCTGTGAAAGTGATATGAGCTGATCTATTCTTCTTGATTCTGGAAATCTTATTTGTGTTTTCTTTTTGTCATTGCTTGAGGACAAGCAACGATTTAAGTTTGGGGGTGTGATAACTCTATTTTATATAGAGTTATTTGTGCTTTTTCACTTAGATAAATGCCCAATATCAAGTCTATTATATGTTAAATATGTTAATATGAATAAAATAACAACATTTATGGTTTACAGATAAGAGAAGTCCATAACTTAGCATTTTATTGTATATTGGTATGTTTGATGTGTTTGTTCAGTGCAGCCGCAGTTTAGTGCAATTGCACCAGTTGATGCAACTGCACCAGGCAGTGCAATTGCACTTGGTGCAACTGCACCACTCTGTACCGAAGCAGCTCACAACCCCACATTGGAAGCACCTCAATTCTTACCATTGCCATAATGCTTAGTTGGATTGCTGCTTGCTCAGAAGTCACATGGGAACACATGGCCACTTGCAAAGGAGGCGCCTACAATCAAAAAGGCTTCACAAAAATCTATCTTACAAGACATGTGGCAACCATTTGTTGGACCACAAATTAAGGATGAGTGTTGAAAGCCAAGCTGATCTTCAACTTTTAAAAAGTAACCATGGTTTGGTTAACTTAACTCAGCAAGGAAACCTCAACATGAAGGAAATCTCCAAGGCTATAAATAGGACTCAAATTCCTCACTTGAAAATATTCCAAATTGTAGAGAATCATATCATATATCATATAATCTTTTTATTTTTATTTTAGTTTTTCTTAGTTTCAAAGTTTTATTTTCTTATAGTTTCATAGTGTTAGTTTGAGAGGAAGGTAAGAGGAAGTTTACAACTTCTATCTCCACTTCTTCAAGGAGCTAATAGGTGCAAGAAATTAGTTGAAAGCAAATATATGCAAGAGTTTTCCAATTGTTACTATTTTGAATCCTCTTGTAGTTTTTCCTATTGCAATATGTTTCCATTCAAATATATTTGCTTTATCATGTCCAACATGAGCTAAACTCTTTTGAGTTTGGATGTTCTAGCTTTCCAATGATCTTTTGAGGAAAGTTATTGTGTTTTCAAGTGGTGTGCACTTTAGTTCTTGTGTTTAAATTCTTAATCTTGTTTTAATATTGATCACTTAGAACAAGTAGAGTTATATTCACTTAATTGGCTTATAACTAGAAATCAAGAACTAAGTAAGGATAAGTGTTTAATAAAGCTTCTTATTAAACTTGTTTTAATAAAGTTAGCTTGTTAATTCCATGTTAATTCTTAGCTTAAGATTAACATAGTCCTTACAACAAAAGTGTAGAGATCTTAAGATACAAGAGTGTACTTACTTAAGCAACTTAGATTATCTGTAAGGGGGCGAGAGAGGCACTGACAACCCTACTCTTTACCGCAAAAAAACAGGATCATATAGAGCTTGTAACGAAACTCTGACGAAAGTAGCTGACCAGCACACACTGATGCAACTGCACTAAGTGCAATTGCACCACAAGAAAACACAATATTCTCAAGAGTGATTTAGTTTGTGAAAACATCCCAACTCTCATTCTCAACTGATTTCTTACACAATTTACTTGCTTTCTGTTTATTTCTGTTTTCATTTCAACTTCAACCAAAACCCAAAATTTTGAATAGTGTAGTCACACTAGTTTGCCTTTCTTTACAAACAACACATAAGAGTTAATCCAATCTCTGTGGGTTCGATCTTTTATACTATAACTTGTGACTGTGTATACTTGCGCATAATGTTATCTATTTACACAACACCAAGTTTTTGGCGCCGTTGCCGGGGATTGTCATTAATTTTTGTTGTTTTAAAGATAGTAGATTAGTGTTTATTTTTTATTTGTTTTGTTATTCTGGTATTTTGTTTTTCTGTGCAGAAACAGGTGCATTTACACCTAGTGCAACTACACTAGCTTATGCCCAGAGACAGATCTCCAGAATTTCATTTAAATCCAGAAATAGAAAGACAGTTTAGAAGGTTGCGTAGACTCCAGAAACAAAGACTTCAAAGTTGCAGCAATACCATGTCTCAACAAGGTGAAGGAGAAGGCTCAAGACCAGCCTCAGTCAGAGGTGGTCCTGGATCACAAGCAGATGCTGAAGCAGATCACAGAAATCAATTCATTCACATGGGACCAATAGGTATGATTAATGATAGAGATAGACCTATGAGAGATTATGCTATGTTTGATCATCAAAACATGCAAACCAGCATAGCAAGACCTCACATAGGGGCAGCCACGTGACTCGCCAGCGTTGATTTTTGTAAGTCTTCCTATTCCCCTCTTTTGAATTCTTCGTCGTATTCTCTCTTGCCTTCATTACATCCTTCTTTTGCAGTAAGCTGGGGGGTGGTCGAGCCTGTTGTGGATCCACATTCTGAGATGCAGTGCTATTTTGCTGGGTTGGGT
Source organism: Astragalus glycyphyllos (assembly GCA_963573325.1). Lineage (NCBI taxonomy): Eukaryota > Viridiplantae > Streptophyta > Magnoliopsida > Fabales > Fabaceae > Astragalus > Astragalus glycyphyllos. Next base: position 15,422,431 of record OY754309.1, read on the forward strand.
GTCCCACAAGTGTCTGCCTCCACCTCGGCAATAGACCTTGCCCAAGTTGAGGCGGCCCTGGCTGGTGAAATTCCGACCAATTCCGAGGAGGTGGCCAGGCTACGGGCTACACTCTTTCGTGTGTCCAGGTCTCCTGAAGTCCCTCCCGCCAAAATGGATATTTTAGAGGAGGTGGTCCTTCACCTTGGGGAGATATCTAGCCAATATGAGCTGGCTAGGACAACCCGAGATCAGGCCGTGGTGACTCTTCAGAGGCTAGATTCCCCTTCTATCTAAGAGAGACGGTTGCCTGGCTACCTTCCATGCCCTTAACCAGACAAAAACAGACGCCTTAATTGAAGAGAAATGAATAACTGATCGCATCAAAGCCGTGGAGGATCAGATTGCTTCCCTCCGTTCTGAATTGGCTATTCTTACTCCACAGCACTCGGCGGCCGCATCCAAGGTCACTGCCATCAACGCAGCCAATGTCGATCTTTTCCGCTGAAGCATTGCCCTGGGTCCCCGTCTTGATTACCTCCTCCCACTTCAACATGGTTTGGAAGCCGATCTTGACTCCAGTAGAGCCGCTCTCCTGTGTATTACCGAAGAGTGGGGGGCCTTGAGAGCATCTTACGAGCAAGCCCTCGCCCCAGCAGCGCAAGAGGTGGCCGAAGTCCTTATTGCCACCGATGCAGCAATAGGTGAGCCTCCCCTTCCTACCACTGTTCATCCCCCACCGACGCCCCTGCTGCCGAGGTAGTGATCCCCAGGGACGACGCCGATGGAGAGACGGGGGCGCCAGTATCAGAAACAATGCCCTGTGCCGAACCCCCTGTCTGAAGGTTTGGAGATCCTCAGAGCTGCCGCTGCGGTTGAAACAGACAAGGCCATAGCCGCAGGTATTGAGGCCAGAGTGACAGATATAGTTCAGGATGCTGCCGCGGCTAATCTGGCTGATGACGAGGAGAGGGTTGTCCAGGATTGAAGCCCATATTTTACCCTGTTGGATTTATCACTTGGCCGCCGGTGTGTGGCAAGCCACCTTGACAATGTTTTGTATTTAGATCCACTTCTCTATTCCTCGCATTCTTTCCCATAGAGTACGATAATATGGTTTAAGATATTTGCCATTGATCTTTTTTTCAAATTCTTCTCCGACTAGAGTTATTAGACGATATGCCCCACCGTGGTATACTTCGCTAACGATGTAGGGCTCGTCCCAGTTTGGGGACCACTTGCCCAACTGGGGGCCTTTCCTCCCGAGTGGCAAAGTAGCCTTCCATACGAGGTCACCTTCGACAAACCTCTTTGGCTTGACGTGCTTCTTGTAGGCCTGGGCCGCTTTAGCCTTATTCATTTCTATTCTGCTGAGGCCAGCCAGCCTGTCATCATCCATCGAGTCCAACTCCATCAACATGGCTTATTGTTACTCATCCATACTAAGGGAGTGCTGCCGAGCTACTCTCAACGACGCTACACTGATTTCCAGTGGTAGCACGGCATCCTGCCCATAGACCAAACGATAGGGGGTTGCCCCTGTGGCTGTGGACTTAGAATTTCTCATAGCCCAAAGGACCTCGTTGAGGGTCTCGTGCCACCGTCGAGGCTTATTTTATATGTTCTTTTTGATGAGCTCGATGATGATCTTTTTGGTAGCCTCTGCTTGTCTGTTGGCTTGAGCATAGTAAGGAGACGAATGTCTCATTTTGATGCTGTACTCCTGAGCAAAGGCCACCACCCGTGGCCCAGTGAACATTGTACCTTGATCGGCCGTGATGGTCTCGGGGATACCGAACCTTAATATGATCTGGTTTTCTATGAATCTGATCACCACGCCCTGATCAACGTTTCCTAAAGGCATGGCCTCCACCCACCTAGTGAAGTAATCGGTGGCGACAATGATAAAGTTATGACCCTTTGAGCTTGGGGGTATATCTTGCCGATTAAATCCATGGCCCACCTCCGGAATGGCCATGGTTTGAAAATGGGATGTAGCTCATCCGCTGGCATCGTTTTGATCGGTCTGTGGAGCTGGCAAGCCTCACATCCCTTGGCAAATGGGAAACAATCGGCCGTGATCATCGGTCAATAATATCTTTGCCTGAAAATGAGCCATTTCATGATGGGGCCAGACCTGTGGGCACCGCAGACTCCTGCATGGATATGTGCTATCACCACATAGGTGTCTTTAATCTTGAGGCATTTTAATAGTACCCCATTGAAGCTTCTTTGATATAGGTCGTCCCCTATCAAGATATACTTCAGCGCGCCTGTGTTTGACCTTGAAGTCAGTATCAGCCGTTGGATTACGGAGGTACCTCGTCAATACCCCAATCCAGGCATCGACGGGCTCCTCCTCGGAGGGGATCACAGTATCTTGCTTTAGTACCTCGACCACTCGCTCTTTGTAACCCGAGGCTTGTTCGGCCAAGTCATTCGCTTTCGGATTCTCATCCCTGGGGACATATGTGATGACGACGTCAGCAAACAACTTTAGTAAGTCGTGCGCCGAGGCCCTCATCTGGTTGGGCTTTGTATTGTAGCACTTGTACTCCCAAGTGATGTGCTTGATCACCAGTTGTGAGTCACCCGTTATTTCTACACAATGGGCCTTCATGCCGGCCAAGATGTCAAGCCCCATGATAAAGGCTTCGTATTCGGCCTGATTGTTGGATGCTTGATCTCCTATCTGGCACATGAACTTCCAGATCTGGCCACCAGGGTTGGTAATGACCACGCCTACCCCTGTCCTCATCTGGGTGCTCGACCCATCAAACATGAGGATCCAGGGCTTCAGGCCTAAGTAATTGACAGATTCGGCTAGAGCATCGTGCACTTCCACACACGGATGCTGAGCCAGGAAGTCTGCCAGGGCTTGGCCTTTTACGACTTTCAAAGGTACATAAGTTAAGGCAAACGCGTTCAACTTAGTGGCCCACTTAACAAGTCTTCCCTGTAAGAGAATCCTATTAAGGAGGTATCTGATAATATCAACTTTATAAACAACCAAAACTTCCTTAGGCAAAAGATAGTATTCTAGTTTTGTACAATAAGTAAATAAGGATAAACAAAGCTTCTCAATGGGAGAGTATCTAGTCTCGGCATCTTTGAGGATCCTACTGAGATAGTATATAGCACGCTTGGCACCGTTATCATCATGTTGAGCTAACAAGCAGCCGATTGCTTGGTCTTCGGCCGCAATGTATAACTGCAAAGGCTTCCCAGGGTACGGAGGCACCGGGACGGGGGGATAGGACAAGGCAGCCTCCTGCTGTTTGACTCCCCATATCATTTCCTCGTTGTTCTTCATTTTTAACAAAGGTGAGAAGGCTTTCAGCTTTCCCGCCGAGTTAGCAATGAACCTTCTTAGGAAATTGATCTTGCCTAGCAGACTGTGCAGCTCCTTTTTTTGTTCTGGGAGGTCTCTCCTCTAGGATAGCCCGAGCTTTGTTCTTATCCACTTCAATACCCTGGTTATGCACCAAGAAGCCTAGAAAGTTACCTGCAGACACGCCAAAAGCACATTTAGTAGGATTCATCTTGAGGTTGTGGAGCCTCATCTGTTTTAGAGCTTGTTCGAGACACGCCAAGTAGGCATTGGTTTCCCCTGGACACATGGTGTTGTGCGCCCACATAGCGTCGGCAAGCCACTGCTTATTGGTGGCGACCATCTTGCACACCTGAGCATCGGTAAGCCCCTCATGGTGACGAGGGTCCTTCAGAAACGGGTACGACAGGGGAATATGTTGCAGTAGCCCGAACTGCTTGAAAACCAAATTAGGAAAATAGTACTCCGCTAGAGCATTGCTGCGGCAAGAGGGGGTGATATACCCAATCAGTAAGTCCCGAGCCACCAGAGAGGATCTTCAATTATCCCGAACAGATATACGAACTTTGACAGAGAGGCAAGCTTGAGACCTCAAGGGAGCAAAAATCCATAAGGGGACAAATCCCTTGTCCAGCACTGGACACCAGGTAATAATAGCTGTGTTCGCCTGCAGAAGCTCCTTCATGAAGTGAGCGGTGGGCAGCCGATGGTAGGGGTAGCCCCTTGCTGAGGACCTAGGCACAAGTTGGAGATTGGTCTGGGAACTTCCAACCCCTCTGTAAGAAGATTGGGGAAGTAGAGGGTAGTCCACAGTTGCAAAAACCACATAGGGCCCCGAACCCTGGTAACTTGGCCATACTCCCTAATCTGATCGAGCATGACTTGGTTGCCACGGTAGAGATCGCCTAGGAAGAAGGGAGCCCAAGCAAAGGCCTTACCACTGGCCATCATGGCGGCAAACGGTTGCAAGTCTTGAACGATGCCCATAGAGTTGGTGCCGTAAAAGAACTTGCAGAAGAAATACAGAATGAAGGCAATGTGCTAGTCATCTGAAATTTCTGGGTTAGTATTAATGTTGTCCAAAAAGAGTCTAGAAAAAGAGCCTACAGCAGGAATTCGAACATGGCCCGCCTCCTTCGGCAATTTAGAAGGGTGGATGCTCTCACCGGAGGCTGGCAACCCGGTAATGGCGGAGACATCGAGCACGGTGGGAGTCAAGATGCTCCACGGGAAGATTAAGGCGTTGACGTTGGAAGACCAAAAGCCTAGATGAGGCAGCAACATCTCCAAATGATGACGAGTGACAAAAGTGGAGAGGGTGATCATGTCTCGGAGACCTAGGGCCCTCCAGGTGTCGATTTTTACTTCATGAACCCTTTCAAACCATGCACGATAATCGGTGGTAGGGGTGGCATGCGCTCCGGTGTCAGATATCTTGGCACATGCGGTGAACCAGCCCTGAGTGACAGGAAGACCAGAATGGGACGAGGTCGCAAAAACATTCCTGAAGGCAGTAAAACCGTCGCGAACGTCAGAGGTTACAGGGCGCAGCGTGACACCGTCGGAGACAGCAACAAGCATGTCCTTTGGAGAAGCCTTTGGCGGAGGGCTCACCGGAGGCAAAGAAGAGGATGAGGAACTGGTCTGGCCGTCATCGCCACGTAACTATGGGTCTTGTTCTGGGAGTCAGAGTCGGAAGACATGGTGAAGCAAAGGGGATACTGGAAGGAAGAAAGAAGGAGTTTCTGTCACGCGAAGGGATGGTGACGGAACAGTTTTAAAAAAAAAAACAAGTAACCGTGCAAGGGCAATGATGGGGGCTATTTATAGTTATGGGCAAGCCTCAACCGGCGTGTCCATGGGAACCGTCGCGCAGTCGTTTTGATTTGCGTGAAGCGCCAAGTGTCACATAGCAGCAGTTATGTCCCCTCCAACCGTCATATCAAGTCATATCAAGGGGTTTTTGCACCATCTGACACGTCTCAAGGCCAAACGACAATACAAAAAGCGGGGCAATTGTTAACACCCAAAAAATAATTAAGTCGTAGGTCGGGGCTAGGAAAAGGGGAGAAAGACTGAGGTGTGAAGGCAAGCCACACGACTAAAATAGAAGGGGTACTTGCCAAATAAAGTGGAGTCAAAAGGAGGTCCTCGGGGCACAGCAAAAGACAAAACTCCCCGAGCGAAACTTACGCCCGAGGGCCAATGGGCCAAGCCAAAGGAAAGTGATAGCCCCAGCCTATAGAGGGCCACGACGAAGGTAAATTGGATGGCTAAGCTATTGCCTAAGGGAGCAAGAGCAGCCGCGTGACCAAGTGGTCGAGGCAAGGCAGGCGTTGCTTGGAAGGCAAGGAAGACATGGCACGGAGATAGAATGTGGGAGTGGTTAAAGATCAAGCGGAAGAGCGGGGCTAGAAAATACGGAGCAGCGAACATTAACCCCACTAACCGTGCTAGTGGGATCGTGGGTAGTTACTATGCCTCTTTTAAGGCCTACGAAGCAAAGAGAACCGTTGATCTTAGATTGATCCAACGGCAGGCAAGTATTGGCTCGCATAGTGGCCGACGAGGGCCTGTGTATATAGCAATAAAGTAATTGTACAAGACACATCCAATTCAATCAACAACTCTACGTTTATTTCACTTTATCTTTTTACCGCACTTTATCTTTTATTTTCATGCATTAGTCAGTAGTATAATCCAACCCTCGCGTCCCTCTCACTCAACCTGACCCTTTCTAGAGGAGTCAGGATACCCACAACTGAGGAGTAGAGTTCCCTCCTCAGCGCAATTTCTTGAAGAAATGAGGAATCAAAGACTGTCCAAACCTCTGGCCGACCCCCCGGCTAGTACCTAAGAGTTTGACGACAACTGGTAATAATACAATGCAAATATTTATAAACATAATATATATACATATAATTTCTTAGAATTAACAATAATTAGGGCATGTTTGATTGCAGTTTTTAAAACTGTTTTTAGTTTTTAAAAATAGAAAAACAAAAAAAAATTGCTTGGTAGGAGTTATCATATTCATTTGTTTTCAAAAACTGTTTTTATTTTCTGTTTTAAAGACTAAACAATGAACACATGTGAGAGATGTTTTCATTTTCTATTATGGGTTTTAAAAACAGGCGGAGAACTGAGTTTTCATTAATGGCATTAGTGTAAATATTGAGTTTTTATTTATAAATAAAAAAGGTTTGTCTGTGAGTATAAAAACGTTTACGTGCTTTTTTTTAGATAAGCAATACTTCATTGAAAAAAGCATTAGGGGTGCTCAAACCCAAACAACAAAAGTTACATATTGTTTAGGCAATGAAGTTGATCAAGCCACCAAGCAGAAATATCAAAATTTAAATTACAATGAGATCTATAGACCAACCATTTCTCTATTCCTTCTCATTCTCTCCTTTTTCATTTTTCTCCTATTCTATTTCATTTTGACTTTTTCTTTCTTATTATTAAAAAAATATTAAAATAAAAAATTTGAAAAAAATCTTTAAAAAAATTCTAAAAAAATTTAATTCAAAAAAAAAATTAAAAATTCACCGGTAATGTGCATTTTCGACGGATTTTTCACATATTTTTTAAAAAAATCCACTAGAAACGCCCATTACCGACGGAAAAAATCCATCTGAAATTACCGAAGGAAAGAATTCGTCTGTAATATGTGTTTCAGGCGGATTTTTCAATTTTTTTTTTAAAATCTGCCGAAAACGCCCATAACCGACAAAAAAATCCGTGAGTAATGTGCGTTTCCGCCAGAAAAAATCCACCGAAAATTACCGACGAAAAAAATCCACTGGAATTATCGCCGAAAAAATCCACCGGAAAACATTACCTACGAGGGTTTTACCAACGGAAAAAATCCGTCGAAAATGTCACTTTTCTGGCGGATTTGGTGCATTTCCGACGGATTTTTTCCGTCGGAAAAACGCGTTTTTCTTGTAGTGAAGCTCCATTGACTCGGTCAAACCCTCATGCCCACTTCCCAATATTGTAGCTTGACTTGGTCTTTTTCCACTATATTTCTTTTCTTAAATCATATAATTATAACTTGGCCATTTAATAAATAACTAAATGAATACATTCGGATCAAATAATAGCCTCTAAGCCTATATAGACTTAGCAGCCAGGTCAAGCCGATTTGCGTCAGCTGAGTAGGAACCTCAATTGCTCCTCAACAGTTTATCTTAGCCACATGGTCATGTATAGTCAATTAGACCCTAAGCGGCTAAATTTTTATTTTGCCGATGGGAATCATCCCTCGGCTAACCAATTCTTCGTCAGCCGCGCGGCTGTCGGTAAAACGGGTGTCAATAGCCACTTTGCTTCTGGATGAACGGCGAGGCGGTGCCATGCTATGTTGGGAGAAATCTCAGGCATATCGGCGGCACTGCGTGAAAATAGGTCGGCGTTGGATGGTGCAGACATATATGGGTTGTTGGTTCATTTACGGATCGCGGGCTCTATTGATTTGGCCCTAAATGTTTGGCCGATATGGAACACATCCCAAAGTTAAACAAAACATTCTAGCATCTTCAATAAGTGAAATAATAAAAGAACAACATGCCAACACCACAATAAAACTATTAAAGAAGTAAATTAAACAAGTATTTAACATAATATTAAGACACTAATGTCCCCCCACTCCATTTCTGATAAAACTGCATTGGGGCTAACTAAGAAGACAAAACAACAGTTTAACTCCATCACCACAACTAATTTTTTAAGTCATATATATGGATAAACATAATACAAATTTCCTTGTGTTGCTTTTGTGTGAATCCCAAATTTCCGGAAGCCAGTGCCTGTTTTGTTGTGACCTGTTGTTCTTCATGATGTGAGCTCTCTTCTTCATCCTCATTAGCACTCTCTGCACAACAATTGTTGACACTGTTTTGCTGGAAATGTGGAGGATAACCAAGCTTCTTACAGCAAAGATCCACTGTATGTCCTGTTCTTCCACAGTTAGAACAACTTTTAGAGCCTCTACCTTCTCTACAATTGTTGATTCGAACTCCACGGTGTCCTCTGCCTCTATTTCCAATTCTACCTTGATATCCTTGATATCAAGATGCTTCAGTTCCTTAGGTTCCTCAATTGAACAGGTGGATTGTCTCTGTAGTTGAATTAGCGGATCCATCAACATGATCTGTGACCTAACATCAGAGTATTACTCGCTTAGGCCTTTCAAGAATCGCAGAACTTTGCTTCGTTCTCTGTACTCTTTGAATTTGATGGCAGCGTTGCATTCGGTACCACAATCGCAATCACATGTGGGAGTAGGATAAAAATTCTCGAATTCTTCCTATAGTTTCTTCAATTTGGTAGTAGTTGGAAATTGAATCATCGACTTGCTTTGCGATGTAAATTTCTTCTTGTTAATCGGAGATCCTGAACATATCTCTTTGATAAAACCGATCTTTCAAATCTTTCCACACATCTACAGCAGAATACATCAATAAGATGCTCTGTGAAATTTCTGGAACGATTGAGCTGTTGATCCATGACATTATCATGGTGTTGCAAAGATCCCAAGCAATCGAGTGACGATCTTCATCGTTAGCTCTTGGTAGTGTCCCGTCGACAAAGTGAAGATTGGTCTTCGAACGCCGAGCCATTGTCATCTCCCTTGACAAAGTGTGGTAATTATTGTCGTTCAATGCCGGAGTGACAATCGCCGTTCCTGGATTGTCACTCGGATGCATGAAATATGGATTAAGCTTATCACTTTGATAAAGTTTATTGGTTGAACCATTTCTAGCGCTCTAAGCGCTATCTGCAATTACAGTGGCCATCGATTAGAGAGATGGGAAGGTAGCATTTGAGCAATTGATTGTGAGATACGATCTTCCGTGTACAGCGATGGTGGCAAATCCCCGATTAGGAGCTCCTATACCATATCAGAAAAGTGAAAGACGCCATGGAAGAATATGAAGGATTCAGTTGGAGAACTCAGAATTGAATTTGTTATAATCTCAACTAACTATCTAAAGTGAAGATCACACAGTATTATAAGCTTACAAGACGGAAAACCGTAAACCTATCTAGAAAGAGTAAAGCAACTAACTCCAACAGATAACTAATGCTAAAGGTAAATATGAAATACATCTAAGCTATTGACTAAGCTATTCTATTGACTAAAGCTGACTGTGCAAGTCTTATGCTAAGGTGTCAATGTTTAGTTGACTAACTCTACATTGTCTTTTTGATCACACTTAACAAATACTCATAAGATAGATACAATACAATACAATTAGTAAACTTGATAAACAAAAGAGAAGTATCCAAAATCATAACATACTGAATCATATCACCGCATTCTAAGCCCAATTCAGCATCAAAACAAGAGAAAAATAAAATCAAAAGAACAAAAAAACAACAAAGAGGAGAACCTTTAGTGTTTATTCAAATCGTGGTGTCTGGTTATTCTCTGGCGAAGACGACCTTTAGTTATTCAAAGATTTAGTTGCACTTAATCATGATGTCCTGTTACCTAAGATTTCAGAGACGTAAACTTAGTTTGCAAAAGCAAGAGCTTGACAGAGCAAGGCGATGGTGAGAGCGAGAGCAAGGCGACGATGAAGGTTGTTAGAATGAAGATGGAGGTTCAGATCGAGAGTGATAGAGCAAGAATGTGTTTAGAGTGAGAGAGGGAGAACGTGTACTGAGAGAACGATAGGGTAAGAGTGTATTTGGATGGAATATTTGCGGGAAAAAAACTGGACTTTTAGCATCGGGTATTTTAACAATCAATGCTAAGTTTGTTTAAGATACACAATTAACACCGCTTGTTAAAACAACCGATGCTAAAAGTCTAACGCAAAAACTTTTAACAACAGTTATTTAAACAACCGATGCTGAATGTCCAACACAAAAACACTTAACATCGGTTGTTTAAACAACTGATGCTAAATGTAGGCGCGAAAACTGCAAACATCCATTTAATTGCAAAATTGCCACCGCGTCTATATTTAGCATCGGGTGTTCAAACAATCAATGCTAAATGGTGTTTTTTAATGTCAAATTTACACTAGTGTGTGTAAAAAAATCAATTTTACAATTGATTTCGAATTTATGAAAGTGAGTCAGGTGTATGGTTATTAATGTTACTAGCCTCATTACCCGTGCAATGCACGAGTGTGAGCTAGTATCGATGGATGTCCCTTAGCTCAGTTGGCGAGCTAAGGGACATGAATGAGTTGCAAGAAGGACGTCCAGAGTTCAAACACTGAAAACAAATATTTTCCCACCCCACTAACATTTGTCTATAAGAAAACTCCTTTTTTGTATCAAAAAACTCATTAATTTGTGAGAAGGTGACTATTAATTAGGGATAGTTTAGTAAATCTATTTATTTTTTCCAGGAATCCAAGAAAAGTTAATGCATAAATTTACTATCCTTAGTAGTTGTAAAGGTAGTTAGTTTTGCTTAAAACTAAACACCAATTTAAGTATGCTTCTACTTGTTGGTGCGAAATAATCAAAACTAAACACCAATTTAGCTCAGTTGGCAAGCTAAGGGACATGAATGAGTTGTAAGAAGGAGGTCCAGAGTTCAAACCTTGAAAACTAATATGTTCCCACCCCGCTAACATTTGTCTATAAAAAAACTCCTTTTTTGTACCAAAAAATTCATTAATTTGTGAAAAGGTGACTATTAATTAGGGTTAGTTTAGTAAATCTATGTAAAGGTAGTTAGTTTCGCTTAAAACTAAACACCAATTTAAGTATGCTTCTAATACTTGTTGGTGCGAAATAATCAAAATAAAGAAGAAAACACCAATTAGGACATGTAAATTTTTTTCTGGACCCTAAATACCCTAAAACACACTGTCTAGCATCACACTTTACGTATTTTGTCACGGATGTTTTTTGTTTTTCATCAAACAGGTTATTGATTAACGAACTTCGCGTAGTTGAACATATAAAATTTTTACCCTACCCTAAAGTACCCCAAAACACACTGTTAGCATCGCACTTTACGTATTTTGTCACAAACTTTATATTATTTTATACCAAACCAGTTATTTACGAAGAAAATTATAGTATTTGAAGAGTTAATTTTTTTTTGGACCCTAAATACCCTAAAACACACTGTATAGCATCACACTTTACATATTTTGTCACGAATATCTTTTGTTTCTCATCAAATAGGTTATTGATTAACGAACTTCCCGTAGTTGAACATATAAATTTTTTTCGGGACCGTAAGGTACCCAAAAACACAATGTTAGCGTCACACTTTACGTATTTTGTCACAAACTGTATATTATTTTTACCAAACCGGTTATTTACGAAGAAAATTATGGCGTTTGAAGAGTTAATTTTTTCTGAATCATAAAGTACCCCAAAACACATTGTTGGCATCCGTCGCTAATACATTTTTTTTGTAGTGTATTTAACTTTACGCATTTTGTTACAATATAATTTTTTCACCACCAAGTACACCAAAGCAAATTGTTTAGAATCTCAATTTAGGTATTTTGACATAAAATTAAATCTTTTTTCACCGAATCAATTATTGAAGAACAAAATTTGCACATTTAAACATCTAAAATTTTTCGAGACCGTAAAGTACTCCTTAAAATATAAAAAGGAAAAAATATGAAACTTTAAAATATAAAAGAAGAAAAAACAAAAAAAAAGGAAGAAATGAAGCAATGGCATTTGTGGTAATATGACTGAAATTAGGGGCAAAAAAAATTGTTGCAGCTTTGGCGCCTTACAGAGAGATTAATATTTGAAAAACATTGGTGGAAAAACGTAGGCGTACGGTGTAGCTTTGGCGCCTTACAGAGAGATTAATATTTGAAATTTGTCCCAGAAGGTAGCTCACTTGATTGAGTGAAAGGGATAATATTATATAGAAGTTTCGGATATTATATAGAAGTTTCGGATAATATTCCAAAAAGTAATGACAGCTTAACTGGTGCGAAGGGGCCTCATCAGCACTAAGAATCTGGGTTCGATACTTGCTGTTAGGAAACGTTAGCTTGTACTAGTATTATGATGAGAAACAACAAAAACTATATTCTATAGTTACTAAATTTTCTCCTATATTCTAATGTTTTTTATGAGCAAAAAATTCAACGAAAGTTTTGCATATAAAGATAGTTTATTATTAAAATTTTCATAAAACTTTAGAATTTTTTGTATCATTTTATTTTAACAATAGATTTTCGTGTATCATAAAAAAAATATTTTTTTATATAAACTATTTTTAACAATAAATTTAAATAATAAACTACTTTTTAGGGTTTTTAAGATTTTTGTGTATCATAAAAAACTAAAAAATAGTTTATTATTTGAGTTTTCTTATAATATTCAAATTTTGATGTAATTTGATAAATAATTATTCATTACAAAAAGTTCGAAATAAACTAGAGAAAATATAATACTTTTAGTTTTTAAAAAAACATTATTATTAAAATATAAAAAAGCCTCGTTTTGGAGCTCGCTTTAGGCCTCGTTTAGTGTTGGGCCGGCCCTGAATTTGACTTAATTACCAGACCAAGAATGTGTGTGTGTGTGTGTGTGTGAGGCTTCTAGAAGACGTAAGCAATAGCTTATCAAAAAAAAAAAAGAAGACGTAAGCAATAGTTAATCAATTATGAAATGGATAATTACATATGATTATCATATGATTTTTACGTGTAAAGCATGAAACCCGTGATAATTACATAATTGATTAACTATCATATGTAATTATCCATTTCAGCTATGATTTTTACGTGTAAAGCATGAAACCCGTGATATCTTACATGATATGACCAATATGATATCTTACCCATTTCAGCTATAATATATAGGTAAGATATATGTTTCCATCCATAAGACGTAGTTAAACTGGCAAATACCGAAATTGTCAGGCTGTATATCATGTTAGTTGTGTGCGTTTTCTATTGGCACTTGCCACTACGTCGACAAACCAAAAAATATACACATGATTACCAGTTTTAAATCTTTGGTACTTTTGACTTGTTATACAAAAATTAAATTAATTGAGTTTAGTTTATATACATTGTTCCCTACCAGACCGTATAAATAGAAGCTCGGCCACTCTCCACTTGACTGAAGAAAGAAGAATCCTCCTGTTTGGTCAGCCATAAAGCATAATAATTAGTATTAACTTCACCTTGTATTATAAATTAAAACAACCCTCTTAGGCCAATGAAAAGATCCAGAACTAATCTTCTCTATTCCTTGCTTGTTTTTTACTATTCTACGCCGATTAAACTGTACTTATATTAATCTTGGGTTCGATCGTTTCCCTCCCCGAAAATAGATGGAACATTGACGCCGACTGTGGGGCCCTGCTAAATCATTCCCTACGCCTCATGCAAATCAACAGTTTTTAACCATCAAGCAATGGTAACCATCCAAGACGGCACCCCGGGTGGTGGTGGTCCCGACGAGAAAAATGAACACACCAACGACTATGATTCGATGGTGGAAGAGTTGCTCGCAACAGTTCATCTCCTACAGTCCCACAATAGAGTGCAAGAACAAAGGAATGATAAACTAGAGAACCAGATACAAGTTTAAGACGCCAGGGAAAGAAAGCTCCAGGAACATCTCAATGATGCAAGAAAACTCGCGCAGGTCCTCGAGGTGGCACCCCAGTCACTACGAGAGGCAGATTTGGAAAGAGGTGGAGTCTCACAATGACGCCAGCACCGCCACTCAACCTCTCGCAGGTGCCGCCATTGGAACTGAAAGGTTGTCAACCTACATGTAGAAAGTTCGGAGGTAATTCACTCATTTGTTGACGCCTTAAATGCAAAAGCTTCAGATATCATGGACAAAGCTCTAAAGAGAAGAGTAATAAAGCGTCTGACACCTCCCTTTGGGTTGGCGAGCTGGAGTAACAAACACCATTGCAGATACCACCAAGCGAATGGACATGCGACTGACGAGTGTTGGACCTCCAGCGAAACGCAAAGGACCTCATCTCCAACGGTCCGCTGAGCATTCCCATCTCTAAGCACGGGCCGAAGTAATTAAAAGAAGACCGTACGTGGTAACGATCGCTGGGGGGTTTTCTGGCAGAGGAACATCTTCATCATCAAAGACTACGTACGCCTGTTCTATCATTACCATTGAAGATACTAAAGTTAATTTTTTTGTACCATAATACGAAACCAACACCTTTCAAGGAATAGGTACGCCTGTTTTATCATTAACATTGAAGATACTAAGTTAATTTTGTTGTACCAAAATACTAAACCATCACCTTTGTGGCCGCGAAATTGAGGGCTTTGAAATCCACAAGCGCAACTGCCTGGTCATATCCATCGCCGTTAGAGGCTCCAACACCCTACGGGTACTAGTCGACAAAGGAGGCTCCAACCAGAGGAATTGTCAATCCTAGGGAGTGTTTCAAAAGATTACAGGTGTCAATAGAAGTAGTGAAGAGTTTCTCGGGCGTCGTGATGGGATTTTCATGAAAGAAGGGAGACCGGATGACCGCACGGAAATGCTATGCCGAGAGCGTGCGAGTAAAAACAATACGAAGCATGCAAGCACCACCCTAGGATTGCGAATTCCTCGACCTGGATCCAAGGTTGTAAGACACAACAAAAGAAGACAAGCGCTCTAGACTAGCTGACGATCTGAAGGAAGTAAGAGTTGGTTTGACCAATCACCAAAAAACCAAAACTGACGTTGGCCTATGCTGGGACACAAAGACTACTCGTCATCTGTCACTGTTTATTGCTAAGCGTGTCTTTTAAACCTGTTGCAAAAAGAAAAAGAAAATAGGGCGAAGAAAAAATGACTGCCATAAGGGAAGAAACCGAGAAGCATTCAAGAGTTGAATTCATTAGAGAAGTAAAATACCCCATGTGGCTAGCTAACCAGGTGATGGTAAAGAAATTGAGCGGTAAGTGGAAAATGTGCATGGACTATACCGACTTGAACAAAGTCTTCCTAGCATTGACAGTTTGGTCGATAGAGCGTCGGGATACAAATTGTTGGGCTTCGAGGACACTTAGTCAGGATTCAATAAAATCTGTAAGATCCCGATGGATCATGAAAAATGGTATTCATGACCAGCCGGTCTAAGTTATGCTACAAAGTGCTGCCCTTTAGACTAAAATGCAGACGAAATGTACCAACGGTTGACGGATTAGATCTTTCAAGAAGTGATCGGCCAAACAATTGAAGTCTATCTAGAGGGCATGGTGGTCAAGCAGAAACAAATGGCGGACACTTGGAAGACTTGTCTAAGGTTGTCCGACTATTAAAAGAGTACAACTTGAGACTCATTCCTGAAAAATGTTCTTTCGGCGTACAAGCAAGAGATTTACTAGGTTTTGTCCTCAGCCACAGAGGGATTGAAGCCATAATTGATATGAGAACCCCCAAACAAGCAAAGGAGGTCCAAATATTAACAGGAAGGCTAGTCGCTCTGTCACACTTCATGGCACGATCGGCCGACAACGTAAAGCCCCTGTTCCAGCTTTTGAGGAAAAACACCACATTCTAGTGGTTAGAAAAATGTGAGCAAGCCTTCCTGTTATTAAAACAATTCATAGCCACACCCACAATACTGACATCTCCCCATTCAAGGAACTTTGCTACTGCTTTACCTGGCCATTTCGGAGAACGCTGCAACACAATGTGCATACAGGAGTAGGGTAATCAGCAGTAATGAGTGTACTACGTAAGTTGAATGTCGCGAGGTCCAAAGGTCAGATATCAAAAAATTGAAAAAGAAGCATTTGGAGTGGTCCTAGCTGCCAGGAAATTAAGACAATACTTTTAGAGCCATTCAATAATTGCGAAAACTCATCTCTCTATAAGAAGGTGCTCACTAAGCCTGACTTGGCCGAAAGAATGGTAGCATGTTCGGTAAAACTATTTGAGTATGACATCAGATACGAACCGAGGGGTCCGATTAAGGCATATGCACTGACATCTTTCGCAATAGAGTTGGTCGAAGGAGATGTAGATGATCAGTGGAAGGCCGAAGGGGTATGGGTTCTCTCCGTCAATGGATCTTCCAACCTACGAGGCAGCGGAGCCAGAGTAACTCTTGAAGGATCCGACAGCGTACTCTTAGAGCAGTCCTTCAGAATTAGTTGGAAGACGAACAAAAACCAAGCTGAATATGAAGCCCTGGTTGCAAGAATGACCGTCGCAGCCAACCTAGGAGTTGAAAACTTAAAGGCCTGTGCGACTCAATAGTAATGATCGGACAAGTTACAGGAGCTTTCAACACCAGATAAGAGGTGTTAATCAAATATCTCGACAAGGTACAACGATTAAAATTAAAATTTAGATCATTTGAGCTAACCTATGTACCTAGAGAACAGAAAAATAGAGCAAATATCTTGGCAAAGTTACCCAGCACAAAGAAGTCGGACAACAATCACACAACGTTAAGGAAACTACCTCCCCACCCAGCATAAATGAGATCGAAGTTCTGTCAGTTGAGACATGGACTGATTGTTGGATGACTGACATCATGGCGTACTTAAGAGGTGAACAACTATAGATGGAAGGTACAGAAATACAAAATTTAGAAAAGTCGTCCAGCAAGTACACCCTTATCGGGTAATAGCTCTACAAAAGGGGGGGTTCTCAGCACCTCTCCTTAGGTGCATACTGTATGAGCGTTCCAAAGAGATAATCGCAGAGATACACAAAGGGGTCTGTGGCTGCCACATTGGCGACCAGGCCTTAACGTCAAAAATGGTAAAGTAGGATATTGATGGCCGATGATCAAGAGGACTCCATGGAACATACAAAGAAATGTGACAAATGTCAGCATCACTCTAGTGTCCCCGAAGCATCGCAAACAAATCTTCAAATGATCATACCAGCGTGGTCTTTCGCTGTTTGGGGAGTAGACAACCCTGGTCCCTTTCCACCTCCTCTTGGACAGGTCAAATTCAAGACTGCAGCGCTCGATTACTTCAATAAATAAATAGAAGCCGAATCGGTCGCAACAATTACGACCCAAAAGGTGAAAATGTTCTACTGGAAGAAGCTCGTTTGTCGATTAGACATCCCATCAACCATAGTGAATGACAACGACACTCAATTTGCTTCCTAGTTGATAGCCGACTTCGGTGACACACGGAAGATCCATTAGGAGTTCATATCGGTGGAACATCCCCGAACAAACGGCTAGGCAGAGGCAGCCAGCTAAGTCATTTTGAATAGCCTAAAGAAGCGCCTGAACAACGCCAAAGGTAACTGGATAAAGGAACTCCCCCTGGTACTTTGTTCCTACAACACCACTTCGCAATCAGCAACTAGGGAAACCCCGTTTAAACCAACATACGAAAGCGACACCCTGATTTCAGTAGAAATGTTAGAGGCCAGCCCGAGAAGAATACTAGTGGACAAACTCCTGAACGAAGCATAATTATAGGCAAACCTTGACCTCCTAGACGAAACCTAAGCGCTGGCAAAAATCAAAGAGGAACCCACAAAGAAGCTAGCAATAATGGAGTATGAAACCAAGGTAAATCCTAGGGAGTTCAGACCAGCAACCTCGTGCAGAGACAATCAGTCATGGTTGGAGCAACAGGGAAGTTAACATCCAACTAAGAAGCACCCTTTCGAGTAAAAGATATCATCAGTCAAGGAGCCTACAAGCTGGAAAAATTTGATGGAGGGAAAATCCCCAGATTGTGTAATGCCTCAAATATGCGAACCTACTACAGCTAAACAAGAATGCCAACGCGATCCGACAAACCAAAAATAACTGTACTTTTGTGTGAGGCCATCAAGGCCCCAATTGTACTTGTTTTATTGTAGCATCAAATAAAGAAGATCAACAAAACTTATGCTTTTTTATCAAAATATAGAATGAGCCAATAACACCAGACATAAGTCCTAACAAGTAAGAACCGCGCAACGCCTCAACGTTACCCTTAGGCATCGAAGACTTAAAGCCCCGACAGGCAATAGGCTGAACTGACAAGTTCATGCCCCACCCTTTGCAAAACCTCATGGGACAGAAAGAGAAGGTGATACATTTGTCGCACCATGAGGAATTCCCTTAGACAAAAGGCGAAGCCAAAGTAAAACACGGCTAAAGAACCGACCAGCTGTGTCATTCTATGGGGGAAAAACTAAAGTCCTAAATCGTATAGACTGTGGTAAAACCAACATATACCCTTGGGCACCAAGGCAGGGCAAATACGCTGCCACCAAACAAAGTCTTGATAGATGAAGACCAGCGAAAGCCAACATTCACCCTTGGGCACGTGACCATTTTAAGAATAAACTATAGAAGCGATACATGGATGTAACAGAAACAACATCAACGCTTCCTGGGAAAGCAATATTTCCATTTTTACATTATTCCTTCTTCCCAAGAAGAAAAAACAATACAAAATAACAACTATGAGCGAAAGCTCCACCTAAAAAGTATTGGCGGACCGGCCCCCGAACATTGTTTTTTTTTGTCAATTGTAGGTCCCACACAAATGATGAGCATGAGGAGAACTGGAAATCTAAAAGACAAACCAAGGATACTCCTAACTACAAAGGAGCCAAAAGCTACTAGAACCAGAAACAGGCAAAAAGTTGCAGCGGACTGGCCCCATTCGACAATACCATTGAAACTACCCTACACCCTCCGCAACCAGAGGAAGACAACGGAGCCAGAATGGGTGATGAAGGCCACACCCACTAACAACAACAGAAAACCATTTTGACCGAACAAACCTCCCCGAGTTCTCTAAGCGCTTTGAAAACAGAATCCCCAAACGTCAAAATTCTCACCTTGAGCATTCTGGCACTCTTGATGTGCACCAAGGCATAGGCAAGAGTGCTCAAAAAACTCGAAAAGAGGAATTTGATCTCAACATGAAAACAAGAAGACGTCATGAAGAAACACTAAGAGGAGAAAATGAGGACAAAGGAAAGCACGTGAGGAAACAAACCAAAAGGCACAACCCCATTTTTCTAGCTTGAGAAGTCAATTACAAGGCCAAGAAATTATGAGGAACAAAAAACGACAGTCAATGGGATAACAAAAAAAAGAGAAGGTCAAAGTCAGTGGTCAAACAGTCAAGTCACTCAAATCAGTAAGACATGTCCAATCAGTCAACATCTACAATAATCCCCAAGAAACCTCTGTCCAGAAGCCGAAGGACTGAGTGTCCAGAGGCCCTCGATACGAACCCGAAGGACTAAGTGTCTACCGAGCTTCTCTTGCTTTGAACGATTTCGCGCTTCGCGCTA
Organism: Astragalus glycyphyllos; assembly: GCA_963573325.1. NCBI lineage: Eukaryota > Viridiplantae > Streptophyta > Magnoliopsida > Fabales > Fabaceae > Astragalus > Astragalus glycyphyllos. The sequence goes on from OY754309.1 coordinate 15,441,953, forward strand.
GTTTCTCGAAGGACTATATTCTCAATCGGACCGACCGGTATATATAGGAGCTCGACCACTCTCCTTTCGATTGCAGAAAGAAGAATCCCCCTACAAGACCGATCGATCGGCTACACTTTCCAACCCTCAACTATTCTGTTTCTCTCCCATAATAACAATTAGCGGAATCACAAGGAAAATCTCAGATTCCTCTCTTGTTTGTCTTTTAATGGCTGGATCGGCCATAATGCGTAGTAAATAGTGTTAACTTCCCCTTGTATTATAAAAACATCCCTCGGAGGCCAATGAAAGGATGCATAATTCATCTTCTCCAATCCGTGCTTGTTTCTTACTATTCTACGTGGATTATAATGTAATCATATTAATCTTCTGTTCGGTCGCTTCCCTCCTTGGAAATAGATCGAAACATACACAAACTGTAAAATTAGTCACAGTATCTCAGATCATTTTGTATTAAAATAAAAGAAAAACTGCTAAATTATATAAAGTAATCGCTGTGTCACTTCGCCATGTTCTTCTGACACCATTCTTTCTAGGGAGGTGCTAGGGAGGTGACCAATCTAAGGAGGCAGGCTGAGGAGCTCGAAACTACGAACCAGGGGCTAAAGAACCAAGTGACGGTCTACAAGGAGAAGCTGGTGTCAGTTGAGGAGAAACTGAATAAGAGTGAAGAAGATCAGAATGAAGTTCTTCTCTTTAATAAACAGTCTGCTAAGGACGCATCGGACATGGCCGTCAGCCACATCAACACCTTATTGGCACATCAATATTGCCGTAAAAAATTGGATAACAATTTAATCGGGGAAATAAAATTGGGAGATCAAAATTGCGAAGAAAAAATAGGGGTACAAAAACTTCGGATTTTATAAAATTTGAGATCAAAATTGCGAAAAATAAAATGGTGAAGAAACTTGCGGATTTTAAAAAATAGGTGGACCAAAATATAAAGGATATGTTTAGAAAAGTTGGGTGAACTGTACATAAGATTTTATAAACTACTATTGTTTTGGGACCAAAATAAAATGAAAAAATACCCAAAATTAGGAATAAGTGGAATACTTAATTTCAGATGTTTTCGTAAGTATTTAACCTGTTGGTGAAATGTTTACTATAGCTAGCCAAACTATAATCTCCCAAGGAATTGAAGCATTTTTCTTTTTTTGACAAAAAAAAAATATTCGAATAAATAAAATTAATAAAGGAGTACCAAAATTATTACAACCTTTTGCAACATCAGAAATATCAATTCTCCTTTTAAAAAAAGAGATTTTAATTCTTGTAACTATGAGAGGAAATATGCACTTTTTAATGGAATTTTTTTTTGAAGTGTTTCTTACTATCCTCAGGTTGGTTGTTCAGTACCTTGCCTTGGAATCTGGATCCGAGACGACCAGTTGGTAGGTATAGTCTTGAAGTCGTCCTTTCCTAGGTCGAGGTAGGATTGATGTTCTCAGGTGTACTGTGGATGCCACAGCTCCGAGTCTGCCCAAGGTCGGTCTCCCAATGATACAATTATATGGGACTTGCAGGGCAGTACCAAGAATTGGGTCTTCACCGTTTTGGAGAGCTTGTTAGTCCCGTACGTGACCATCAATTCGAGTTACCCGAGCGGTGCCGTCTTTGACCCATTGAAATCGGTCAAATCATCGCCTCTGTAAGGAGTAAGTTCAGTCATTGAGATTTTTATCTTCGGGAGCAGGTCTTGAAATAAAATATCCGTTGAGCTTCCCTAATCTACCAGATTTCTTAAGACCAGGACATCAACCATTACCGCAGAGACAATTAGTGGCATGTATTTGTTTGGTCTGCCGTCTGGGAGGTCTTCTTGATCTGAGAAGGCAAGTGGGGGCCTGTTAGAGTAATTGGTAGTTTCGGGTTGCTGGCTATGATTAGGATCTCTTTCCATCTTCTCTTCATCGTCCTTGTGGTTTCGCCTGAGTCGACCATGTAGGCCCCTAGGATTACCGCAGCCACTGTCCTGGAACGGTGCTGTTTTGATTCTTCTTTTTCTTCCGACTCCTCGGAGTCGGCCTTTGTGGGTTTAGCTACTTCGTTGAGTCCAGATTTTCCTTTTCGAGGTGAGCGAGATCGTTTTCGCTCTTCATCCCCTTCCATCTTGACATACTTGCTCATCTTTCCTTTTTGGATCAGGTCATCAATATCGTCCCTCAGAACCCGACACTGGTTAGTGTCGTGGCCGTGGCTTCTGTGGTAGCGACAATATTTTTTCTTATCCTTGTTTTCTCTTTGAACTTGGTGTTAGCGCCCTCGGCCAGGATTTTGGATATTGATTCATTTAGTTTGGTGTATTCTGGGAACCAGGGTCGCCTCTCTCGGGAACTTCCAGCCGACTCCTTTTTGGAGGTCTTCCGCTTCTCAGACCTCTTTGCTCGGGCAGATTCTTGGACAGCTTCATCAGCTAGGTCGTCCTCTTCTCAGTCAATAATTCTCTGTGCCTGGTGTAGGAAATATTCGAGATTACAGGGTCGGCGGACACCGACGTCAATCTAGAATAGACTCTTCTTGCGGAGTCCATGCCTCATGAACGAGAGTCTTATGTGGTCTCCTAGGTCAGTGACATTGTTCGCCTCCTTGTTGAATCTTTCGATGTAGTCACGCAAGGTGTTGTTGTCTCCTTGTTTTACTGCCTTGAGCATGTCTGCCGACTTCGGCTACATCCTGGAAGCTAAGAAGCGGGCCGAGAACACTCGGACTAGTTGCTCCTAGGAGTGAATTGAGCCGGGCTTGAGGTCTCTGAACCATGATAGTGTCGTTTTGCCCAAGGAGATAGGGACTATCTTACACTTGATGTCATTTTCCGCGTTCCGATATTGCATCATAAGGTCAAAAGTATTCAAGTGCTCATCCGGGACAGCCTCGGTAGCCGATTGAGGTGAGAGGAGCGGCGCAGAGTGTGCCGGCTCGGCAGGGAGTTCTTGTACATGCCCTTCCGGGGTCTGGTCTTGTTTGGGCACGACTTCGATGATGCTTTGGGGGCGAAAGCTGACTGCGGGTTGGAGGTTGCCCTCACGAAGCCATGAAAAAGGACTATAGGGATCAACTCCCACTGTGGTCGCCAAATGTTCGGTACGTGACCTCGGATCCGGGATCCTAGATCAGTAGCTGGTGTTCAATGTCGCTACGTAGTCTTCTCCTTGGCTCGAGGTTGGAAGAATGCCTCGCGAGTTCGAATCTTCCGAGATTGTCTTCGTCAGTGTCGCCTTCAGTTGAGGTTAGACTCAGAAGGGTTGGGTACCTGCAGACACTCTGATGCCAAAGTCAGCAATTAGAAGACAGTGAGAGGTGGAAATGAGGAAAACGTACCTGATTATGGGGGGTAGCGCCGTATTTATAGACGCGGGCAAGGGGGCTCCGCGGTATTGCCCGGCTCTGAGCTGTTGGATCGGGGCGAAGCGATCTAGAGCGTTGATATGGGACTTGCTTGGTGGTTTGCTAATTGGGCCGGATCAAGCAGTGTTTTAGGTCGCTTATTAGGCGGATTGGACCTCTTGGCCCAGTCCAAAAAGTTACCATGTCAATGGTGCGCATTTTTCACCGGATTTACCGATGACTAATCTACGTCGGGGATCCGGGCTGGCCATAATATATATTATATATTATATATTAGATATAATGTTATGCAATATGAACCTGTTGTCGTCAAACTCTTAGGTCCTAGTCGTGGTGTCCGCCAGAGGTTTGGACGGTCTATGATTCCTCGTTTCTTCAAGCAATTGCGTCGAGGAGGGAACTCTGCTCCTCGACTGTGGATTTCCTGACTCCTCTAGAAAGGGTCAGGCAAGGTGAGAGGGGGACGCGAGTGTTGGATTATATTACTGGCTAATGCAAAAAGTAATGTAAAGGATAAAAAATGCGATAAAGGAAAGATAAATTGAAAAAAACGTAGAGTTTGATTGATTGGGTGTGTGTTTGTACAATAACTCTATTGCTATATATATATATATATATATATATATATATATATATATATATATATATATATATATATATATATATATATACAGGCCCTCATCGGCCACTATGCTAGCCAACATTTGCCTGCCGTTGGATTGATCTAAGTTCAACGGCTCTCATTGCTTCCTAGGCCCTCAAAGAGGCGGAGTAACCACCCACGATCCCACTGGCACGGTTAGTGGGGTGAATGCTCATCGCTCCGTGTTTTCCGGCCTCGCTCTCCTGTTTGAACTTCAACCGCTCCCACGTTCTGTCTTCGTGCCACGTCTTCCTTGCCTTCTAAGCAACGCCCGCCTTGCCTCGGCCACTCGGTGGCTCATCCGCACTAGTCTCTTTAGGTAATAGCTTAGGCATCTGAGCCACCTAGACTTTGGCACTCTATAGGCTGGGGCTATCACTTTCCCTCGCCTTAGCTCACTGGCCCTCGGGCGTAACCCTCCGTCGGGGAGTTTTTTTGTCGTTTAATGTGCCCCGAGGACCTCTCATGACTTCACTCTATTTGGCAAATACCCATTTTGAAACATGTCGTATGGCTTGCCTTCACACCATTATTCTTTTCTTCCCTCTTAGCCCTCGGCCTACGACCTAATTATTTTTTGGTGTTAACTATTGCCCCCCTTTTTGTGCTGTCGCATGGCCTTGAGGACGTGACTGGCGGTACAAAAAACCCCTTGATATGACTTGAGGTGACGGTTAGAAGAGACGTAACTGCTGCTATGTGACACATGGCGCTTCGCGCGAATCGAAATGACTGCGTGACGGTTCCCAAGGACACGATGGTTGAGCCTGCTTTGGTTATAAATTGCAATGATGCCCATTCTTTAAGGTTCTTTGCACTCTCTCCCTTTTCCCGTCCTGTATTGAAAGCTTCCTGCGTCTTTACCTCTTCGACTCCCCTCGATCGCCATGTCTGCCTCCAACGCTGCTTCTTCCTCTATGGTCCGCGCCCCCGCTATTTTCCACTCCATAGGCGAACTCTCTTCCCTTCACCCGTTGACTGACAGCGCTGATGAAGGCTTCTCCCTTCTTAAATGTGTTTCGATGCCGGCGACCTTCCTTTGAAATCTTCCCGATTTACTGCAGAAGCCAAGTTTCTTGACATCCGAGGTTAGCCGACAAGCGAGAAAAACTACAATGCCTGGGTGGAGCGTTTGGAACCCCACAAGGGCGAGTCCTAGAAGAAATGGGGCATCTACGACATGATCAAGGTGTCGACCAAGAAGATTTCGCACAACGCCGACATCTTGCATCCTCTGATGTCTTTTTGGTCGACAACCTTTAACGTTTTTAATTTCCCCTGGGGCATGTTGACACCAACCCTACTGGATGTGGTCGCCATCCTGGGGCTCCCTGCGGGCGGTCTGGAGGTTCATACCAACTCCAGTTTTGCCGCTGAAGATCCTCCCTACACAATTGTTGCTAACTTCGGTCCCTTATTACCCTAATGTATTTCTTCAACAAGTACTTCTATGCCACCAAGTCTTTCGGCATTGTTAATGAGCTTTCCGTTTTCGTTCATCTGCTGCAGTCGGGTGACAAGTATGCTTGGGGCCCCTTCTTCCTTGCTCTCCTCTACCGGAGCATGGAGAGCTTCGTGACTCAGGTTAAGGAGCAGGGTTACTACTCCAAAGCCGACGGTCCCACCTTTGCTCCTGGCCTAGACACCAAAACCCTCTGTGTCCTGGGTACTGCCCTTGCTGCTGCTCCTCTCCTGCCCGTGGATCGTGCGGAGGTATTCAAGTTGTTCTTGGATCTTGACCCTGTCGTTAAGGATAGTTCAGCCCAACCCTTTTGCTGGTACCCCTGCCTGAAATACCACCTGGGTCCTGACAAGATACTCTCTCCCCAGGACTTGGACATGACCTCATCCAATGATTGCGACAGGCTTTTCCACCGGAGCCGTGTGCTGATTGCCCGTGATTTGGTTGTCGGAGCCAAGTTCACTTCGGTTAAGAACTTCCTCACGGTCGAGCCTTATTACCCTAATTATGTGGGTCGGCATTTTGGGCTGCGTCAGTACGTGCCCGCTCCCTACACCTCCTTGGCCGTGACGCTCCACCAACAGAAGCACTCCCCAGTGATCTCGACAGGCTTTTTAGTGAGTAGAAGGAGGCGTTCCGCTCCTTTGATTGGGGGATATGCCATGGTGTTGCTGGCGAGATTCCTCCCTGTGCTTCTTGGTGGTCGAGGGTCTGGGAGTATGTCTTCCCCCAACCTACCGCGGAGTATCTCCAGCACTATCTGGGTTCTTCCGAGGGATTAGCCGTTCGGCCTAAGTCGCTGACCGCCGGGGTGAGTCCACCACCTCTTTCGGCAAGCCGTTCTGCGACCAAGCCATCGGACAAGAAGAAGAAGAAGAAAACACAAGCCTCTGATCCTCCTTCGCGGTCATCATCTCGGCTGAAAGCCCACAATCAACCCCCTCCTTCTGATGGTAAGGTTTGGTTCTCCCGCATGTCCTGTCTTTTGACTCACCTGGCCTGTTTTACTGACCTGTCACCTTTTTATTCCTAGCGCAAGCTCCCACTATAATACTGGATGATAGTGATGATGATGATGACGATGATGAAGATGATGTTCCCCTTGCGCGGTACAAAAGGCACAGAGATCTGCTGACCCCAAGTTCGCCTCAGCCTGCGGTGCATGACTCGAATCTGTCACCTCTCTCCGGAAAGCTGCTCCAGGTAGGCCTCTTTTTCTTTTTATCATCCATTTATAACCATCTCAATTGTCTGATCTTCGGGCCTCCCAATGCAGAGGTTCTGTGTCGATTCAGATTCTCCTCGTTCTCCTCAGGGGCAGCCACGTGACTCGCCAGCGTTGATTTCTGTAAGTCTTCCTATTCCCCTCTTTTGAATTCTTCGTCGTATTCTCTCTTGCCTTCATTACATCCTTCTTTTGCAGTAAGCTGGGGGGTGGTCGAGCCTGTTGTGGATCCACATTCTGAGATGCAGTGCTATTTTGCTGGGTTGGGTGTCCCACAAGTGTCTGCCTCCACCTCGGCAATAGACCTTGCCCAAGTTGAGGCGGCCCTGGCTGGTGAAATTCCGACCAATTCCGAGGAGGTGGCTAGGCTACGGGCTACACTCTTTCGTGTGTCCAGGTCTCCTGAAGTCCCTCCCGCCAAAATGGATATTTTAGAGGAGGTGGCCCTTCACCTTGGGGAGATATCTAGCCAATATGAGCTGGCTAGGACAACCCGAGATCAGGCCGTGGTGACTCTTCAGAGGCTAGATTCCCCTTCTATCTAAGAGAGACGGTTGCCTGGCTACCTTCCATGCCCTTAACCAGACAAAAACAGACGCCTTAATTGAAGAGAAATGAATAACTGATCGCATCAAAGCCGTGGAGGATCAGATTGCTTCCCTCCGTTCTGAATTGGCTATTCTTACTCCACAGCACTCAGTGGCCGCATCCAAGGTCACTGCCATCAACGCAGCCATTGTCGATCTTTTCTGCTGAAGCATTGCCCTGGGTCCCCGTCTTGATTACCTCCTCCCACTTCAACATGGTCTGGAAGCCGATCTTGACTCCAGTAGAGCCGCTCTCCTGCGTATTACCGAAGAGTGGGGGGCCTTGAGAGCATCTTACGAGCAAGCCCTCGCCCCAGCAGCGCAAGAGGTGGCCGAAGTCCTTATTGCCACCGATGCAGCAATAGGTGAGCCTCCCCTTCCTACCACTGTTCATCCCCCACCGACGCCCCTGCTGCCGAGGTAGTGATCCCCAAGGACGACGCCGATGGAGAGACGGGGGCGCCAGTATCATAAACAATGCCCTGTGCCGAACCCCCCGTCTGAAGGTTTGGAGATCCTCAAAGCTGCCACTGCGGTTGAAAAGACAAGGCCATAGCCGTAGGTATTGAGGCCAGAGTGACAGATATAGTTCAGGATGCTGCCGCGGCTAATCTGGCTGATGACGAGGAGAGGGTTGTCCAGGAATGAAGCCCATATTTTACCTATTGGATTTATCACTTGGCCGCCGGTGTGTGGCGAGCCACCTTGACAATGTTTTGTATTTAGATCCACTTCTCTATTCCTCGCATTCTTTCCCATAGAGTACGATAATATGGTTTAAGATATTTGCCATTGATCTTTTTTTCAAATTCTTCTCCGACTAGAGTTATTAGACGATATGCCCCACCGTGGTATACTTCGCTAACGATGTAGGGCCCGTCCCAGTTTGGGGACCACTTGCCCAACTGGGGGCCTTTCCTCCCGAGTGGCAAAGTGGCCTTCCATACGAGGTCACCTTCGACAAACCTCTTTGGCTTGACGTGCTTCTTGTAGGCCCGGGCCGCTTTAGCCTTATTCATTTCTATTCTGCTGAGGCCAGCCAGCCTGTCATCATCCATCGAGTCCAACTCCATCAACATGGCTTATTGGTACTCATCCATACTAAGAGAGTGCTGCCGAGCTACTCTCAACGACGCTACACTGATTTCCAGTGGTAGCACGGCATCCTGCCCATAGACCAAACGATAGGGGGTTGCCCTTGTGGCTGTGGACTTAGAATTTCTCATAGCCCAAAGGACCTCGTTGAGGGTCTCGTGCCACCGTCGAGGCTTATTTTATATGTTCTTTTTGATGAGCTCGATGATGATCTTTTTGGTAGCCTCTGCTTGTCTGTTGGCTTGAGCATAGTAAGGAGACGAATGTCTCATTTTGATGTTGTACTCCTGAGCAAAGGCCACCACCCGTGGCCCAGTGAACATTGTACCTTGATCGGCCGTGATGGTCTCGGGGATACCGAACCTTAATATGATATGGTTTCCTATGAATCTGATCACCACGCCCTGATCAACGTTTCCTAAAGGCATGGCCTCCACCCACCTAGTGAAGTAATCGGTGGCGACAATGATAAAGTTATGACCCATTGAGCTTGGGGGTATATCTTGCCGATTAAATCCATGGCCCACCCCCGGAATGGCCATGGTTTGACAATGGGATGTAGCTCATCCGCTGGCATCGTTTTGATCGGTCTGTGGAGCTGGCAAGCCTCACATCCCTTGGCAAATGGGAAACAATCGGCCGTGATCATCGGTCAATAATATCTTTGCCTGAAAATGAGCCATTTCATGATGGGGCCAGACCTGTGGGCACCGCAGACTCCTACATGGATATGTGCTATCACCACATAGGTGTCTTTAATCTTGAGGCATTTTAATAGTACCCCATTGAAGCTTCTTTGATATAGGTCGTCCCCTATCAAGATATACTTAAGCGCGCCTGTGTTTGACCTTGAAGTCAGTATCAGCCGTTGGATTACGGAGGTACCTCGTCAATACCCCAATCCAGGCATCGACGGGCTCCTCCTCGGAGGGGATCACAGTATCTTGCTTTAGTACCTCGACCACTCGCTCTTTGTAACCCGAGGCTTGCTCGGCCAAGTCATTCGCTTTCGGATTCTCATCCCTGGGGACATATGTGATGACGACGTCAGCAAACAACTTTAGTAAGTCGTGCGCCGAGGCCCTCATCTGTTTGGGCTTTGTATTGTAGCACTTGTACTCCCAAGTGATGTGCTTGATCACCAGTTGTGAGTCACCCGTTATTTCTACACAATGGGCCTTCATGCCGGCCAAGATGTCAAGCCCCATGATAAAGGCTTCGTATTCGGCCTGATTGTTGGATGCTTGATCTACACCAGGGTTGGTAATGACCACGCCTACCCCTGTCCTCATCTGGGTGCTCGACCCATCAAACATGAGGATCCAGGGCTTCAGGCCTAAGTAATTGACAGATTCGGCTGGAGCATCGTGCACTTCCACACACGGATGCTGAGCTAGGAAGTCTGCCAGGGCTTGGCCTTTTACGACTTTCAAAGGTACATAAGTTAAGGCAAACGCGTTCAACTTAGTGGCCCACTTAACAAGTCTTCCCTGTAAGACAATCCTATTAAGGAGGTATCTGATAATATCAACTTTATAAACAACCAAAACTTCCTTAGGCAAAAGATAGTATTCTAGTTTTGTACAATAAGTAAATAAGTATAAACAAAGCTTCTCAATGGGAGAGTATCTAGTCTCGGCATCTTTGAGGATCCTACTGAGATAGTATATAGCACGCTTGGCACCGTTATCATCATCTTGAGCTAACAAGCAGCCGATTGCTTGGTCTTCGGCCGCAATGTATAACTGCAAAGGCTTCCCAAGGTACGGAGGCACCGGGACGGGGGGATAGGACAAGGCAGCCTCCTGCTGTTTGACTCCCCATATCATTTCCTCGTTGTTCTTCATTTTTAACAAAGGTGAGAAGGCTTTCAGCTTTCCTGCCGAGTTAGTAATGAACCTTCTTAGGAAATTGATCTTGCCTAGCAGACTGTGCAGCTCCTTTTTTTGTTCTGGGAGGTCTCGCCTCTAGGATAGCCCGAGCTTTGTTCTTATCCACTTCAATACCCTGGTTATGCACCAAGAAGCCTAGAAAGTTACCTGCAGACACGCCAAAAGCACATTTAGTAGGATTCATCTTGAGGTTGTGGAGCCTCATCTGTTTTAGAGCTTGTTCGAGACACGCCAAGTAGGCATTAGGAAAATAGTACTCCGCTAGAGCATTGCTGCGGCAAGAGGGGGTGATATACCCAATCAGTAAGTCCCGAGCCACCAGAGAGGATCTTCAATTATCCCGAACAGATATACGAACTTTGACATAGAGGCAAGCTTGAGACCTCAAGGGAGCAAAAATCCACAAGGGGACAAATCCCTTGTCCAGCACTGGACACCAGGTAATAATAGCTGTGTTCGCCTGCAGAAGCTCCTTCATGAAGTGAGCGGCGGGCAGCCGATGGTAGGGGTAGCCCCTTGCTGAGGACCTAGGCACAAGTTGGAGATTGGTCTGGGAACTTCCAACCCCTCTGTAAAAAGATTGGGGAAGTAGAGGGTAGTCCACAGTTGCAAAAACCACATAGGGCCCCGAACCCTGGTGACTTTGCCATACTCCCTAATCTGATCGAGCATGACTTGGTTGCCACGGTAGAGATCGCCTAGGAAGAAGGGAGCCCAAGCAGAGGCCTTACCACTGGCCATCATGGCGGCAAACGGTTGCAAGTCTTGAACGATGCCCATAGAGTTGGTGCCGTAAAAGAACTTGCAGAAGAAATACAGAATGAAGGCAATGTGCTAGTCATCTGAAATTTCTGTTGTCCAAAAAGAGTCTAGAAAAAGAGCCTACAGCAGGAATCCGAACATGGCCCGCCTCCTTCGGCAATTTAGAAGGGTGGATGCTCTCACCGGAGGCTGGCAACCCGGTAATGGCGGAGACATCAAGCACGGTGGGAGTCAAGATGCTCCACGGGAAGATTAAGGCGTTGACGTTGGAAGACCAAAAGCCTAGATGAGGCAGCAACATCTCCAAATGATGAGGAGTGACAAAAGTGGAGAGGGCGATCATGTCTAGGAGACCTAGGGCCCTCCAGGTGTCGATTTTTACTTCATGAACCCTTTCAAACCATGCACGATAATCGGTGGTAGGGGTGGCATGCGCTCCGGTGTCAGATATCTTGGCACATGCGGTGGACCAGCCCTGAGTGACAGGAAGACCAGAATGGGACGAGGTCGCAAAAACATTCCTGAAGGCAGTAAAACCGTCGCGAACGTCAGAGGTTACAGGGCGCACCGTGACACCGTCGGAGACAGCAACAAGCATGTCCTTTGGAGAAGCCTTTGGCGGAGGGCTCACCGGAGGCTAAGAAGAGGATGAGGAACTGGAAGATGAGGAACTGGTCTGGCCGTCATCGCCACGTAACTATGGGTCTTGTTCTGGGAGTCAGAGTCGGAAGACATGGTGAAGCAAAGGGGGTACTGGTAGGAAGAAAGAAGGAGTTTCTGTCACGCGAAGGGATGGTGACGGAACAGTTTTAAAAAAAAAACAAGTAACCGTGCAAGGGCAATGATGGAGGCTATTTATAGTTATGGGCAAGCCTCAACAGGCGTGTCCATGGGAACCGTCGCGCAGTCATTTTGATTTGCGTGAAGCGCCAAGTGTCACATAGCAACAGTTATGTCCCCTCCAACCGTCATATCAAGTCATATCAAGGGGTTTTTGCACCATCTGACACGTCCTCAAGGCCAAACGACAATACAAAAAGCGGGGCAATTGTTAACACCCAAAAAATAATTAAGTCGTAGGTCGAGGGCTAGGAAAAGGGGAGAAAGACTGAGGTGTGAAGGCAAGCCACACGACTAAAAGAGAAGGGGTACTTGCCAAATAAAGTGGAGTCAAAAGGAGGTCCTCGGGGCACAGCAAAAAACAAAACTCCCCGAGCGAAACTTATGCCCGAGGGCCAATGGGCCAAGCAAAAGGAAAGTGATAGCCCCAGCCTATAGAGGGCCACGACCAAGGTAAATTGGATGCCTAAGCTATTGCCTAAGGGAGCAAGAGCAGCCGCGTGACCAAGTGGTCGAGGCAAGGCAGGCGTTGCTTGGAAGGCAAGGAAGACATGGCACGGAGATAGAATGTGGGAGTGGTTGAAGATCAAGCGAAAGAGCGGGGCTAGAAAATACGGAGCAGCGAACATTAACCCCACTAACCGTGCTAGTGGGATCGTGGGTAATTACTCTGCCTCTTTTAAGGCCTACGAAGCAAAGAGAACCGTTGATCTTAGATTGATCCAACGGCAGGCAAGTATTGGCTCGCATAGTGGCCGACGAGGGCCTGTGTATATAGCAATAGAGTAATTGTACAAGACACATCCAATTCAATCAACAACTCTACGTTTATTTCACTTTATCTTTTTACCGCACTTTATCTTTTATTTTCATGCATTAGTCAGTAGTATAATCCAACCCCCGCGTCCCTCTCACTCAACCTGACCCTTTCTAGAGGAGTCAGGATACTCACAGCTGAGGAGTAGAGTTCCCTCCTCAGCGCAAACCTCTGGCCGACCCCCCGGCTAGTACCTAAGAGTTTGACGACAACTGGTAATAATACAATGCAAATATTTATAAATATAATATATATACATATAATTTCTTAGAATTAACAATAATTAGGGCCTGTTTGATTGCCGTTTTTAAAACTGTTTTTAGTTTTTAAAAATAGAAAAACAAAAAAAAAAATTGCTTGGTAGGAGTTATCATATTCATTTGTTTTCAAAAACTGTTTTTATTCTTGTCAAAAAAAAAACTGTTTTTATTTTCTGTTTTAAAGACTAAACAATGAACACATGTGAAAGATGTTTTCATTCTCTATTATGGGTTTTAAAAACAGGCGGAGAACTGAGTTTTCATTAATGGCATTAGTGTAAATATTGAGTTTTTTATTTATAAATAAAAAAGGTTTGTCTGTGAGTATAAAAACGTTTACGTGCTTTTTTTTAGATAAGCAATACTTCATTGAAAAAAGCACTAGGGGTGCTCAAACCCAAACAACAAAAGTTACATATTGTTTAGGCAATGAAGTTGATCAAGCCACCAAGCAGAAATATCAAAATTTAAATTACAATGAGATCTATAGACCAACCAACTCTAAGTTAACTGCTTGATGCGTGACATGATAGATTCAATGTTGGGATCCTCGTTCTTGAAGATAAGAGCATTCCTAGCCAACCAAATACTCCAACAGGTAGTCAACCAAATTAAGTGCTTTGTTTTCTTGGCCTTTTTACCTTTGGATAGCTTCCCCCACCAAAGACAATGTTCGAGCAAGCTGTTGGATCCCACATGGTCGATCCTACACCAAACGCACACCCGCGACCAAATATCTGATGCAAAGGTGCAGCTCAAAAACAGGTGAAACTGCGATTCAACTTCATTCCAACACAATGGACAGAGAGCGTCATCGTCCAGTGCGATAACAAGTCGGTGTCGCAAATATCCGCAAGTTGGAAGAGCATCCCTAAGTAAGCGCCATCCAAAAACAATAACCTTGGAGGGAGCGACACATCTCCATAACTTCTCCAACATCTTATGTAATTCATTTTGATCGCTCCCCATTACCTCCCGAAGCATCTCTTTGTAACAAGAACGGACGGTAAATTTTTTCGAAGTCTCAAGCTTCCATATCCAAGTATCCTCAATCCCTTGAGCAAGAGTCACTGGGGCCAAGATTTGTTGAAGATATGCAGCCTCCAAATGATTAACACGCGATTGAGATACTAGCCAAGATTCATTCCACTCCATCCCTCCACCCTCCAAAGTCCCGCACCACCACACGGTTTGATTCACGGCCCGTCCATAGAAAAGGAAAAAGCCGAGAAAAAGAAGAAGTTCCCAGCCAAACCTCATTCCAAAAGTCCACCGAAGCGCCATTCCCCATCCTACGAGAAACCTGCTGGCCGAAAGAAGATAGAGGAGAAAACGCGAGATCAAGCATCATCAAATCGCGCCACCAAATAGACCCAACAACACCTCTTCTTAATGCACCCTCCGACCGTTGTATAAAGGCATCCTTGAAGCTTCCATATCTATGAAATAATAAGTCTTTCCAAGGAGCGAAATCATTAACAAGTGTCCGCCACTTCCACTTACTTAAAAGAGCCACATTAAATAAATCTAAATTTTTGATACCGAGGCCTCCGTCATTCTTCGGTTTGCAAATTTTGTCCCAAGCAACCCAATACATACCCCTATTTCCATCATTGATTTGCCACAGAAAATCCCTTTGTATTTTAATCATTCTTTAATAACCGACTTCGGTGCTTTATAGAAAGAAAAGAAATACAAAGGGATACTATTTAACACCGAATTAATAAGAGTTTACGTGCTAACCGGGTCTTTCTTTTATCTTTTGTCATTTCTTTCACTTTTTCTTTATTCCATGTCTTTAATGTATTTATTTAATGTTCAATATCTTATGGATTACCTGGACTTAAATATAACATATCAATATCAAAATATTATAAATTTAATAGTTATCCTATTTAGTATTTAGCTTGATTATCGTAAAAAAAAGTTATTCTTAGAGTATAGAAGAAACCTGTCAGAAAAAGAGCATACATGCAAACAAAATTTATATAAAATTTAAATGTAATATACACTTATGTTATTATTAATATTATTATTATTATTATTATTATTATTATTATTAATCCGCATTACTGTAGGCCCTAAAATCACATAATAATGATACCTAAAAGATTTAATTCACTCAATTAAGATATTGAGGACCAAAATTATACATTCATCATATCAGAGGACTAAACCAGCAATTAAGCAAAAAAGTTTTATTGTGCCATTCTTATTTTGTTACTATAAAATAAAATAAATGTTACATTTTAATTTTTTAAAATTATGTTCAAATTAAAATAAACTATACTAAAAAAAATAATCATGAGGAAACTTAAATCTACATTTCATGTAAGTTTTAGATTTTTCAGTTTTTAAAACATATTTCGCAAACAGTTATACCAAACAAGTTTTTGTTTGCTCATATTTAAAATAGTTTTTAAAACTAAATTGCCAAACAAGTAACAGTTTTTAAAAATTGATTTATAAAACAGTATTTAAAAACTAATGATGGCTTCAATTTGGCAATGCTAGGGAAGCAGGCATGGCATCTTGCTACTCGTACAGATACTATTGTAAGTAGAATCTTTAAAGCTAAATATTATCCTAATGATGACTTTATGGGGGCTCGCTTGGGCCATAATCCCAGCTTTGTTTGGCGTAGTATCTTCTCTTCCCGGGTAGTTGTGAATTTGGGGGCACGTTGGAGGATTGGGAATGGCGACAAAATTTCAGTTTGGAGAGATCCGTGGTTGAAGGGACGTAGTGATAGCTTTGTTAGATCACCTATGGCTCAAGGGATGGAAGAAATGAGGGTTAAGGACTTGATGAACCAAGACAATAGTGGTTGGAATTATGGCTTAATTGATCAACTTTTTTGTCAAGAAGAGGCTATGCTCATCAAAAGCATGCCAAGGTACAGTGACTTGGAGGAAGATAAATTATCTTGGTGGCAGAGTCGGTCCGGTCTTTATTCGGTTCGCTCGGCTTACTATGCGCTTATGGATACTCCAGAAATTATTAATAATTCACATGCTAGAATTGACGGTGATTGGATGTCCATTTGGAAAGCGGGCGTTCCACCGAAAGTTAAATTATTAATTTGGAGGCTTGCTAGGGGGTGTCTTCCTACTCGTAGTAACTTGGTTAAGAGACATGTTGATTGCACCGTTTTGTGTCCTTTTTGCGAACAAGAAGAGGAAACAGATAGTCATGTTTTTTTGGAGTGTAGCGCTGTACAGGAAGTGTGGCAGAAGCTGGACTTGTTGCTGCCCTTTCGGGTTGCAGCAGAAAACGCAGCAACTCTGCGTGATGCCATTTTTTCGATGCTGGGTTCGTTGTCCGTGGCTAGTAGAAACAGGTTTTTAATGGGTATTTGGGCTCTTTGGCGTCGCCGTAATGACAAGGTTTGGGCTGGGGTGTTACAACCGGTTGAGCAAGTCGTTCACGCTGCGAAGGATATGTTTGACGCTTGGTTTGGAGCGCGCCAGCAACAGCACCATCCTCCTGTGCTCTCGGGCCAGCAGCTGCCACGGGTATTGAGGTGGGTTCGGCCAGCAGCAGGAGCTTTAAAATGTAACGTCGATGCGGCAATTTTTGCGGAAGACAACAAATATGGTATTGGTTTGTGTATTCGAACGTCCACCGGTGATTTCTATAGAGGCAAAACTATGTGGTTCCATGGAGTCCCAACACCGCAAGAAGCGAAGGCAATTGGTCTTAAGGAAGTATTGGCTTGGTTGGAAGCTTTGGGGCTATCTTCTGTTTCCATTGAACTGGACTGTGCTCCAGTTGTAAATGGCTTGAAGGTAGAGCCTTTGCCGAATACCGAGCTTGGTACTATTTTATTGTATTGTCGTAATAGATACGTCTTTTTCCTAGCTTTGAGGTTAGCTATATTCGGAGACAAGCTAATCTTGTTGCTCATACGTTAGCACGGGCATCAAGATTGTTTGCTAGTTCCCACGTTTTTGATTTCATTCCAACCTGTATTGAAACAATTCTGTTTAATGAAATGAATTAAGTTTGTTCTTGTCAAAAAAACTAAAAAACAAAACTCTTTCAAACAGACCCTTAGGGAGTGTTTGGATGAGGTAATTTTAGAGGGTAAAGTAATTTATGAGGGCAATTAAAATACTTTGGGATAAAATATCATGTTTGGGTAAAAAATAAAAGGAGTTTTAAAAATGCTGAAATTTTATGATGTAATTTGTAGTGTCCAAAATTGAGGGAATTAAAATACCACCTCATTTGAGAGAATTTCAATTCCTTTCTCAGTCTCGAACACGCGTAGCATTTCTCAGTCTCGCTACTCCATCATCTTCGTCTCTTCCATAATCGCATCTTCTTCTCCTCCATCATCTTCGTCTTCTCCATAATCTTCTCGCTACTTCATGTGAATCGCATCTTCTCTTGCAATCGCGTCTTCTTCTCCTCCATCATCTTCGTCTTCTCCATAATCTTCCTCTCGCACTCATTCGCTTGCAATCTTCGCACTCACAGTTAAGCAGGTAATTTTCTCTTCAATTGCACACATGAATTGAATCTATTGTTTTTCTTTTATGTTGATTGCTTTGAATCCATTTCTCATGTGTTGTGGTTTTGATTTTTGATTCAATTTCTGAAATGATTGTTTGAATTCTGTTTGAATCAATTTCTCATGTGTTGTGGTTTTGATTTTTGATTCAATTTCTGAAATGATTGTTTGAATTCTGTTTGAATCAATTTCTCATGTGTTGTGGTTTTGCTTCACCAACAACAACGGGATCTGATGATCCGATGATTAATCTGGCTAAGGATCAGAATTTGAGGAGGTTGGCTTGTAAGAGAGTGTTGATTTATTTTGCTGAACATGATTTTTTGATAGATAGAGGTTTTTACTATAAGGAGTTGTTGGAGAAGTGTGGTTGGGGTGGTGTTGTTGAGTTGATTGAGGCAAAAGAGGAAGGACATGTGTTTCATCTCATGAACCCAAGCTGTGAGAATGCTATCTCTTTGCTTAATGGAATTGCTTCTTTTATAAATAGTAGTTAAGCATGTTGTTAGTTATGCAGATTCATGAATAATGTAATTTGGGCATATTAGGATTGTCTTGTTAACATCCCTGGCCCCTGTTTCCTTGGTCTGCTTGCAAGTACAAGAATCTATTTGAGATTTGTTTTATGTTTATTATTAAGCAGCAACTTTAGCATCTGCTTACTAGCTATCATTTGTTAAGAATTTAAGACACACCGATTAAAAAGTAATCAATCCATCATCATTAGATGCATTTGTTCTAGTAATAAGTAGTAACACCTTCAGATCCTTCACCCCATTCTACTTATTTGATATACTGCTTCAATTTCTATGTTTTTTTACTAAAGAAATACTGTGATGTGTGATAAAGTGCAATAGCAGATTAGTGTCCCCTGTTCTGTTTGACTGATTCATTGTGATTTACTTGACAAATTTATTTGATAAGGACCTGTTTTAGTCTATGAACTTGACTGATTCATTGTTGATTTTAAATAAGTGTAGTTAGACTTCCTTATATTATCATGTTTTTAATTATCTGTTAATTTGTTTTCAAGAAATGGACACTAGTGTAACTAATGCTTCAAGAAAACGTAAACAAGATGAAGAATTGGTAGAGCTTGAGGAAACATTCGTCGTTATTTGCGTCATTATTAGACTTTTGACTTTTATGGCTTGGTATCATGACATGTATCTAGTTAAAGAACCTGCTCGAAATTGGGAATTGGAAAGGCGCGACTTCCTTAATCGCTTATATAAGGGAAAGGAAAGTGATTGTGTTGATCAACTAAGAATTAGCAAAAATGCATTCTCTAAACTTTGTAGAATTTTACAAGAGAAGGGGGGATTAGTGAGAACAAGAAATGTCCCTACAACGGAGGCTGTGGCGATGTTTTTGCATATCCTTGCTCACAATCTAAAGTATAGAGTTGTGGAGTTTAGTTATTGCAGATCTAAAGAAACAATAAGTAGACAATTCAATAATGTCCTACGAGCTGTTATGAAAGTGAGCAAGGAATATTTGAAGTTTCATGATTATAATCTAGAGGAACCAGATGCATATAAATGGAGATGGTTTGAGGTAATTTTCTCATTTGTTTAAGTAATTATAAGGCATTCCAAGTAACTATAGCTTTTATAAATTAGTATAATTTTGGAATGTTTTTAGAATTTAGTTGGAGCACTAGATGGGACACATATTCCTATAACAGTTGCTGCGGAAGATAGACCTAGATATCGTAATAGAAAGGGTGATATCACTACGAATGTGTTAGGAGTTTGTGGTCCAGATTTAAGGTACATTTATGTGTTACCTGGATGGGAAGGGTCTGCAGGAGATTCTCGAGTATTGCGAGACGCTTTACGTCGTCAAAACTGCCTTCAAGTTCCAAATGGTAATATCATGAAAATGGTGTAACTTTATTTGTCTAGTGCATAGAATACAACTATATGATTTTTTTTCTTTGCTCTGGGAAAACCATTGTAGGTAAATACTTTCTTGTGGATGCGGGGTATACAAATGGCCCGGGGTTTTTGGCACCCTATCGAGGGACTAGATATCATCTCAATGAATGGATTGGAAACACCCCTCAAAATTACAAGGAGTTGTTCAACTGTGAAGAGGAAGCAGTTCCCCATGCGAATATTATTGACTTAGAGGAACCAAGCTCCGCAACAAAGAAAAAGGTACAAATTAATCGTGCAAATAAGGGTAGGGATAAAGAGGGGGTAGCGAGCTCTATGAAAGAAGTCGCTGAATCATTCAAAGAGTTTGTACAACTAACTAAGAAAATGATGGAAGGAAATAAACGAGAAGTGGTGCAAGAAGTGATGAATGAATTGAAGATGTTACTTGATCTTGATAATGGACTGCGACTCAAAGCAATTGCTTGGTTGACGAAAAATCCGGACGACTTAGAGATTGTTAAAGCTCTTCCACCGGGTGACAAGAAAGATTACATCTTGGGCTTCATAGATTCTACCATTTGAGGTAATTCTACTAATCTGGGCTATTAGAGAATGGTTTTAGTTTTGTTATATACTTTTGTTAAGTTACTGTGAGAAAAACTGATCAACAGAACAAAGAAATAGAAGCCATGTTGCTATTTGCTGGTTGATAACTTAAATAAGCAAGAATAACTTAGAATTAGAGAGTGTATGATCATGTACAGAAGAATTGATAAGTTTGAATTATCTTTCCATATTCTCTGTTGCTTTGAAAGTGTTAAACATCATCAGTTCCTACATGTTTTATTTTGTTCTACAATTGGATAAGCCTCTGCAGATTTATGTGTATTTCCCATTTTTGTTTTTATTCAATGGACAAGATGTCATGAATCACTTCCTTGGATTATGTTATGCTTATAACCCAATGCTATGGTGATGGTTTTTCAGAAAAGGATTATTGTGGAGGAAGTGGTCTTCTATATTGAGCTGAAGTTTGATATAAGCAAGCTGGTAGGGGTTCTTACAGAGGAAGCTAGGTGTGTGATTGGCATTGTTGTGATCTTGTTGACAAAGCTTGAGGAAACTCAGTTGGACCATGCAACTATATTGTTCCGGACAACATATTTCTTGTGAAACAATACATACTAGATATATATAGTTTATATTGGTGAAACAATACATACAAGATATTCTCCTATGTTTGTCAAAAAAATGTGAAGGATTAATAGATAAACCGTTTATATTTGTGTATATGACATTTTCAATGTGGATCATATTTTTTGTATATGACATTCTATGTAGAAAACAAGATGGAATTTATAGGTTCATGGAGTATATTGTATATTCATTTAATACTAATTTTAGTAAATCGTGAAGCTTAGTAAATGGTTCGACATTCGGTGGGTCGGGTTCGACATTCGATGGGTCGGGCCTGACATCCGGTGTGTTGGTTTCATCGGTCGTTGAACCCGTATATCATTCGATCCTTGTGTAAAGTGAAGAATTTTAAAAATTTAAAAAATGAAGAATTCTAATTACTCTATCCAAACAAGAAATTTTAAGAATGAAGAATTTTAACTATTCCATCCAAACAAATAATTTTGAAAATGAAAGTATTTCAATTGTTGCATTTGAATTGCCAAGAATTTAAAATTCCCTAGAATTGTGAAATGCCCCATCCAAACGCACCCTTAGTCTTTACTTCTTACAATTTTTAATTTTATTTTTCAAAAACAAGATAGTCATTGTTGTACTTACTAATAGTTTTATGCGTACTACGTCGATTCTTAGAAAATAAAGTACAATAATAATAGTTATATGTTTTAATCGCATTTTAATAAATGTGATATATTTTTATCGCATTTTTCTATTTATACAATTTTCATAACTCCTATTTATTATTTATATAAATTTTTTTCACAAAATTAATTAATTTTAATTTAAATAACTAAATTTAAATTTAAGATAACAATAAAATTGCCTCTCGTGCAGTGCACGGATTGCATACTAGTATACAATATACTGACAAGGGTGGAATACGAATTTGAAAAGAAGTCATGACAAACATTAATAACTCTATCACATTTTCAATATAACCTAACGTTTAATCCCTTCATTTCATGCACAATTATGCAAGCTCAGAAACTTTCATCTTTCAATCAAAGTCATGAATTTTAGAATTGATAAACATGCAATTAAACCCTATCAACTTAAGAAGAGGTGAGGAACTCACTTGTTAAAACAAATTATAGACTAGCAAGCACGTTGGATGTCAACAAAACTATGGAGGCATCAAAATCAACAATGCTGAACTCAACTATCCCCTTTGGTGCTCCCAGCCCAAATGTAGCTATCCTTAGGTCTAATGCAAGCTTCCTACCCCTAATGCAATTCGAATGGATGAGATGGATGAGGCTTTTCTCGCTCTTCAAATCTGGAGGTGTTTGTTTGTGTTTGTAATTCTGAATTGAGGGTGAAATGGGATAAGGTGTTGAGGTTTAAAAATGAAGTTAGAAATATGGAAGACAATATGATGTCAACTCACTTCCATTGTCTTCTTCCTTCACTCGTCCACTCTCTCTCTCGCAAACTCTCTCTCTCTCTCTCTCTCTCTAGCTATCTTTCTTTCGTCTCTCTATTCTCAGCTGAAGGAACGAGCAAAAGATCCCTCTCACTTGTTTAAATAAAACGGGATGGATCATAAAGGGTTTGGGTTCTAAGTTAGGCTGATATCGTGCAAAACAGAATTTCTGTTTACACCCCTTTTTGACACCTCTTAATCACCCCCACTACAATGAAACGCACCCAACATCTCATTCAAACAATAAAGATTTACACATATAATTATGTAAAACATCTTTTCAATGTCACAGCATTTACCAAAAATTTATTTTAATAACATAGTCCATCAAAATCACAATCAATAGTTTGGAAAAATAGCAATAAATCATAACAATCATGCAATGTTAGTCAAGTACCAGCATAAGCCTTAACTCTAGTTAATCCTACTTTAGGATTCATCCTCGACCTAGCAGGTCGAGTTTCGGGGTGTTACATTACTTACAAGTCACTTTTATTATTCAATACTTAATGAAATCTCATCATTCCTGTTAAGATATGTTGTAAATAGTAGTTTTATATGTATTCGGCCCAGGCCCGTTAGGTTTTCTCTATTTAAACTCATTAGTGCTTGTACTCAACACACAATTACACAATTATACAATTAATAAGACGGAACTACAGCTGCTCTGTAGTCGCAGACGTAGGCAAAGATTGGCCGAACTGCGTGACCAATATCGTGTCTCCTATTCCTATTCTCTACATGGTATCACGAGCTCTCGTTCTTGGGAGTCTCGCTTCCGCACAAAAACCCTAGCCGCCATCGGTCCAATTTTTTACTGTTCACGTGGCACTGTTCATCGTCACTGTTTACGTGGCACTATTCATCGGTACTGTTCACGCGGTACTGTTCATTGGTACTATTCACATCTACTTTTTTTTATTTCCTCTTGTTTCAAAGATGACTTCAACTTCTGGACCAACCTTTGGATCTTCGGGTAAGAATCTTGTGTCTTATGTTTTCTCCGGTAATCCCTCTATAACAACGGAGAAGCTTAATGGTGCTAATTATTTAAATTGGTCGGCTTCCGTCAAAATGTGGTTCCTTGGACAAAAACTCTCAGATCACCTCACTAAGAATTCTACTGATATTGAAAAAAATCTGCGTCCAGATTGGGAACAAGCAGATTGTCAATTAGTCTCCCTTTTGTGGCAAACCATTGAACCCTCCTTGCTTGTCCACTATCGCTCATACACCACTTGTTATGATATTTGGCATAAAGCTAAGAATGTCTACTCTAATGATATCCAACGTCTCTATGGTGTTATTCACAGTTTATCCACTCTTCAGATGACAGAAGACAACATCACAACTTATGCTAATAAAGCTCAGTCAGCAGTAAATGAGTTCAAGCTTCTTGTGACCGACACTAACCCGAAGAAAATGCTTGAGAAACTAGATAATGTGTGTATGATCTATGTTCTTCATGGTCTCCATCAAAAGTATGAATCAATCCGGAGCAACATTCTTTCTGCATCAGATATTCCCTCCACAGAAGATCTTATCAAACGCCTTATACGTCTTCCTAGTCTAGAAGGATCTGGGGGCAATGGATCCCAAACATGCATAGAGTCCTCTGCTCTTGCTTCTAATTTTGCAGGTCGTGGGGGCCGCGGTCGTGGTCGTGGGGGTGGTCGAGGAGGTCGTCCTCAGTGCACTTATTGTAAGAGACTTGGTCATACTGAAGACAAGTGTTATTCCCTTCATGGCTTTCTAGAGAAATCAGTAAATGTGACTCAGGTTAATGATTCTGAAAAGAGAAACACTAAACAAAATGTTCTTTCTAATGAGGAGTATAAGGCATTCCTGCAGTATAAGGCTTCCCAGGGTTCATCATCGGCAACAGTTACTCATTCTGGTAATTCTACAGTCTGTTTCTCTCAATCATCACCTGTTGACTCCTAGATTATGGACACTGGAGCTTCCGATTGCGTGGATGGTAATCCATCTCTTTTATCCAAAATATCCCAAACTAACACCCCACATTATATTACTGTTGCCGACGAATCAAAAGTTAAAGCTAGTGGCATTAGTGAAGCCACTCCTCTTCCATCCTTGCCCATTGACAATGTTCTTCTTGTTCTCAATTGCCCATTTAATTTAATTTCAGTTAGTCGTTTGACTCGAAGTCTAAAATATTCTGTAACTTTTGATGATGATTATTTTGTTATACAGGACCGAAGTACGAAGCGGACGATTGGTACAGGATATGAGTCACATGGAATTTACTACCTCCAGCCCATCCAACCTTCATCAACACTTGCCTCCACTTCTACTACAGAATCTCCAAGTCTTCTTCATCGTCGGTTAGGTTATCCAAGTCTCAAGAAGTTCAAAGTCATGGTTCCTCATTTGTCTCACCTGCAATCATTAGATTGTGAGTCTTGTCAGCTTGGGAAACACGTTTGTTCTTCCTTCCCTAGCAGTACTCAGTCACAAGCTCGTTCTCCTTTTGATGTTGTTCAGTCAGATGCATGGGGACCAAGTCGAGTCACTTCAGTTGTGGGACATAGATATTTTGTCATTTTTATTGATGAGTTTTCTAGATGTACGTGGATCTA
This sequence comes from Astragalus glycyphyllos, assembly GCA_963573325.1. NCBI lineage: Eukaryota > Viridiplantae > Streptophyta > Magnoliopsida > Fabales > Fabaceae > Astragalus > Astragalus glycyphyllos. Next base: position 15,466,506 of record OY754309.1, read on the forward strand.
CCTACTTAAGGATAGATCTGAACTTCTCAGTGTTTTTCAAAATTTCTTCAAGGAAATCAAAAAATCAATTTGGTTGTTCTATTCGTACTTTACGTAGTGATAATGAGAAAGAGTATTTTTCTACATCATTTAATTCTTTTATGGTTGAAAATGGTGTCATACATCAATCATCTTGTCCCCATACCCCACAACAAAATGGGATTGCTGAACGTAAGAACCGTCATATAATTGAAACAGCACGCACTTTGCTTATTCATGCTAATGTTCCTTTGAAGATTTGGGGGGATGCTGTCCTCACTGCAGGGCATTTGATTAATAGAATGCCATCCTCTGCTCTCCAGAATAGGGTTCCTCATTCCATATTGTTCCCCGATGAACCCTTGTTCCATATCTCTTCTCGAGACTTCGGATCGACTTGTTTTATTCATGATCCTACCCCGAGACTTGATAAATTGTCTGCTCGTGCAGTTAAGTGTGTCTTCCTTGGCTATATTCAAGAGTTCAGAAAGGGTATCGATGCTACTGTCCCTCCACACATCGCTTCTACATGTCTGCTGATGTCACAGTCTTTGAAGATGCGCCCTTCTTTGCATCTCCCGTTGCGTCTGAGTCTGTCTCTCAAGTATTACCTATTCCTGATCTTGTCCCGGTAGTTCAACTCACACCCATCGTTGATCAGATATATCCCCCTTCTCCTACGAAACTTCCTAGTCCTCCTAGTCCTCCTCCAGAAGATCCTAGTGACTCATCTCCTACCCCGATTTCCTCTCCTACTCCGGATCCGCCTGCCGAGTCAGACGACCCTCCTGTTGCCCTGCGTAAAGGTACATGTTCCACCCACAACCCTCATCCTATTTATAATTTCCTCAGTTATCACCGCTTATCACCTTCACATTATACATTTGTGTCTGCTATTTCTTCCATCAACATTCCTAAGTCCACGCAGGAAGCCCTTTCTCATTCAGGTTGGTGACAGGCTATGATTGATGAGATGACAACCTTAGAATCTAACCAGACATGGACTCTTGTGCCACCTCCTCCTGGTAAATCTATTGTTGGGTGTCGATGGATATATACTGTCAAAGTTGGTCCAGACGGAAGTATTGATCGTCTGAAAGCCCGTCTTGTGGCTAAGGGCTATACTCAGGTTTTTGGTCTTGATTACAGTGATACTTTCTCACCGGTGGCTAAAATGGCTTCTGTTCGTCTATTCCTTTCTATGGCTGCAATGCGACATTGGCCATTGTATCAACTTGACATCAAGAATGCATTTCTCCACGGCGATCTAGAAGAAGTTTATCTAGAGCAACCACCTGGTTTCGTTGCTCAGGGGGAGTGTCGTGGGTATGTCTGTTGACTTCACAAAGCCTTGTATGGTCTTAAACAATCCCCTCGGGCATGGTTTGAGAGATTCAGCAGTGTCGTTCAAGACTATGGCATGATTCGGAGTGAAGCTGATCACTCTGTCTTTTATAAGTTTTCCTCTCACAAATGTATTTATCTGGTTGTCTATGTCGATGATATTGTTATTATAGGTGATGATCATGATGGAATTGCAGGACTTAAACAACATCTAGTCCACCACTTTCAGGTCAAAGATCTTAGGAAGTTACGATACTTTCTTGGCATTGAGGTAGCTCATTCTAAGGTAGGCATTGCTATTTCTCAGAGAAAGTATGCTTTGGATAACTTAGAAGAAACCGGCATGCTGGATTGCAAGCCAATTGACTCTCCTATGGATCCTAATGTCAAGATCCTACCGGATCAGGGGGAGTCCTTTTCGGATCCAGGAAGGTATAGGAGGCTAGTTGGGAAGTTGAATTACTTGACCATAACGATGCCAGATATTTCATAGGCTGTTAGTGTGGTGAGTCAATTTCTAAATTCCCCTTGTGGCAGTCATTGGGATGCCGTGGTTAGAATCCTGAGGTACATCGAAGGAGCTCCTGGAAAAGGTCTTGTTTACACGGATAGAGGTGATTCAAATGTTGTCGCTTACACAGATGCTGATTGGGCTGGTTGTCCCTTTGATAGAAGGTCCACATCTGGGTACTGTGTTCTTATTGGTGGAAATCTAATTTCATGGAAAAGTAAAAAACAAAATGTTGTTGCCAGATCCAGCGCTGAGGCTGAATATGGAGCTATGGCACTTACCACTCAAGAGCTTATATGGCTAAAACATCTTCTCCAAGAGTTGCGCTTTTGTAAAATAGGCACTATGAGTCTCATCTGTGATAATCAAGCAGCCCTACATATTGCGTTCAATCCAGTCTTTCATGAGCGAACCAAACACATTGAAATTGATTGTCATTTTGTTCTTGAGAAGATTGTGTCCGGTGACATTGCTACTTCATTTGTTTTTTATTTTTGTGCGCATTCATTTGTTGGTTCTAATGATCAATTGGCAGACATCTTCACAAAAGCTCTTCGGGGACCAAGGATAACTTACATATGTGACAAGCTGGATGCCTACAATCTATACACTCCAGCTTGAGGGGGAGTGTTAAGATATGTTGTAAATAGTAGTTTTATATGTATTCGGTCCAGGCCCGTTAGGTTTTCTCTATTTAAACTCATTAGTGCTTGTACTCAACACACAATTACACAATTATACAATTAATAAGACGGAACTACAACTGCTCTGTAGTCGCAGACGTAGGCAAAGATTGGCCGAACTGCTTGACCAATATCGTGTCTCCTATTCCGATTCTCTACAATTCCAAAGCCTATCTTGAAGTAAATTCTGTCTTGTATTTTAATGTAATTTTAATTTTTTTGTTTGTTCTTCCAAAAAGTAGAGTTTTACCAAATAATAACGAGAGATACCAAAAACAGCACAACAACATTCATCCAGTTTATAACACGAATTAAGCATTCAATACTCAGTCAAAGTGGGTATAACTTGTGCCTAAACTGAAAGGAAATGTATCTAGTTTTCAGAAATTCAAGAATCACTTCAAAAAAGCTCCATGGAAAGAGATATGTACAATATACTGACAGGGGTGGAATACGGGTTTAACAAGAAGTCGTGACAGACATTAATAAGTCTATCACATTTTCAATAAAACCAAACATTTAAGAATTGATAAACATGCAATTAAACCCTATCAACTTAAGAAGAGATGAGGAACTCACTTGTTAAAACAATGTATAGACTAGCTAGCAAGTTGGGTGTCAACAAAACCATCGAGGCATCAAAATCAACATTGCTGAACTCAACTATTCCCTTTGGTGCTCCCTACCAAAATGTAGCTATCCTTAGGTCTAATGCAAGCTTCCTACCCCACATGCAACTCGAATTGATGAGATGGATGAGGCTTTTATCACTCTTCAAATCTTTAGGTGTTTGTTTGTGTTAGTAATTCTGAATTAAGGGTGAATTGGGGTGTTGAGTTTTAAAAATGAAGTTAGAAATATGGAACACAATGGATCTTAACTCACTTTCATTGTCTGCTTCCTTCACTCGTCCCCCCCTCTCGCAAACCCTTTGGGCTCTAAGTTGGGCTGATATCGTGAAAAATCCAATTTCTATTTACACCCCTTTTTACTCCTCTTAATCACCCCCACTACAATGCAACTCACACAACATCTCATTCAACAATAAAGATTTACACATATAATTATGTAAAACACCTTTACAATGTCACACCATTTACCAAACATTTATTTTAGGGTTAAATATGTTTTTGATACCTACAAAATTGGCACCTTCTAAGTTTAGTCTCTACATTATGTAAATAGGCATTTTGGTCCGTAACTTATTTTTATCCGTTTTCATTATTAGTCCCTGACGTTAAATGGACTAACAGAAGTTACAGTCAGCGCTGCCACATAAGCAATTTAGCTGAAATGGCATCCACATGCCAGGGACGCACTGTTCATCATCTTCCTTACCCACTTTTTTGAAAACGAGTCGTTTTGACCCGTGAGTTGACCCGATTCGTTCTAGTGATTTATGCCACCAGTTTCAATGATTTGAAACGAGTTTTGCTCGTGATGCATAAACAAAAGGAAACCCCAAAGTAATTTTCAAAATAATCCAACCATTTTTGAGTTTTTTGGATGCGAGTGAAAAAATAGTTTTCGAATTTCTTCTTGTTACATCCATGATTTTTCTGGTGTTTATGATTACGCGTACAAGAATGAGGATAAATCCATCCACATCACCTTAAAATGTGCTGAGGAACCTCTCTACTGCCTTGTAATTTGGAAAATGATTTCTCGGATTCAATTGTTAAAGGCACAAAAACCTCAACAATCACATGTGTCAGATATTGTTACAATCTAGGTAAACTCTTTGACAAGGAAATATCTCAAAAATTGACACAGAATTCAGAAAACCTTAATGAAGGAAAATTATCATCCACTGAAGTTCAGGGCTTTGATGGAATGAAAGGATCCCAATTGGGTGAAATAATGATCAAAATAGAAAAAGAAAAGTGAAGAAGGAAGAAGAAGAATGTAGGTGCAACAAAATAAACCATTTTTTATGTTTTTTTCTTCTTATTTTATGATTATTAGGTGGATGCCATGTCATCTAAAATGTTGACGTGGCAGTGCTGATTGGCCCTTCTGTTAGACTAATTAACGTCAAGGACTAATATTAAAAACGGAAAAGTAATATGGGGACCAAAACGCCTATTTCATTAATGTAGGGACTAAACTTAGACGACCCCAATTTTGTAGGGACCAAAAACATATTTTACCCTTTATTTTAATAACATAGTCCATCAAAGTCACAATCAATAGTTTGGCAAAATATCAATAAATCATAACAAATATGCAATATTAGTCAAATACCAGCATAAGCCTTAACTCCAGTTAATCCTACTTTAGGATTCATCCTCGACCTAGCAGGTTGTGTTTTGGGGTGGTACATTCCTTACAAGTCACTTTTCTTATTCAATACTTAACGAAGTCTTATCATTCCAAAGCCTATCTTGAATTAAATTCTGTCTAGTATTTTAATATAGTTTTTATTTATATGTTTGTTCTTCCAAAAAGTACAGTTTCACAAAATAATAACGAGAGATGCCAAAAGCAGCACAACAACATTCATCTAGTTTGTAACACCAATTAAGCATTCAATACTCAGTCAAATTGGGTTTAACTTGTGCCTAAACTGAAGGATGATGTATCTAGTTTTAAGAAATGCAAGAATCACTTCAAAAAAAGCTCCATGGAAAGAGGTACAATATAAGATATGTACAATATAAGAATACGGGTTTGAAAAGAATTCATGGCAAACCTTAATAACTCTATCACATTTTCAATAAAACCTAAGATTTAAGAATTGACAAATGGATTGTGCAATGGGGTGAGGTGTTGAGGTTTAAAAATGGATATAGAAATATGGAAGACAATATGATGTTGAAACTTCAACTCACTTTCATTCTCTTCTTCCGTCACTCTTCCACTCTCTCTCTAGCTATCTTTCTTTCTTCTCTCTATTTTAACCTGAAGGAATGAGCAAAAGTTCCCTCTCACTTGTTTAAATAAAAGGGAATGGATTATTAAGAGTTTGGGCTCTAAGTTGGGCTGATATCGTGAAAAACATAATTTTTGTTTACACACCTTTTTACTCCTCTTAATCACCCCCACTACAATGCAACTCACGCAACATCTCATTCACACAACAAAGACTTACACATATAATTATGTAAAACACCTTTACAATGTCACACCATTTACCAAACATTTATTTTAATAACATAATCCATCAAAGTCACAATCAATAGTTTGGCAAAATTTAAATAAATCATAACAATCATGCAATGTTAGTCAAATACCAGCATAAGCCTTACTCCAGTTAATCCTACTATAGGATTCATCCCCGACCTAGCAGGTCGAGTTTCGGGGTGTTACATCACTTACAAGTCACTTTTCTTATTCAATACTTAATGAAATCTAATCATTCCAAAGCCATCTTGAAGTAAATTATGTCTAGTATTTTAATGTAATTTTTATTTATTTGTCTGTTCTTCCAAAAAGTACAGTTTCACAAAATAATAACGAGAGATACCAAAAACAACACAACAACTTTCATCCAGTTTGTAACACAAATTAAGCATTCATGAATACTAAGTCAAATTGGGTGTAACTTGTGCCTAAACTAAAGGATAATGTATCTAGTTTTCAGAAATGCGAGAACCCCTTCAAAAAAAGCTGGAAATAGATATGTAAAAAATACTGACAGGGGTGGAATACGGGTTTGACAAGAATTCATGACAAACATTAATAACTCTATCACATTTTCAATAAAACCTAAGATTTAAGAATTGATAAACATGCAATTAAACCCTATCAACTTAAGAAGAGGTGAGGAACTCACTTGTTAAACCCAGTTATAGACTAGCAAGCAAGTTGGATGTAAACAAAACAATGGAGGCTTCAAAATCAACATTGCAGAACTCAACAATCCCCTTTGGTGCTCCCAACCCAAATATATCTATCCTTAGGTCTAAAGCAAGCTTCCTACCCCACATGCAAGCCTTAGAACGCCGATCCAAACTTCCTAACCCCACATGCAACTCGAATTTATGAGATGGATGAGGCTATTCTCACTCTTCAAGTCTTGAGGTGTTTGTTGGTGTTTGGAATTCTGAATCGATTGTTAAATGGGGTGAGGTGTTGAGGTTTAAAAATTAATTTAGAAATATGGAAGAGAATATGATGTTGAAACTTCAACTCACTTTCATTCTCTTTTTCCTTCACTCTTCCACTCTCTCTCTCTCTAGCTATCTTTCTTTCTTTTCTCTATTTTCACTTGAAGGAATGTGCAAAAGCTCTCTCTCACTTGTTTAAATAAAAGGTGATGGAACATAAAGGGTTTGGGCTCTAAGTTTGGCTGATATGGTGAAAAACAAAATTTCTGTTTACTCCCCTTTTTGCTCCTCTTAATCACTCCCAATACAATGCAACTCACAAGATCTCGTTCAAACAATAAACATTTACACATATATTTCCGTAAAACATATTTACAATATCACACTATTTACCAAATATTTATTTGAATAACATAGTCCATCAAAGCTACAATCAATAATTTGGCAAAATATCAATAAATAATAATAATCAGGCAATGTTAGTCAAATACCATCGTAAGCCTTAACTCCACTTAATCCTACTTTAGGATTCATCCTCGACCTAGCAGGTTGAGTTTCGGGGTGTTACATCGGGAGCCGGTACGGCTTCGGCTGGGAGAATGATTACTTTTTCGAGGATACTGTTTCCTGCGAGGAGAACAACTACGGGATGATGATGAGCCATAAGAGGAGCTCCGCCTGGGGCTCGATCTCTGGGAGGTTGGTGGAGAACGAGAGCTTTGACCCCGATCTCCCGGCAGAGTGAAGATCTATGCACGTGATGTCTGTGGACGAGTTACCTCTGAGGTGGAGAACGGTGACGCCTCAAAGCTATAGTCTGTTGAGGGGGAAACTTAGCTCGAGGATGAACTGAAGTTGCGGCTATGTTGGCTCGGACAGCTGCTACTTTCTTTTCCATTTGAGTCAGGCACACCTCTTGTTGTGCGATGTCCCTACTTCGACGATCTAGGATATCAAGTATCCGATTCACCGCATGTACCGGGACCGGGACGGCCTTGGCAACCGGCTAAGGTGCTAGGAGTGGAGTAGAGCGTGCTTCTCCATTTGGAAGTACTTGGACGTGCCCTTCTTGAGTCTTATCGGCCTAGGGCACGATTTCAGTGACGCTTCGAGGACGAGGATGGCTTCGAGTAGGTGGTCGACCTCGAGGACCCATCCCTTTACTAAAGCTAATAATCCGTTTGGTCATTCGCGATTAATATTCTTTTTCCTAAATTAACCCTAGTTTGGTCATGCTAGAATTTAAATTTAAGAAAAGCATAAAGTACAAAATGGTTGAATGATTGGAACACTAAATTAAAGTTTGGTCATTCATTAATTATAGCCCCAATTATCCTATAGGTCCACCAACTAATTGCAGTACGGTCGCTGATCAACTAATTGATTATGAACATGAAAAGGGTAGCTAATCCTAATTATGTGATAAAAACAATAGGACAATATTAATTGAAATAAAAACAAGAATTCAAACAAGAAATTAGAACATAGAGAGTTCTCTAATCATGCAAGATTCACCTTTGACCCTAGAAGAAGATTTAGCTATCCATAATTATTAAGAATAATGAAATAGAAATTAGGAGTCATAAATTACAAAGATAAGAATAACCCGGAATAGAGAAATTCCTGATCTTCGGTATTTAGTCTCCTTTTTCTGCTCCAGAGCTCTCTCACGGTGTCAAAAACTGGTACCCAAAATCTTCCTCTCCCACTGTCCGCGTCCGTCTAATGTGTGTGCGGCTTCTCTCTATCTAATGTGTGTATCCCCCAATTGAATGTTGCCTTCCCTTTTTAAATTGTTCAAACTAGGCCTGGACAAATATTACAAAACCGACCCAAAAACCGAAAAACTGAAGACAGTGGTCTTCCGCGGTTGGGTCCAGACGAGTATATGGGTTCACGGGTTGAAAATTTGGGTTCATGCGAGTTGGGTTGGGCGGGTGCGGTTGTTATTTTTGGGCCCGTCGATGTCTAGACCCGCCCGAAGTACATGTATTTAGCGTTGGGTATGTTGAAATTTCGAAGCAGAGGAGCAGAGATGCAGACACACGTTTCATCATATGTGTGGCTTCTTTTAAAGTAAAAGATATAATAATAATAATAATAATAATAATAATAATAATAATATACAACATTTCGTACTCACTCTCTCTGCTCTCTGTACTCTACAGTCTACTTAGTCTCACTTTTCAATTTTTATTATTTGATAAAATATAGGCAAAATATCTCCCGAGGTCCCTCAACTTATTTTAAAATAACGAATAGGTCCCTTAACTTTTTTTTATAACGATTAGGTCTCTCAACTTATTTTAAGATAACGAATAGGTCCCTTAAGTTTTAAAAATGTTGCGTCTTTGTCCTTTTTTTAAATTTCCGTTTAACTCCGTTAAAAAAAAGCTTAAGTGGCTAACGGTGCTAACGTAGAGGTTGATGTGGCAAAACGGTGATGATGTGGCAGGTCCACCTAGGATTTTAATTAAAATTTAATTTTTTATTCAAAACTTAAAAAACCAAAAATACCTCTGTTGGGTTCTTCTTCTTTGTTCGTTCTTGGAAAACATTTTTTCTTCAACAATCAATTGATTCAGCACTGAATTAAAGCTTTATTCTCATAAATTAATTTACAAGGAGAGCTTATTTTCTTTGTTTCGTTGCTGGTCATCTTCATTGTTACACGTCTCTTCTTCACATTCAATCTTCGTTTTCAAATCTACAAAATCTTTTTGATTGTTTTCAGACCTGCAAATCGTAGATTTTTAATCTTCGTTTTCGTAGGTTGTTTTCAGATCTGCAAAATCGTTTTGGTTGTAGATCTGTTTTCAGATAAGGGTTGTTGATGGTGAAGAACTGATTTTGAACGGGAGTAGCGTTTGTCTCATATTCCATTGGTTTCTTATTTGTTTCATATTTCATTGCCTTTGTGGAGCAGTGTTGTTCAAATCCACTTGCAGGACCATTGGAGGAAATCAGATCTGGGTTTGAGATCTAGTAAGCGTGAAGAGGATGAAGATGATGAATAATAATTGAGGGGTATTTTGGGTTTTTTTGTTTTGAATAAAAAACTAATTTTTAATTAAAATCTTGAGTGGATATGCCACATCATCACCGTTCAGCCACATTAACATCCACATCAACTCTATCAGCCACTTAAGCTTTTTTTAAACGGTGTTAACAAAAAAACGTTAAAAGGGACCTATGCGTTACGTTTTTAAAAGTTAAGGGACTTGTGCGTTATGAAAAAAAGATAAGGGACCTAATTGTTACAAATAAATAAGTTAAGGGACCTAGAAATGTATTTTGCTTAAAATACATTATTTTAATTTAGTTCTACTACATGTCAGAAGTGAGAAAGAGGGGTATAACAATTAACACATATGGGTGTACCTACCGAGAGACCTTTTCTAAAAATTCTCTCTCTTTTATAAAGAAGAATTTTATATTTAGTCTTCTTCTTCCTCCAGCTCTTTCACCATTTTTATTTTTTCATCTTCCTGTCTCATTTGCTAAGGTCCATCTCACTCCCTTAGTCATCATTCATCTTATCCAACCTCTGTCAACCCCTAACCCGCCCCTACCCACCCGCCAAACCCGTTGAACCGAACCCACACAATCCGAGAGAAGCTTTGGGCGGAAATAGGTCTATGAATGTGAACCGCGGTTTTGGCCGGATGGTGGTTTTGGGCCCGAAACCGCCCGTTGTCCAGGCCTAGTTCAAACCTAGGGTTGCGTGTGGTGCTTGCTAATCACGTCTTGTGATATTGATCATCCCCTCTTTATTTATTTCTTTTTTTCCTTTTATATTTGTGATAGGCAGCAAGTGCACGGTTCTATCGCGTAATAGAAAGTATCGATCCACAGGGAGTATTTTGCGATTACTAATCTAATTTTCGATGTTGATTAGCTGAAAGGAATCGTTTAAATAAAGAGAGTATTTTTTTTGTTTTGTAAAATTCAGAATAAAAGACGCATTAGGATCGTGGTTAGACCACAATGATGGAAATAAACAACCCTTTAATTATTCTCTATCTTATTTTAAAATTGTTTTAAGGACAAGGTATTCTTTTAGTGTAATTTAAGCTTCCTTTCGGAATTGAAGAATGTGTCTCGAAACAATGATCAAACCTATTCTCATGGTTGATCATTGCAGAGACCCATTAAGCACAACCTTGTTGTCCCAAGGCTAGCAATGCTATTCTCATGCTTTGCTTTGCCTTGTGTAATTCCATTTGTTCCAATATCAAACTTCTCCTATCGGTACTTCGTTTGATATTTGTTTTATAGAAATTAGTTTGATGGAATTAGATTAAAATCAAAATCTAAATAAGATAGAGTTTAGTCTTGGATTTGTTTAGGGACCCATCATTGGATTGTGTCCCACAATCCCAAGACTAAAGAAGTCTACTCACTCATGATCATTGTAGACAAGGGAGTAGAAGAGAATGACATAAAGGTAAATGACATAAAAAATAAATAACAGAATGTAAATGACAAAAATATAAAGAAAGCAATAAAGAAATGAAATGTAAAGTGCTGAAATGTAAAAGTGCTAGAAGATAAATGGCAGAAAAATAAAGAACAAGAATGCAAAAGAAAAACAAGTAAACAAGAACTAAAATGAGAGCAAGAATTTAGATAAACTTTGAGTGTAATTTTCAAGTATGCAAAGGTGAGATTACAACTGAATTGAGGTCCTATTTATAGCCTAGGATCAGTAGACAGACACTTAAATTCGAATTACAAGCCATAATGCAGAGAATGGGAAAAGCTTGTAACAGTTGTTGAGTCTGCTGATGCGCCACAGACCGTGGCCAGCCACACGGGCGCCCGTGGTAAAATCTATTTGACGAGAAAACTTTCAGCATTCCAACGCAACACGGGTCGTGTGGTGCAACACGGGTGCCCGTGTAACTTTCAGCCAGGGAGTGATTTTTCATGCAAATTCTTACTGTTTTGATCCTTTGTGAATCTCTTATCCTTGGGACTTCAATGTTATGCTTTTTAGTGCTTGAAATACTTCCTTTGCTCTTGATTTGCTCTACAAAATATAATTCAAATAAAAGCAGTAAAATAGTCCTAAAAGAGAAATAAAAATACTAAATAACTACTTGAAACAAACACTAAAATAACAACTAATTTGGACTTATCAATTTGTTGCCTTGATTTGCGTGTTCCCCAAGTTCCATGGCTGATTGCTTCCTTTTCTTTTTAGCTCACGTGTGTGTTGTGGCATGGGCTTTCTATCTCCATAATTTGGGCCACAATCTTGTTCTCTCAAAAACAAACACCCAGACACACACACACACACACACACACACACACACACACATATATATATATATACAATATTTATAAAATATTATATACATATATCAATAATATATATTATTTGCATTTTTATCTTTCATTCCTTCCTACAAAATATAAAGCAAATTTAGTCAACAATTTATACAATTGGTAATAATTGCTCCAAAAAGTAATCCAAAAATATCTCTAAAAATGCACTAAATTAGAGTTTATCAACTCCCCCACACTTAACTTTTGCTTGTCCTCAAGCAAATTTCCTGGCTCAATGAATTTTTCAAAGAAGTAATAGACAAAGCCAAATAAAGGACCCAAAATTAGAAGCACAATGACAGACAATAAACAGTATAGCACATATGAGGTGTCAGAAGGTTGCCCAATTAGAAGCTCATGTCCCTAAAGAATACATTTCTATGAAGATGGGCACTCGCTCACAATCTCTCTAAGTGTTTAGGGACTAGGGAAAATATACACTCAAGTTTCTACAAAATGCACATTACCATAAGCTTGTAATTTGACCAAACCTCCACTAAATAGTTCACATGCATGCAAAAGATGGGGTTTCATGGGTTGTAATGGGGCCAGGGGTGAATTCATGCAGGGTAGGAAACAAGAAAAAAGGGATAATCAAAGGGCTAAAACAACGAGAAACAAATAATAACCTTTGAAACCAAATATGAAGTTTCTATCTATTTTACAATTTTTGTCCAAACTCCAAATTAATTTCACTTCCATTTCTTCATTCTTTTTTTCCTATTGAGTCGACTCTTTTTGATTTGCTTCTTTTTAGTAGACTCTTTTGTTTTTTTTTTATTTGCCCTTTGGCTCTTTCATTCTTTTGATGTGCCTTTTCCTCTTTCTTGCTTTCCCTTTTTTTTCCAACTTTTCTTTCTATTATTATTTTTTTTTTCTTTTTTTTTCATAGGAGGTAAAGGTAAGTACATGAAAACTCCTATTTTGTTTAATTTGTATGAAAATATTTTTGTAAGCACGTGATTCACTCCATTTTTTCTCTTCACCTGACAAGATAGATAACTAAAGTATAGGACGAAATTTCGGTCTTGACAATATACACAACTAAAATATAGGACGAAATTGTAATTTTCAATAGTTGCTCCTCATTCAATTTCAAATGGTTACCACAAACAAAAAAGAAAAAATTATATCCGGGTACCAAAGAAAAAAATATAACAAATAGGCTCAAAGGGGGCAACTAATGGATAAATTCAACAAACAACTCTGAGGCCAGAAAAATACCTGAATTCCCCAAATCTTTTCACATGATGCAAATCAATTTTCGCCTTGAAATGGTCAAAAGACAAATTCTAGAATGTAGCAAATTGGGAAACACACTCATAGAAAGAAAAGGGGTAACAATTTATGATTTAGTATCAATCCCCTTATAAAGGCTCAAATCTCACATTTAGAAGCTAGTTCACAAAAAGTACCCAAGAGGGACAAATGCTAATTATCAGCTTCCTAAGGACAACCCCACAGTTACAATTAAACACAAGTCTGTCAAGTAAATTAATTATAGGATCTCCTAAAGGAAAAATCTCTATTTTTTTTTTTCAATTTGAAGCACAATTCATGCAAAACAAGCCAGAAAAAATGCTTTCAACATATGTAGTGGGTATGTGCATTAATAAAGATCAAGACAAAACATATTCTCCCCCACACTAGCATAAAGCATGGTCCTCAATGCGAAATAATCAAATATAAACCAAAAGAAATAAAAGAGAGAGAGTAAGAGTGACTTCCCTGAGAGATCTTGTAGTTGGAGCTTATTCCTAAAAACAAAACAAAAGCAAAACAAAAATGAAAATAACTGAAAATAAAACACAGGTTGCCTCCTGCGAGGCGCTTGTTTAACGTCATGAGCCTGACGATAGTTGGTGCTCAATCAGGTGGCTCTCCAAGAGCAAATTTTACATCTAACGCAGTGCACCTTCTTAGTTTTCTGTCCATGTGGTTGACATTGTTCTTTCGTTTCCCACGTGGTGGATGAACTCCAAAGGATTGTGGATTTTTTATTTTATCTCCATCCACCACTATGCTAGGATCCTGCAAAATAAGAATTTTTTCCAAAAGGTCCTGCATCTTTAAATCACTGAAAATATTAGTTTCAACCACATCATTAAAAGAAGGAGAAGTAAAAAAAAAGAGTTTCATTGGAATTTAAAGCTTTAATAACATCATCTTCTTTACCACTCCTTAAAGTTACCTTTCCCTTATAAACCTCAATCACAACATCACCAATAGTTAAAACAATTTTCCCAAAAATTGGGGCTTTCTCCTCTTCCTCCAAATTATGAACCAATGGATCTTTCTTATTCTCCTCACAAATGCTCTCATTATTGAAATCTGTTGTTTCAATTTGAGCCTCTTCAAAAGGGATCACCATTTTGATTTGACTCCTTTTAGTAGGAGTCTCTTCATCTTTTTTGAGAGCTTCTTCCCCTAGATTAGCTTCTACGGAGAACTCTTCATCACTACTAAGAATATTATCTTTGTATTGCTCAGTGTGTAAATAAGGAGTTTCTTGGGCCTCTTGAGATAACAAATCAATGATACTTGATAGTTGACCACTCATGACCCCAATTTGATCCTCCATGCAGTCAAGCTTTTCATTTGTTTGCTCCATATTTTTCTCACATCTATCAAGTCTTTCATTTGTCTGCTCCATTAAATTGGCCAAGACCTCGTTGGTATCCAGTTTTTCCTCCTCTTGCCCAAAAACTTGTAGTTGCTCCTGATTATCCCAATTGGAGAAATAAGGAGGTGGCTCATAGTCATCCCAATAGTCTGAATAAGGCTCATAAGGAGGAGGAGAAAATGGAATTTGACGTTGAGGCATATACCGAAATAACTTCTCTAAATTCTTTTTCGCCTCTGCCTCTCTAATATAATCTCCAAGAATTTTAACCATGGTTTAGGCTTTCTCTCTGCAAAACAAGGTGAACAGCAAGGATCTCTTGGAAAAGTATTACCAACTTTTTTTTATATTTTTTTAATAAGATAAATAAATAAAAAACAAAGTTAAAATAAAAACATAAAAAAATGTCTAAAGCAATAAAAATCTTTTTTGTTTAATATTGCTAAATTAATCCCCAGCAACGGCGCCAACAACTTGTTACGTTAAAAACACACCTAGTGTACTCTCTCGCAGAAGTAGTATAAAAGATTATCGTCTCAACAGGGATTAATTAAAAGTTCCAAACTAGTCGAGTTTATTTATTGTTTAGACGAACAAATAATTTGAAGGTTATAGAAACTAAATAAAAATAAGTAAACAACAATAATTAAAATACTAGATTTAGCAAGTTGGAGAGAGGTCTAGGGTCGCGGTTTCACTTGCAAGCTTTGATTCCCCTATATCTAACTCTACCTGAATTCCCTTATTTTATTTAATTACCAATCCCTTTACTAAAGCTATTAATCCGTTTGGTCATAAGCGATTAATATTCTTTTTCCTAAATTAACCCTAGTTTGGTCATGCTATAATTTAAATTTAAGAAAAGCATAAAGTACAAAAAGGTTGAATGATTGGAAGACTAAATTAAAGTTTGGTCATTCATTAATTATAGCCACAATTATCCTATAGGTCCACCAACTAATTGCAGTACGGTCGCTGATCAACTAATTGATTATGAACATAAAAATGGTAGCTAATCCTAATTATGTGATAAAAACAATAGGACAATATTAATTGAAATAAAAACAAGAATTCAAACAACAAATTAGAACATAAAGAGTTCTCTAATAATGCAAGATTCACCTATGACCCTAGAAGAGAATTTAGCTATCCATAATTATTAAGAATCATGAAATAGAAATTAGGAGTCATAAATTACAAAGATAAGAATAACCCGGAATAGAGAAATTCCTGATCTTCGGTATTTAGTCTCCTTTTTCTGCTCCAGAGCTCTCTCACAGTGTCAAAAACTGGTACCCAAAATCTTCCTCTCCCACTGTCCGCGTGCGTCTACCGTGTGTGCGGCTTCTCTCTATCTGATGTGTGTATCCCCCAATTGAATGTTGCCTTCCCTTTTTAAATGGTTCAAATTAGGCCTGGACAAAAATTGCAAAACCGACCCGAAAACTGAAAAACCGAAGACAGTGGGCTTCTGCGGTCAGGTCCAGACGGGTATACGGGTTCATGGGTTGAAAATTTGGGTTCATACGAGTTGGGTTGGGCGGGTGCGGTTGTTATTTTTGGGCCAGTCGATGTCCAAACCCGCCCGAAATACATGTATTTAGCGTTGGGTATGTTGAAATTTCGTAGCAGAGGAGCAGAGAGGCAGACACACGTTTCATCATATGTGTGGCTTCTTTTAAAATAAAAGATATAATAAATAATAATATTAATAATATACAACATTTCGTACTCACTCTCTCTGCTCTCTGTACTCTACAGTCTACTTAGTCTCACTTTTTATTATTTGATAAAATATATTATTTTAATTTAGTTCTACTACATGTCAGAAGTGAGAGAGGGGCATAACAATTAACACATACTCCCTCCGTTACACAATATAAACAAAAGTCAATACTTTTTTTTTTGACAAGAAAAGTCAATACTTTTATTCGTAACATAATATAAGCAAATTTTAAAATTTTCAACCTTATTTAATGATGACTTACCTAAATTGCCCTTCATTTTATTTAATATTTATGTTTAATAAAAGAAGTCACTAAAACCTATATGAAGATAGACATTTAATGGCTTATAAAAAAAAGATAGACATTTAATGCCACTCGTGAGTTGATTGGATTGAGAAAACCAATATGATTACTCAGTAGTGTGATGCAACGAAGATACAAATTCTGTGTTAATAATCCTATGCATCAATATGGAATATGAGAAGTTTTTTTTTTTTGACACAATGGAATATGAGAAGTTAGTAACACCAACACAAGACTATAATGATACGCATTAATATTAATAGAGAATCTCCGTTAACTGAGATGTTTTTTGGGTAAACAAGAAAAACTTATGAGTTCCTAAAAATGATTTAATGAGGGTAATTTGGGTAGTTAAGGTAATTTTTTACAAAAATAAATGTAAGTTAGTAGTTTTCTTAATATGTGTGATATGGTTAGATTTGCTTATAAAGTGTAACGGAGGGAGTATGGGTGTACCTACCGAGAGACCATTTCTAACAATTCTCTCTCTTTTATAAAAAAGAATTTTATATTTAGTCTTCTTCTTCCTCCAGCTCTTTCACCATTTTTATTTTTTCATCTTCCTGTCTCATTTGCTAAGGTCCATCTCACTCCCTCAGTCATCATTCATCTTCCCCATCCTCTGTCAACCCACAACCCGCCCCTACCCACCCGCCAAACCCGTTGAACCGAACCCGCACAATCCGAGAGAAGCTTTGGGCGGAAATGGATCTATGAATGTGAACCACGGTTTTGGCCGGATGGTGGTTTTAGGCCGAAACCGCCCGTTGTCCAGGCCTAGTTCAAACCTAGGGTTGCGTGTGGTGCTTGCTAATCACGTCTTGTGATATTGATCATCCCCTCTTTATTTATTTCTTTTTTTCCTTTTATATTTGTTGTCTTGATTTGCTTGTTCCCCAAGTTCCATGGAGGATTGCTTCTTTTTCTTTTTAGCTCACGTGTGTGTTGTGGCATGGGCTTTCTATCTCCATAATTTGGGCCACAATCTTGTTCTCTCAAAAAAACACACACACACATATATATATATCTAATACACATATATAATCTTTATAAAATATTATATACATATATCAATAATATATATTATTTGTATTTTTATTTTTCATTCCTTCTTACAAAATATAAAGCAAATTTAGTCAACAATTTATACAATTGGTAATAATTGCTCCAAAAAGTAATCCAAAAATATCTCTAAAAATGCACTAAAGTAGAGTTTATCAGATGGAGTCACTAGAGTCAGCTTCTCGAAAGGATACACTCAGTGGGGGTTGATACTTGGAGACACTCTGATGCCAAAATCAGCAATCAGACAGTGAGATGCACAAATGAGCGTAGCGTACCTAATATAATTAGAGGCTGATGTTTTATTTATAGACGCAGAGAGGGGGTCCTTGGGAGCCTTGGTCGAGTCTGGATCGTTGGATGGGACCGCATCGATCTCGACCATTGATCTTGATCTTGCCTTTGTTGGCGGTTATTGGGCCAGATCCAGAACTGGATCGGGCCGTTCTCAAGACGGATTGGACCGCTTGGCCCGGTCCGGATCAGTGGTCAAGTGGAGAATTAGTTCTATGGCGAAGGGTTTGTGATGGTGGGTGGCATTGGAGTAAAGGAGGAAGAGGAAGAATAAAAGATTAGGGATCAGGGCTAAGTTTTAATACACATAGGTTTTAATAAAATAAATAGAAAATGAAAATCTGATTTGCTAAAGCCAATGTGGCACTGCATTAGACACATCACTATTTTTGTAACAGAGGGTTAACAGAAGGGCATATTTAAAAAAAACAATTTGTAGGGACTTATTTGATTAAAAAAATTTCAAGGACTTATTTGAAAAAACACTATATTTGTAGGGACGAAAACAAATTTAAACCTATTTTCTTTTTTTCGATAAGCAAAACTTCATTTAACGGAGCACTAGGGGTGCTCGGCCCAAACAATCAATTACAAATTGTTTATTTAGACAATGAAGTGGATTGTTCCACCAAGAAGCAATGGATAATGAAGGATTACAATTCGCTCTATAAACGAGCCAACTCCAAGAAAAACATTTAATCCGCCTAATGATAGAATCACAGTTTGGTTCCTCATTCTTGAAAATAATCCCATTCCGAGAAAACCATAACCACCAACACGAAGTCAACCAAATCAAGTGCCTTATCTTCTTTGCCTTTCTATCGGTGACAAAATTTCCCAACCATTGCAAGTGATCAATCAAGCCATTGGGGGGATCAGAATCAATACCCATCCAAGAATAAATTTTAGACCACACCTCGTTAGCAAAAACACAATCCAAGAATAAATGTTGAACTTCTTCGCAAAAAGACTTACAAAAAGGGCAGTAAGCATCAACCATGTCCGCTATCACTTTACGATGAAAGAGTAAACCACGAGTGGGCAAAGAATTCCGGAGCAAGCACCAACCGAAAATAGAAACCTTGGAGGGGACGGCGCACTTCCATAATGACATTAGCCTTGTTTTTAGATCGTCTTCCAAATCGTTATTATCGTTAAAATTGGCAAGCCAATTATAACACGATTTAACGGTAAAAGATTTAGAAGGATCCAACAACCATAACCAAGAGTCTGGCACGTCTTTAGAAGGAGATACACCCTGCAAAACCGCAAACAAATCATCAACCTCCACTGTTGGGAGGTGTTGGCTGAGAGAACCAGCAACAATGGGCGCTGAACCGATAGCGCAACAGTATTTCCATCGAATCGACCATGCTCCATCCAAGGAAGAATCCAACGCCTAGATATCAACGGATTGAGAGGCATAGTCGTCGAAAGGATAACTGATAAGGGGAGTCTAGCCGAGGTATCAATTAAGCTATTAATTAAATGAGTTAAAATTAGGCATGTGCTAACCACATTAAGAGTTATATTGGGGTTTAATGGTATAGCATGAGTAAACGTGTTAAAATTCAAGTGGGGGTGCCTAGAGTTAAGGATAAATTGAAAATGCTCCAGGTTGTACGCCAAAAGTAGTTTGTTCGCGAAATCATAAGAAACCAAGGCATGCAAATGGCTAGTGTAGGTTACTCTTAGCAAAATAACTGTTGGTATAAAGTGTCATTAGCTGTAGGTTAGAGATCATGGCCAACAGAGATTGGGTTTCAACTATAACTATAAATGCTCTGTTTGTAAATATTTTTGCACAAAATCAACGAGATACCAGTCTATTTCCAAGCATTTTACCTTACCTTTATGTTATACATTTTCTTAAGTTTGTTTTAGAGTAATCAAACCATCCTGGTTTCAAGTGTAAATTTTTTTGAACCATTAATTAGGGAACATATAGCTGAGGAACATAGTTTCTTTCTCAGTGTAATTTCTTTAAATAAGAAATGGGAATCGAGATTTGATAACTTTACCCGATTTTGGTTAGCTTTAAGTTTGACAAAAAATGTGGCACGCCCGGTGGGGCCACAATAGGCAAACACTTTGCTAGGTTTGATTCACGTTGTTAAGATTACAATAGGTGTATGCACTTGTGCTTTGACATTAATTTGAACAGTATGGATCTTTATTATCCAGAGAAAAAGGAAAAATCTCGCAAGCCAAACCGACCTACTAGGACCATCTTAGACGTAAAACCAAATGTTAAAGTCAAATATAAGTCACAAGAAATGAGGAGTTTGAATTCTGACACATTTTTTAAAACAATTTCTAGACTCAAATTCTTTCAAAAGGTTTGTTTGATTTTTACTTTGAAAAGATGACCTTGTAAATTGTGTATTGTTATAGAGGGTATAGTTTGTTTCTTAAAGAATTTGTTTAAGTTTTTTTGTTTAGAAAACAGTTAGTGAGAAGGTAGTAAAGAAAGCTTGTAAAGAACACACAGAGATTTATAGTGGTTCACCCAACTCACCAAGGGCTACGTCCACTCCTCACACACAGAGATTTATAGTGGTTCAAAAATAGTTTTACAAGCAAAACAATGGCTAATCCTTGATAGTTTTCTTACACAGCTCTATCAAATGTCCCACTAGTTTTTTTCCAAGTCTAGTAACTTAACCTCTAAGAAACACTTTCTTAGCCCTCTTCCCTCATAATATACAGCAGCCTATGCTTATTGCATAGAACGTACCACATATATGAAAATATGTTTTGGTTCTGAACTAGATAAAAGAAAATAGCTTAAGCAAAATACATTTGACTATTGACACCAAGCTAAGAACACACTCAATAAAGTCCCAAATATGTTGATTTGTAGTGAGTGTATTTAGAAGAGAGTGTAGACTTACTCAGAAGTTACTGAGAAGCTTCTGATGTATTGACCAATTTCGTGCAGTCTGTAACACCCCGATTTTCTAATTAATATCTGTGTATATATGTATGGATATATTAGTAGTTTCGTCTGTATATGTTTTAGTAATTAGCATATTTTAATAGTATATTATCATATGATTATTTTTAATTATAAGTTGAAAGATTTTACACCTATTTGTGTGTTTGGATTATTTAATATATTGAATTGATATTTAGTTGTATTTTTAGGTAATATTGATAGTGTTTTTTTTTATAGGCAAAGGGGTTAGAAATTAGTGCATTAGTTGTTAGAGGGGAGGGGGGAGCGGGGTTCGAACCCCGTACACCTACGTTTTTCCACCAACGATGTCCCTTTCACTGAACCAACGATGTCCGTAATATTGATAGTGTATTGTTATTTGTTTAGTTGTTTATTATTATTTGATGTTTAGCTGTATTTTTTAGATAATAATGATAATGTATTGTTATTATTATTAATATTAATATTATTATTATTATGACTTTTGAAACTATAATATGTTTATTTGTGAGTTTAGAAATGATTTCGGCTTTTTTTTACGATAAAGCCCATTTCTTAGCTTTCAAAAACACCCATTGAAAAATTATAATATTACCAAACTACATATTCCAATAGAAATTATCCCAGGAAGGTAGCTCAATTGGCGAGCTAAGGGACATGAAGGAGTTGCAAGATTGCAAGAAGGAGGTCCCGGGTTCAAATCCCGGAAACCAACATTCCCCCACCCCCAAAAACGGGTCCCGTTATTCGTCATTCTTCACTGTTCTTAGTTACCGTTGAGCACCGCTAAAGAGAATTCACAGTTTGTTCATTCCTTCATCTTGATGGACATCCGAATCATATAAAAATCCTCTCCTTTTCTGTTTTTAAGTCTAAATTCTTGATAAACACATGTTCTTCATATTGAAGTCATGTCTTTTAGTTTTATAAACTGTAAGAACGTGTTTTTGACATATCTTTTTCTACCTACGTCGGAATCATGTGCCATTTGAACTGACACGCTCGTAAAAAAGTCCTTAAAACTATAAAAATAAGTTTTCATCCTTTCAGATGTTAATTTCCTGTAAGTCCCAGAGCCCTAGCTTTTTTGGCCCTTTTACGGTCAAATATTTAATACCGTACATTTTCTTTTTTTGTTATTCGTGACTTCCGGTATCATCAGAGAACTAATATAAGAGTGATATAATTTTGTTTGAAGGAAATGAGTTGTTGTTTTGTCTTTGGACTCCTGTTTGTGATAGCTCGGATTCGAGGTAAAAAGAGGGAGATGTCCCATGATAACTAGGGAACATGGTAGTTTAGGATGCAATTGAAATAACTGGGATGTCCCATGATCTATGTTTTACGCTGACAATATATTTGTGTGTAAACTATTATGTGAGCAATTGGTTTTTATATATTTTATTCTATAATTTAGTTATGTCCTTGTAGGAGCAAGGACTCCATTATAATGTGATAATGTTGATGATATGTGTAAATGCTATGTGTTGTTTTTGAACATGTTATGCCTATATGTTGTTGTTCTTGTGATTGCCGTTGTTTAGTATGATTGTTGTTGATGATGATAAGAGACCTATTCAATGTAATCGAGTCTCAGTGTTAAGCCCTAGGTGCTAATCTCTTTAGAGGAGATTTGGCTGTTAGTGTTTTTGTAGTTGAGTAGTTATAATTAATGAACTCGAGGGTAGTAGACCTTATTGGACCTTGATTAAGTTGATGATGGAATTATATGGTAAGATAGCCCATAAGTTGAAATTGATAATGTACTCATGGTTTAGATTATCTCTAAGTTAAGTAACAAGCTTAAACTTTAGTATAGAGGATTCGATTTATGGTATTGAGATTCCTAAGCATTTTAATGGTTAAATTCAGATCCATAATGAGTTATAATGATTTCTAGGCATGAATGAGGATGATGATAGATTAGTTTGGTGTTGTTAATTGATTAGAGTAGTGAAATTTACCAAGTTGATAATTTTGAGCCTTTTAATGGATTAGAACTATTCTTGGTGTGTCGGACATTAAAAGTAACCTAGAAGACAACCTGGAGCCTGTTAATCAACTAGGATTAAGCTACTAATGGATTACGACTACTCTATGTGTGTTTTTGATGATGATTGTTCATTCTTAAACTAGCTCAAAGGATTTGAAACTATAGAAAGCCTTAGGAAATATCAAGTAATAGATGAAGTTGGGATAAGAGGCATTGAATCAAGATGACTACCTATGAAATATGAGGGGGACATTAATATCAAGGATTATTGGAGACTTGGGTAATATTTATGACTAGAGATGATTATTATAGGACAGGTGACCCCCTAGTTGTATGATGATACCCAAGATGATGATTATAGAATAAGTGACCCCCTAGTTGATGATGATACCCAAGATGATGATTATAGAATAAGTGACCCCCTAGTTGATGATGATACCCTTGGACTCAGAAACTGTTAGGAACGTTGACGATGATGATGATGATCAACGGGTTTACCCGTTTAAGGAACCTTGTTGCAGTATGGGTAAGAACTCGTCACAGCATGGGCGAATTGTACCTTAGTAATTTAAGTTGTAGGAGGAACATTGTTACAGTATGGGTAAGGACTCATCGCAGTGTGAGTGAGTCGTACCTCATAGGATCGTGATAATGATAGGTTGGGTGGTAAGCAAACGATTATGAGAGTATTAATAAAGATGACCACGAATCGGCCTTGCGGGTAGGCCCGGAGAGGAGGTCCTAAATGGGGCACTGCTTGGGCATTCCACAAAACACTGGGGTACCCTGATAAGACTCTATCTATTGCCTGGGATGTGAGGGCACTTGCATCCGCTTACCCAAAGTTAGATGGATCTAGATGTATTGATAGAGTAGTTGATGTTTTGAGCTTGACATTGGAGAAGTGGGTATTAGGATTGGGTTGTAGTTCTAGGACCGTACGTGAGATCGCAACAATGAGGATTAAATGACGATTAGTTGATGATTGTTTTTGTATGCTTGTTATGTATGTTGTATCCACTACCATTTATTGTTTTCTATGTTGTGTGATTTCCTCACTCTTCTTTGTGGCTAGTCGTGTGCCATTGTACACGTTTAGGTGATGAGTAATAGATGGTGTGAACGCCAGAAAGCAGTTCGTGCGAGATGAAGACTTTTGTTATTATTTATTGATTGTTCATTTGTTTTCTTAAATATTGTAACAAGGGGTACAAGCTCTGAGACATGTGACACAGGGTTGTATGGGGTTTCTACAATACATTTAGTTTTAGTTTTGATTTGTATTTATGTGTTCATTGGTGATACTTGTTATTTTGTTTGACTCAAAGATTTTACGAAGACGTATTTTCCATTAATTATTTTATTTACGATGCTTTTTCCAAACAGAGTAGCGGATGTCACGCAGTCTCCCTTGAAGAAGTTTTGATTGCTCAATGATGTATTTATAGCCCATTTTTCTTAAAAGATCCATTGGAAGGCTTTAGCAAGAGAAATGGATCCGTTGGATGCTTTTGAGCCTAGACGGATACATTGGAGCAGGCGCCGTACACTGCTGCAAGTGACTGTTGAGAGCTTCAGAGCTTGTCATCCCATAAATACCGTTAGTGATGGCTTCTTTCACTTGACTCCATTCTTCTTATCATAATACCATTGTTGATGTAGCAATTTTGACTGTTGGTGGAAGAGTGACAGTTTTTCTTGATTCCTTAGAAGCTTGTATAGTAGCTTCTTAACATTGTCTTCTCAATACCTTCTGAGATACCATCAGAATGCCTGCTGAAGTATCTTTTGAGTCATTGTCATGTTGAGTACATGTTATCCAGAAGAACATATTGATTGCCTTTGTTTCATGTTAGGCCACATAAAATTGTCTCGTTGCGTGTTGTCTTTTGAGCACCTCTTTGAGCTTAGCAAGTATCTTTCTTAGACTCAATTCTTCTTCTTGTGATGTGTTAATTCATTGCACATGTTCTTCCTGAGATGTAGTGTTTTATACATGTCTATAAGATCACTCAAGAGAACTAATTAGATCACTAATGAATAAGAAAGCTTAAGAAGCTTATCGAAACTGTTTGTTTTCATCAAAACGTGACTTAGGGATTTTGCCTTAACAATCTTCCCCTATTTGATGATGACAAAAACTTTTGATAATTTTTTAAGGTTTTATGATATAACAGTTGTATAAGAATAGTTAATATGCTCCCCCTTAATTCATGCTATAGATTTTTCTTTTAAGCATAGGTAGTAAGGCATAAAGACAATTTGGACTAGAATAGATTCATTAATGATGAAGCAAAAAGATACATTTTGGCTCACTTGTTCTGGAGCATATAACATGGAAATTAAAAAAAAACAACTGAAAATATAAGAAGCTTTAGCTTCGCAAAACACATGCTCTTCAGAACATATACAAAATATCGTATCCTATCCATTACCCCACTTAAGGAACCTATAAACTTAATCTAACCATTCTCCCCCTTTGTCATAAATAAAAAGGTAGGGTGCATAAACCAGAATTAGCAGCTACTTTGAAGGGGATGAGTCATCAGAAGATGTGGAAGTAGCAGTCTTAGGGACATCTTGGACTGAGGATTAAGACCAAATTCTGGAATCTCAAGATATGGATTGACGGTAGGTAAAGCAGTGGTCAGAAACCACTTCTTGTTGAAATGTGTGTAGAGTACTGTTGATATTTGCGGTTTTAGTGGTAGACTGAGGGATGACTTTCTCAAATGATTTTTGAAGATTAGCTAGGTCTTTAGAAGCTATTTAATTAGATGTAGGGCCAGGAGTTTTCAACAAGACGTGCTCCCCCTCAACAAAAGGCTCACTAAAAGGCTTCTCAGTGACACTCTTCTTAGTGGCTTCTGAGGATGTCTAAGTGACATTCTCTACATCCACCAGCGTATAACTTCCCTGATTTCCATCAATCACAACATTGAGGCTTGAATGACCCTCATCACCTAGGTCTGGGGTTTGGATTTCTTCTGTAGTCTGAACTTTATCAGCAATCACTTTAGTGGGTGAGATGTACAGCTCTTTTGTCATCTGAGGTGAGGGTTCTTTAAAGGTTACTTTTTGTGGTATTGGCTTGGGTGTTTTTTCCTTTGTTGGTGATTTGATGATATACTTCAGTGTAGTTTCTTGTGCTAAAGCTGGTTCTGAGGGTCCTTCACCAGAAACCAACTTAAGAGATTTCCTAAGAGGTGATCTTAAGGATTTCTCTTTCTTTGGCATTTCCTTTGCTCTTCCTTTTGGTTTTGCACTCGTCGTGTCTTTTAGATTAAACACTTGTTTCACTAGTTCTGTGGCTTTCTTGCTTTACTCTTTTTCATGATCCTCTTCATCTTGCTGAGGTTGATTCTCCCTTGGATGCTCTGAAGCTTCTGAATTGTCAAGAGTTGTTCCTTCATTTCCTAAAGCTTCTGACCTCTTCCTTTTCTTGATCTTCTTTCTCTTTTCGATGTTTTTGACAGATTCCTCTTCTTCCAATTCTTCTATAGGCCTGAGTTAAATCTTCACTTGCTTTAAATTCTTGGATGTGAAATTTGTGGAGGCACCAATGCTCTTATATTCTTTAAGTAGGATTCCTTCAAAGTGAAAAATATTTGTAAGGGCCATACCATAGGGCTTGAAAGTTATAAGGGTTCGTGAGAAAGTAAGTTCTATTTGGGCATCAACAATCATATCATGTTTTGTTTTTGTAGACTCATCCTTGTTTGCGCTGATGTGACGTGACAGCAGGCGCAACGACTAGAAAAGGCTTTTTAATCTTTTCTATGTCTTGCGTTCTTTCCTAATTGTTCTTACAATTTTTATGACATATATGTCAAGAACATAAGTGCCTTCTGAGCACTTTAGAAGACAGAGGATTTTCCTTCTTAGTCTTTAGAAGACACGACTAAGTGCCTCTGAACAAGATGGAGCCTTAAGAATATGCAACGTAACATAACTAAAGATTTCTTCTAAAAGTGGTTTTGTGAAAATATCAGGCAATTGATGCTTGGCATCAACAAAAACTAATTAAACATTTTTCTTTTGAACATGGTCTCTAATAAAATTATGTTTTATGTCAAAATATAGGAATACCTGAATGTTGAATAGGGCCTTTAGATAGACTTATAGTACTAGTATTATCACAAAATATAGGAATACCTGAATAGTTGAGAGAGAAATCCTCAAGTTAATTTCTGATCCACAAAATTTGTGAGCAACAACTTGCTGCAACTACATATTTAGCTTCTATTGTGGATAAGGCTATAGTACTTTGCTTTCTGCAGCTCCAGGATATAAGGGTTTGTCATAGAATTTGGCATGATCCACTTGTGCTCTTTCTCTCAATTTTATCTCCAGCATAATCAGCATCACAGTATCCAACTAGGTCTAAATGAATGTTCTTTCTATACCACAGACCAATGTTAGGAGTACCAACAAGATATCTAAAAATTCTTTTGACTGCTGAGTGAGATACAATAGGGTAGGGGTGGACAAGATCCGCTAAACCGTCCGAGACCCGTAAAACCCGCATGCACAAGTCTGAAAACGGGTGGGTGATTTCGGGTTCACGGGTTAACTGTTTGAAAATTTGGTTTCAGATGGGTTCAATCGGTCGGCAGCGGTTTTGGGAAAAATCACCGTGGAAAACCATAACCGACCGAGTTTTGTGGCATTCAATGTTAATAGTGCTGAATAATAACCACCGTTAGATTTGGAGAGACTACTTAGATCAGTGACATGGCAAAAATGTGAAGGGCTATGATTATTTTGTGTTTTCCCAGACATTAAAAGCAATTAAAATATTCAAATATCACTTTGAATGCAATTTATTATCTTTGATTCTTTCCAATGTGTCATTGATTAGTTTTAAATTTCCAAAACCGTCATTCAATGTCAATGAATATTACTTTACTATTCTAAATCAAATTGAATTTTTATTTCTCTATCCTGAGAAGAAGAAACGTTGCTAGTTGCTACTGTCACCCTCAACTTTTTCACCCTACCATTTACATATTTTCCAGATCTCCAACGCGCCTACAGTGAGAAAGAGAATGGTTCGCCTAGTTCTTCTTCTCTTGGCCATGTCATTTTTCTTCCTAAAGCCATGTCGTTCTTCATCTTGTCCCTCTAACCATGGTCTACATACTCCGCACAGAGTAACCCATAGCCAACTGTCAACGCCTTCTTTTGCACCAGATCTGTGAATGGCGAACAAACCATTGTTGTTGGTGCATCAGAACCCGTGTAAATCCGACTGTGTACCCGTCAACCCGTTTAAACCGCCACCGGCCCAATGCGAAGAAAGAAACGGTCGGGAATGGGTGTAGTATTCACAACCGCGGATTGCATCGGATGGACTATTTTTGGCCTGAAACCGTCCATATCCGACCGATGTCCACCCCCTACAATAGGGATCTTTTCATACCACTATATTCCTTCTCAGATACAGGTGTACCATCTTCATCTTTTTCAAGAGATGAAGAGGGATGCATAGGTGTAGCCATTGCTTTGGCTTCACTCATATTGTATTTCCTAAGAAGATCTCTAACATACTTCTCTTGGGAAATAGATATTCCTTTCTCCAATTGTTTAATTTAAAGACCAAGAAAGTATCTTAGTTCCCCAATTAAACTCATTTCAAATTCACTCATTATAAGATTTCCGAAATCAGTGAAAAGTTTTTCATTTGTTGTCGCAAAGATGATATCATCATCATAAATTTGCACAATTAGCAGTTCATCTTTGTAAACTTTTCTGAAGAGAGTAACATCAATTTTGCCTTTTGAGAAACCATTTTTGATCAAAAATGAACTAAGCTTCTCATACCAAGCTCTGGGAACTTGTTTGCGTCCATATAAGGCCTTAGTTAGTTTAAAAACATGGTTTGGTTTCTTGAAGGCACTCTTGACATCCATTTGAAATAGTTTAAAGTTTTTGTGAGCAGCATAAGAGAGAAGAATTTTAAAAGCTTCTAATCTAGCATTAGGTGCAAAGGTTTCATCATAATCAATACCTTCTTGCTGATTATAGCCCTAAGCTACAATTTTGGCTTGTTTCTCACAACCTTACCACTTTCATTCGTTTTGTTTCGAAACACCCACCTTATTCGAATCACTGATTGATGTTTAGGAGATGGAACAAGATTCCATACTTCATTCTTCTCAAATTGAGCAAGTTCTTCTTGCTTAGCTTCGACCCAAGATTCATATGATATTGCTTCATTGACGTGTTTGGGCTCTATCTCAGAGATTATATCATGTTGAGAAGATTCCTTTCTAAAAGAGCATCTGGTTCTAATTGGTTCAAATGTTTCACCAATAAGTTGATCTTGTCGGTGATCCACTATCATTTTCCAACTCTGTGGCAATTAAGAAGCTTGTGTTGATTGGATTTGGGAGTTCTTCTGCGGTTTAGAAGATTATGGAGTAAAAATTGTTTCTTGCTTCTCAATATTGAATTTTCCTATGTCCGCTTCCTTTTCTGTCTCATCATCATCATCATAATCATCTCTATCATCTGTATGGTTAGCTTCAAGAAACAAAATTTGCATGCTTTCTTCCATAACCTTAGTCCTAAGATTCTAAACTCTATATGCTCTGAATGATGAGGAATAACCAAGAAATATAGCAGAATCAGACTTAGCATCAAATTTTCCTAAGTTTTCTTTTTTATTTAAAACATAACATGCACACTCAAACACATGAAAATAAGATATGATTGGCTTCTTCTGTTTCCAAAGTTCATATGGAGTTTTCTCAAAAATCTTTCTAAGGTTTACACTATTAATAATATAGCAAGCAGTGTTAATTGATTCTGCTCAAAACTATTTTTCAATCTCAGAATCATTTAACATGGTTCTAGCCATTTCTTACAGTGTTCTATTTTTCGTTTCAACAACTCCATTTTGTTGTGGAGTTCTTGGATAGGAGAAATTGTGTGACACACCGTTTTTGTCAAAAAATTCCTTGAAGGAGGAGTTTTTAAACTCTCCTCATGGTCACTTCTAACTCCTATAATGTTACCACCAACGTCATTTTGAACCGTTTTGAAAAAAGTTTTAAACTCATTGAAAGAGTCATCTTTGTTTTTCAAAAATACCCATGTATACGTTGAATAATCATTAACAATCACAAAGCCATACCTTTTTCCTCCTAAACTAGCATGCTTTGTTGGGCCAAATAAAATCATGTGGAGAAGTTCCAGAGGTCTCTGAGTAGATATCATGTCTAGAGTTTTGAAAGATGATTTTACATGTTTCCCTTGGATACATGCTTCACATGATTTATCTTCCTCATACTTGATCTTTGGAAGCCCTCTTACAAGGTTTAACTTAGACAACTTTGAAATTGTTCTCATGTTAACATGACGAAGCCTTCTATGCCACATCCATTTATCTTCTTCTTTAGAGATAAGACAGGTTTTATTAGGCAAATCATCAAGACACACACTATATAAGTTGTTTATTTTATGACTTTCAAAAACAGTTTTACCAAAACCTAAACTATTTATTTTGCATGCTTCAGATTTAAAATATACTACATTTCTAGCATCACACAATTGAGTCACACCGAGAAGACTGCCTTTCAAGCCTTCAATATATTGAACATTTTGAATCTAAGCAGAGTTTATTTTACGTACTGTACCTATACCTTTGATGCAACATTTGTCCTCATTACCAAACATGACAAAGCCTCTATCAAAGCTTTCGATGGAAAGAAACTTATCTTTCTCCCCAGTCACGTGTCTTGATAATCCACTTTCGAAGAACCAAAACTTTTTCTTTGATGCTAAGAGTCACTCCTGCAATTGTAGTTAACAAAGATTTAGGTACCCATTTCTTTTGGGTTCTTGTTGGTTAGTGTATTTCCAAAACCTACCTCTTTGCTTTTTGTAATATCTTGAAATGTAATGTCCAAGCTTTTTTACAATATGCGCATTTTGGTTTTGGCTTTCTGTGATTTTCAAAAGCCATTTTGTGATAGATCCTAGCCTTCTCAGATATAGTAGTGCATTCTTGGGAAGTCTTGAGATTTTGTGCACATATAAGACACTCATGTGTCAAATTGTCAAATTGTTTACTTGTTCTTTCGAGGCTTTGATTTCACAAAGATTTCCAAATTAGGATCTTTTGACTCATTAGCTACATCAACTAATTTTATACTAATTTTAGACAGGTGGTAGGAAACGGTTTCCGGAGGATTCTACTTCGCCGGTAAATTAATTTTTTAAAAATTTTTAAAATATGAAAATCGGCCGGAAAAAAGGGATTTTTTTAAAAAAAATAAATCCGCTGGAAATCCCAAAATATCCGCCGGAAAAGAAAGTTTTCTTTTTAAAAAAAAACAAATCCGCCGGAAATCCCTAAATATCCGCCGGAAAAAAGTTTTTTTAAAAAAATAAGACAAATCCGCCGGAAAAAGGTGTTTTTTTAAAAAACACCAAATCCGCCGGAAATCCTTACATATCCGCCGGAAAAACATTTTTTTTTAAAAACAGATCCGCGCAAAATTAAAATTTTTTAATAAAATATTTATTAATAAATATTTTTTAAAAATAAAATTATTAATAATATTTTTTATTAAAATTTATTTTGATTGTAAAATAAAAATTCATAAATTAAATATACGAATCAAAAACAATAACAGGTCTGAAAACGATATAATTTAATTGACAACAACAAAGTACTCAAATATTCAATACAAATCAAAACTTAAATATCCAAACAAGAAAATAACACAATATGAAGCTACTGGGGTGGGGGCTGGGGTGGGAGCAGGTCTGAATCATCGCTGTGATAATAGCTGCCACCTGTGGTGTCATCTGATGCAAGAAAAGCACTAACCGAATCGATATTCAGATAGATATTTGAGTTGAAGGGCTGCTGGGAGTGCTGAACCTACTGGGGTGGATACAGCTGGTATGGCTGCTGCTGGCGATGCTAAACCTGCTGGGGTGGATACTGCTGGGGCTGTGGATACTGCTGGGGGTACTGAGACCATGGCTGAAATACACCGCCAAAATGCTGCTGCAGTAGGTAGGATGGCATATGTGATGATGATGGCCTCGAGTGCTGCTGAGACAGCTGACTTAACAATTGATTATAGCGCCCCTTATTTAGCCTAGCCTGCTCCGCATTTAACCTAGCCTACTCCTCCATGGCAAACTCACGATGGACCTCGCTCAATTGCTGGGTCAATGCAATAATTACTTCCTGATCCAAAACTTGACAGACTCGGAATAACGCTTGTTCTAAAAGCAGCAGGTCCGATACCACCAGATCCTACCAGACGATTACTTTTTCGTGTACCAAGTGCTCTCTCCCAAATATCACGAGCCACTCTAGCCTCCTCCACAAGATCGATTTCTGTGTTCCCACTACTCTGCTCCTAAGTCTCACGGTGCTTAGCATACCCCGCCTTGAAGTTCTCCTGAAAAAATAACACAACCAAGAAATGAATAACTATTAATAAAATAATGATGTATATATATATATATATATATATATATATATAAAGATAAACAATATAAAGATAAACATAAATATATATAACTGTAAAATTAGTTTTACCTGAATCATCCTCGCCCGGTCGGTAATAAACTCACCAGTGTCCTCCCGTACATGAAGGTAGCAATGTGACTCAGGCAAAGTAATTGGCCTTTGATGCATCGCCTCCTATATAGATAGTGTTATTAATTAATACACATGAAAATGACTTGTTAAATAATAATTAATTAATCAAGTAATAAAGTAAGAAATTTACCAAACGCCTATGATAGGTTGCAGCATTAACACTTCCACCTGTGTGTGTGCCGCCACCTTTTTCAGAAGCCCTATTTTTCTTGGCTTTCTCACAATAAGCTTTAAATTCTGGTGTCGCCCAATACTCTCTCATATAAGGCGGCTTCTCATTACTTTACCGTGCCTCCCTCAGTAATTCAGAATAGTGATGAGAACACCTCTTATGGAACACTCTCTCAACTTCATCTTGCTCGGTAACCATGTACATTTTTCCTATTTTAAAAATATACAATTATGTTTGTTAACAAAACCAAATGAAGTTTATAAAATAATTAAAAACTATTTTGTAGAATTAAAACTTACTAAAAAAGATCTTAACATCTTCGCATTTGCGTCTTCATCTTTTTTCACCGCCGTCCAATTCTTCCAGCCTCTGTTGAAATTCTCCTTAATTGTTTTTGAGATTGCGGTTGCAGTTAGCTTTGAAGGAAGAAACCTGTACAATATTAAAAGAGATAAATTTTGTTACACCAAAGTTATATAAAAAGACAACAAAAATAAATTAATAAATAATATACTTACGAATCACCAGCAGTCTCCAAAATGATACGACCATCAGGTGTATACCTCACCACCTCTTGATTAATGGTAAATGTACGTATCCCATCAGCATCAACATGTGTTGGGGCTAAGCCCTCGGTACCTTCAGGAATCACTGGCTGCTGTGCACTAGTAGAAGCTCCATCTGACCCAGGTGGTGGCAAATATCTGCCACCAGTAACAATAATACGAGCGGGCTGTTGACGACGCCCAAGGCGAGTAGAAGTCTTCCTCCTACGACTAGTGCTGCCAGCATCCGTCGCAGGTGGAGGAACATGTGTGTCATCATGATCAGATCCGGATCCTGAGTGAGATGCCATGACTATATCTAGAAATATACATTGAAATTTTAAAAAAGGAGACTTGTTTAATTTAAATACCACCAAAAGATAAACTACTATTTAAGTACTAATTATTATTAAATAAACACAAATATTCATATCCATATAAATAAATATCGTCCATACTAAACAAACATGCATAAATTAATTAACATCCATACAAATAGGTTATATATTGTTGAAGCATAAAATAACTAATTGGAATCACATTCATTCTCAAAATCATCATCATCAAAGAAGTGAATTCTTGATGGACCAACGTGGTCTGCTTCATCTTCATTAGCATCTTCTTCATCATCAACTTCGTCGCCGGTGTTTGGCTCATCACATAAACGAGTAATGGGTTCAACTTGAATCACTTCATTTACATTAGACATCTCATCCATTTGATATGGCACATCTTCCACTGTGTCATCATTTGTCTCAATGCGGCCTCTTGGTTTTGTTTTAATTGCCACACACCAACCACGCCTATCAGTCCGTGTTGAGGGATAAGGGACATAATAGACTTGTCTCACATTTTGTGCAATGACGAAAGGACATATTAATGTGCATTAATATGAGCAGAAGATTGATCTTCACTTACTTCCTCTGATGACAAGAATTCCCTAATTAAAAAGAGATAATTAGTTGTTACACAACCGTCAACATTAATTAGTATCTAATTAAGATCGATAGTTAATGTATGTTGAGAAATACATACTCAATGAATGGTTGCACCTCAGAACAGTTTATCAACACATAAATATGTGCTGAATTTAACTCTTCTTCGGTTAGCCAGTGAATTGACTCCTTCCCAGATGGACGACCAGGTAGACAAAAGACAGGCAAAGTTAAATGATGTCTAGGACAATCAATATCCATTTCATTTCGACTGCTTCTTGGAGAAAATTCATTCTTGAAATAATAAGAACAAAAATGGGTTGTTTCACGGTGTAAGTAAGAAGCACATATCGATCCTTCAACTCTAGCTTTGTTTTTCACCGATCTTTTGGAATCACCCATGAACCTAGAGAAAACGATATGTTAATTAATATAATAAACACATATTTTAAACTTCTTTCTTAGCTAGATTATGATAATAAACTGACCTTTCAAACGGATACATCCATCGGTATTGGACAGGTTCGCCAAGTTTAGCTTCATATGCGAGATGCACCGGTAGATGCTCCATAGAATCAAAGAAACCAGGCGGAAATACTCTCCCCAACTTGCATAAGATAAGTGGGATGTCTTGTTCCATTTTTGTAAGATCATCAACTTTTAGCGTTGCAGAACACAAATTCTTAAAGTATTGACTAATTTCAATGAGCGAATTCAAAACGTGTGTCGGCAACGAACTAAAAGCGATGAGAAGTAAACACTCCATGAATACATGACAATCATGTCTCTTCATCCCATGCAACCTCTCATTATCCACATCCGCACATCTAGATAAATTAGAAGAATAACCGTCTGGCATTTTCAACTCTTTTATTCACCGATAAACTGCTTTCGCTTGTTCGGTAGATAAAGTATAATTGGCTTTAATTAGGTTTCAATGTCCTAGTACCTTGCTCAACCATCAGCAAATCCTTTCGTCTACAGCAAATCCTTTTATGTTGGTAGCAAAGCTGGAAAGTTTTAAGACATACCTGAAATGACTCAATCTATTTGATATTTCGTTTTGAGTGTCATAAATGTACAACTGTGCATATTTGGGTCTGTTGCCTTCTGTTGGTAATAAACTCCCAATACGATGGTAATTTTGACCACCTAATATGAATTGTGGAGGACCACCACCATCACTGCGTGAGGTATCAACCTTCCCTCCCATGGACGTAAATGCGAACATGCTGTTGTTTGCCCTTATGTTGTCCCTAAAATGGCTGCTTCTATGATCACGTCCCCTAATAAGGTTCAACAACAAAGGCGATGGCTCTTGTAGCAGTGGAATGTCTACCTGACCTTTCATACAACACATGCTAAAGTCAGGGGTGCTTGATTTGTCAATCTTAACAACTGCCCTCTCTTCAAACCAAAATAACGCCATGCATTCCTTACATCGATAAGTTGGTCCTCCGAAGTCGAGTAAAGCTGTAAAATGCAAAGAACTAAATTTCACCAAGACATGTACTAAAATATACAATTTGTGCCCAATGATGTTACTTTTTATGAAGAAATGCACCAAAAAGTACTTACGCTCTGACTCGTACTTGTCGTACAGTATAGAACGACCATCATAGTTTTGTTGTTCGTTAGGTGATGCTGTTCATATATAATTAAAATTAACTTCGTTAGCGAAAATATAAAAATAAACAACATTCAGAATTTTCCTAATTTTTATACAATAAAAGGGCTTTATTAGCATGATGAATTAATTACCTGTGGGCTGATCTGTTGTGTCATATATATTTGTGTCTAATTCCATATCAAAATCTAGCCTCATGTTTACTACAGACTCCATGGTGTTTGGAGTGATATTATTTGCATGTGTTTCATTCTCTGTACAAACATGAATAGGTAGTAAAAAATGGTAACAACAGATCACTTATGCATGACATCATTTTGAACATCAAAAATGAAATTCAAGTTTGTGACAAAATCCAACGCATTATTTAAACAATAACATACCTTGTGTGTTTGACCTGTTGTTACCAACTATGTTTCTTCGTCTTGCCCTTGCATTTTCTTGATCTAAAGATGACTGTGAGTAATGGTTTGTACATGG
Source organism: Astragalus glycyphyllos (assembly GCA_963573325.1). NCBI lineage: Eukaryota > Viridiplantae > Streptophyta > Magnoliopsida > Fabales > Fabaceae > Astragalus > Astragalus glycyphyllos. Next base: position 15,502,769 of record OY754309.1, read on the forward strand.
TTGTGCAGAAGACGTACAATTGATCATTGATGAAATATTTGGTGTATCTGTTAGTGAGACACGTTAGTTGTGTAACAAATATGTTGTTGCCAATTGTAAAATACTGTTATTGTGATGGATCGGTTATAAATAAAATCATTGCTGGTAGTGAAGAAACTCTTACCTGTTGAAATACATGATTGGGGCATTGTCTGAGGTGTTATGTTGCGATTGCTCCCCATCTTATGGACAAATGGTGAGGACGACATAGTCAACTGAGGCGTTGCTGTAATAAATATAGATAGTTGTGTTATATCAGTTATGTGCATTATTGATGATCGTTTGTCTTTGTGTATATTACCAATAATAGAGTCCTCTTCGTGATTCCTTATACCCGGTGGGAGTCTTGTGCTGCATCCACCAAATGAGGCAGGTGTGTTTGAGTCACTTGGGGCACCTAACATTCCTGGTTAAATATAATTTAGCTTATATTGTGATGCTGCACATACTAATCATTTGGAAAAATATATGACAACATGTAGAAAGTAATCAGGATCGAAAAAGATTTATTTACAGAAAATACCTGTGTTGGCCGGCTCGATGATGATAGACGCGCTGCAGATGCCTTTTTTGTCTTGCATGCTTGTAACACAAAATTTTAAATAAATTGTTATTTAATAATAGATAAGTACTCATGTTTAATTATGTATATGATCAAATGCATTACAAATGTCGTTACTTTGTATCACCGAATGATTACCTGATAATTCCTTGTTTGATATTCTTTTTTGATTATCTTCGTCAAGGGTGTTTCCTTGACTGGGGTCCTGACTTTGATCATAGGGCACTGTTCCAAAGGGTATTCATAACAACAACAGCCATTGTAACGGTTAATTATATTATATAACTAATACAATTGCTATTTATCCATAAAAAAATTGAGTTGTAATTTGAAGTTGTTGTTAACTATTTACCTATTGGGTTAATGTTATGTGGTGATGCATCGTTTAATGTCTTCCGGGATCTCCCACGGGGACCTGTTAAGATGCGCAATGGTTCTAGATTAATGATTTAACAACTAATTACATAATTTAAATTTTTTGAGCGCGTATATTTATATAAAATAGATATAAGTTAATACGAATGTGAAATTCAGCTTGCGAAATTTGTATTGTGTGGTCTGATAACCTCTTTCTCGTTTCCAACATGATTTGGTCACTGGGGAGGCTGACATTGTTCTCTACATCGTGAGCTGCAAACCGTAGGGAATTGTGACATGGAAATATTCTTATGTATAGATACTTGTGTGTGAGTCATTTATAATAATTATTACCAAATGGATTGCAAGTTTAACACTAATATTGATGACTATACAATCTGATATAGACATATCAACTTATCTGTATACCTGATGTATTAGCAGTTGTTGTGAAATGCGGCCGGACGGCGCCTTTCGTGGTATCTTGTTGATTCGGCTCTGTCACTCCGAGTGTCTTACGGGGTCTTCCACGTGGACCTGATAAAAAATGTAAAGCCCCAAGGTAAGCAAAATAAATGATTGTAGAATTTTAAGTCTGTGTAAATGTTGCAAAGTAATTATTATTATAAAGTTCGGACGAATTTGTATTTCAGCAAGAGGAATTCTGCTGCTTTGGTCGGACAAGTTGTAAGTTGATGCTGACGGAGAGCAATTGTTTTCCGTTTCAGGTTTTGTGTTTTCGTCCATCTTATCTCAAACTATCTTCACATCTATTGTCTGTTCTAAATCACGTAATCCTGCATCCTACATCATACAATGGTCAGTATCTTATTATATGTTTGAATATTCTACTTTATGGTACATCATATATGATAGCATTTATATATGTATATGTTGAATAGTCCTATAGGAATTAGAATCTAGTGATCTACAAATGCTTGGATGTTTGTTGTAATATAAATCATATAAGCAGTTGACTGCCTACATTGTGTCACGAATGGTATGAAGATGAATATGAGTAGAAAAAATGTACTGGTTACCTTAACTCAGATTGTTGTTTGAATCGGTTTGTAATGGGCTGCAGATTCGTAAATTTCTTATTCGAAAAATGTGTAAAACAGATAATTGAGTTCTATTTTATTTTACTTTTTTGGTTTTGATGGTTAGTATGTGCAGGATTCAAATATGGTGAACTCACCATCAGAGTTAGAAGATTCAAAAGGATATGGCATTAAGGATATGGGTTATTCATTGAATTTGTATTTAAATGCACATTTCAAATTTGTTTGACTTCCATTTGGTGAAAATCGTTTGTGTGATTTGAATGGTTATAGATTATAATGTTATTAATTTCCTGCTGCCAATAATTAAGGTTAAATTTTAAATATGCATTCAATTGTTGATAGTTATAATGTGTGGTGACCATTAAAGTGCGATTATTGATCCGAATTATATGGCTGTATATCATACAGCCATTATTGCATTTGATGCGCTTAGTCATTAACCTCATAGTAGGGTGTCAAAATGGATGGTTTGGATGGATATGGATTTGGATTATAATGGATGGATTGAAAAAGTCCATTTAAAAATTTATATCCAATAGGATTGTATCAAACAAATCCAATCCAATCCATCCATTTTAAAAAAAGTCCATCCAATCCATCCATCAACCCATTTTTAATGGATGGATATCCAATCCATCCAATAGGCCCAACTATTTATTTTTTTTACCAATTAGGCCCAACTTTATATATTAACACATATATATACATATTATATTCAATAAATAAATAATTAAATAGGAAGTTCGTGGTGGTTGCAGCGGTGGCCGGCGCGGCGGCCACCGACCCACGGTGGTTTCGGCGGCGGGGCTCCAGCGACCCGCGGTGGTTCGGCGGTGGTCAATGGCGGCAGTGGCTTCTATTTGTTTTTAAAAAATATATTTATATACATATATATATATATATATATATATATATATATATATATATATTTGTTTCTGAATTTTTTAAAAAAAAATTCTGGAATTCTTTTTTTTTAAAAACTGAATTTTTTTTTTAAAAAAAAATGAAAAGTATTTTCAAAAATATTTTTTTGGTAAAAAAGTATTTTTTATAATTATCCAACGGATTTTGATTTTATATTTATTGGTAATCCATTGGATTTGAAAAAATTAATAGATGAATCACAACCATCCACAAATCAAGTGGATGGATCCAATCCAATCCATTTATTATTATTTTTTTGTAATGGATGGATTGGATGAATTTTGTTATGAATGGACAAATGGATCATTTTGATACCTCTACTGGAGAGGGCATGTCATATTTTTATGGCTGACGTGTAATTATATTGAACAATTACATGGACATTATTTGAATGAGGGCTTTGAGAAAAGTGATCATTGTATATAGTATAGATGGATAGATATGTCCGATGGAAGGAGAGCGCTAGTAACAGCTGAAATAGGTACCGTTATTAACATAATAAAATATAAGATTGTGGATAGACAACATAATAAAATTGTGCATAGACAACAAACAAAAGTAGGAAGATCTAAAAATGTCTTAAGAAGTTTGACAAATTCAAACATAAAGAGTTCAATGCATTTAAAATTCTTCTAGTGTAGCTCTTAATAAAATTCTTCTAGTGTACTCTCATTCTTGCTGAAATGAATTTTCAAAATTTGAGTGTCATGTCAGATTCCTAGACAGCATATTAACGTAATTTCTGCTCTCAATGAAGAGTTGAACTCAACTAACTATAAGCCCATGTCAATAGCCACATGACTTGATCATTGTCTCCAAGCTTAGATCTGTCCCTCATTTAAGAACATCACAAACTTTAATCGGTTCACCATTATCCCAATACTTTCGGATGGAAGTTGATACTCATATTGTTCCAAATTCCAATGCAATTCTCTTCCTCTTTGTTTTCATGGAATTCCTAAAACAGAATGGTAACAATGAAGTATTGTCATTCCAAACACATCATTAGTGGTTATTGTCCATTAATAGATATAAGTTATAACTCCCATGTCTCAGGATGCATTGTACTTGAATAAAATAAAAATCTTCTGAACACTAATGTTTAAAAATATTAACTTAAGTAAATAAAAATCAAAGATACCATAATAATAGCATTCCAGCACCATTACAATTATACTCATGGCAAGTTTGCATCCCACAATAGGATGTAAAAGCTTTCCTTAGTCTGCATCAATGCTCCTGAATAAAAGCTTTCAATGATTAATAGCTCATGGCCACTGGAATTATGGGATAAGAAGACAATTAAAAGGTAAAAAATAAACTTTACTGCCCCTAATAAGAATCAAAACTGCATGTTGCAGTAGGCACTTAATAAATGTGAAACAAATGCAGCACCAGATTTTCAGCCCCTCTACATTTCACATACAATTTTGAAATGGCCTGCAAGAATCATTAGTATAGAAAGGAGGGAGAAAAAAATAAGCATAGGCAACTTGCAAGACTAAAGTAACCAATAAGCATAGACAACAATCAATCTAACCTCTCAATGCCTAAAGGTTTTCCGACATAATCATCTGTGTCAATACCATCATTCTTCACCAAGCATATTTCATTGTAATATGTAACAAAATAATGTGAAAAACTAAAGAAACTCTATAAAACTAAAGTTGGTATCCTATATTTCTAATATCCTTTATTTACAGCATTTGTTTAGGTGGAGTAAGAGCTTATTGTAAGGATTCACCTGATAAACGCCTTCATGTTATTGTAGATAGATCTACCTTCACCAACAGCAACAACAATTGAATTAAAATTATAGTCTGCCAACACCATATCTGAAGCTTCCTTTGCTACCTAGATTGGATTTAGCACAAAATGAAAGGGATGAGTCACCAGATAGAAAAAACCAATGTTAATTTTGATCCTTAACCTAACGTATTTGACTTATTAGTCAGCAAGCCCGCATCTAAAACACTATATCTGCATCAAACTATTTCACCCAACTCAAAACCCATACATTTTCAAGATTAACATCTTCGATTAGAGAGCCCATGTCAATAAACAGTATTTAAGAAGCCTCACAATCTCTTGCTTGTGTCTGGGTTCAGCCCTCGAAAACAAAAGTCCACCATCCTGTCTAAGATATGCTTTTTTATCATGAAGTTCCATAAAATATCTACTGGTTAAACTTTTTGAACTGATGTCTTCATTGGGAGCAAACACGCCAATTTCACGGCATATAGCTTCAGGAGTGTTCTTGTTGTCTCCAGTTATAACCGTAACATGAATTCCAGCTGCTCTGCAGTCTTCAATTGCCTGGTATACCTCCTCCCTAGGAGGATCCTGAGCACAATTCAACATTCAGTCTTATACAGTTACCACACCAAGCCAACAAAATGCAAAAAATGCAAAATGCAAGGTCAAAACTTACCCTCAACCCAACCAAGCCAACAAAAATGAGTTCACTTGTAATTGATGAATAGTTGGAAGGATCAAGCAAAAGCTGGTGGGCTGGAAGCTGGATGATCATCATTACCATTATGGTCTCCAAACTCATTGAACTCATCCTTGTATGCAAATCCCAATTAACGCAATGCACTGGTGGACATTTCATGAAGAACTTGCAATATGACTCATATTGTCCAGCTTCACAATAGAACCATCATGCAACTGAATCTTAGAGCTTCTATCCAACACATTTTCCATAGCACCCTATCAAAATCAAAATCAAAAAAAAGGAAATCAGAAACCAAAGAGGAAACAAAAAAATATATCTAGGCTTATGCATAGCTCTTTGGCTTCATTGTGTTTACCATTTCTTTTTCAATTAGATTAACAACTCCATGTAACTATAATTGTGTAATAAAAAAGGCAGTAAATAGGTTACCTTAGCACAGCCATGAAAAAGAGAGAGTGGGACTGAAAGAGAACAAAATATTGTACCTTTTAGGTTCCGCCGTGGATAGGCGATTTCCAGCAAGCTCGCTTCGGCGTCCTTCCTCCGTGCTTCGTGTCACGCCGGAATGCTCTCAGTCCATCGCTCTCTCTTCAACCACCACATGCTTTGAAACCTATCAAACAAAGAAAAAGGAAATCAACAACAAAAACACAATCAAAGAAAACAAAAGAGCCAGAGAAAAGGGGAAAGAATGTCAGAGAAAAATAAGAGAAAAGATGAAAATGTGAGATGCAGGGAGAAAATAGAAAGAGATCGTACATACCCCCATGGCCAGCTACTCCATTATTTTTACCTCTCGCCCCTCACGCCTTTTCCCTCTCTATCACCATCGGTTGCTAACTCTTTTCCTCTGATCTCTTGGCTTCTCTCTCTCTCTCGACTCTCTTTCACCGCCCCCTTTCTTCTCTCTCATTCGTTCCTTCTCTTTCCAAAATTTCAAGTGATGGTGCAGATTAGAAAAAAAAATGGAATGAAGAAAACATGATGGAGTAGATTATAAAGAACCCATTTTAACTTTTTGGGAGCAGATGAAGGAGGTAGGGGGCAGTGGTGGTTGTCGAGAGGGAAATGGAGAGAAGAGAGAAAAAAGGTTCATGCTATAGTCAGACCCATGAGCAGTGGCACCGCCGTGTGCCTCTCACTCCTAACAAAATCCCCCCGCGCGCCCACACGGAAATTCCGCCACCCTCTCTCCCAAACGCAAATCCCTCTTCTCTCTCCTCACCGCTTCTCTTTCTTCCTCTTTACCTCTCTCTCTCCTCTTAGATGGCTCTTTCTTCTTTGTTGTCTCTTTGTATGACTTCTCTCTTCTCTCTTAGCTAAATTAAATGACACTGACAGGAATCAGGAAATTAGTGGAATGTGTCTAACATGCAGCAAGACATTGCAAACAGGTGTATAGTTAAAAGGTGAAACGTGTTTGATATGCACTTGGGAGCCAGAAGGAGCAAGTCAGATTGAGAGAGTGATGAAGATTTGGCGCCAAAATCCAACCGGAACACTATTCTTGCCTCTTGTCGGTGGTTCCAAAACTGCCTTAATGCAAAGGCATTATAGAAGGTGGAAGGAAGCCAGCTTGTAAGCAAACTGAAGAGGCTAGTCTCGCTTATAATCTTTAGATAAAGTCTTATCCATAGATTATTCTAATGACTAGTAGTACTCTGAAAAATCCATTTAATTAATTTATGGGGATATTGATAACTTTCATTTATGATAGTTATTATATCTTTTTCAAACTTTAATTATTGTGAATTCTCAAGCTTTGTTTTGATTATTGTTGCAATTATGGTAGTTTAGAATTAATCTATAGTGCAGGCCTGGAATTGTATTATGTGGCACTTTGCTGCCCATTGTGTGTTTTTGATATGTTTGTTTAATTGCTGCAACACCTAATATTGTCGCAACCCTCTTATTTTGCGAAAGATGAGAGAGAAAATTGTAAGAAACACAGAAATTTAAGAGCTGGACAGCTGGCAATGGCAGTTGATAAACTCCAATTTAGTGCATTTTTAGAGATATTTTTGAGTCAATTTTAGAGCAATTATATACTAATTATATAAATCACTAACTTAATTGTCTCTTTATTTTGCAGAAAAGAAAATATAAAAGATATATAAAAGTCCATTTTAAAGCTATTGGGAATATATATATATATACTAGCCTCATTTCCCATGCGATTGCACGGGGTGAGCTAAGTATCGATGAATGTAAATACATTAAATCAACTCATTAATGTTGTGAAAAATTGACTTGATTAGAGATAGTTTAGTAATTTTTTTTTAATGAATCCAATAAAATTAAATGCATAAAACTACTATTCTTAATTCTTAATATGCATCAATACATCATGCAGGGTTGAATAAAAACCACCATTAAAATAAAAGCACCTATACAAAGTTGAAATAAAATGTCGAGGAGTTCTATTGTTAATGAGGCCGAAATTCTCATGAAAAAAGTTAAATTATAAATATAAATTAAATAACAACATTATAAAATAAAAAATAAACTTTAGCACAGACATTGGAATTAAACATCCATAAATAATAGGCTTAAATATCTATTCTGCCCCTGCAAATATCACCATAATCCAGTTATACCCCTGTAAAAATAAAAACTTTAAAATTACCCTTGCAAATATAAATCGCTTACGGTTATGCCCCTCGGTCAGCTTCCCATCCAAAAAAATAATTTAAATAAGGTTTAAATATATGTTCTGCCCCTGCAAATATCACCATAATCCAGTTATGCCCCTATTATGCTGATATTTGCAGGGGCATAACTGGATTATAGTGATATTTGCAGGGGCATAACTGGATTATGGTGATATTTGCAGGGGTAAAACATATATTTAAACCTTATTTAAATTATTTTTTTGGATGAGAAACTGACCGAGGGGCATAACCGTAAGCGATTTATATTTGCAAGGGTAATATTAAAGTTTTTATTTTTACAGGGGTATAACTGGATTATGGTGATATTTGCAGGGGCAAAACATATATTTAAGCCTAAATAATAAAAAGAAAAAGTCTGGAATTTTTTAATTACGTTATCTATATTCATCAGAAATGTAAAAACTTAACTCATAACTAAAGAGAAGAGAAGACAACACAATTAGAAAGTGAAACACATACATAGGTATCATATGTTGAGTTTGATTTAAAACTGAACACCATTTTAAGTATGCTTCTAATACTCGTTGGTGCAAAATTATCAAAATAAAGAAGAAACACCAACTTGGCCATGTAAATTTTTTTCTGGATCCTAAAATACTCAAAACACAATGCCTAACATCTCACTTTATGTATTTTGTCAAAAAAAATTGTTTTTCATCAAACACGCTATTGAGGAACGAACTTTGCGAATTTGAACATCTAATTTTTTTTGGAACGTGAAAGTACCACAAAATACACTGTAAGCATCACACTCTACCTATTTTGTCACAAACTTATCTTTGTTTTTTACCAAACTGGTTATTTAGGAAGAAATCTCTGGTTTTCGGAGAGTTAAATTTTTTTCTGAATCCTAAAGTACCACAAAAAGTACTACTTAACATTTCATTTTACGTATTTTGTTACAAAATAATATTTTTTTTCACCATCAAGTACACCAAAACACATTGTTTAGCATCTCACTTAACGTATTTTATCATGAAATTAAATTTTACACCGAATCGATTACTTAACAACAAAATTTGCTTATTTAAACATCTAAAACTATTCGAGACTGTGAAGTATCCCTTAAAATATAAAAAAGAAAAAATGGAAAACCTTAAAATATAAAAGAAAACAAACTAAAGCAAAAAACAAAAATGTAAAAAAAACAGAAGAAAAAAGGGATAGATAAAAATAAATGTGAATAATATAAAAGAAGAAAAAAATCAAAAAAGGATAGTGAAGTTGGCGGCAAAGTGACAAGCCGCTTATAACTTATAGATATATATATATACACACACATAAAGAAGAAGATCCTCTTGGTGATTTCAATTGAAAATGATGCACATGTGACTTAAAGAGAAAGAAAGAGGCATGGAGTGGATAACAAGCAACACATATTTAGGAAGGATCTAAATCCTAATATTTAGGGATTAAGATATCTTGCAATTAAAAGAGGAAACAATCTTGACTTGATCCCTAGCTTGGAGAGAAAGAAAAGGAATCAATATAAAAGGAGGGCTTCACTTGCGAATGAGGGAGCCACACACCACATACACAAACGATAGTTACACGGACGCTGCGGAGGGAGGGAAGAATTTTGGTACCCGTTCTTGACACTGTGAGAGAGCTCTGGAGCATAATAAGGAGATTGAATACAAAGATTAAGACTTTCTCTACATCCGGGTTATTCTTATTTCTGTAATTCATAAACCTTATTTTTTGTTTCATTGTTCTTGACTATTATGGATACTTAAATCCTCTTCTAGGGTCTTAGGTGGATCTTGCATTCTTAGAGACCTTTTTTATGTTCTAATTTAATATTTGAATTAATTCCTATTTTTATTTCAATTAATATTGTCCTATTGTTTTTATCACATAATTAGGATTAGCTACCCTTTTCATGTTCATAATCAATTAGTTGATCAGCGACCGTACTGCAATTAGTTGGTGGACCTATAGGATAATTGGGGCTATAATTAATGCATGACCAAACTTTAATTTAGTCTTCCAATCATTCAACCTTTTTGTACTTTGTGCTTTTCTTGAATTTAAATTCTAGCATGACCAAACTAGGGTTAATTTAGGAAAAAGAATATTAATCTCGAATGACCAAACAGATTAATAGCTTTAATAAAGGGATTGGTAATTAAATAAAATAAGGGAATTCAGGTAGAATTAGACATAGGGGAATCGAAGCTTACAAGTGAAACCGTGACCCTAGGCTTCTCTCTATTGATTGAACTTTACAATTTAAATTCTTGCCATTTATTTCTTTGTATTTTAGTTTCTACAATCACCAAATATTCATTCGTCTAAATAATAATTAATCTTAAGTAGTTTGGTACTTGTTAATTAATCTCTGTGGAGACGATATCTTTTATACTACTTCTGCGAGAGAGTACACTTGCTCTAAGTGTGTTTTTAACGCAACAAGTTTTTGACGCCGTTGTCGGGGATTAATTCGCAATATTAAACGAAAAAGATTTTTATTTCTTTAGATATTTTTTTTTATGCTTTAGTTTTAATTTTGTTTTTTTTATCTTATTGAAAAACTACAAAAAAAAAAGTTGCTAATTCTTTTCCAAGAAACCACTGCAGTTCACCCTGTTTTGCAGAGTAAAGTAGAAATCATGGTTAAGACTCTTGGAGATTATATTAGAGAGGCAGAGGCAAAAAGGAATTTAGAGAAGTCATCTTGGTATATGCCTCAATGTCAAATCTCATTTTCTCCTCCTCCTTATGAGCCTTATTCAAACTATTGGGATGGCTATGAGCCACCTCCTTATTCCTCCAACTGGGATAATTATGAGCCACTACAAGTGCAGAGGAAAGAGGAGGAATCTGATATCGATGAGGTCTTGGTTAAATTTATGGAGCAAACAAATGAAAGATTTGATAGATTTGAGAAAAATATGATTGACAAATTTGATAACTTGGAGAAAAACTGGTCAAATATTATTGATATGGTAGCAACTCAGTTGGCTCAAGAAACTCTTTATTTACAAACCAAGTCTACCCAAAATGAAGAAGTTGAGCAATACAAAGAAAGTTTTCCTAGGAGGGATGAAGGTGTCTCCATGGAATATAATCTAGAGGAAGAAGTTCTCAAGAAAGATGAGAAGACTCCTACTGAAGGGAGTCAAATCAAAATAATAGCTCCAACTGAAGAGAGTCATATTGAAACAAAAGATCCTACTGAAGGGAGCAATTGTGAGGATAAAGTGAAAGATCAATTGGTTCATGAGTTGGAGAAAGAGAAGAAAGCCCCAACTTTTGGGCAAATTGTTTTAACCATTGGTGATGCTGTGATTGAGGTTCATAAAGGAAAGGTAACTTTAAGAAGTGGTAAAGAAGATGAGGTTATTAAACCTTTAAATTCCAATGAAATTTTCTCTTCTTTTACTTCTCCTTCTTTTGATGATGTGGTTGAAACTAATATTTTTAGTGATTTAAAGATGCAGGACCTTTTGGAAAAAATTCTTATTTTGCAAGATCCTAGCATAGTGGTGGATGAAGATAAAATAAAAATTCCATAACTCTTTGAAGTTCATCCACCACTTGGAAAAAGAAAGAACATTGCCAACCACATGGTTAGAAAACTAACAAGGTGCACTGCGTTAGATGTAAAACTTGCTCTTTGAGAGCCACTTGATTGAACACCAACTATCGTCAGGCTCATGACGTTAAACAAGCGCTTCGCCGGAGGCAACCTGTGTTTTATTTTCAGTTATTTTCATTTTGTTTTTGTTTTGTTTCGTTTTTAGGAATAAGCTCCAACTACAATATCTCTCAGGGAAGTCACTCTTACTTTCTCTCTCTTTTATTACTTTTGCTCCTATTTGAATATTTTGCATTGAGGACCATGCTTCATGCTAGTGTGGGGGAGGATAGTTTATTTTGTCACTTAATCTCTATTAATGCACATACCCACCGTATATGTTGATAGCATTTTTTCTGGCTTGTTTTGAATGACTTATGCTTCAAGTTGAAAAAATTAGAGATTTTGCCTTTAGGGGATCCCATAATTAATTTACTTGACAGACTTGTGCTTTATTGTAACTGTAAGGATGTCCTTAGGAAGCTGATAATTAGCATTTGTCCCTCTTGAGTACTTTTTGTGAATTAGCTTCTAAATGTGAGATCTGAGCCTTCATAAGGGGATTGATATTCAATCATAAATTTTTACCCCTTTTCTTTTTATGATTGTGTTTCCCAATTTGCTACATTCTAGAATTTGTCTTTTGACCATTTCAAGGCGAAAATTGATTTGCATCATGTAAAAAGATTTGGGGAATTTAGGTATTTTTCTGGCCTCAAAGTCGTTTCTTGAATTTATCTTTTAGTTGCCCCCTTTGAGCCTAATTGTTATATTTTTTCTTTGGTACCCAGATATAAGTTTTTCTTTTTTTTAAGGTAACCATTTGAAATTGAATGTGAAGTAACTATTGAAAATTACAATTTCGCCTATACTTTAGTTGTCTATCTTGTCAGGGTGAAGAGAAAAAAATGGAGTGAATCATGTGCTTACAAAAATATTTTCATACAAAGGAAACAAAATAAGAGTTTTCATGTACTTACTTTTTCCTCCAACGAAAAAAAAAATGCAAGAAGGAGGAAAAGGGCAAATCAAAAGAATGAAAGAGCCAAAGGGCAAATCCAAAAAATAAACAAAAGAGTCTGCTCAAGAGAAAAAAAAACAAATCAAAAAGAGTCGACTCAATATAAAAAAAAAAGAATGAGTAAATGAAAGTGAAGTTAGTTTGGAGTTTGGACAAAAATTGTAAAATAGCTAGGAGCTCCATATTTGGTTTCAAAGGTTACTATTTGTTTCATGTTTTTAGCCCTTTGATTAACCCTTTCTTCTTGTTTCCTACCCTGCATGAATTCACCCCTGGCCAGATTACAACCCATGAAACCCCATCTTTTGCATGCATGTGAACTATTTAGTGGAGATTTGGTCAAATTACAAGCTTATGGTAATGTACATTTTGTTGAAACTTGAGTGTATTTTCCCTAGTCCCTAAACACTTAGAGAGATTGTGAGCGAGTGCCATTGTTCACGAAAACATATTCTTCAGGGACTTGAGCCTCTAATTGGGCAACCTTTTGACACCTCATATGTACTATATTTTCTATTATCTGTCATTGTGCTTTTAATTTTGGGTCCCTTGTTTGGCTTTCTTTATTATTTATTTGAAAATTTTATTGAGCCAGAAAATTTGCTTGAGGACAAGTAAAAGTTAAGTGTGGGGGAGTTGATAAACTCCAATTTAGTGCATTTTTAGAGATATTTTTGGGTCAATTTTAGAGCAATTATATACCAATTATATAAATCACTAACTTAATTTGCTATTTATTTTGCAGAAAAGAAAATATAAAAGATATATAAAAGTCCATTTTAAAGCTATTGGGAATATATATATATATATATATATATATATATATATATATATATACATAAAGAAGAAGATCCTTTTGGTGATTTCAATTGAAAATGATGCACATGTGACTTAAAGAGAAACAAAGAGGCATAGAGTGGATAGCAAGCAACACATATTTAGGAAGGATCTAAATCATAATATTTAGGGATTGAGATATCTTGCAATTAAAAGAGGAAACAATCTTGACTTGATCCCTAGCTTGGAGAGAAAGAAAAGGAATCAATATAAAAGGAGGGCTTCACTTGCGAATGAGGGAGCCACACACCACATACACAAACGATAGTTACACGGACGCTGCGGAGGGAGAGAAGAATTTTGGTACCCGTTCTTGACCCTGTGAGAGAGCTCTGGAGCATAATAAGGAGATTGAAGACAAAGATTAAGACTTTCTCTACATCCGGGTTATTCTTATTTCTGTAATTCATAAATCTTCTTTTTTGTTTCATTGTTCTTGACTATTATGGATACTTAAATCCTCTTCTAGGGTCTTAGGTGGATCTTGCATTCTTAGAGACCTTTTTATGTTCTAATTTAATATTTGAATTTCTATTTTTATTTCAATTAATATTGTCCTATTGTTTTTATCACATAATTAGGATTAGCTACCCTTTTCATGTTCATAATCAATTAGTTGATCAGCGACGGTACTGCAATTAGTTGGTGGACCTATAGGGTAATTGGGGCTATAATTAATGCATGACCAAACTTTAATTTAGTCTTCCAATCATTCAACCTTTTTGTACTTTATGCCTTTGTTGGAGAAAGGACGGGAAGTTCCGGGCCAGTCCATTCACCCCTGAGATCGCGAACTGCCGAATCCCGAAATCTCTCGAGAAACCGTCTAGGCTAAATATGTGCGACGGCATGGGTGACCCGAATGAACACGTGGACACCTGCGTGTATGTATGTGTGAATTGAGTATGTAAAACTCATCTTCGATGGGTTTCATTTTCATGTTGCAAAAATACTATATGTTGTATACATAAAAGATGCATGTACTAATTGAGATATTCCTTAATAAGTGTGCTTTCCAAAAGGAAGAGACTTGGGGAGTTTGAAACAGTAGCTATGTCAGAAGAGTGTAGTATGATCATGCAGAACAAACTTCCAAGCAAGTTTAAAGATTGATGTTTATTTCAATTTGGTTGTAACTTTTGAGTTTGGTTAAGTATTACTAAGATTCTAGCATGACCAAACTAGGGTTAATTTAGGAGAAAGAATATTAATTGCGAATGACCAAACGGATTAATAGCTTTAGTAAAGGGATTGGTAATTAAATAAAATAAGGGAATTCAGGTAGAATTAGACATAGGGGAATCGAAGCTTGCAAGTGAAACCGCGACCCTAGGCTTCTCTCCATTGATCGAACTTTACAATTTAAATTCTTGCCAATTATTTCTTTGTATTTTAGTTTCTACAATCACCAAATATTCAATCGTCTAAATAATAATTAATCTTAAGTAGTTTGGTACTTGTTAATTAATCCTTGTGGAGACGATATCTTTTATACTACTTCTGCGAGAGAGTACACTTGCTCTAAGTGTGTTTTTAACGCAGTGTACCTGCGTGTGAGTGTCCTCAAGGGAATATTCCAAAATGCCTAGGCACAAGTGTACTTCTAGGCACATATCAAGACAAATGGCGCCTCCAAATTAGGTCATTCTAGGATCATGTGCCCTACACACTATTTAAAGGCAGCTCTCCTCCTCATTAGGCATGCTACGCCGTAAGAAGAAAGTTTAGAGATAGCTTTCTCTCTTTTCGTGCAAGCTCACCTCAAAGTTACCAAATTGATCAATTGCTGGAATTGTTGCTGCAGCATCGCTGGAGCTACATTATCTTGGTGGATTCTACGTTAGAAGAGCTGGATTGTTCCTCCATTATTATCTTTGGAGATCCTCTCGGTTCAACATTAGTAGTATAATCTCTCTCCTTGATATTTGTAGTATGACTTTAACTATTTTGTTTAAGTTATTTTCTATGTTTTGTATGCTCAACATGAGCTAAATCCTCATAGTTGAGATGCTGGATCGAATGTAATGAAGTTATTTTGTGATTAATGAAGTATGTTTAATGTTAAGCATTTTATCTTGTGTATGATAATATTTCCATCTTAGATTAGGATTGGCCGTCTAATCTAAGTAGCATTCCGTCTAATCTAAGTAGCATTTATAAATTCAGAGATGGTTTGTAAATTTAACTCACAAGATAATATGGATTGTGTTCATTAAAAGAGATTTTAATGTTCCTTGCTTAAACCCTAGATATAGGAGGGCAAAATCCATAAGGTGAACACTGCGGGTGCCTAAGCAGCCTAGGAAGTACTCCTTTAGGCTTTAGAGATAAACTCTTGCGAGGAAACCCTAGTGTGAAGTATTTGAGAAAATACATTTATTGCTGCAGCACCTAATGCTGCAGCATTGAACATACCATTAATTGCATTTTAATGAAGTTACTGAAAGTGAATGCATCTCAACTTGTTCTATCCATCTGATCTTTATTACCCATTTACTTTTATTGCAGTGAATGTTACCAAATATTTGTGCTTTTACTTTTGTTACCATCACTATTTTGTTAATCAAATTAAGCACTATTTAAGCATTAATCCTCGTGGGAACGAACTGTATTTCTACTATATTACTTGTTGGACAGTGTACACTTGCACTACCCTATTTTACACAACAGATATCAATGCAAGAACAACTTTTGTAAGGCTAAATTAAAGACACTAATAAGTTATTAAAACCAATGACATTTTTTCCTTTTCCGTCTCCACAATGTCAAACTTATCAATAATTATGATCAAATTTCAACAAACATAACATATAACAATATTATGGAATGGAACCACTAACAGAAGAGCCAAAGTAATATTTCATTACCTTGGGATTACAACCTTAATGTTGAGTCTTGATGTTTGGTAAGAATATCGTGTGTGTTGCTATGAATTTCGATAGTAACTTTTTGAGAAGTTTTTCAATCTGGAATTTATGCCAACAGATTCCGATTGATTTATTGTTTCTTGTTTCAAAATTAGGTTTAGGGTTTGGAAGGGATGGATGGCGGCAGCTGTTGATTTTCAACTCAGGTGATCATTTTGTTATTTTATGAATCAAGACTTTGATCTAGAGTCTTGATTTTTGGTAACATTTTCGTGTGTGTTGCTATGAATTTTGATTCTAATTTATAGGGAAGTTTTTGAATCGGGAATTTAGGTCAATTGATTCTGATTGATCTATTGTTTCCTGTTTTAGAATTAAGTTTAGGCTTTGGAAGGATGGAAAGGCTACTCAACTGTGAGATGCTCTAGTGGTAGTTGCTGATTTTCAATTCATTTGATTTTTTATTATTTTTTATCATCTTTTTTATATTTTATTTGTAATATTGAAAACTTCTTTTAACTTCTGGCTAATCATTTTGGTTATTTAACCTGAAATTAATATGTACAGAAAATTTTATTTTAAAAATACGCGGATATTTAATTAATTAGAATGAGAAAAATGTACAGCTAAGAAAATACATCAGTTGAACATATCTGCGTTGACTTTACATTGGGAGGAATATAGAATATTAAAGTCTTATCTATAGATTATTCCAATGATTAGTCGTTCTTTGAAAATTCCATCTAATTAATTAATCGGGATATCAATGCATGGACAATTTTTGAAATTAGGCTGAATTAAAGATACCAATATGTTATCAAAATCAATGTCACTTATATATAAACATATCAACATTACAACTATTCTCGGCGCTCCACGCACCAAATGGTGCTCTATTTCTTTTTCCGTTAACTCAGTCGTCCCTGCCGTATCAAACAAAAAAAATAAATAAGAATAAATTCCAACAAACAAAAATATATTAATAGTTTGAAAAGGAACCACTAACGTAATAGCTAAAGAAATATTTCATTACTATGGGTATTACAACTTTAATGTTGAGTCTTGATATTTGGTATGTGTGTGTGTGTGTGTTTTGCTATGAATTTCGATTGTAATTTATAGAGAAGTTATTCAATCAGAAATTTATGTCAACTGATTCCGATTGGTCTATTGTTTCATGTTTCATAATTAGGTTTAGGGTTTGGAAGGGATGGAAGGCTACTCTAGTGTGAGATGATATGGCGGCTGCTGTTTTCAAATCATATGATCATTTTTATTATTTTATGAATCAAGACTTTGATACGGAGTCTTGATTTTTCGTAAGAATTTTGTGTGTGTTGCTATTAATTTTGATTGTAATTTATAGGGAAGTTTTTGAATCAGCAATTTATGTCAATTGATACTGATTGATCTTTTGTTTCCTATTTCAGAATTACGTTTAGGTTGTGGAAGGGTGGAAAGGCTACTCTACTGTGAGATGCTATATATGGTGGCAGCTCCTGATTTTCAGTACATGTAATTTCCTATTGTTATTTTATATATTTTTTTTATAATTTTGCTATCATTTTTTAGCTTGTGACTAATTATTTTGGGATTTCTAATCTGTAATTAATATGTACGGAAAACTTCCATTTTCAAAACACACGGATATTTGATTAATTAGATTTAAAAAAATGGGGAGGAAAATAGTATAATAAAGTCTTTACCATAGATTATTCCAATTTTTTTTTTGATAAGAAAATGTATTATTAACAGCAAGAAAAGGTGGAGTATTAGATATACTCCAACCCAATTACAAGGTTTCAATGTTTACTTTTAAGAGGCATAATACAAGATAGTGGAGAATTCCACCAATCGGAAATTGAAACCCCGCCAACAACTCCCACTTTACCAAGACACCAACCCCAAGATACAAATTTGACAATTGTTGGGGATATAAATGAAATGCCAATTGTTGTAAGGCTGAATTAAAGAGTATAAGTTATTAAAACCAACGTCACTTATATATAAACATATCAACATTACAACTATTCTTGGTGCGTCATGCACCAAATGGCATTTTGTTTCCTTTTCCATTACCTCAACCGTCTCCGCCATGTCAAACATATCAATAATTAAGAATAAATTCCAACAAGCATAATATATATATATATATATATATATATATCAATAATTTGGAATGGAACCACTAACGTAAGAGCCAAAGTAATATTTCATTAATTCGGGTATTACAACCTCAATGTTGAGTCTTGATGTTTGGTACAAAAACAGTGAGTATTGCTATGAATTTCGAATGTAATTTACAAGGTAGTTTTTCAACCAGGAATTTTTGTCAACTGATTATGATTGATCTATTGCTTCTTGTTTCTAAATTAGGTTTAGGGTTTGGAAGATAGGGAAGGCTACTCTAGTGTAAGATGATTTGACAGCAGCTGTTGATTTTCAATTCATATGATCTTTTTTATTATTTTGTGAATCAAGACTTTGATACGGAGTCTTGATTTTTAGTAAGAATTCTGTGTGTGTTGCTATGAATTTGGATCGTAACTTATGGGGAACTTTTTGAATCAAGAGTTTATGTCAATTGATTCTGATTGATCTTTTGTTTCCTGTTTCAGAATTAGGTTTAGGCTTTGGAAGGGTGTGAAGGCTACTCTACTGTGAGATTCTTTGGTTGCAGCTGTTGACTTTCATTTCATATAATTTTTTGTGATTTTTCTATCTTTTTTTAGCTAGTAGCTAATTATTTTGGGATTTTTAATCTGTAATTATTACGTACGGAAAACTTCCATTCTAAAAATACGTAAATTAATGTCTTATACATAGATTATTCTAATGTTTAAAGTCCTACACATAGATTATTCCAATTGATTAGTGGTACTCTGGAAAGTACATGTAATTAATTAATGAGGATATCAATGCATGGACAAGTTTTGTGAGGCTGAATTAATGATACCAGTATGTTATCAAAACCAACGTCACTTATAGAGAAACATATATATCAACATTACAATTATGTTCTCAGCGCTACACGCACCAAATGGCGCTTTTTTCCTTTTCCGTTATTTGGTATTCCAACTTTAATATTGAAACTAGAAAATATTTAGCTTTAGAGGTTAGTAATACCATGCGCCTGTCATTAATTATTGTCCAGTTCTCTCTAGTTTTGGGAAGAGTGGTTCCATCATTAAAGGTTGTTGTAGGGACAAAAGGTCCACTTTCAAAAATACCCCAAAAAGACATCTCTTGAGACTCTAGGAAAAATCTCATTTGATTCTTCCATTTGTAATAATGATCACTAGTGAGTCCTGGAGGTCTATTTGCAGACGCTCCTTCAGGGAGGAACATGAAAATGTTTTGATTGTTCGTCCCTTCTTCCAGGATCTTTCCTCTCACATTACAAAGTTTGCTCAGCCGCTAGAGGTGACCTCCGATGACAATTAAAGTGACTAAGTTACACAAGATGGGGGGTTGAAATGTTTGCCCTTTTAAATTTAATACATTATACCTTCTTAAAGTGATATTCTCAATATAAACTTGGATATGAGAAGGTTAGAAATAATAGATAAACTCACACAGAAATCTAACTTTGACTAATGATGAAAGACAAAAATGATTAAAAGTAACTTAAGGTTGTAAGATGTGTGTAAGCTTTAAACTGATTTTATAGTAGTTGTTATGGTTACTTAGTTAAAACAACTTTGGGAAAGTTGGAGAAACAACCCTTCTCTTAGTTTGAAAAGCAACAAGTAAGTTATAGCAAGTGATGAGCAAATAGTATGGAAAGCAAGTAAATAACACATTAGAGATATAGAGGTTCACCTAATCCTTGGCTGCGTCCTCTCCCCACTTCCTCTTGAGTATTTCTACTCTTTCCCAAATAGCTATTACACTTGCTTTTGATTAAACACAAAAGAATTTCTCAAAACTTCTTGTTGATCACGCACAAAAGACCAAGTGTACTCTAGCAAAGCTACAAACCAGTTGTTTCCACCTACTAAAAATCTCTCTACTAGTTTCCTAAAGGTTCATCTATAAAGTAAGGTCAACACCAACACTCACTTCTCTCTAGATAGCTTGATGGAATGTTACAATATAGTGAAGAAGTCTAAGAAGTTTTCCTAGCGGTTTAAGTTGCTAGAATTTGTAGAAAACTAGTGTGACAGTTGATAGAAATGTGCTAGGAAAACTACTAATGTTTTAGCCGGTGTTTGGCTCGTAAGCTATTTTGAAAATAGTGGAAATACTAATAAACTCCAACTTTATACATTTTTTAGAGATATTTTTGAGTCACTTTTAGAGCAAATATTTTCAATTAAATAAATAATGACTTGTTTTGTTCTTATTTTGCAGAAAACAATAAAATATTATATGTGATAATATTCTATCTTGATCTACTAAAATGCCAATATTATTTACTTATATATATGTTATATGTGCTTGCAAAAAGGAATGGAATTGAAGGAAGCCGTAGGTGTTAGCTTTAAGAAAGAAAGAAGATGTGGCCCAATATGTATGAAGCCCACAAGGAACGAAATTGATTGAAGGAAAGGAAGAACGCATGTGCATGTGCATGTGCATGTGCATGTGCATGTGCTGGAGTGAGAAACACTCAACCCACTTGACCAAAAAAAAAAGAAAAAACTCAACCCTAGGTGCTAATATATAAATAGTTGAGCGCCGCATACCCAGAGGGGAGGGAGAAGACACTCACGCAAGAATTAAAATTGGCAAGTCGTCAAGGCAAAAATGACACAACTGTCGCATACCACTAGAGAGAGGAAGATTTTGGATACTGTTTCTGACACTGTGAGAGAGCTCTGGAGCAGAAAAAGGAGATTGAAGACTTAGACCAAGAATTTCTCTAATTACCAGGTTATTCTTATCTTTGTATTTCATGAACCTTTATTCTATTTTATTGTTCTTGATACCTATGGATACCTAAATCCTCTTCTAGGGTCATAGGTGAATCTTGCATGATTAGAGATCTCTTTATGTTCTAATTTCTTGTTGGAATTCCTGTTTTTATTTCAATTAATATTGTCCTATTGTTTTTATCACATAATTAGGATTAGCTACCTTTTTCATGTTCATAATCAATTAGTTGATCAGCGACCGTACTGCAATTAGTTGGTGGACCTATAGGATAATTGGGGCTAAAATTAATGCATGACCAAACTTTAATTTAGTCTTCCAATCATTCAACCTTTCTGTACTTTATGCTTTTCTTAAATTTAAATTCTAGCATGACCAAACTAGGGTTAATTTAGGGAAAAGAATATTAATCGCGAATGACCAAACGGATTAATAGCTTTAGTAAAGGGATTGGTAATTAAATAAAATAAGGGAATTGGTAATTAGACATAGGGAATCAAAGTTTGCAAGTGAAACCGCGACTCTAGACCTCTCTCCACTAATTAAATCTTTATTTTTAATTCTTGTTAATTATTTCTTTTTATTTTAGTTTCTATATCATTCAATTATTTGTTCGTCTAAACAATATAAAATCTAGACTAATTTAGTACTTGTTAATTAATCCCTGTGGACACGATTCTTTTATACTACTTCTGCGATAGAGTACACTTGCTCTCAAGTGTGTTTTTAACGCAACAAATACTCACTTGGTGTGAGGAGTGAATGTAACCCTTCACGATTAGGGTGAACCACTATAAATCTCTGTGTTCTTTACTGTTTCCATTTATTGCTTTCAGCCCTTTTTAATAACTTTCAAAGAGCATTTTTAACAAACACTAATTTTAAGCATTAACTTAAAACCTTTTCTACGATACTTGTTTTTCAAAGTCATCATTACAATTGTTTATAAACAAGTTTCTCAAAGAACTCGAGTCTAGAAAAAGACTTTAAAATGTGTCACTAATCAAACACCCCTTTCTTGTGACTTATATTTGATTTAGGCATCAAAGCAAGGCCTCTTGTTGCACAGACTCAAAAAGGGCCAAAGGAAAGATCTTGGAAGAAGTCATGGCAAGACCTGGTTTCAATGGAGAACACTACTACTATTGATAGACTTATATGAAGCTTTATACGGAATCCCAAGATACTGACATTTGGGATTTTATTGAAAAAGGTTCATATGTTCCAAAAGTAACTTATGATGACGAAACAGTTGTTGATAAACCAAAAGTTATATGGACTGTTGACAAAAGCCTAATCCTGCTGAATTCAAAAGAAAAATATTATATCACGTGTACTTTAAGCAGAAGTGAGTATGACAAAGTGGTTAGAAAAGAAACTGCCAATGAAATATGAGATACATTGCAAATATCTCATGAAGATGAATTTTGTCTTTCCAGTAATCCTAATTTCACCTAGTAAACAATATAGGACGATTATAGTTATAGGACCATGGTTGTGGCTTTCTATAAATAAAATATTGAGGAGGATATTTTACTCTCATACTTGTTAGGTGTTTCCAAGAGCCCTCTCTCTGATGCCAATTGATGGTTGAAAAAGACTACATTGATAGGTTTTTCTATAGAGAAATATTTTCGTAAAAACTTGTTTCCTAAAACGTTTGCAGTAAGAGCATAACGTAAGTAATGAAAATCAAGTAAATCACACAAAATATATATACTCGTTCACTACCACCTGGTAGCGACCTCTAGTTCGTTCAAAACCTTTTCAAGGATTTCCACTAAAAACCTTGTTAGCAATGTAACAACCCCAAGAGTTTATCTGTCAACCTTAGCTAAACTCCAAGTTTCTTAGAAGGACTTGACCTCAAGCCTCTAAGAAATGAAAGCCACTACTGCACAAGTTACAAAGTTTAAATGAAAACATCAATACCTTCTCAATTGAGATATTTTACAATCAAAAAGCCTTAGAAAGACTTGAAAGTGTTTCTTTATTT
This sequence comes from Astragalus glycyphyllos, assembly GCA_963573325.1. Lineage (NCBI taxonomy): Eukaryota > Viridiplantae > Streptophyta > Magnoliopsida > Fabales > Fabaceae > Astragalus > Astragalus glycyphyllos. Next base: position 15,526,021 of record OY754309.1, read on the forward strand.
TTTATTAGCTTCAATAACTGTGCTTCAATTTTCTTTTCCATTTGCAGAAGCTTGTTTTGATTAAGGATTTCAGTTTGACTTGAATGCATTTATACCGACGTTGAATTGTAATAGCTTTCTTAGATCTTCTAGGAAATTCTCTAAACGCCTTTTAAAGACAGATGTAGATTATAGATGTTGATGCATTTTTCAGACATATGGATCTATTGGTTGAGATTAGGGTTTCTCTTTAGAGACAACCACAGTAAGTGCAATCGGGTCATACACTTTTCTGCTTATCTGTACTCTGCTATCATTGTCAGATGTGTACTATGTAGCAAGTTTGAGGCCTCAGCTTGGCAAATCTTTCTTTGTCGCCTTCTCAGTCATTCTTCTTCAATTCCTTCCTTTTATTCGTTTATTCATCGTACTCTGTATACCATTAAATATGTCCTCAATAAATGACTTTGGTAATTTTTTGGTTCCTCCAGAAACCAAATCAAAATTTCGAGATTTAAGTCTCAAGTTCAATCGTTATAGATCTAATAATTAGGTTCACCTTCCCGCTCTTCCCCCTGATCATCTATAAGAGGAAAAACAAGTGGCCAAGAAACTCACTTGTATGAAAACTATTGGAATAGGTCAAGGGTTGTGTTAGCAATAATGTTGGTGTTGTGTAGTAATTGGGTCTGGCCCCTTTGTTTTTGTTGTTCCTCTAGTACAGTATTGGGCTAGTTGTTTTCTGTTATTCTCGTTTGTTTACTGAGTTCTAGCTATTCAAGTGCTGAAGCACTATGTGTGAATAAGTAGAACATATATAGTGTATCTTTGTTTGAGTTCAATTCAATGAAGAGATTCTTTTCAAGCCAACAATTGGTATCAGGAGCTTGTAACTGAATCTCTAACAGAATTGCTCAAATAACTGCAGCTAGTTTCGGTGATCGCATCCACCACCGTCGATCACGACGACGACAGACGAGAAGACGTTTGTGCAACCGGCGATCCCAAAGTTCGACGGGCATTATGAGCACTGGGCATTGCTTATGGAAAATATCTTGAGGTCCAAAGAGTACTGGAGCCTCGTGGAAAACAGAATTCCACCACTCCCCGCCGGAGCCACTCAAGAACGGATCAAGGCAGTGGAAGACGCCAAATTGAAGGACCTGAAGGTCAAGAACTACCTTTTCCAGGCAATTGACAGAGGAACCATAGAAACAATCTTGAAGAAAGAAACCGAAAAAGAAATTTGGGACTCATTGAAAATCAAACATCAGGGAACAACGAGAGTCAAGAAGGCGCAACTTCAAGCCCTGCGAAGGGAGTTTGAGTTGCTGGGAATGAAGGAAGAAGAGGGAGTAAATGAATACATTGCAAGAACGTTGGCAATCGCCAACAAGATGCAAGCACATGGAGACAAAATTGATGAATCTAGTGTAGTTGAAAAGATCTTGAACTCGATGACGGCGAAGTTTTGGTATATTGTATTCTCAATTATGGAAGCGCATGATACTTCCACTCTTTTTGTAGATGAATTGCAGGCGAGCCTCTTGGTGCACGAACAGAGGATGAAAGAGTACAAAGGCAAGGGTGAAGAAGAACAGACATTGAAGGTCAAGGTGCCTGCTAGAGGAGGCTTCAAAGGAAGAGGTAGAAACAATAGCGGTGGCAGAGGCAGAGGCAGGAACACAAACAAGGAACTGATTCAATGCTACAAGTGCAACAAATATGGACACTATCAAAGCGAATGTCCAAGCTCGGAGGAAAATTCTAACTATGCTGAATATGAAGAAGATGAGGAACTGCTCCTAATGGCCACTGCTGACATGAAGAATGTCTCCAAGAACAAGATATGGTTATGGTTTCTTGATAGTGGCTGTAGTAATCATATGAACAGAATTAGGGAATGGTTTTGTGAGCTAGATGAATCCTTTAGAGTCTCTGTGAAATTGGGCAATGGCTCTACTATAAAGGAAATGGGTAAGGGCAGTGTAAAAATCAAGATTAGAGGCATAGTTCAAGTCATAACAGATATTCTGTATATCCCTGAATTGTCTAATAACCTGTTGAGCATGTTGCAAGAAAAGGAATTAGGTGTCTATTTTGAAGATAATGTGTGTGTGAAGTGTATCATAAGAATCGAAAACAGGACTGACTATGCAATCAAGAATGACTGGAAAACGTATATTTCTTGTGTCTGTTGCAATGATTCAGGCTGATTTCTTCAAAGCAGAATGTGAGGATCTTGCTAAACAATGGAACTATAGATATGGCCATCTTGGCATGTCTGGTTTGAAGTTGCTATCTCAAAAGGAAAAGGTAAAGGATTTACCTCTGTTGAATTAAGAAAGCAAGGTATGTGACAGTTGTATGTTAGGAAAACAACACAGAGATAGCTTTCCAAAGAGCACATCATGGAGAGCTACAAGAAAATTGGAATTGGTTCATTCTGACATATGAGGTCCCTTAACTCCTGAATCCAATAGCAAGAAAAGATACTTTATCAGATTTATTGATGACATGACTAGAAAAACATGGGTGTACTTCTTGGCTGCCAAATCTGAGGCATTTGAAACTTTTAAGAAGTTCAAAGCTGCTGTTGAAACTCAAAGTGGGAAAAAGATTGCAAGTCTCAAGACTGACGGAGGTGGGGAGTATGTATCTACTGAGTTTAAGGAGTTTTGTGATGAACATGGCATAAAGAGACAACTAACTACTGCATACAGTCCTCAACAGAATGGTGTCTCAAAGAGGAAGAACAGGACTATTCTAAACATGGTGAGAAGCATGCTAAGTGACAAGGAAGTCCCCAAATTTTTTTGGCCTGAAGTTGTAAATTAGAGTGTGTTTCTCCAAAATAGGTCTCCTACTGTGGCAGTGAAGGACAAAACTCCACAGGAAGCTTGGAGTGATTTGAAACCTTCTGCTAAGTTCTTCAGGATATTTGCCTGTGTTGCTTTTGCACATGTGCCAGAATCTCAGAGGAAGAAGCTTGACAACAGAAGCACTAAGTGTGTGCTACTTGGTATTAGTGAAGAATCAAAAGCATACAAATTGTATGATCCTACTACTCAAAATAATAATCAGCAGAGATGTGGTATTCAATGAGGAAGAGAAATGGAATTGGAAAGGAAAAGAAAGGGTTAATGACTTAGCGTTACATGAAGAAGTAGAAGAGCCTAAGGAAACACAAGCACTTGAGTACAACGACAATAGAGATGAGCCTGCAACACCTGATGTGAATCATGAGGACGACAGTAGTGATAGTGATGATGAGGCAGAGAGCTCTCAGAATCAAGGGAGGATTAAAAGACCTCCAGCTTATTTGAATGACTATGATACAACATTCATTCTTGAAGATAACAATGATGAACAAGTTTTTGATGTGTTCACAGTCTCTGAAGATCCAACTAGCTTTTAAGAAGCTGTGAAGGATAAGAAATGGAGAGAGGCAATGAATCAAGAAATTGAGGCTATTGCTAGGAATGATACTTGGGAACTGATTAGTCTGCCTGCAAGAGCCAAAGTGATTGGTGTCAAGAGGATTTTTAAGACCAAGTATAATGAGAAGGGTGAAGTAGAAAAATATAAGGATAGACTAGTGGCCAAGGGGTATTCTCAAGAATATGGCACAACCTCTCAAGAATATACTGAGGTGGGGTGTATTCCAATTGGATGTAAAGAGTGGTTTTTTACATGGTGAAATCAAGGAGGATGTGTATATGGAACAACCTCAAGGGTACCAACATAAGGAAGTAAGAGACAAGGTCTATAAACTCAAGAGAGCACTCTATGGCCTCAAGCAGGCTCCAAGAGACTGGTACAGCAGAATAGATGCTTACTTTCAAAAGGAAGGGTTTGAAAGATGTGAGTCAGAGCACACTCTGTATGTGAAGGGCACTACGTACTGCTAGTAAATTTTTGGTGGTGAGCTTATATGTAGATGATCTCATCTTCACAGGTAACTCACTAGAAATGATGGAGGAATTTAAGATCTCCATGATGAAAGAATTTGCCATGACTAATTTGGGCAAAATGAGCAATTTTTTGGGGGTTGAAGTCACTCAAAACTTACAAGAATTTTCATTTGTCAAAGCAAGTATGTCAATGAAATTTTGGAAAGGTTTGGTATGAGCAATAGCAAACCTGTTGGGATTCCCATTGTACCAGGTTTCAAACTCTCAAAGCAAGGAGAGGGAGCCAAGGTAGATGCTACATACTACAAGCAAATTGTGGGAAGCTTGATGTATCTCACAGCTACTCGACCAGATATTATGTACTCTGTTGCACTGATCAGTAGGTTTATGGAAAATCCTACTGAGCTTCATTTGCAGGCTGCCAAAAGAGTGATGAGATACCTAAGAGGAACAACTGTCTTAGGAATATTATATAGCAGACCTGAATTGAATATTTGCTCTGTTACACTGACAGTGATTATGCGGGTGACTAAGATGATAGGAGAAGCACCTCAGGTTATGTGTTCCTCCTTGGAAATGCAGCAATTGCTTAGGCTTCTAAAAAGCAACCCATTGTGACACTGTCGACTACTGAGACTGAATTTATAGCAGCAGCATTGTGTGCTTGTCAAGCCATCTGGCTTAGGAGAATTATGGAGAAACTGGGTCATTCTCAAGACGAAAAAACAGTGATTCTGTGTGACAACAATTCCACCATAAAGTTGTCCAAAAATCCTGCTCTACATGGAAGGAGTATGCATATTGATGTTAGGTTTCACTTCCTTAGAGACTTGACCAAGAAGGAGGTGATTGAATTGCTGCATTGCTGTACTCAAGACCAGGTTGCAGACATCATGACAAAGCCCTTGAAAGTTGAGAGTTTCCAGAAACTGAGAAAGCTACTTGGCATGTGTAGCTTGAACAAACTAAGCTCTGATGCGGTGCAGGATCATTGAACCAAAGTAAAATTCTGATGGAGTGTGTGTGTTGACTGAACAGAGCTAAGTTTGAGGGAGGAAATATTGGAATAGGTCAAGGGTTGTGTTAGCAATAATGTTGGTGTTGTGTAGTAATTGGGCCTGGCCCCTTTGTTTTTGTTGGTCCTCTAGTACAGTATTGGGCTTGTTGTTTTCTGTTATTCTCGTTTGTCTACTAAGTTCTAGCTATTCAAGTGCTGAAGCACTATGTGTGAATAAGCAGAACATATATAGTGTATCTTTGTTTGAGTTCAGTTCAATGAAGAGATTCTTTTCAAGCCAACAAAAACACAATAAAAACTGAACCAAAGGATTATCAAAGCAATAAAAGGCAATCAGTCAGTTCGTTCTGATAAAAATACGAAGGGATGTACCCAATTCTAGAAATAGAACTGTGTTAAGATATAGAAGATTAATAATCCATGGAATTGGCTAAGGAACATCAACTAGACTGTAAGGAAGATATTCTTATGATTTGTTCTCCAGAGAATTAAAAGCACAATATGATTTAAGAAAGCTTTGCACATAAACGAGGAGTTGTGGAAAGAAAATTATCGTGATAAAAATACCGAGTACTTCCACAAGCTAGCAAAGGTGCACGAGTTACTAATCACATTTCTGTTTCTTTTTGGATTTCTTTGTTTCTTTTTCAAACATATTACTGCTGTTGAAGAAATAAATTAATCAAAATAAAATAAACAAAAGTACGGATAAAAGCCACATAAATAAAAAAGGAGGGTACGTAGCATGACACGTATAAATGATAGAAACTCAATATGCACAATAAAAAAATATTCTTGTGATTTTTTTAAAATAAAGTTAGAAAATAGCGAGTAACATTGCGTGTTCACTAGACTGGTAATCAGTTCTTGGGGAGTCCTCTCGACAAGGTATAATACTCTTCGCCATTTCTGGTGATCGGGAATGTCATTCTTCCCTAATAACAGATTCAGTGAATACAAAATCAGTTTTTACCATAAAACAAAACACATTAAATTATAATGATAAAGGTAAAATAACAAGTTTGTTTTTTGATAGGCAAAAGCTGAAATAATAAGTTTATACTGTATTGTTTATCGCTTTAGACTTTAGCCATAAGACTTTAGTCACAATGCTTATATAACTACTTAATCATCGATCTACATATTTATGTTCTACACATCTACCTTCTAATATGCCAATCTAAAATCTTGTCACAACTAAAAATGTAAACAACTTGCCTATTTATAATGGAAGAAAAAGGTGCAAATGGCTCCACAAAATTCTTTAGCTTCAATAAATAAACAAGGAACAATTGTCTCATGAACATTGCGTGACTTAAATAAATAGATCAAATATGATATGTTTCTCACGTCGTTTTCATTCTCTTGTCGTACCCAAAAAATGAGCTTTCCTATGACGATTATAAAATGATCGATATATAATTAATTAATGCTAAAGATGGTGCATATTTTTATTACTTTGTGCTCAGTTTTTAAAATTCAATGTAACTGAAACCGCGGGATCTGAAGATTGAAGTCAAATCCCCCTGTAATACAGATGTGCATGGAGAAAAGCTTTGCAACACTGTGCCTTTCTTGAGACAGAAGATAACAGCTAAGCCGCGGCTTTGTAAAGAAACATTTTGCGCGGCTCAAATAACAAACAAACAGCTTTCATCAATTATTATCTCATAGACAGCAAAAGTATGCAGTGTTAGATATGGTCACTTAAGACTTTACAACGTTTCCTTTCCTGGGGCACAATAAAATGGCACCATCCACACCTTGAATTTTACATTTGTTCTTACACTTGTTCTAACCTGCTTTCGTTCGGATGGATCTGAGACTGCAGTTGGCAGTCCTCCTATTGGGTCAGATCTCAGTGTTTTGAACTCGATTGGGGGTACCTGCAAAACTACTCCGACGCTCAAGTCAGTATTAAAAATAGAAGAGTGTGCAGAAAATGAATAATGTGTACCTTTTATGGCTATGCGAGCCAGTACTTATGGGATCCGTGCCAGCTCTGAGCCATTATATCGATCGGATGCATCTGAGCCGTGATGCGTGATAAACCTTGGATATGGATCCTAGCTATATGGCTGATCTAGTTTTCTTAGGGGGCCTCGTGGTCCAATCCAAAACAACACTTATATTCAATATGTAAAACATCTATAATTTCGGTACTTGAATAAGATTTTATTGATATGGTCGAATAATTACAAAGATGGCTGAATGTCTCTTGCCTACTTCGGCGTGCCTAATGCACAAATATTTCTATGTGTTCGTGAAGTAAATTTCTTTTTGGCCAGACCTCATTCTTTTTACCCAGTCTCCCTCATGTAACCGTCAAGCTGTTCACTTCGTCCATTTTCCCACCGAGTCATTTGAATTTCTTGGCACTCGTGAGTGGGACCTTAGCTCAGCTTTCTCATGGGCCGACTCGGTGAGGCCAGGGTGCTTTGGGTCAAGACGGAATGATCCACCCCAAAGCTATAGGAATGTTCACAACCCCCCAAGTGCGAGTTCTGCAGGGACGAAGCACTTTAGTGATACTCAAGAATATTCTAGTTGTCGGCTATGGCCGAAGGGTCGCCTTATCAATATTCTTGATGAACTTTGTCTGACGTTGACTGGATTCATTCTCTAGTGAATCCCTGGGCCTTCATCCGAGTCTGCATATTTCAAACTAGCTAGTGGCCTGGCTCCGCTCCTTGATTTGGCATCAGACCCCGTGCACCATTGTTCAGAGTTGTGCACTAGAGCCCCGACCCTTAATTGCATGGCTTGAAACAAAGATGTTTCGGGTGGCTTACCCCCATGAGACATTTTGTTCGAATTGTTCTATGCACGCCTTAGTCTGTTTTGAAGAATTGTCAAGGTGTATTTCACAGGGGGTGGTTTTGTATTGTCTTTGTTTGTCTTGAAGGGTTCTAAGTCGTTGCACCCTTGGGAGTAGTCTATCTCTAGTTTACGTTAAGAAGAGATTAAGTCGGTTCATCCACAAAGATTTGGCCCTGTTTGTCCCTTGGAGGCTTGTTTTACCTTTGAATAAGGCTAAGCTGGTTTATCTCATGGATATTTGACCTTATCTGTCTCTTGGAGACTTAGTTTACCTTTGAGCAAGGTTAAATTTGATTAACTCTTATTCTCGAGTGGAGTCGGCTTGGCCTGTCTCATACACGTTGACTTGGCGGCTTCAACTTATCCGTTGGCCTGGGGGAGTTATTGATATGAAAACGTTTTTGATTACCAATGCTTTACAAAAGCCTATTACTACAAATATTGCGAATTGGGTTCCATTGCCGGATACAATTATTAACTTGTCCAATGTTTTTGATCACCAATGCTTTACAAAAGTCTATTACTACTTGATCTGGTTATACTCGAGTAGCCATCCATGAAGCTTAACGTCTTATCTCTTGAGGGGATCGACATCGATATATCTTATGTACAATGAATTTGAAGCATAGAGGACCAAATGTATAAAAAAAACTTAATGGACCAAAACAAAATTTTAAAATAACTTAAAAGAACCAAAAATATATTCTAGCTTAACAATTAAACCACTAAAGTAGCTAACGAGGTTATTTCCAAATCTGATCTGTATGTTTGTGGCAAAACTTAAATAAAAAAATATTTCCACACCAAAAATTTTTACCATATAAAAAAAGTAATGACATTCAAGTTGAAATTAGTGATTAATTAATTTCATTTGTAGTTATACAATCTATTCAAGTTGAAATTAGTGATTAATTGAGTGTTTAATACCACTTGGCAGAAGATAAGCGAATAATTGTTTATATCAAAATTTTAAGACCAGTTGGCAGCCAACTTTGTTGTGTATAGACCTCTCTCTATAGAAATAGGGTTTTAAAGAAAGTACAGAGCACAGGAAAGAGAGCAGAGTTTTGGCCATATATTCCATACAATTTAGTGGCTTATCCTTATGTATCACAAGCATATGACAAGAAGGCACCTTCAGGTTATGTCAAGAATTCACTCCAAGCTTTGCCTACCCCAAATGCACTTGATTACAAGCTCACCTCACCTTTCAGTGATGAAAACCCCAATGCTTGTTCAATCATGTAAAACCAAATTATGCTAATTAATTAATTAATCTACAAGTACAAAGGCTTTTGCAACTTCATCATCTATCAATGTGTCCATGCTTCTTCATTCTTAATATTCCTTAATTAAAATTCTTCATTGTCAGCTTTTCACTAGAAGACAATTCCAAAAGAACCTTCTGTAGACTTCCAAACAGTGTATCAACAACACTCGTATCCAGTAAAGTTTAAAAATGAATGAGTCGCCAATTAATTCCCCGCCACGGATCCTGATTCTTGTTATCCTAAGAGAATGTACCCATAAAATCCAAATTCATTCTAAACTATACCCACACTCGTCTATATGTGACTTTCTTTCCCGAATTTTTTGATTGCCACTTGCTCAAAAGACTTTGATTCAATTATTCAATTAGCTAGGAAACTGAATCACTTTCTAAATGATTAAAAGCTCAACAAGGCTGGGCATCCTATCTGTTTTTTTATACATTATTGGACCCCATAGATATTCAAACTCGGACTTCGTTAAGTCGGCCCATGTAGCTTCCTTAATGATGCCTATCCGACTAGGACGAATAACACGCCTAGTACTTTCAGGAAAAAGAGAACCTCCTTAGTGACTGTGAGAGCACTTACTCTGAAAGGGCGAGAAGATCAAAAATTGGGGCATAGAACAAAAACATCTGCACGAAACTTGCCGAGAAACACAAAAAGTTATTCTTGACTATGCTTTTCGAGGAACAAAAACATATTCACGGAACCCATTATATCTATTCCTGACTACGCTTTTCGTGGAAAGAACATTCAACTCGTTTCTCGCAAGTGTGCATGATGTCATTGATGAATTGTGCTGCCAAATTCAATCCCTTCTAGAGTAGATGACGATAGTCCAACGAGAAAGGGACCCCACCCATCTTGATTGATGTTGTATGTCCCGGCAAACTTCAAGCCTCCTCCTTTGGAAACCTTTGATGGAAAAGGAGATCCACAAGAGCACTTGACCGCCTTCAACACTCAGATGTCCATCAAAGGCGCACACGAGACATTGGACTGATTGGAGGGTAAACTCTTCTCATGAACTATGAAGGGTGCTACTTTATGTTTGTTTATGAGTCTCCCCTGACACTAAGAAATTCATCGGGCAATTCTCCGACAGACGTCATAAGAAAACTTCCACTACTATCGTATGCAACATTCGACGTAGCCGAACGAGTCTCTTCGGGAGTACCTCGGCAGCTCCTACGCCTAAACAGCATATGTGGAGCATCCTGATAAAAAAAATTTGTAGGCGCTGATAACTCACATAAATGTGGGTTATTTATGCCAAAACAAATAAGAATTAATGCTATCTGCAAGTAATTAATGTAAATAAATATGTCTTTTGTCAATATTTAGTTAGGAAAGTGTTTGATAGGTCAAAAGGGTATTTTGGGCACGCAATGTGCCTTTTTGTTGGATTTTACGCATGTATTTAATGTGCAGGATTTTTTGTTCAAATGCTGTGGCGATGCTATGGCAGCACCGAGGTAGCTGAGGACGTGTGGAATCAGAATCAGCGTGGCCCCATGTGACAAAATGAAGAAAATGGTGTTTTGTCCTATGTGAGCATGTGCTGAAGGCATGGCAGCGAATTAATGGGCCACAAAAAGACAAACAGTTCTTGATTTTAGGGTTGACAGCATTGGCCCAAATTGGTACTTCAAGTGAGAGAATATACTATAAAAGGGCACTTTAACCTAGAAAGGGTACACAGTTCCATCTGCCCATAATACACACATCAGCTTCCACCATATGTTATTAAATTATATGGATATATATGGTTCAGATATTTTATATGGATATATTTTTATTAGTAAAAGTATACAAGACAATATATTTATGGTTTTTCAGATATTTTATATGTTATTAAATTAAAATATCTTATCATTTTACTTAACTAGTATGTATCACCCGTGCCAGCACGGGTATACATTTCCTTTTAACTTAAATTTTGAAATTGTTGTTTGGGGATTAAAAAAGAGCCAGTTGAATGTTTACGTATATTATGTACAAAAATTGACTATTTTGGACACCTTAGAAAATAAACCCACCATGACAAATTTTAGTAGGACACGTTTATTAGATTAGATTGTATACTAAAAAATATTATAGTTAAACTAAAAAATCATAGTTTAATATTTTAATATAAAATTTAGTCACCCTTTTATTTATTGATATTCAAAAAATAAAATTAAGAATAAAAGATAGTAGTTAGCACATTTTTATTTTTTTATTAATATTTTTAATTAAAAAACACATATAATGTACTCAGACAGCGGAATGGTCCCCATCCCCATCCTCAACCTCATCCCAGAGTTGACAGCGGGGGAATTATCTCTCTCGTCCCCGTCTCCACATGGAAAAAGTCCCCGTCGAGATTTCCACGTACAGGTAGAAAGCACTCGTTTAGTCGAGTGTGAGACTGTGAGGGAAGGATGAAACAATACATCAATCCATAAGTATACATAACAAATATCATTTGGTCACTCTAAGATCTTCCTCATGATCTTCATCAAACTTCCACCTTGAGTAACATCAAACTTTGCTATCTCCGAACCTTCATCGCAGAGAAAGAGAGTCAGTAAGTTGGAAAAAAGTAGATTAAAAAATATTTTATTACCAGATATTGGGATGTTTATTATTACTTATTTAAAAAACAAATTGTTATATTAAAATATCATAAGTAATATAAATCATGAGTTTGTCCACATAGACTTACAACTAGGACCAATCAGAAAAAGCCACACACATCTCCAAATAAATACGTGGCATCCACCTCAGCTTTTATTGAAAATTAATTTCGAAATATATCTCAAAAAAGAAGAATCATGGGATCGAACCCCCTTCCTCACACCCGCATCTTCCAACACTAACCATTTGAGCAACCACATTTTGTTGTAACTGAAGCGTATTATATAATATTTAACCTTTTTTTTTCCTTTTATTTCTATCAAAACCTATTACCTACTAATTATATTTATTTATATGTATTTTAATATTTATATATTACATTTATATATCATATTTATTTGACATCTAATATTTTGTATCACTTTCTAGAGATTTTAGATTCTATATATTTATTAACTAGAATGTTATTAAATATGAGTAATTTTATTGATTTTCAAATTTGTTTTTAATTCAAAATTATATTAAATTTAAAAATATTGACTTATAATATCTTACATTTTTCTAATTCTCATATTAATTTAATACCAAATTTATTGATATCGGGTCATGCGGGTCAATTAGTGATCCCTCGGTTCGACCATTGACCCAATGACCCAGTGACCTACTCGGTTCGACCATTGATCCCTTACAAAATTTTAATCTTTTTTTGATGAACAACTACAAAAGTTTTCCTTCATCTCTTCTTTCATCTTGATCAACTCAAAACGGAAAGCAACGAAAAAAGAAAATCAGAAGAAACAGAGCACTGCATTTCTCTCTCTCCATGGACCATCACTCCTTCTATCTTCCTTCGTTAGGGTTTCGTTTTTCCCTAAATTCTTGAAGAATTTCCTTTCGTTAGCATCATAACAAAGTTGGCCACGATACTGTGTGAAGGATGAAGAACGATATTCGCCACTTCCACCGCCACAAGACGCCGACGTTCTAAACCACCACAACTTCTTCAGCACCTTACCGTGATTTGTTTTTGATTCTATTTCTTCTGTTGTAAAGTTTGTCTTTTTATCATGTCAAACTAAATGGGTTTTCTTTGCTTTTGCTTGGTAATATTTTTATTCTTTGATCAATGACAGAGTCACGCGGTTCGATCAATGACCCACGAGTTGACCCAGTGACCCGGTAACACCGCTCATAACACATGTAGTGGCTGCTACGGTGAAATTTCATTAAAAATTAAAATTTTCACTTGCTTATAGCCATTCCCTCTTCTTTTTAGGATTTTTGGTCAATTTTAGCCAACAGGAGCCGTCCAACATTGAGCCTTTATTCCTCTTTCCAATTTGTTTTTTTTGCGTTGCTTTTCTTCTTCACTCACTATTTTGCATGGTTTCTCTATTGATGCTAGAGCTGTCAAAACAGTCCCACCCCACTAGTCCACTTGTTTAAGCCCCTAATTAGGGTTTTTTTTTGCACCCCCACCATTTGACTCCATACCCCCACGCACACTGAGAAAAGACTAAAGTACCCCTAAAAAATTTACAAATTTACAAAAAATTTAGCATTTCTCACTTACATACGATTTAACCAGAAATTTTTAGAGCTTATCGGATTTACGTGAGGAGAGGTACATACGATTTCTGCAAAAATTTGCATCGTATATACGTAGATACGATTTCCACCCAGAAACGCGAAAAATAGTAAGTCGTATTTACCTTCCAATAGCTACATACGATTTTCCAAAAGAAATCGCATCGTATTTAGCTAAATACGATTTCCTTTTTTTTAATTTATTTGTTTTTTGTTTTTTCGGTGTCTTCTCGACGGACTAAGCAGACATCCTCCTCGTCTTCTGCTCCTAGTACACGCACCCGCTGGAGAGTTACAGGACATGCGTCCACCAGGCGTAGGCGCGCCGAGGGTAGACAGCTGCCGCTGCCGGAGTCCCCAGAGTATCAGTACGAGCAGCAGCAACAGCACCATCAGCAGTATGAGGGGGAGGAGGATGACCAGTATATGGCTGAGCCTCAGCACTATGAGGAGGACGACCACCATCAGCAGCACTATGAGGATCAACAGCACCATCAGCAGCACTATGAGGACCAGGATGACTATCATCAGCAGCACCATCAGGAGGATGACCATCAGGAGCAACCTTCTCTATTCTCTGGGCTGGAGTCTCATGTTTGCTATCGTGTTCTGAGGAAGCCGGTTAGTTGAATTTATTTCTTTACATTGTCTTCTTAGTTGAATTTATTTTTTTACATAACCTAATATTTTCTTTATTTTTTTTAAATACAGACATATGAGCGTAAAGTGAAGGTTACCAACCATGGTAACAAGCTAGGCAAGAGACTACTACCGTATTTCCAGAACATCCAGTTTTGGCAGAGGTTCTCAGCTTCAGGTTTGTCCCCACTCATTCAGACAGGACATACCACTGTGGACCACGAGCTGCTGTCCGCTTTTGTTGAGAGATGGCACTAGGAGACTTCGTCATTTCACCTACCATTCGGTGAAATGACGATTACTTTGGATGACATCTCCTGTTTGCTGCATCTTCCCATCTCCGGCAGATACTACATATCTCCACCCACTGGAGTCACCAATGAGCAGGCAGTTTAGCTTGCTGAGACGTATCTCGGGGTGACTCATGAGCAAGCCCTTGCTGAGTGTCGAGCTGCTTTAGGGCCGTATTACCGTTTTGAGTGGCTCCAGCAGATAGTTGCTGCCTCGTCCATTGCTGATGACATGACTCCTGCTATTAGGGCGATGATCCTTCTGGTTCTGAGCTGGAGCATCTTCACGGTGAAGACATATGACAGGGCTGAGGCCAAGTGGCTGCTGCTGCTTGAGGACATTACTACAGCCGGTGCTGGATCATTCGCATAGGGCGTAGGAGCAGTTGCTTTCCTGTATGACCAGCTGAACTACGCATCATTGGACCAGACCAGACATGTAGCTGGGTGTGCCTCCCTATTACAGGTAATAAATTTTAATTAAATTAGTTTTTTATTTAATTAAATTAGTTTTTAATTTAATTAACTCAGTTATTTATATTTGCATTTCAGAGCTAGATTTTATGGTACTTTCCTCATTTGGTGGAGAGGCAGCCCATTGATGTGCAGGGCGGACCACTCTATGGGGTTTGGAAGAGAAAGAAGACGGATGCGCTGAAGTTGCTCTCTTACAGGCAGAGGATTGATTCCCTCACAGCTGATGATGTATGTTGGCGACCATTTGAGGGTCATCGGGCGATTAGACCCTTTGAGCAGGTCTCACTCTACAAGGGACACCTCAGCTGGGGAGACATCACCGTTCCGTACATGCCGGATAGGTGCCTCCGTCAGTTTGGGTACATCTAGGTCATCCCACGTCCCCCTCTCACCGGTCGTCCTAGCCATGCGGACTGCATCTTTGGGATTTTCGCCTATTTGCCCATTGTATACGAGGTGCTTCAGACGACTCATCCTGCTCAGGAGTTGGGTCAGGTTGCTGCGGACTACTTAGAGTGGTACGTCAGAGCATCTATTCCTAGACTCTTGCCGGTTGCACCACCACCAGTACAGGCAGTTGCACCACCACCACCACAGGTCAATGATTATGCTGATTATGTCGGTTTCCTTCGTATTTTAACAAATCGTATTTATCCCCACCCATAGGTAAATACGATTTGTATTTAACAAATCGTATGTACCCCCACCCATAGGTAAATACGATTTGTATTTACCTTAATCGTATGTATGTCCACCATACATACATACGCTTTTGTTTTTTATAACTATCGTATGTACCTACCCCACTGTAAATACGATTGGAGTTTTTTTAGGATAATCGTATCTACGTAAATACGCTTTGAAAAACTCCAAATCGTATTTAGCTATGGCTAACATAAATCTGATTAAGTCAATTTTTAGTCAGGGGTATTTTCGTCCAAAAATATGGTGTGGGGGTATAATTGGAAACAGTGGGGGTACAAACACCCCCCCTCCCCCATTTATATGGACCTGTTTAAACCCCAGCCCATATTTTAAAACTTATTGTGGGTTAGGGCCAGAGTTTAGTGGGTCAGCCCACTAACCCACTTACCGTACCGTGATGGCTTAACGAAAGGAACAAGAACGGTTTTGCGAGGCTGCCTTCTCTTGTTTCTATTCTTTTCGTTGTCTTGGCCTTGCTTTCAAATTTGCAGAAATAGAATACGTTGCTAAGGTATAAATTAAATGATTTTCTTTCTTTATTGTGATTCTTGGGGAATTTGAATATATATATATATATATATATATATATATATATATATACACTACAAGAAATAGTTGATTTACTGTCCAAAACTTTCCGGCGAATATAAATCCGTCGGAAACTTTCCGGCGGAATTGAGGGATTTCCGGCAGATTTGATCCCACGGTAGTTTCCGGCGGTTTTTTATCCCACAGAAACTTTCTGGCGAATTTTTTGGACTTTTTGGCGGAATTTTAAAAAAAAAATTCTTTTTTTTTTTGCAAAAATCCGCCGGAAATGTTACCGGAAATTTCCGGCGGATTTTTGGTAATATCCGGCAGATTTTCCAAAAAAAAAAAAATTTTCGAAAATCCTCCGGAAAATTTTGGAGGGAAAAAAATCCGCCGGAAAAATTTAGAGGGAAAAAAATTCGTCTATAAATACAACTTTCTCCTACACTCATCTCATTCTCTCATTTATCTCTTTCTTTCCTTCTCGTTCTCTTCTACATTTTCTCTATCTTATCTTTCTTCTTCTTTCTCATACTCTCTAATCTTCAAAAATTTCTCTACATATCTCTCTTCTATAATTCTCCTTTCTTCTTCATTCTCACTTCTTTATTCTTATTCCTTCTTCATCTCACTATTTTATTCTTATTTCTTCATAATTCCTCATTCTTATTCTCTCATATATTATTTCTTCTCATATTCTCTTTTATTCTTTCCTATTTCAACAATACCATTCAACATTTGATTTTACTTTTGTTTTTTGACTTTTATTTAAAACACATATTAAGTTATAAAATTCAGAATTTTTTTTAAAAATTTCGGATTTTTATTTATTCATTTTTTTTTGGAAAATCCGCCGGAAATTACCATAAATCCGCCGAAATTTTTTTTTTTAAAAAAACATTTTCCGGCGGATTTTCCAAAAAAAAAAAATTGAATAAAATCCGCCGGAAACTGTTTGCGACGAGGGTTTTTCCGGCGCCGGAAAGTCCACATTTTCGGCGGATTTTGGTCATTTCCGGCGGATTTTGGTCGCCGGAAAATTCAGTTTTTCTTGTAGTGATATATATATATATATATATATATATATAAAATAAAATTCAAACTTCAATGGTTGAATTGAAAGTTTAACATTTATAAAATGATTATTATGACTAGGGGGAAAGACGGGCCCGGAGGGCCCGTCTTTCATGTGTTGGTTTATTGGTGTGTTAGTGAGTGGTTATTATTATTATTAGAATTAGAAATAGAAATGTGTTGGGTGTTAGTGGGTAGTTATCATTACAATAAGGGCATTTTGGTCAGAAAAATCTGACACCAAAATGACAGTTTTTTTTAGAATCCCCTTTATTAATAGTTATAGATTACAAGCCATGATGATGTAATCTTTAGTGGGTTAAGTTATGCAATTGTTGAAGATTATATATATATATATATATATATATATATATATATATATTTCCTTATGTGTATTTTTTTTTTGGTAAGGTAAAGCTAAAACAGAGCAAAAAAAGGGAAAAAAGAAAAGAAAGATAACCAACAACTACACTCTCACAAACTCCACACCAGCAGCATCTGCTAGCAAGAAACAAGACGAGGGTGAGAAGGTAACTTCACAGCTTCCTTATAGCTACTCATAATGAGAGATGCTAGATTATTTATAGACATTCTTAGCACAAACTCAGGAATATTCTCTTTTGCAATACAAGCCGAATTTCGTGCTCTCCATAACCACCAAACAGAAGCGAGGAAGAGGCGAAGATGAGGACTTTGGGTTGCCTCTTTCAGCCACTCAAAAGGATTAGACAAACTAAAGAAAGATGGAGATTGAAAACCAAGAGCAACCCACATGTTACAAGCATCAGGACAATCCCGAAGACAATGGAGCACATTCTCTTCTCTATAACCACATCTTTGACAACAAGAAGAATCCATCATACCTCTGTGCGCCAATAAGGATGCAGTAGGAAGAGCATTGTGGCATGCAAGCCAGATAAGAAGTTTAATCTTCTCTGGCCCAGAAATTTTCCAAATCCAATTCCAACCTTCCGAAGCATGCGGGAAATTAACAGGATGATTTAGGGACAAAAGCCAATTATATCCTGCACTACCCGTACACACATTCCATCAGCTTTCCCCTTCCAAATGTAGTCATCCTCAACCGCAGGGTTCAGATCGAATCTGATGGTCTTGATATGATCACTGATGTTGCTAGGAAGAAGAGAATACAACATATCCAAGTGCCAAGATTGATCATGATACACATCTGATATACTTAATTGAGAGTCGTGAATATCAATGAAAGGAACCATTTTAGCCAAAGGTCCATAGCCCGTCCAATTAGAATACCACAAGGATGATTGGCCATTGCCAACTCTGAATTCAAAACCGTCCTTCAAAATATCCCTGGCTTTCATTATTGAGTTCCAAGTGTAGGAACCATTCTTTTTTTTCACTTCAAGGATTGTGTCATCTGCCATATATTTATGGTTCGCCAATTGGACCCACAGTTTGTTATTATTAGAATGCAAATCCCAAACCAATTTTCCAAGCATGGCGGTATTAGCATTACGGGCAATTCTAATAGCGAGACCACCATCAGATTTTCCTCTAGTAATCTTGTCCCAGCCAACCAAATTTATTCCATGTCCCTGATTCCCCTTCTAAATAAAGTCACGGGTCAGTTTGTCTATGTGATCACAAGTATGCTGAGGCAACCAAGAAGTTTGCATATAATATACTGGAATAGAATTAATAACAGACTTGGCCAACGTTAGTCTCCCAGCTTTATTCAAAAGCTTGTTTTTCCAAGAAGCGAGACTGTTTTGAATTTTCTCTTCAATGAAATGAAAATCGGTTTTCTTAACTCTACCTTGAAACATAGGAAAACCAAGATAGTTATCAAAGGAGGTAGTACTTCGAATACCTGTAGCTGAAGCAATTCTCTCCTGCTTGCTACGAGGAACCAATTTGGAGAATAAGGTTCTAGACTTAGCAACATTAACTGAAAGACCAGACTCCCTTGCAAAGTCAGCAAAAATCTCAGCTACAAGATTAGCTTGTGACACCGTAGCCTTGGAAAAAAGGAGGACATCATCTGCAAAAAATAAATGAGAGAGAGCAGGCCCATTTCTAGAAAGTTTCATAGGCTTCCATCTACCATTATCTACAGCAGTTAAAATAGAATGAGATAGTTTTTCCATACACATAACAAATAAGTATGGGGAAAGAGGATCCCCTTGACGAAGGCCTCTAGTTGGGGAGAAATAGGGGAGTCGTTTCCCATTCCAAATAAGCGACAAAGTAGATGAAGTCACACAATGCATAATCAATTTTATAGTAGCATTAGGAAAACCAAAATCATTCAAGCACATTCGGAGAAATTTCCAATTCACATGGTCATAGGCCTTCTCCAAGTCCAACTTGTAAGCCACATCACCTTTCTTTTTTTTTGAGGTATGCATCGTGTGGAGAACCTCTTGAAGCACAATAGCATTATCACTAGTCCCTCTTCCAGGAAGGAAGCTACTTTGGAAAGGCCCAATAATTTGACTAAGATAAGGTCGCAGCCTATTCACAAGCACCTTCGTGATTAGCTTATACACAGTATTACACAAACTTATTGGCCGAAATTCTTTAAAAGTCCTAGGGTTGTCCACTTTTGGGATAAGAGCAATAAGAGTGGAAGCAATACTAGGATCAAAGTAGCCAGTTTCAAAAGCTTGACAGACTAAGTTAGTAACATCATCTCCTACAATATGCCAGTATTGGCGAAAGAAAATACCTTGAAACCCATCAGGGCCTGGGGACTTGTAAGGATGCATGTGTTGGAGAGCTGCATAGACCTCCTCCCTAGTGACCCTGCAAGTAAGAGTGTGGGCAGCCTCTGCAGAAAGGTTAGGAATATTCACTGCTGGAGCATTATAAACTTGATTGACACTTGCTGTAGAGTGGCAAAATAAACTCTGGAAATACAACTGAGCCTCATTTTGAAGAATAGAGTCATCTGTACACCAATTCCCATCCGGCAGAGTAAGACCATGAATTTTATTGCGCTTTCTGCGAATCACCGTTTGAGCATGAAAAAACTTTGTATTTTTATCACCAAGGCTAGTCCATTTCTCCCGCGACTTTTGATACCAATGAATTTCCTCCTGATAAAGAATATTATCATAATCCATTTGAAGTTGCTTCTCCAGATAGACTAATCTCGCCGAGTCAACCCTCTCAAGAACTCTCTGAATCCCCTTAAGTCTTCTCTCAATCTCTCTCTTTCTTCTCCAGATATTTCCAAAGACTTCCTTGTTAAACACTAGGGAGTCCTCCTGAACATATTTCAAACCAATCACAGGGCAAGAAAGATTCCTCTCCCAAGCTTGTTTCACGACATCAAGATATTGAGGGTGTGTGATCCAAGCTGCCTCAAACCGGAAGGGACGCACACCGTGAGCTTGGGGGAGACCTCCGCAACGAAGGATAAGGGGATTATGATCAGAATGAAAGCGACACAAAATCTCCACAAACGCCTCAGGAAAGTGGTGTCGCAACATTATGTCAGCAAGAGTGCGATCCAGCTTCTTAAAGACTCTCCTATAACCAGTACAAGTCCGTTGCCAAGTATGAACACCACCCGTAGAAGGCATATCAGTCATGTAACAAGTATCCAGAACATTTAATAAGGCTTGAGCGCGATGATGATTGAAAGAACCTCCTCTTACCTCACTCGGATGAATAATCTCATTGAAGTCCCCCATCATAACCCACGGTCCAGCAATACGGTCACGAAGGGACATCAAATATCTCCAAAATTCAAGTCTATTAGAGTATGTAGGGCTGGCATACACCCCTGTGAAGTACCACGAGGCATTAGCCACTTGAAGATGAAGAGTAATAGCATTGGGGTGAGTTTGAGTCAGAATTGCTTTAACATTACTAGCATTTTGCTGTAAGACCCAGATACCTCCAGATTGACCTCTAGCTTCTTCAATTGCAACTTTCTTATAGCCAGTACGAGCCCAAAATTTTTTTGTCTTATTAAATTCCACATGAGTTTCCATAATAATAAGAAAAGTTGGAGTATACCTTCTAATATATCAAATCCATGGTGTGTCTATGAGCTTTCTTATTGTTTGCCCCCCAAATGTTCCAGGAGAGCAAGCTAACATCTTGGAAGCCAAACATCATCAAATCAGCGATCTGGGGCACAATTGGAGCCAAACATCCTTACTAAACCAGGTATTACGGGCAAAGCTACCAATCGACTCCAAAATGCGGAGCCTAGAGTTGTTTTCTCAAGTGACACGGGCATGCCTCCAGATATTGGGGGCGGTGCTAATAGGCCCAAGTTACTATTACAAAGAGGAGCTTTACAAATGGACAACAGGGATCTGGGGCACAATTGGACCCAGCCCATCCCAGCGGGAAGCAACGGTTTGGGCCAAGTGACTGTTGTGGACAAATCAGCCCAAAAAGCCAACTCCAACCCGAATACACCAGTAACAGAGAGAGGTGTGGACCGGGTTAATCAAAATACAGCGCTTCAGCAGGGTGAGGAACAGAACGTGGCCATTGATGCTTCTCTGGAGATTGACGCAGAGCTTAGTAAGGATGACGACATGGAAAGGGTGGTGGAAACTCCCAACACTTGGGAGCCAAACCAAGATGCGATGCAACAATGGCGTCTGTTTTAGTGCCTTCTCCTTATGTGTATGCTGCTTTATCTGTTTATTTGATTTTAATGGGTACAATGCAAGAATAGCAATTAGCAAGATTTTATGACACTTCATCATACTTATTATTTTCTTGCTTTTTTCCTCCACCCATTTACCATTTCTGGTCTAAATAGAAGGCCCATGGGCCAAACTGACAGCTCTAATTTATGCTTCCATTTGTGCAGTTTTCCCGTTTTTTCCATTGCTATGACATCAACCCGGTCACAACCACTATGTGTTCAATGTTTGATTATTAATTTTGTGCATTCTTCTATTTTTGGACTTTTACGTGTATGATATAAATTGCTTGTATCATTTCCGTAGACTTCGACGTAGCGGCCATACCGCTACCCACTGCACCGCTATATCGTTTTATTGACTATAAGTACTAATTCATTATTCTTGCTTTTTGTACTGAACTAATTGTTATGTTTTACATGTTGACATTTAATTTTGTAATTCAGCTTTGATGCGGATGTAATCTTGAAGAGTCATTTATTCTCTCTTGTTTTTGGTTGAATTTTGTATGATTTCCTATCATGAAGGAGCATGGTCTGTTGCTATTTTCATTTCATTTGACAATAAACTTTCCTCACTATGATATGCTATTGGCAGATCTTCTCATTGTCTAGTACTGAGAGGTCTTTGTCATTGCTGTTTTAGGTTGCTGTGTTTGCTGGCGGTGTTGATACATCTGCAACTGTCCTTATACATACAGCTGATCAGGTCTATCAAAATGACTATAATTTTGATTTCATTTTTACTGGATTGTAACCTTTTTATTATGTCCAAGTGTGGTGTATTCATTTTTGTCTGGAACAAGCTAGAGGTCCAATGCAAAAAGACTGTTAAAAAGAGATTTTTGTGGTCCTAAATATTGTGTCATTGTTTAGCTCGCAGTTTATTCCCACCAAAATTTGGGAACGATTTAAGTATGGTGTTGTTTTGCATCATGTGCTTGGTGTTTTGCATGGAAATAAATGCTTAGTTTCTTCTATATATTCTAGTATTAAAATGCCTTGGTCAATTGTTTAATTAAAGTTGATAAGATCATGAGATGCTGATTATTTTCAGCTTTAAGACAGAATCAACTTTATATTTGCATTTTTTTTTTGAATTTATGTTGTTTTCAGTAGCTGCTACTTGGTGGCAAAGTGGTTGTAAGTGGAGGTACTGATAGTGTATACTAGATGATCTTGAAAGAGCAGTTGATGATGGAGTAAACAGTTACAAGGTAATTTCTGGTGTTGCATGCTTTAACAAGTTAATCATTAAAGGATGATCAAGTTGTGCAAGAAATTGAAGGACTGCCCCCTGATGGGATGCCCTATTTTCAGCGGTATTTTTGAGCAGAAAATAAAATGGCAGGTCTGCTCTATCTCTTGCAATAGAAAGGAAATGTGGCCCACTCTCTAACATTGGTTCACTTACATAATTAGGTAGTAGTCCATTGAACTCTGTCGTGACTGTGATCCCGACATAGACGGCTCAAAAATTGATTAATTAAGAGAGTCGCCACCCAATTTATTAAGTAGGAAAAATTGAGAAAAACCTAACTCTAAGAGTTATTGGTCTGTGAAAACTAGGTTGGATTCGGGAGTCGGTTATTGTTAGGATTTGAGGTAGTAAAGTTAGTTTAGAAAATAGTTGGATAGTAGAAAAAAGCTTTAGTTGATAGTTGGAAGATAATAGTAGTTAGTAGTGTGAGCAAAGGAATAGATTGTATTGCTCTCCAATGACTTGATTACAAAGGCACCCAAGCTTGCCTATTTATAGGTGCTTGAGGATGGTTCTAGAAGGTTTTATATTATTAGGCATTTTCCTTACATTCTAGAATATTCTACATTATTTAGGTATCTACATCACATTCTAGATAATTCTATAGCTAAAGACTTTTACAAATCATCAATCATACAAGATATTTCTAGACTATAGGATCTTCAAGACCTTAGCTAGTGGAACAATCTAGAAAATTGCACCAACTTCAACACTCCTCCTTGATGCGATTTTCGGAAACTCCAAGCTTTATCCTCAGCTCCTCAAACTTGACTCTTGGTAATGCCTTCGTAAATATGTCTGCAACTTGATCTTCTGTTGTGCAATACTCTAGTTGAATCTCTTTAGTTGTCTCGGCTTCTCTGATAAAGTGATATTTTATAGCAATGTGCTTTGTTCGGTGATGAAGAACCGGATTCTTTGCCATTGCTATAGCTGACTTATTGTCGCAATAGATTGTGGTAGGGTGATCTTGCAGTTCACCCATGTCTTCGAGTATTCTTCGAAGCCATATAGCTTGACTTGTTGCTTCTGCTGCTGACACGTACTCTGCTTCCGCGGTTGATTGTGCAACTGTTGCTTGCTTCTTAGACGCCCATGAGAAAAATCCTGATCCTAGTGAGAAGGCATAACCCGATGTACTCTTCATGTCGTCTATAGAACCTGCCCAATCACTGTCGGTGTAGCCAAGTAATCTTGAGTTGGTCGCGGTTTTGTACCATGTACCAAACTCCTTTGTGCCTTGGAGGTATCATAGGATTCTTTTTCCTGCTCCATAATGAATTTGACTTGGCTTCTGCATAAATCTTGATAGAAGGCTTGTAGCGTACATGATGTCTGGACGCGTAGCAGTAAGATATAGTAGGCTTCCGATCAAACTTCTATAGCGCGATGCATCAGCTTCTGGCGCTCTGTCTTCCTTTTGTAACTTCTCATTTGTCACGAGCGGAGTAGCTACTGGCTTGCACTCGTTCATGTTGAACTTCTTTAATAGTGCTTCTGTGTATTTCTTTTGGCAGATGAATATCCCTTCTTTTTGTTGTTTTACTTCTATGCCGAGGAAGTAATTCATCAAGCCAAGATCTGTCATTTCGAATGTCTTCATCATGTCTTCTTTGAATTTAGCCACCATCTTTGTGTTGGTTCTTGTGTAGATTAGATCATCTACATACAAGGAGACAATGAGAGTATCATATTGACCTTGAGTCTTGACATATAGTGTTGGCTCACTCTTGCTCCTTCTGAATCCTTGATCTATGAAGTATTGATCAATTCGGCTATACCATGCTCGAGGAGCTTGCTTGAGACCATATAGAGCTTTTCTTAGTCTTAGCACCTTATCTTCGTTTCCTTTGCTGACGAAGCCTTGTGGTTGTTCAACATAAACCTCTTCTTCTAGTACTCCATTCAGAAATGCAGACTTGACATCTAGTTGATAAATGCTCCATTGTTTTTGTGCTGCAAGAGCTATTAGAGCTCTTATTGTATCTAGACGAGCAACTGGAGCAAACGTCTCATTGTAGTCAATTCCAGGCTGCTGAGAGTAGCCCTTTGCTACAAGCCTAGCCTTGTGTTTTTGTATTGAGCCATCAGGGTTAAGCTTTGTCTTATAAACCCATTTAACTCCTATGATATCTTTATCTTTTGGATAGTCTACTAGCTCCCATGTGTTATTTTTCTCAATTGATTTAATCTCATCCTCCATTGCTTTGACCCATACTTCTTGCCTTGATGCTACTTCATAGTTTTCCGGCTCAAGTATGGCCAAATTGCAAGTTTCATATATATCCGCTAGAGATCTAATTCGTCTCGGAGTAGATTCTGGTGAGGAATCTTGTTGAAGAGAAGACGAAGGAGGCATACCTGAACATTCTGTTACTTCTTCAACTTCTTCTTGAGGTTGTTGTGCTGGAAGGGAAATGTTGCTTCTGTCAATTTTTTTTGTATCCCAATTCCAAGCGGCAGCTTCATCAACTTCAACATCTCGACTAGTAATGATTTTCTTTGTTTGTAAGTTGTAAACTCGATAGCCTTTTGATTGTGTACTATATCCTAAGAAGATGCCTCGAACTGTCTTGTCTTCTAACTTGTGCCTCTTTTGTTATGGGACATGAATGTAGCATATTGATCCAAAGACCCTTAGATGTTTAGCGGATGGTTTCTGTCCACTCCAAGCTTCAATAGGAGTCTTGTCTTGGACTGCATGAGTTGGACATCTATTGATAATGTAAACAGCCGTATAAACTGCTTCAGCCCAAAAAGTGTTTGGTAGTCCTTTCTCCTTTAGCATTGATCTAGCCATCTCCATGACCGTGCGATTTCTTCTTTCAGATACTCCATTTTGTTGAGGAGAATATGCGACTGTAAGTTGTCTTTCAATGCCTTCATCCTCACAGAATTTATCAAACTCATGGGAGTTATACTCTTTTCCCCGATCACTCCTAAGCCTCTTTATGTGTTTACCACTTTGCTTTTCGACAAGGGCCTTGAACTTCTTGAATATTCCAAAGACTTCTGATTTTGCTTTGATGAAATAGACCCAAGTCATTCTAGAAAAGTCATCGATGAAAAGGATGAAATACCTGTTGTTGTCGAGTGATGGCGTCCTCATCGGTCCACAAACGTCTGTGTGGATGAGCTCTAGCACATCTTTAGCTCTCCATGAATTGCTTGTTGAAAATGGTAATCTATGCTGCTTTCCGAGAAGACATCCTTCACATGCTCCATCATCTTCTTTTAGGCATGGTAGATCTCTCATCATATTCTTCTGATATAACAACTTTAAGTATTTAGAGTTGAGGTGGCCAAATCTTCGATGCCATAGCCATGAATCATCAGCTTGCACCTTCATGGCAATGTTGGTAGTATATTTAAAATTTATCGGGAAGCTTCTGTTCCTCGTCTCCATCTTTACTTGAGCTATCTCGACCCTTTTATTAGTGTCATCATAGATTATGCATTTATCTCCTTCAAAGTGAAGGACATAGCCTTTCTCTATCATTTGACCGATGCTCAAGAGATTTTCTTTAAGATTGGGAACTAGTAAGACATCTTTAATGAGTCGCGTACCATTCTTTGTCTCCACCATGACAGTGCCTTTGCCTTTCGATTCCACGGTAGTGCCATTCCCTAGTCGGATCTTCGATTTGACAGAGTCATCAATTTCCTTGAAGATGCTCTCATCTTTAGCCATGTGATTACTACAACCACTATCTAAGTACCAGGTTCCTTCCTTGTCATCGTTGGTATCTTGGGTAGCATAGAAGAGATGTTCTTCACCGTCGTGCTTATTCTGGACACTCTCATGTTCTTCGACGAAATTAGCATGATGCTTATTTTTACTGTAGCAATTCTTCTCCATGTGCCCAAATTTCTTGCAATACCGACATTGTGGCTTTCCACGCCATCGACAGTCTTTCTCGGCATGATTTGTTCTTTTGCAGATGCCACATGGAGGATACTCATCTTGTGTTTTCTTTGAGAAATTTCTAGAATTCTCTTTGTTTCTAGAATTTTCTCCACTATTATTATTTCCTTCATACCCTTTATTTTGAGACCGTAATTTGAGCTTTGATTGAAAGGCATTTTCTACCGAGTCTTCGTCATGCCTACTCAATCTTTGCTCAAAAGCTTCAAGAGAGCTCATTAATTCTGTCACAGATAGATTGGACAGATTTTTTGTTTGCTCAATCGCCGTCACGATTGGGTCATATTTACGGGGAATAGAAATTAGAATTTTCTCAACAATTCTTTTGTCGAGAATATTTTCCCCGTAGGCTCTCATTTGAGAAACAATTTCTTTTATCTTTGTATAATAGTCTTGTACGGTCTCAGACTCCTTCATATTTAATAATTCAAACTTACACCTTAGACTTTGGAGTTTGACGGCACGTACCTTGGCGGTTCCTTGAAACTCCTCCTGTAGTGTACTCCATGCTTCCTTGGCACTAGTAGCTCCCATTATCCTCGGGAAAATAGAGTCACCCACAGCTTGTTGCAAGAAGTATAATGCCTTTGAATCTTTTTGCCTATTTTCCTTCAACTCTTTCTTTTGAGCTGCAGTAAGAGTTGAAGTATCTGCGGGAACGGTAAATCCTTCCTCTACGACTTCCCATAGATCTTGAGAGCAAAAAAATGTCTTCATTTTAATGCTCCAAAAATCATAGTTTTCACCAGAAAAAGTAGGAACTTGAATATTGGATGATGATTGGGTGTTGTTAGCCATCGGCTACAAATTATAAAAATAGTGTAGAGTGTCGGTAGTGATTTTTAGTAGGTAATTGGATAGTTTATCTACGCCCAGTAGATGACCGAACGTAGCTCTGGTACCAATGTTAGTATTTGAGGTAGTAAAGTTAGTTTAGAAAATAGTTGGATAGTAGAAAAAAGCTTTAGTTGATAGTTGGAAGATTATAGTAGTTAGTAGTGTGAGCAAAGGAATAGATTGTATTGCTCTCCAATGACTTGATTACAAAGGCACCCAAGCTTGCCTATTTATAGGTGCTTGAGGATGGTTCTAGAAGGTTTTATATTATTAGGCATTTTCCTTACATTCTAGAATATTCTACATTATTTAGGTATCTACATCACATTCTAGATAATTCTATAGCTAAAGACTTTTACAAATCATCAATCATACAAGATATTTCTAGACTATAGGATCTTCAAGACCTTAGCTAGTGGAACAATCTAGAAAATTGCACCAACTTCAACAGTTATGCATAGGGAAGGGCGAAAACTTAATTCCACTACACTCCTAGTCCATCCGTCCTAAGACGGTTACCTTAAATTTGATTGTGCAAAGAAGTTATTTAATCATTTGTTTACCCAAAAATAGAATAGTATTTAGTAGAAAAATAATTATTTACAAAGAAATAAAATAATGACTAATTTAGAAAATTTTAATTTTGACTTGACGGGGAAGCCCCACTCCTACGTATCCTCTGGTGCAATGAGGAACTCAAAAGTCACGTAGTTCTTCCAGAAAATAATTGTGTGTTAGATTGATTTTAATTTTTTGAAAGGGGTTTAAGATTAAAGCTGTACAACTAAAGTCTCTTAAAACAGAAATGACAAGGTATACACCTCAATCAAAACCATTTTTATAATTTTTTTTGGTGTGAAAAGAAACTATTTATGAGAAAATAAATAAAAAAAACGAAAAGGGGGTGAAATAGTAAAATAGGGGTGCAATTAAGAAAGAGGGGGCTGTATTATTAACCTCGGGGTGCAGGAAGCAGCCAAGCACCTTTTTTTTATGTTATCTGCGTTCTCAAAAAGGCTTCAAAGGGGGGTGTGCGAATTAAAACATGGGGTGTAAGTAGTAAAAGATTCAAAAATAAATTAAAAATAAAATAACCTAAAGGGTAGCACTATATAAAGCCCATTTAGGAAAACCCTAAATTCATCCCCTCTTTTCTCCAGAACCAGCGCCGCACAACTCTCTTCAGTAGAAAGAGAAATTTTTGGATCCAAGAGAGGGACAAAGAAAAACAGAGAGAGAGAGAGAGAAAGAGGAAGGAAGAGAAAGAAGGAAGGAGAAGAAGGGAAGGGGATGACGGAGCCATGGTGGTGCGCCGATGGTAGGGGGTGTTTCACGGCGGCATCTACGGTGGCACACGGCCAACGGCCAACATCTACGGCTGCCGGAGCTAACATTCTGATCTGGTAGGGGGTGTTTCCTCTTCTTCTCTTCCACTACATTCTGATCTGGTTTTGGTTGTACACCTATTTCGATTTTATTGCCACTATTTTGCTATTTTTTAGCACACTAATTTTTAACTAACAACTTATTGCTAATTTTTTTATTAACAACAGAATACTAAAACCTAATTTATATTCTTTGTTTATCAAAATTCTGAAAAACGAAAAGAAGATAGCATACTTAGAAATAAGAGGAACTAAACTAACACTCCAGCTTCTTAATTGGTTCCTTTTTGCTTATTTGAACCGAGAAACTACTACTGCCTCTGGAAAATTCGCTCCTAACTGGTATCCGAATTCCCTTTTGTTTTGTGTGTGAAAATTTGCCGTTTCTCAGTATTGTGTGCCTGTTTTTGCTCCCCCCCTTTCCCTCTGATTTTGGCCTCTATTTATAGCTAAAAATTGAATCAAAAAATTAATGATCCAATATTTTCTTTCCTTTTCAGGTTCTAACCAGCTGGAGGAAGCTTTCTCTGCAAGTATAGGAGTTGGAGCAGAGGCGCATGGCTGCTGGGAGGGATTAGGGTTTTTTGGGTTTCTTCTTTTTTTTTGGGCCCATGTAAGGTTTTTTTTGTAATTTTGGATGTGTTTGGGCCTCGTCATGTACACAGAGACATTAGGACTTTTTCATTCTTGCACCTCCGCTTATTTTGTTTGTTATTTTCGTTTTTATATTAAAAAAATGTAACAAAATTAGACAATTTATTAAACTCTACTTTTTTGTAATTTTTCTAATTTTTGTAATTTTCATATTTTTCATATTTTTCGTTTTCATATTTTTCTAATTTTTGTTTAACCACCGAAAAAGTAATAATAACGCAAAATTAGTAAATTAGCGCAAAACGACCTTTTTGAGTGATTAAGAATCGAATAAACGCTAAAAATATATTTTTGTGATTTTTTCTAAACAAGTGAAAAATACCGGTTAAAATTGGGTGTTCACAGATGCCCCTCTGTACTTACTTTCTTACGAGATAATACATAAATCTATGTTTTGTTGTATTATCAAAGTAAGGAATAAGTACAGATATGAACCTCAATTTTAATCGGTGAAATATGCACAATTAGGTAGTAGGAACTACAAACAGTGCCAGAGCTGAATCGGTAGCACAAACTTTAAAAAATGTGCCAGGGCGAGACCGATAGCATGAAAATTAAAGACAATGCCAGAGCTGAATCGGTAGCATGAAATTTAAAAGACAATGTCAGGGCTGAACCGGTAGCATGTAAATAAAACAGTGGTAGAGCTGAATCGGTAGCACGAAATTTAAAAGCAGTGCCAGAGCTGAATCGGTAGCACGAAATTTAAAAGACAATGCCAGGGCTGAACCTGTAGCATGAAATAAAGACAGTGCCAGAGCTGAATCGGTAGCACGAAATTTAAAAGACAATGCCTGGGCTGAACCGGTAGCATGAAATAAAGACAGTGCCAGAGCTGAATCGGTAGCACGAAATTTAAAAGACAATGCCAGGGCTGAACCGGTAGCATAAAATATAGACAGTGCCAGAGCTGAATCGGTAGCACGAAATTTAAAAGTTAATGCCAGGGCTGAACCGGTACCATGAAATAAAGATAGTGCCAGAGCTGAATCGGTAGCACGAAATTTAAAAGACAATGCCAGGGCTGATCCGGGAGCATGAAAATAAACCAGTGCCAGAGCTGAATCTGTTGCACGAAATTTAAAAGCGGTGCCAAAGCTGAATCGGTAGCACGAAATTTAAAAGACAATGCCAGGGCGAGACTGATAGCATGAAAGTTAAAACAGTGCGAGAGCTGAATCGGTAGTACTAAGTTTTGAAAGACCATGCCAGGGCGAGACCAGTAGCAGGAAAAGTTAATATGCATTGTTTTGGATGATTCCCTTTCTTTTGATTATTTTCACATGCTTCTAATCATAAAGTGGAATGCATGTTGTGATGCGAAATGTATGATGTAACAGCCCGATTTTTGGGCGTTGTGGTTCGTATAGTATGTGTTGTTCTATGAACTATTTTGAATCGATTTGAGTAAATTATTTTGTGTTTGAGTTATTAAAATTAGTTTAAATCACATTTAAAAGTATTTTTATATGCTATTGGTATTATATGAGTGTTATTAGATATTTATTTTATTTTCATAAATATTAGTATTTTATATGTTATTTATTTTATAAGTTATTTTAGACTATTGAGGAGTTAAAATAATAGTGGGAGTGAAATTGAGTTTTAATAAAAATTTAAAAAGGGTTTTTAGCTGTTTTTAACGCATACACCCCCAGTTCAGCTGCTAAACGCACCGGGGATCCATTCCCTTAAACGCCCAGCCCAGCCCACCCGAAACTTGGATCTGACCCAAAACCCGACCCGGTTTCCTCTTCTTCTTCCTCCAGCTCTGAACCAGCGAAACCCTAACCAGCAACTTTCCTCCCCCTCGCTTTTCGTCCTCCCTCCACGGCCAACCTTGAAACTCAACACTCTCACTCGAAATTAACCACTGGTTCTGAATATAGCCTCAGTTTCTCCGATGGTGGTGCCATTTTGTGAGTTGTAGCTACGCCACCACCACTTACAAATCGCAATTCTTCACCCTCCATGGCTAAACCACCACTACAAACGACCCCACCCACCCAAATCGCGAATGCACCTCAGTTTCAAGCTCTCTCTTCAACTCACAAACCTATCCGTCATCATTCCTCGTGCACGAAGTCCGGCCACCCACCACAAGAGCCCCACGAACCCACCACGACTGAGACCATCTCCATGACCGCCACTGTTAGAGCTCAACTCCGGCCACCACGATTTGATTAACCGAGACTTGACTCTTCACCTCCTTTTGCCTTATTTTCATCAAATTGATGGTGAAACCTTGTGCCTTGTTTTTCATTCAAACAAATTTGTGAGCTAAGCCGCCGTTGCGATTACCATGACCCCCTGTTGTCACCTTCAAACACGCCACCACAAGCTCCATTATGCTTTCTATATTCCATGTACAAGGCATCTTGAAATTCGTTAAGAGGCCTATGGCATTCCGGCATGTGATTCCGGACCTTTGACGTTGTCTTCGATTAGGTACTCCACTTCGAAAAACCCAGTTAATTAGTGATTAATTATATTTAATACTTTTGGTGTATGACTTTAGACTATCGTTATTGATGTTACATAACTGTACGTGTTCGACTATCGTTATTGATGACTTTAGACTATCGTTAGACTATAGGACTAAGATAGTATTGATTATTGCCATTCCTAATTGTTTGTATTTAATTATTACTTATTATTTAGATGACGGTAAATACTTCAAATTTGGATGACGGTATATATTTGGATGACTGTAAATATTTGGATGAATGTAATCATTGAGGATGACTGTAATAATTGAAATGGTCTGTACATAATTTAGATGACTGTAATTTAATGATCTGGAAGACTGTAATTTAGTGAACTGGACGATTGTAACTATTATGCTTAGTTTAGAAAATTAATCTAGTATGATTAGTCAATTGTGTGTTAAATGATGTCTGTTGATTAACACGTGATGGACGAAGAGTCGTGGACAGGTGACCGTAGAATTAAGTCGCTAGTGGGGGTGAATTTAGAGTAAAAACGGAGTAAATATACGGACTAATGTCTAAAACAACCCCTAAGTGTGGCCAATGCATTAATAAATAATATTGAGTGATCAATTGATAAATTGATACATAGTAGTGAATGGTCAATTAAGATTGAGTCTAAGGAATGACTCGGGGATGTGACTAGTTAGTAATTATTATAACAATGAAGACATGATAATTGACTTTGAGAATAATTCTTAGTGACAGAAAGACATGTTGAGCTAGACGTAAATCACAAGACATAACACGAGTGAGCATAGTTAAATCGTGACCTTGTACTAGTTAAATGAAGAATGCTTAGTAGACTAACGAAGTTGATTAAGTTATAAACAATTGATAATGAGCCCTAGATACAGTTAAGTAGATAAAGCTTGAAAGTTACTAATAATTAATTATAATTGCCTAAATGAGAAAGAAGAGTTAATTATAAAAGTTAAAGAATGAGTTAGTGTCTAATGTGTTAATGGATTAGGATGATAGGTAGGTCTAAAGTCAATATCGTTTAAGATTTAGGCTGACACCTTTGTACGATTAATGTAGCTAAGTTCGACTCGGAATCACTAAGATTATTAAGTGATTGTCGTTAAATTTTTATTGTGATTGCTGGTTGGTATTGAGTGTACTGATACATGCGTATTGTTATCGTAGACTTGTTGCGCAATGGGCAAGTTATCCTTCGCTGATGATTACAGAATAAATGACCTCTAGTTGTTGATGATATATTCGGACTTAGGAGTTCTTAAGAAA
Organism: Astragalus glycyphyllos; assembly: GCA_963573325.1. NCBI lineage: Eukaryota > Viridiplantae > Streptophyta > Magnoliopsida > Fabales > Fabaceae > Astragalus > Astragalus glycyphyllos. The sequence continues at coordinate 15,559,398 of OY754309.1, forward strand.
GTCGGCGATGATGATGTTTAAGGAACCTCAAAGAATGGTTATGGTGATAGCTGTTGTTGTCATTGTTGTTGTCGTCGTTGTCCTTGTCGTTGTGTGATATCGCGTCTGATTAGGTCCAGGTGTGTCCATCTTGTTGTTGCTGTTGTCGTCGTCGTAGTTGTTGTTGTTAGTAGGACATTATCGGGCAAGGTATCCCGTTCGGGCAAGGTATCCCGGTCCTAATAGTCCTCTTTGGGTGTTCTTCAGGGCATTATCGGGCAAGGTATCCCGTTCGAGTGTGTCGGTCCTGTTGTTCTTGTAGGGCATTATTGTTCAAGGTATCCTGTTCGGGCAATGTTTCCCAGTCCTCACAGTCCTCTTGCTGTTGTTCTTCGTAGGACGTTATCGGGCAAGGTATCCCGTTCGGGCAAGGTATCCCAGTCCTATTGATGTTGTTCCCTATAGGGCGTTATCGGGCAAGGTATCCCGTTCAAGCAGTGTTTCCTGGTCCTATAGTTGTTGTTGTTGTTGTCAATGATGATGATTGTCCTGATCCTGTTGACATTGTTGTTGATGCTTGTTGTCCTAGGACCATACGTGAGGTCGCGATACTAGGATTGGTTGAATATTCATCAAGGATCGTTTGTGCATGTGCGTTATGAAAGTTGTATCCACTATTGTTGATTGCTACTTGTTATGTGATAATCTTTGCTGTTTTAGTTTCGGTCTTATGTTCCTTATATGGTTTGGATGCTCTTTCTCACCCGTGCACCACTTTTTAGATTGAGTTCCAGGTGCCGTTGGAGTGGCTTTCTATATTCCATGTACAAGGCATCTTGAAATTCGTTAAGAGGCCTATGGCCTTCCGGCATGTGATTCTGGACCTTTGACGTTGTCTTCGATTAGGTCCTCCACTTCAAATTAGTGATTAATTTGAAGTTACATAATTATATTTAATACTTTTGGTGTATGACTTTAGACTATCGTTATTGATGTTACATAACGTTACGTGTTCGAGTCAAACATTGTCTCGCTGAAGTTAATTCACGCTCGGGAGGTCATGATTGGTCGATTTGCTATCAGAATACCCTTTGATATCTGGTACGGGGGGAAGGGTTTCTTTTCCATATGGGGAATAGGGGATAGGACTAAGATAGTATTCGTTATTGCTATTCCTAATTGTTTGTATTTAATTATTACTTATTATTTAGATGACGGTAAATACTTCAAATTTGGATGACTGTATATATTTGGATGACTGGAAATATTGGGATGAATGTAATCATTGAGGATGACTGTAATAATTGAAATGGTCTGTAAATAATTTGGATGACTGTAATTTAGTGAACTTGATGATTGTAACTATTATGCTGAGTTTAGAGAATTAATCTAGTATGATTAGTCAATTGTGTGTTAAATGATGTCTGTTGATTAACACATGATGGACGAAGAGTCGTGGACAGGTGACCGTAGAATTAAGTCGCTAGTGGGGATGAATTTAGAGTAAATATAAGGACTAATGTATAAAACTACTCTTAGGTGTGGCCAATGCATTAATAAATAATATTGAGTGATCAATTGATAAATTGATAAATAGTAGTGAATGGTTAATTAAGATTGGGTCTAAGGAATGACTCGGGGATGTGACTAGTTAGTAATTATTATAACAATGAAGACATGATAATTTACTTTGAGAATAATTCTTAGTGACAGAAAGACATGTCAAGCTAGACGTAAATCACGAGACATAACACGAGTGACCATAGTTAAATCGTGACCTTGTACTAGTTAGATGAAGAATGCTTAGTAGACTAACGAAGTTGATTAAGTTATAAACAATTGATAATGAGCCCTAGATACAGTTAAGTAGATAAAGCTTGAAAGTTACTCATAATTAATTATAATTGCCTAAATGAGGTAGAAGAGTTAGTTATAAAAGTTAAAGAATGAGTTAGTGTGTAATGTGCTAATGGATTAGGATGATAGGTAGGTCTAAAGTTAATATCGTTTAAGATTTAGACCGACACCTTTGTACGATTAATGTAGCTAAGCTCGACTCGGAAATCACTATGATTATTAAGTGATTGTCGTTCAATTTTTGTTGTGATTGCTGGTTGGTATTGAGTGTACTGATACATCCGTATTGTTATCGGAGACTTGTGGCACAATGGGCAAGTTATCATTCGCTGATGGTTACAGAATAAATGACCCCTAGTTGTTGATGATACATTCAGACTTAGGAGTTCTTAAGAAAGTCGACGATGATGATGTTTAAGGAACCTTGTCGCAGTATGAGCAAGGACTCGCTGCAGTATGGGCGAGCCGTACCTTAGTAGTTTAAGTTCTAGGAGGAACCTTGTCGCAGTATGGGTAAGGACTCGTCGCAGTATGAGCGAGTTATACCTCAGAGAATGGTGATGGTGATAACTGTTGTTGTCATTGTTATTGTTGTTGTCCTTATCGTTGTGTGATATTGCGTCTGATTAGGTCCAGGTGTGTCCATCTTGTTGTTGCTGTTGTCGTCGTCGTCGTCGTTGTTGTTAGTAGGGCATTATCGGGTAAGGTATCCCGGTCCTAATAGTCCTCTTTGGGGTGTTCTTTAGGGCATTATCGGGCAAGGTATCCCGTTCGGGCAAGGTTTCCTGGTCCTCTCAGTCCTCTTGCTGTTGTTCTTCGTAAGGCGTTATCGGGCAAGGTATCCCGTCTGGGCAAGGTATCCCGGTCCTATTGATGTACTATAGGTCGTTATCGGGCAAGGTATCCAGTCCAGGCAGTGTATCCTGGTCCTATAGTTGTTGTTGTTGTTGTCAATGATGATGATTGTCCTGATCCTGTTGACGTTGTTGTTGATGGTTGTAGTCCTAGGACCATACGTGAGGTCGCGATACTAGGATTGGTTGAAGATTCATCAAGGATCGTTTGTGCATGTGCGTTATGAAAGTTGTATCCACTATTGTTGATTGCTACTTGTTATGTGATAATCTTTGCTGTTTTAGTTTCGGTCTTATATTCCTTATATGGTTTGGATGCTCTTTCTCACCCGTGCACCACTTTTTAGATTGAGTTCCAGGTGCCGTTGGAGTGGCCTTCTAGGATTGTGCAGCAGGAGAGATTTGATTATGTGCGTTGATGTCTCCCCATAGTTAGTTTATTGAATTAAAAGGTTAATTGCTCTGATCATGTGACACTGGGATTTGGGTTGTATTTTCGATATTATATTTGAAATCAATATTATTACTGTATTGAAAGAAATGCTTCAATGTTTTAGTCTTTAATATTATTATAATCGTTTATATATGATTTAAAGAGTTGGACGACATCTTTTACTTGCGAAAGCGATTTCATTAAATGAATTGTTAGTTTTATTTGAAAAACAAATTTACTCGTTTTTCGTACTCTTTCACTTATAATTACTTTCGGGGTAAAGGGTGTCACATATGAGACAAATAGACACAATGGTGTGGTTACCATGTCATGTATGCAATGCATGAGTATGCATGAGTTTTGAGTTTGAATATGAGATGCATGCGTCCTGAAAGTTATTAAAACTTTTTCTTTTTGTGCGTGCTTTATTTGAAACCAATCAAACTCGTCCTCAAATGGGAGGCTATCCTCATCCTGACTAGCTTTCTAAGATCTTCTTCGTTTATGATCACTTCTCACCTTTCAAAACACCTTCAAATTTGACCTTGTTTTTTTTTCATGTATTGTCATTAACTCTCTAAATGATATCATTGATTCCAAGTTGACTATTGTTGAAGATTTATTTAATGAGCATGCAATGATTCATGGGTATTGACAAGTTGAACCTTTTTTTGTGTTTCCTGGTTTTCTTGTTTTTGGATTTTAGTATTTTGAAGGTTTGAAGTGAGGGGTATTTTTTTTTAAGGTGAGAGCATTAGGGATGACAAATGTGAGACAAGATGATAGGGAAAAAGGTATATGGTAACCTCCAATTGGACATTTCTTTTATTTGAGGTAGGTGACTGTTTGCTGGTGTTTTTAGCAAACAATCACTAGTTTTATTAGAAGGTTTGTGAGATCAAACTAGAAAAATCTCAAAGCAATTGCCTCTGAATTGCGAGTGGTTTGTGTTTCAGAAAATGTAGAAAAGGGGACGATTTGCAATGATTAACAGAATCGAAAAGAAAAGAAGCAGTAAATGGTGCATGAATTGTAAAGAAAAGACAAATAAATTGCATTGAATCGTAAAAGTGGTACACGATCACGTACAACGATTCTTCCACTCGTTTTTCGCTCTGGCTTGGAAGTTAGAGTTTCAGGAATCGGGTTGTGTATTGTGATTTACGACCCCTGTTTCTTCTCAGAAACAGCTATTTATACAAAGGAAAAGAGGGGGAAAAACTGAACTAAGTAACTGCCTAGAAATTTGAAAATTAATAACTGCTACTCCTACTTTCGACCAGAACCGCTCTATCACGCTTCGACCAACTGCTAGTCTTCAGCGCATAACTGCTCTGATTTCTGTCTGTCGAAAGCTTGTGTCCATTTTCCTCTCTCTTGCTTTTACTTCCCCGGAAGCTTGTCGAGTTTACCTTGCGCATGACCATTTTCTCTGTCGAAATAATTTGGTCTTCGTCGAAATATAAGTCAGGCCTTGTTGACCATTTTCAATGAAGCCTGTCGAAATTACAAGCTAACAAATTGCCCCCCAAAAATGTCTTTTTCGACTGAACTTGAGGAGGAAGAAGAGAAAGACATTTTTGAATTCACCATCGAAATAACTTTGCACTTGAGTAAAATAGCATACCTGATGTCACCACTGTTAAGTGTTGCTGACGTTACTCTTATATTGGTGTATTACGTGGCCTTCAACGTTTTACTTCTCAGTAAATGCCTTATCTCACCATTTCCTATAAGGCTTCTCCAATTCTTCCACTTCTTTTACCTCATAAGTTGCCATCAATAATCCATATTCAAACCTTGAACTTGAACAGCCTGTAATTTCGGCCTTTGACTATGTTTACTGATTCTCTGTTTTAACTTTGAATGGTTCCACCATCTTCCGTTACGTTACTAACGCCGTAATTAAAGTGATACCTCACTTCTCGGAACGCCAAACTCGTAACCAACTGACGCTCTTTCATACTTCTCCTTATAAATAGAAGAGTTTTGTTTCTCATCTTCACCACTCCATGATTTTTCTTCTTTTCCTTTCCCGTTCCAGGATCATTCCCTTTGCTTTGAGTCTTCCGCGTAACCTCATCTCTCATAATTGCAGTGAGGTTGCCTGGAGGTTCAAAGTGATGGTTTTTGATCTCTGCGAATTATGGCTTTGCTCCTTTTTTCTTCATGTCACTTGATCTTGCAACTTTCTGAGTTTATGCGGGAGACTCAAAGTGGGAGCAGGGAGATTCATCAATATCTCCTCTCTGAAGGGCTTCCTGAGGTTTACCAAGCAAGGAAACGCCCAGTTGAAAGGCTTACAAGCCTAACGCGCAGACGAAAGAATGACCCCCCGAACGACGGGAAGCGTCAACGTGGTCGAAGAAGACCACCCAAAAGAGAAGTTACTTGGTCGTAAAAGACCAACTGCAATTCAGCGTTTTATTTATGCCTAGTTTATTTACCCTTTCGGCACTATGTAATTCACAAATGCCTCCTTTGGCACATGTAACTTGGCAACATTATAATGAAATTTCTTCCATTTTATTCTTGAGCAATTTTTATTCTGTGCTTTCGACAATGTTTTGGCAACTTAAATGCCATGTTTTTACGCTTTCTTTATATTTATTCCAGCGTTATTTTAACTTCTTGCAACGTTGGCTTATACTTTTTCAAGTATTTACCATTTATACGCAAAATTCTTTCATCAGCGCCAATCTCTTTGACCTCATATGCGCCGTTTGAATAAACTTGTAAAATTTTAAATGGTCCTTCCCAACTTGGGGACCATTTACCAAAGACTCTATCTTTTTTATCCACAGGCAATAGGACCTTCCATACTAGATCACCGGAATCAAAGGCTTTAAACTTAACCTTTTTGTTATAAGTTTTAGCTACCCTCTCTTTCTGTCGAATAAGCATATCTAAAGCTAATAACCTTTCTTCGTCTAAATCAACCAATTCATCAAGCATCATATTCCAATAATAATCCGAGGGAATCTCCCACTGTCTTTGAATTCTTGTTGATTGTAGACAAATTTCAACAGGCAACACTGCATCGTGTCCAAATGTTAGCCTATAAGGAGTAGTGTTGATAGATTCTTTGGGTGAATTTCGACAAGCCCATAATGCTTGATCAAGGGTATTATGCCAATTTTTTGGTTTCTGCCCAACATGCTTTTTAATCAAATTAATAATAACTTTATTGGCAGCTTCTACTTGTCCACTGGCTTGCGCATAATATGGTGTCGAATTTAATAACTTAAAACCATTTTCAGAAGCAAACTCTATCATTTTTCTACCAGTGAAAACTGATCCTTGATCTGTAGTAATGGTTTCTGGAATTCCAAACCTATAAATGATATGATTTTGAATAAACCTTATCACTGTTTCTTGATCAACATTGGCTAAAGGTATAGCTTCAACCCATTTGGTGAAGTAATCAATTCCCGCAAGGATATATCTATGGCCCTTCGACGAAGTTGGCTTTATCTCTCCAATCACATCTAGAGCCCAACCTCTAAATGGCCAAGGTTTGACTATGGCATGCAATTCATTTGCAGGTACTTGTTGTATCCCAGTATGCTTTTGACACTCTTGGCATCCCTTAGCAAATTCTATGCAATCTTTCAGCATAGTTGGCCAATACATTCCTTGTCGAAATAATAACCACTTCATTTTGTGGCCTACTTGGTGTGAACCACATGCTCCACTATGTGTATCAGAAACTGCTAAATATGCCTCATTTTCACTAAGACATTTTAATAGTACTCCTTCAGGAGTCTTTTTAAACAATCCGTTTCCAATTATCACATAGCTCAAAGCTCTGTATTTTACCTTTTTGTTGGTATTTCTTGTGGGATTTTGCAAATATTCCACAATAGGCCTTCGCCAATCATTATTGGTCATATTGTCAAGAGCAAAAATTTCTGCTAAGTCAAAGTCACCAAAAAATTGACGTTTTTCGACAACGACTAGTTCCTCGTTTGCGTTTGTTGCCCCCTCAGTTTTCGGTGTTGACAATAGTGACGAAGAATAGTCATTAGAAATGATTTTATCCTTTATTTCAATTAACTCTTCCAGGCTTTGTTTTGAAACTTTATAGCCTGAAGCAATTTGTGCCAATTCATTTGCCACTTGATTATCAATTCGTGGTAAATGTTCTAAGTGAACAGACTCAAATCTTTTTAACAAAGCATTGGCAACAACAAAGTATCTGATAAGGTGCTCTTTAATGCATTTGTACTCCCTTGTCAATTGTTTGACAACCAACTCAGAGTCACCTTTTATTTCGACATGACTTGCCCCCAGCTCAAGTAAAATTTCAAGGCCTACTATTAAAGCCTCATACTCAGCTTCATTGTTGGAACAAACATCTCGAATTTTAAACTTATACTTCGTTGGAATGTTAGTAGGAGATATTATTAAAATACCAATCCCAACTCCATGTTTATGGCTTGAACCATCAAAGTACAACCTCCAAGGATATACGTCTACAAAACTTAATGTTTCTTCGACAACAGAATGGTCTACTATAAAATCAGCAACCACTTGTCCTTTAATTGATTTTAGAGGTTGATAAGTTAAGTTGTATTCTGACAAAGCCAAAGCCCATTTACCAATTCGGCTACGCATTATTGGTTTCGACAGCATATGCTTGATAACATCAAAATGCGAATAAACAGAAACATCAGCTGGTTTTATATATTGCTTTAACTTTGTACACGAGAAATACAAACAAAGGCACAACTTTTCTATAGGAGTGTACCTCGTTTCGGCATCATTTAGGACCCTACTGAGGTAATAAATGGCTCTTTCGACACCACTATCATCCTCTTGTGCTAACATGCTACCTATTGTTCTATCAGAAGCTGCTATATACAATTTGAGCACTTTGTGTTTAATAACAGGCAACAAAATTGGTGGTTTCATCAAATAAGACTTGATTTCGTCGAAGGCTGCTTGATGCATTGGTTCCCATTTGAATTCTTCTTCCTTCTTCAGTCTTAACAATGGCGAAAAAACTTGTGTTTTGCCACTTAGATTTGATATAAATCTTCGAAGGAAATTGATTTTTCCCAGCAACGACTGAAGCTCCTTTTTGGTTGAAGGGGCCTTCGTTTCCATAATTGCCTTAGTCTTATTTTGATTGATTTCAATGCCTTTTTTGTGCACTATAAAACCCAAGAAATCACCTGCACGTACACAAAAGGCACATTTTAATGGATTTAATTTCAATCCATATTTCCTTATTCTTTCAAAAGAACGGCGAAGATGGTCTAAATGACCACTTTCTGAGGAAGATTTAACCACCACATCATCTATGTATACTTGCATAAAATCATCAATAAAATCATGAAACATAGAATTCATGGCCCTCTGATATGTAGCACCAACATTCTTTAATCCAAAGGGCATTACTACCCATTCATAAACACCCAATGCCCCCGGACATCTAAAAGCAGTTTTCGACACATCCTCTTCAGCAATGAAGATTTGATTATACCCAGAATAACCATCGAGCATACTAAGATAATCAAATCCTGCTGTTGAATCTATTAGCATTTCTGCCACAGGCATTGCGTATTCATCCTTGGGAGTTGCATTATTTAAATCCCTAAAGTCTATGCAAACTCTAAGAGTCCCATTTTTCTTTATTACAGGAACTATATTGGCTAACCATTCGACATACCTGGCAGTTCTGATGAATTTGTTTCTGAATAGCCTTTCGATTTCCTCTTTGATCTTAGCCAACACTTGAGGAGCAAATCTTCTTGGCACTTGCTTCACTGGTTTCTTCCCTGGTCGAATTGGTAATTGCATTTCCACTACTTCTCGACTTAACCCAGGCATTTCGTCGTAATCCCAAGCAAAGCAGTCTTTGAACTCCCTTAGCAATGTGATGACTTGGATTTTTAGAGAAGCATCAATATTTGCACTAATATAAGTTGGCCGTTTTATTGAGCCATTTCCCAAATCAACTTCTTCTAACGGGTCTTGAGCTTGCATATGCTTTGCCGAATCTCTAGGATCCTTTTCAAAACCTAATGGATCATCATTATAATTGCAGTCAAGTCTTTCATCTATGACTATGCCATTTCCTTCATGTAACTCACTGGCTTCGACAGCCATTGTTTGTTGAATAATTTCGGCCTCTATAGCCGCGTTAAACTTGTTTTCGGCCATATAAGCCGTAATTTTGTCCCATGCATTGGGCACTGACATAAGAACATTTTCAAGAACCAGTGTTTGTAACACCCCCCTTTTACTATTACAATTAAATAGACAATTATCAGAGTCACCTCGAAGGGCGCTACATTTTTCACCATTTTAAAAAAAACACGATTTATTCCAAAAAAAATCTCCAAAATAATTTATATAAAAGAAATCACCAAGCAGCGGAAATATTAACCAGTTTAAACATCTCCAGAATTAACAATTAAAGACATCTCCAAAATTAATTAAAACAATTTCCAATAACTAAAATAATAGTTCAAAACGATAACTAACGACTCCCCGGTGCTACATATCAGAGCTGACACAGACCCAAACGAGAGAGGAAGCAAAACCTAGCAATTCCTCCACGAGCACCAGCGATCACCTGCAGCGTTGCCGCATGAGAGCAACATTCCAAGCAGAAGGGGTGAGTCTAACAGAGGTAATAAGCAGATGATAAAAATATGCTAGCATCAGGTAACTACAGCAACACAATACAATTACACCATATCACAGCACCAGATACCAAAGGAAAAATCCATTTGACAGTGAACCACCAAAATTATAACATTCATAGACAACGGGATGATATGCAACCCCTCCAGTGGGCATATGCATGCGGTACCGATCACCAAAATGAGCCACGACGGGCATATCACCAATAAACACCAGAGGCAGAGCCTATATCACCAAAACATGCATATGACAATGCGACACCATGATTATGCACCAACTCACCATAACAAGTATTTAAAATAAATACTATATCACCAGAATCAAAACAAATGATTTCACCAAAAATAGCACCAAGTTGTAGCATCACAGCTACCACTAAACTCTCCTGAGCATACCAGCACCGCACCTGAAATATTAACACCAGATGGCTCCACAACGCGGACATAACGCACGCACACCACGCACAAGACTGGCGCACAGCGCCTAGGCACATCGCACCTACTTCAGCGAATTAATTAAAATAGCAAACGACATCGGATTTCAACAAATAAATACTTGTTGGAAAGCCCTATGGGTCTGGTTATCATCCCTAAGTTCAGTTTTTGAAGGAGAGTGTCCAATAGGTACAGTTTTTCGAAAAGCACACAGGCTAGTTGCAAAAGAGGACAGTTTCTGTCCTTCAAATTCAAGCAATTACAAAGTGACCAAAACTCAATCAAATTGCATGAAACTTGTGCATAAACTGGGGCAAATTTTGTCTAGTTTTCAAAGAAATTGGATTCGTTCGAAAAGGAGTTCTTTTGAAAACGTGGTAACCAAAACGCTGACCCTGTGTCCAGATTGTTTCCAGAATCTTACTCTAACTTGTAGAATTCATATCTCGAGCTACACAACTCTAAACGCAACCAAACCAGTGCCAAATTAACAAGCATTAAGTCTATTTTCCAGAAAAATAAACCACATAATTTTTCGGTCAATACAACGTTCCCAGTCACCGAAATACCGAATCTATACCCAAATCGTTTCCAGAATTTTAACCTAACTTGTATCACCTATAACTCGAGCTATACAACTCCGAATTTAACGAAACCAGTGCCAAAACGACCGGCGTTAAGTCTATTTTCAAAAAAAATCAACCTCATAATTTTTGGATCTACCAAACAGCGCCAGTTTTAGAAAAACCGAACCTGTGTCCAGAATCGTTAAATTGCCAAACACCAAACCCTAACGGCAACGACACCGCAACCACCACAACAAAAACGACAATTCGACAACGCGACAACAACAATCAACCACGCACAGCAACAACAAAAACACGAACAATAACAACACCATCATCGTGATACAACAATCACGCAACAACAAATAACGAAACAAATCACAATAACGTGCAATAATCATCAAAGCACCAATCTCAACGAAAACACGATATGCAACAACACGAACAATTCAACAAAACCCTAGACTACCCACACATAATTATCATCAACCCATTATCAAGGTTAAGCCCACCCTTACCTCGAATAACGTAAGCTCCGGAACACGACGAACGAGACACGAACAAAACCACAGCAACACGAACGATCTCCTTTTGAAATTCTTCGCGAAACCCTCCTCTTCTCTCCCTCTTTGCGCCGCGTGCTCTCTCTCTCACTCTCACTTTCGTTTTTCTTTTGTTTGCTGCGAATGAGGGTTTGGCTTAAACCCCCAGTGTTTAAGTTGAGGGCTCAGTAAACACTAGGCTCTCTACGTCACCACCTCCTTTACTCGTTTCACCTCCTACGCATATAAAATATTAACCTTTTAATTTATCTATATCCCGCCTCCAAATTATTTTAATAATTCAATCAACTATTTTAATTAAATTATTTCCGGGGTGTTACAGTGTTCCACCCCGTTGGTCGAAGAACACCATCAGGATAAACACTATCATCTCCCATTATTTCTCTTTCCCAAACAAAACCATAATTTGGGTCAAGATGAACTGAGGCAAAAACATTATCCGCAGGAACATATGCCTCATTAGAAGATGAACATGGCGCGATCTTCGCCATTTGTTTCTCAAAATTTTCCTTGGTAATTTGGTTCACATCAGCACGGAAGTAGCTCTGATCGGCTTCAACATACTCTACCAAACCATCTTCCTTCCACATCACTAAACGTTGATGCAAAGTTGAAGGGACAACACCAACTCCATGGATCCACTCTCTACCAAGGAGTAAATTAAAATTCGCTTTAGAGGCTATCACTAAGAACAATGTAGTCCTCTTTATGGAACCAACGATTAAGTCCACCTCAATGGCCCCCAAAGAATGGCCAGTTTTGCCTTCATAGTTGCTTAAGACAATGTTATGTGGCCTGAGGTCAGTGTCGAACTTACCAATCTTCTTCAAAAGACCATGTGGCATTAAATTCACTGCAGCTCCACCATCCACTAACACTTTGTTAATTCCAACACCATTGACTTTGGCTTGGACATACAGGGGTTTCAAGTGGTTTTGCATACTCATATCTGGCTTCTCGAAGGTAGCCATTTGGTCTTCGACACAACCATTGTTCATCACATAGTAACACATTGGCTTATGACGAGCCATATCCTCTGTAAAATCCTCTTCAACATCATTTGGTACTGTGATAACATCGTACTCAAGAGGCAGTATTGATACCACATTGCAAACAACATCGAAATCATCTTCAGAATCATCAAAATCAGACTCCATGTCTTCATCCATGTTGAAATCAGCATTCTCTTCTTTCACTGTTGACAATGGAGTTAATATTCTTTCAGCCTTCTTGGCTTTACTGTTACTACAGCCTTGCCTTCGGCCTTATTCGCTGCACACACATGACTAGCAACATCAGCATTCCTCTTTGTGGCAACTTCAGCTTTGTGAACCTCACTCTTCGCCACTATTATGCTGCGTGGAACTTGATTAATGTCAATCGTACTGCGTGGAACATGGTTATTAGCCAAATGACTTGGAACCTTGTTAATGTCAAAGTGTGCCTTCTTCTTCTGTTGTCTTTGGTAACGACGCCACTGTGTTCTAGTCATGGGGTTCTTACCCTTATAGTTATTCTTATAATTAAACTTAACAGCATCCGTATCTGGCTTGACAGCTTTAGCACGTTGATTATTGGGCACCCACGCTTCAACAGGAGCACTAGCACTTGGGACAAAGGATTTATTTGTTGACAGCTTCAAATACCCTTTCGCTGAGGACTTCTCCTTAGCAAATTGTCGTTTGCTTGTTGAAGGCTTTGTTGACACATTAGCCTTATAGCCAGGAAGATCTCCTTTTGCAAAGTCAAATTTTGGCCTGTTGTCAAGCCATTTTCTTTTACGTTGTTGTTGACCCTGATAACCTTCGACAGCTTTAGCTGCTTCTTTGTCGAAGACAGCGCTGCACCTTGGGCAAAGCATAACTTCAGAGTTATTCCACTTATACCGATTGAGGAAATCTATCAATTCTTCCTCAGCCTTTGGATACACAGCATGTATCTTCCCATCATATTCTTTTAGGGTCACTTCCTATTTCTTACCTTCAGCATACATAAAACCTTTTAATTTTTCGGTGGCAGTCTTGACACACTTAGGAGGGTCTGCCATTTGAGCATCCACCATGCCTACATCAGCTTCGACAGGTTCAGAATACATAGCTTCAGCCTTAGGCAATGGATCAACATCAATCTGCATAGGAGCTTTCATTTTCTTATCAGCAAATTTGAGTCTTCCTTCGTCAACTGCTTTTTGCACAATATCCCTGAAGAGCACACAACGGTCAGTGTTATGTCCCAAAAAATTATGGAACTTACAATAACCCTTTTTCTTTCTTTGGTCAAGAGTTGGTATTTTAAGGCCTTTAGGCACTAATATTTGACCATCAGTTACTAAAAGATCAAAAATTTCATCACATTTAGTAACATCAAAAGTATAAGTCTTAGGCATAAATCTATCATTCTTAGGCTCTACAGGGTTATTCCCATTCGCAGGCCTTAATAATTTACAGGTATAAGGAGGACCAGGCTTAAGTTCAGCCACGTCTATCTCCTCTTCTTCGACATTACTATATGTAACGTCGAATTCTTCTTCGACATATGCCACTTTTTCTTTTTTATGATACCTATTCGACCTAGATTTTTCCTCTCTAAGCCTTTCAACTTGTCGAACTCTATCAGCCAAATGCGCCATATCTCGCAAATGAGATGTGTCTAATTTCTTTCTAATTGAGTAATCAAGGCCACCCGCAGCCATTTCGACAAGCTCATGTTCAGGGACTTGTGTGAAGCAACGAGATTTCAACAGCCTAAATCTGTTTAAGTAATCATCAATAGTTTCAGGCATTTTGCGCCGGACACTAGCCAATTCTATAAGACTAATTTTCGATTGGCCCATGTAAAACTGTGCATGGAATGCCTTTTTTAATTGCCCCCATGTGAACATAGAACCAGGGGGTAAGGTCGTGAACCAAGTGAAAGCATTTTTAGTTAGAGAATTTGGAAAGTATTTCATCTTCAAATTCTCATTTTGTGCTAAGTCCCCAGCCTCAGTCAAGAAACGAGCAATGTGTTCGACTGTGGACTCATTTGTATCACCACCAAACTTAGTAAACTTGGGAACTTTCCATCCCCTTGGTAACTCAGTTTGTAATACGTATTCACATAATGGTGATACGAAGTTAGGCCTTTGTAAACCTATGTTAAGGCCATTTTGCGCCAAAATAGTTTCGACTAAAGTAGCTATATTGTTTTCTGCGCCAACATTGTGTTGTTGCACTTATCGAACAACTTCATCAGCGTTCTGGTGTCTATTTACCAAAACTACTTCAGGGACGTGGTTTACTGCCCTTGTAGTTCGCCTACAATTGTGGACGCTTCGACTGCAACTGCTTCTTGGGGGTTAACTGGCGACGCATTACCCGCAATAATAGGAACTTGCCTATTATTAACCGCTGGAGCCCCAAAGAAATCTGCAATCCTACTCATCTGATTTGCCAACATTTGGTAACTGTTATTGGTATTTTGAATCAATGGATTGAAAACTGTACCAATTTGTTGGGTAAGCATATTAACCATATCGTGATTACTCTCGTCTACTTGCTGTCTTAAGGCCAACAAAGACGTATTGGTTAATGCTGGGGGATTCCGACCAAATACATTCTCAGAAGAGACATGTGTAGGGGAAAAGGTTGAAATATGTGGCATTCCAGTAGGCATGCCATACATTCCCAAAGGAAATGGGGGTAGATGCACGTTATTCAAACGTGGGTCTAAACCGTTTCCCATTGCCATGTAAGGGCTATGAAGCCCTGCACTTAACGGCAAAGACATAGGCAAAGATGCCATTTCTGACTGCGTTGAACCAACATTAGTCATTGATAATGAAGAAACGGTTGTCGACGATGATGGTCCTGCGCTAATGCTCGCAGAATCCATTGTTGTTCCTTGCCCTTGTGAAACCACAAGGTTGGAACTAGACGCATTATTCATACTAGAACGAACCATTTTACCACTTCTTAAGTGCATACAACAGCGAATACAAATAAGAGAGTACGAAAATGAACAAAATCAAAGGCAAAGTCCCACCGGGCGTGCCAATTTGTTTGCTGGTGTTTTTAGCAAACAATCACTAGTTTTATTAGAAGGTTTGTGAGATCAAACTAGAAAAATCTCAAAGCAATTGCCTCTGAATTGCGAGTGGTTTGTGTTTCAGAAAATGTAGAAAAGGGGACGATTTGCAATGATTAACAGAATCGAAAAGAAAAGAAGCAGTAAATGGTGCATGAATTGTAAAGAAAAGACAAATAAATTGCATTGAATCGTAAAAGTGGTACACGTTCACGTACAGCGATTCTTCCACTCGTTTTTCGCTCTGGCTTGGAAGTTAGAGTTTCAGGAATCGGGTTGTGTATTGTGATTTGCGACCCCTGTTTCTTCTCAGAAACAACTATTTATACAAAGGAAAAGAGGGGAAAAACTGAACTAAGTAACTGCCTAGAAATTTGAAAATTAATAACTGCTACTCCTACTTTCGACCAGAACCGCTCTATCACGCTTCGACCAACTGCTAGTCTTCAGCGCATAACTGCTCTGATTTCTGTCTGTCGAAAGCTTGTGTCCATTTTCCTCTCTCTTGCTTTTACTTCCCCGGAAGCTTGTCGAGTTTACCTTGCGCATGACCATTTTCTCTGTCGAAATAATTTGGTCTTCGTCGAAATATAAGTCAGGCCTTGTTGACCATTTTCAATGAAGCCTGTCGAAATTACAGGCTAACAGTGACTTGCTCTAAACAGGTTGGGAATTGGTGAAAGGTTTTATCACAGAGGGAAGACTACTAGGTGTAGCAAACAAAATCTGACTCATCAAGGGTCATGAAAATATTTCTGCCCTAGTATTGGTAAATAGAAATTGCCCCAAGAGTAGGATGCATTGGTATACTATACAAGTTTGACTCATGATGGATCTTGCAATTTTATGCTCTTCAAGATAAAACGACACTGGTGTAGAAAGAAGTTTTGACTCATGAATGGTCTTGTAAAATTTCTTGCTTAGCCATGTGAATGACATTGCCCCAAGAGTAGGGTGCACTGGTATACTATACAAGTTTGACTCATGATAGATCTTGCAATTTTATGACTTCAAGATAAAACGACACTAGTGTAGAAAGAAGTTTTGACTCATGAATGGTCTTGTAAGATTTCTTCCTTAGCCAGGTGAAAAACATTGCCTTGAAAGAATAATACACTAGTATAGCAAGAAACTCTTGGCTCCTGGAGAATCTTGTAAAATATTTGCCCCAGTAAGAGATTGCCCCAATGAAGACTCATGTTTGGCATAAGTAGGAGCACTCCAGTGAACTACACAAATGAACATTGTAAGTCTCATTCCCCTTTTGTACCCTAACTTTTGTCTAGACTGCCTCTGGAGGTTTTCAGTCTAGCGGGCTGTCATTTTTTTTTCAAAACCCTAATTTTTGCCTAGACTGCCTTTACAGGTTTTCAGTCTAGCGGGCCTCATTCTTTTTTCATTTTTTTTAGAGCAATGGGTTATGGGTTATGGAAGAAAAAAATGGGTTATGGGTTATGGAAGAAAAAAATGATTACAAGGCTCAAAGTGTTAGATATAACCTAATGTGTAGTTGTTCCTTATGTAAAACAGTTAGTTCACTAACTGTTAGTTAAGTTGTTCTGTTAACTCTGTTTGATTAACAGTAAGTTTGTTAGTCTGTTAGTTAATCTGTTAGACAGTTAACAATCAGTTATTCTGTTAAACTGTTAGGAGTGAAGTATCAATCCATGTGATACTCTCTCTATATAATAGATCATCCTGTGTACATTCAATTCAGATAATGAAATACAATGTTAAATCAAAATCTCTCTCAGTTCAGTTTCTAACATGGTATCAGAAGCTCTCTAAAAGGCACCACCACCGTGGTCAAGATCCTATCTTTCACCTTCCGCTCACCTTCTTTCTGTCTCTGCAATAATCAATGGCGTCTTCACACCCAGCTACACCTCGCACACCACCAATTATGGTGGCGCCAATAACAACAACCACGCCTCTTTCATCCTTCAACTACAAAATATCCGTAAAATTGGATGAATCCAATTACCTAGTCTGGCTCCAACAAATAGAACCAGTGCTAAGAGCACATCGTCTCCACCGTTTCTATGTATCACCGGAGATTCCACCTCAGTTCGCCACAGAAGCAGATCGTCTTGCCAACGTTGAGAATCCGGCGTACAGCAATTGGGAGGAGCTTCAAGATCAACTGCTCCTGGCATGGCTTCAAGCCTCCCTCTCTCCGGCGATTTTACCGTCAGTGATAGGTTGTCGTCACACGTTTCAACTCTGGGAAAATATTCACCAGGCGTTTTAATCGAAGACCAAAGGTCAGGCGTGCCAGTTGCGAACACAGTTGCGCACGACGAGAAGGGTTCGTCATCAATCTCAGAATTTTTGGCTAAAATCAAACATATTTCAAATTCATTACTGTCAATTGGGGAATCCGTATCCCTCCAAGATCAATTAGATGTCATTCTTAAGGGATTACCAACTGAATTCGAATCTCTCGTAACCCTAATCAATTCAAAGATTGAATGGTTCGATCTTGATGAAATTAGGGCTCTTTTACTTGCTCACGAGCAGCGATTGGACAAGGCGCGTATCACTGAAGAAGCTGCTTCCTTGAATTTCACTCAAACGCTGTCCAATTCAAAAACCCCCAATTCTGCGAACCCTAATTCTGCGTCAGAAGCCCAGAATGTCCCTCAAGCCAATTACACTTCTGGAAACCCTAATTCTGATAATACTCAGTCTCAAAACACTGGATTTAGGGGTAACAACCAATTTCGTGGCCGTGGTGGACGAAATGGCCGTGGAAACCGTGGTGGTGGACGTTTGGGCGTTCAATGCCAACTCTGTCACAGATATGGTCATGAAGTATCAACTTGTTATAACAGATTTAATGCTGCTTATGGTACTGGCCAACCCTATGTCAATGGAAATCCATATCAGTTTGTGAGAAATTCCACTCCCAACACAAATCAGTGGCAGCAAGGCAATAATCAATGGCAACAACAATCTGTTCAAGCAAACTACACTGCTGGCTATCCAATGGATCCTACCTTGAATAACAACTTGGACACTACTGTCACACAACATGTCACTCTCATGCCAGCTCCACCTGGTTCTGCTCCTCCTCCATCACATCTGGAGAACATCTTCCTTGGAAATGGCCAAGGTCTGCCAGTAAAAGCTATCTCTTCCTTTGCATTTCCCTCTCCTAGTCACCCCAATCATACATTGCATTTGAATGATGTCTTACATGTTCCTAGCATAAACAAAAATCTCATTAGTACGTGTTTCTAAGTTTGCATATGATAATAATGCTTACATTCAATTTCATCCCTTTCATTATGTGATGAAATCTCAGGACAATGACCAAGTACTGCTCCAAGGCAAGTTGGACTCAGCAGGGCTCTATCCTCTTCATTCTGGCTTCTTGTCATCTAATCCTTCTACTATTCCTTCAATAAATACTATTGTATCTAGTCCTAGTGACTTCTATTTTCAGTGGCATAATAGGCTAGGGCACTCTAATCTAGATACTATGAATCATGTTCTTCAATCTTGTAATATGTCTACACTCAATAAAAACCAAACAGAATTCTGTGTTGCTTGCTGCCTAGGCAAATCACATAGGTTGCCCTCTTCTATGTCTACTACTCAATATAATGCTCCTCTTGATCTTATCTTTTGTGATTTATGGGGTTCAGCCCCCATGCAATCCATGGGCTATAAATATTACATCTCTTTCATTGATGCTTTTAGCAAATATACTTGGATCTATTTCTTACATAACAAATCAGAAACACTTACTATTTTCAAGCAATTCAAAGCCCTAGCTGAATTACAACTTAACACCAAAATTAAGGCCATACAATCTGATTTGGGGGGGGGGGGGGGGGGGGTGAATTTAGGCCTTTCAAAGATTATCTAAATCAACTAGGCATCATACATCGTATCATATGTCCTCACACACATCATCAAAATGGAGTTGTGGAGAGGAAACATAGACACATTGTGGAAATGGGTCTATCCTTACTCTCCCACTCCTCACTTCCATACTATTTTTGGGACCATGTATTTCATTCGGCTTTGTATATCATCAATAGATTGCCTGCATCACATACTAATATCATTCCTCTTAAAACCTTGTTCAACACAAATCCTGATTATCATTTCCTAAAGGCTTTTGGCTGTGCATATTATCCATTGCTAACCCCCTACAACAATCCTAAGTTTCAATACAGGTCAAAGGAGTGTACCTTCTTAGGGTATTCTACTTCTCACAGGGGCTACAAGTGCCTTGACAAGTCTGGCCGTATCTATATTTCCAAGGATGTGCTGTTTAGTATGTAAACAAACACACTGTCCTCCTCCATCTTCTGTCACAACAGCAGCTCCTCTTGGAGTTGTGCAAGCTAATTCTCACCAAAATCACCACTCACCTTACCCTACAACAACAAACACTGTCACATCTTCCATTACCCCACCTTCTCACAGTGTTTCACCACCAACCAGTGAACCACAATCTCCAACATTGTCCTTACCTTCCACAGCCTCAACCACCATAGACCTCAACTCCTCATCCTCACCATCCCCTTCTCTACCACATAACACACATCACATGCTAACAAGATCCAAAACAGGCCACCTAAAAGCTCCCCTGTACGCTAGCATAAATCTCACCACCACAAAACCAACCAATGTTCAACAGGCTCTCACCTCACCTCATTGGGCAGCAGCTATGCAACAAGAGTTCAAAGCTCTTCAAGATAACAAAACATGGGACTTAGTATCTCTACCACCCTCCAAAAGAGCTATAGGGTGCAAATGGGTATTTAGAATCAAGGAGAACCCGGATGGATCCATCAACAAATATAAGGCTCTTCTAGTTGCAAAAGGATTCAACCAAAAATATGGCCTAGACTACTCTGACACTTTCTCACCAGTTGTAAAGCCTATCACAGTTAGAACTGTGCTCACCATTGCTCTTACCTCAAAATGGCCTCTTGATCAATTGGAAGTGAATAATGCCTTCCTTAATGGACATTTACAAGAAGAAGTTTATATGCACCAACCTTAAGGGTTTGTTCTGTAAACTCCACAAGGCCATTTATGGCTTGAAACAAGCTCCACGGGCTTGGTATGATAGCTTGACAAAAACTCTGATTTCATTTGGTTTTCAACAGTCAAAATGTGATCCATCATTACTGATTTTCAACAATCATGGCTGCTGCATCTTGGTCCTCATTTATGTTGATGATATCATCATAATTGGCTCTTCAAACACTGCCATCAATCTGATCATCACCAAGCTCAATTCTGCCTTCTCCTTGAAGCAATTGGAAACACTTGAATATTTCCTTGGCATAGAATGCAAATCCACTCCTTCTGGTGCTCTTCATTTGTCTCAAGCTAAATACATCAGAGATATTCTCCATAGGGTAGGTATGGAGGATTGTAAGGATACCTCCACCCCTTACCTGCTAATCTCAAACTTTCCAAAACTGGTACAGATTTATTTGAAGATCCAACTCTTTATAGAAGCATTGTTGGTGCCCTACAATATGTCATTGTTACCAGACCAGAATTGTGGTACTCTGTCAACAAAGTATGCCAGTTTATGTCTCAACCACTCATGTCTCATTGGAGTGCAGTAAAAAGGATTTTGAGATACTTAAAGGGCTCTATTAATCATGGTCTGACCCTGCAACCAGCAACACCTAGCACTTCTCTTAGCATCACTGCCTATTGTGATGCTGATTGGGCCTCGGATATTGATGATAGAAGGTCCACCTCTGGTGCTTGCATCTTCCTTGGACCTAACCTTGTCTCATGGTGGTCCAGAAAGCAAACATTGGTAGCAAAATCTAGTGCTGAAGCAGAGTATCGAAGCCTGGCACTTGCTGCCTCTGAAGTATTATGGCTGCAGTCTCTTCTGCATGAATTAAAAGTGTCCATTCCTGTACCAGTGATTTTTTGTGATAATCAAAGTACAGTGGCCTTGAGACACAATCCTGTCCTTCATTCTAGAACCAAGCATATGGAGTTAGATATATTCTTTGTTCGTAAAAACGTATTGAATAAATCTCTGGTTGGCTCATACATCCCTGCCCAACTTCAAGTAGCTGATATCCTGACCAAACCTCTCAGCAAGCAGCTCTTCTACAACTTCAGAAACAAGCTCAGAGTACTTGATATCCTGTGCTTGTGGGGGGAATGTTAGATATAACCTAATGTGTAGTTGTTCCTTATGTAAAACAGTTAGTTCACTAACTGTTAGTTAAGTTGTTCAGTTAACTCTGTTTGATTAACAGTAAGTTTGTTAGTCTGTTAGTTAATCTGTTAGACAGTTAACAATCTGTTATTCTGTTAAACTGTTAGGAGTGAAGTATCAATCCATGTGATACTCTCTCTATATAATAGATCATCCTGTGTACATTCAATTCAGGTAATGAAATACAATGTTAAATCAAAATCTCTCTCAGTTCAGTTTCTAACACAAAGGAATGTTTTATGTGTAAGGGTTATGGGTTATGGAAAAAAATTGATTAGAAGGCTCAAAGGAATGTTTTATGTGTATGGGTTATGGAGGAAAAATGATGTTTCACAGTTAAAATGGATCAAAGATCTTTAGTGCATTTAGCTTTCTATTGTGTTTTGATGGCAACACCATTTTCTTGTAAAACTCGTCCATTTGACCTATTCCATTTCTCTACTTTTTTTTCTTCACTTTTTTTTGTTTCTCTCTTTTTTCCTTCATTTTTTTCTCTCATTTCAGCCTTTGCCTCTACATCATATATGGCTGATTCAACTTTCGCCATCATTTTTTCCAACCTCTTTTTTTCTTTTCCTCCATTGCCCCGGATTTGTGTGTCATCAATTTTCTACCTTTGGAAATTATATGATAATCTAAATGCACAAAATTCCACTGTAATGTTGATCCTTGTCCAGGGTTTAATGAAAGAAAGTTACAGGCTAAAAAAAGGGGATATATTTTGGGATAGAGAAAAACAACCACTCTTCATTCTGAATCATGATTCCTCATTTTCAAAATTTTAATTTCGAAAAAAGAAGCATTCACTCCTTTGACAAATTCTTTGCTCTCTCTTTCTTTGGCTCTTTTTTTTGCCTTTTTTTTGGGAAATGGACCTTCAAAATATGATATTCATTCACTGGTTCACCCTCGAATGATGCCAAAAGGGCTTTGAGAATTATCACTTGAGGCAAGAACTTGAAGGGGTCAGTTTTTTTAAGGGAAACTTGGGGTGAGGAAGGATGAAAATGGGTTTTTAAATCCATGCAAATTCATTAGTATAAAGCTTCAACAAAGTCAACTTAGTTTCAAGCTTACATGATTAAAGAAGTGCTAATGACAATAATCTATTTCCCCCTCTTTTTTCTGTTTTGAGCTTCTTTTTTTTTTTAACAACTGATTGTCAACCTTATGTCTCTCCCTTTTCCTCTTTTTTTCCAACGTGTCAAGTATCAATCCCCGTGATATCTTTCCTCTCACATTATTTCTACACCTTCCCAACAACTCTCATGAGAATGATCCAATTCCACGAGTCTAAGCTTGATTGATATTCAGTTTCGCACAAACACAGAAAATCAACTTTTCTTTATTCTTGTCGACATGACATGAATATAGTCTAAACTATTTCAACCCTTTTTCTTTATTTTCTTTAAAGGAAGAAAAAATATTATGCTATATGAGAATGGATCAAACAAAGCAAGATGTTATGGAATGCATGAAGGTACTTTTATGTGTGAAGGCATTTATCCTAAGATGCAACATGCATTTGTTTAGTAATGTTTTTTTATTATTTTTATGCAAGAAATGCAATGCAATTTTTCTTTTGCCCCTTTTTTGAAGGGAAATGCTATGATAATGTTCTTTGTTTTATTTACGCATGAAAGTATGTATAACATGCAAAGATTTTTACAAACATGAAAAGAAAAAAAAATGAAATACGGAGAAATTTTATGATGAATGATAATGAAATGAAAATGTGCACTACATGCCAATTTTTTTCCTAAGGACTTACGCAAAGGAAAATGCAAATGAATTTATATTTTTCCAATGACACGTGGTAAACGAGATGAAATGAACTCTTTTTTTTTTTTTACAAATGCAACATGATTTTTTATGCTTTTTATGCATGAAATGCAAATATGATTTTGTTTATACTTTTTATGCATGAAATGCAACGTAATCTTTGTTATTTTTTAGAAGAATAAACCACGAACGTTAACGAGAACAAAAAATTTACAACAAAAAACCAAGGATAATAGGCAAAATAGCTCCCTTTGTGGCCTAATTTGGTTAGCCCAAACTACTGGGCTTGGAGCCCTATAGATCTAAGGTCTTCTATTTTGGGTACTCACAAGATGGCTGTTCTAACCTATGGAATTTAAGGTCTCTAGAGTCAAGTACTCTTCTAGAAGGTTAAACACACCAGGATGTACATCCAAAATGTGGATACCCGCATAGAAGAATGTTACTCTAGATGAGGATTTCATGGTAGCCACAAGGATGTACATCCAAAATGACCTCCACTACCCATCCTCGTTCTAACTTAGGTGATTTTTTAGGCTCAAAAGTAAGCCCAACTCTCAATGTAAGCTCACTGGGAATGTGTAGTGTGTGAAGGGAGCATATAAACCTCAAACCCTAAAATAACAAAAAAGTAGTACCTGCAAAATAACCAAAAAAAACAACCAGGCAACAATATTTAATGTCTTCTACCCTAGGGTTTATATACAACCAATAATAGCATAACTTATAAACATTTTGCACAAAGAAATTAAATAGGCTTGACTCCCCAGCAGAGTCGCCATCTGTCGTGACCGTGATCCCGACGTAGACGGCTCAAAAATTGATTAATTAAGGGAGTTGCCACCCAATTTATTAAGTAGGAAAATTGAGAAAAACCTAACTCTAAGAGTTATTGGTCTGCGAAAACTAGGTTGGATTCGGGAGTCGGTTATGCATAGGGAAGGGCGAAAAGCTAATTCCACTACACCCCTAGTACATCCGTCCTAAGACGGTTACCTTAAATTTGATTGTGCAAAGAAGTTATTTAATTATTTGTTTACCCAAAAATAGAATAGTATTTAGTAGAAAAATAATTATTTGCGAAGAAATAAAATAAGGACTAATTTAGAAAATTTTAATTTTGACATGACGGCCACCATCTACGGCGGCCGGAGCTAAGAGAGGTGAGTTCTCTCTTTTTTTTTCTTTTTATATTTCGTTTTTTTCCTCTTCTTCTCTTCCACTACATTCTAATCTGGTTTTGGTTGTACACCTATTTCGATTTTATTGCCACTATTTTGCTATTTTTTAGAGCACTAATTTTTTACTAACAACTTATTGCTAATTTTTTATTAACAACAGAATACTAAACCCTAATTTATATTCTTTGTTTATCAAAATTCTGAAAAACGAAAAGAAGATAGCATACTTAGAAATAAGAGGAACTAACCTAACACTCCAGCTTCTGAATAGGTTCCTTTTTGCTTATTTGAACCGAGAAACTGCTACTGCTCCCTCTGGAAAATTCACTCCTGACTGGTATCCGAATTCCCTTTTGTTTTGTGTGTGAAAATTTGTCGTTTCTCAGTATTGTGTGCCTGTTTTTGCTCCCCCCTTTCTCTCTGATTTGGCCTCTATTTATAGCTAAAAATTGAATCAAAAATTAATGATCCAATATTTTCTTTCCTTTTCGGGTTCTAACCAGCTGGAGGAAGCTTTCTCTGCAAGTATAGGAGTTGGAGCAGAGGCGCATGGCTGCTGGGAGGGGTTAGGGTTTTTTGGGTTTTTTCTTTTTTTTTGGGCCCATTTAAGGTTTTTTGTAATTTTGGATGTGTTTGGGCCTCGACATGTACATAGAGACATTAGGACTTATTCTTTCTTACACCTCCTCTTATTTTGTTTGTTATTTTCGTTTTTATATTAAAAAAATGTAACAAAATTAGACAATTAATTAAACTCTACTTTTTTTGTATTTTTTTGAATTATCATATTTTTCTAATTGTTTAACCACTAAGAAAGTAATAATAACGCAAAATTAATAAATTAGCGCAAAACGACCTTTTTGAGGGATTAAGAATCGAATAAACGCAAAAAACATATTTTTGTGATTTTTTTCTAAAAAGGTGAAAAATACCGGTTAAAATTGGGTGTTCACAAACACGTTAAGAACATTCTTCCCGTCATTGATGAAATGATTCAAGCCCGTTAGATTAAGCAAATAACCCAAATCCCATTCTGTATTTCTTGCTCTTTTAACCCCCTCCACTACTTTCCTGGTGTGAAAACTTGGTGCAGGAGCTACATCTATCGCAACTGCTATTGGTGCTGTTTGAACTCCCCAATCTGTACTAGGGGAATCAATTTCTGTGTCCAACACTTGCTTTGCCATGGAGTGATTCATATGAAGAAACTGGGACCACATACTTGTGCACTGGTGCCTCCAAATCTTAGGAAAAGCACCATTTGTAAGTGTACTGAGATGATGCCAGTTAGTTTCTATTTCACTTGCTTCTAGCACCCTCATATTCTCATTATTAAATTGGACAGCCAAAATAACCGGACTCTTGGGCTTCTTAGAGCTAATAGAAGCATCACCATAGTAACCAATGAAGGTTTTAATTTGCTGAAAGTTGAGAAATAATACCTGATGATATGGAGATGTTCTTCTTCCATGGCATTCCATTACACTAGTGTGAGCAGTCTCTTGTATGTTCTCATTTCTTTTGGTGCCATTTGGATCCCACCCATCTCTTCTAAGGCCTCCTAGATCCAACTTATGGGCAAGTGGATGCATTACCAAGATTGAAATATTTGTTAAGTCCCCAAAATCATTGCTATAGCTTCTACCAACCCCCACTAGCAACTTGCTTAGTTTACCAACTCCCTTAAATAATAGCTGAAAAACATTGTCATGGCTGTCTTCCTCAATGTATGTCTTCCCCCTTTTTATGCATTCTACACACTTTGTAGAAAGGTACAATTTCATTACGCATAGCTCTCAAGCATGTTGGTGATAGAAAAGAATCATCAATTAAAAGAGTTTAAGTAATCACAGCGCCCTAGGCAGTGTTGGTGTTGAAGTGCTGCCTGGTAGTAATAAGATGTCGTTGATAAGCATGTGAGAACATCTCAGTAATAGTGGAAAATAAATCCACTTTAGTTGTTGCACCCTCTTTTTCTTTAAACCCCCTTCCACCATTAGTAAATATTGTGGGTGTAATAATAAAATTGTGGGCCTGACCCATAGGATTAAAAGTGAGGTCCACTTTCTTTTGGGACCAACCAAACCCAAACAACTTCTTTTCCTTTTCAGTTTTTTCTGTTAACACCTCCTTTCCATATAAAATTCAGACATACTAACCTGGACTTGGGCCTGGCCCATTGAGTGAGAAGTGAGACCCATGCTTAAACCACTCCAAACAGCCTTGTTCTTCTTTTCTGGGCCCATTATTATTTCCAACACACACTCCATATTGTTGACTTGTGTAGGTGTGAATAGCAGATATTGGGCCTGGCCCAATGACTTACTCATCAGATCCAGTAGCCTAGAATCCCATCCAACCTTAACTCCTATCTCTACTCTCTCCGTATTACAACCACAACCCGCCGCCGCAAGAGAGAAGACAAACTCCTCCAAATCACAATTTAGTAACTCCCCAGTCGTAGCTCCGCCTCCCGTTGTCGTCGCTCCACCGGTGGGCTCCCCCAGTCCTCGTCACAAACCCTTTCTCTGGCTCCATCGTTCCTTCTCGCCATCACAGGTCTCCGTTGAGTTTTCGGGTCCCTTTTGACTCGTTTCTCAACCACCCCATCGCGGTCACCACTGTGGTTGCCACTCTTACCATGTCGTACATCGACCCTGTCAAGGCCATTTGTACTCCCACAGAGATCTTTTTCTGATTGCTCTCCTTCCTTTTTCTTCTCTGCTTCCGATTTCGCAACCGAAACAAAGAGATTTCTCCTGTGCGTTACAGGCTTCCTACTTCCTTTTGAGTTCTTCAATTTCAAATCCATCAGCGTCTTTCCAATTTCCTCTTCCACACCGTTTCCATCTTCATCGGAATTCCGCTTGCGTGGTCGTCGCCGGTGAGATCGTCCTCTGTGAGAACGATGATGAGACACAATGAGATTCTTGAGCTCAGCTATCTGTTGCTCCATTTTGAGCTCCAAACCTTCGATTCTCTTCTTCATTGCGTTGCGCGTGCTTACCATAAACCACCAGAATCAACGTGCTTTGGTACCACTTGTTGGGTATCCCAAAACAGTAAAAAAAGATGAAATACAAAGGAATAATGAAGATAAAATGAAATCTAATAAACCCACAACAACAATGCTGAGTTCCGAGCCCAATTTCCCAGCCAATACAAAGCCTAAAACCTCCAGCTAGTGATTCCCTCCTATATATCTCTTCTCTCACCACTAACAACCTGAATATTCCCTCTCTCCCAACGTGACTACTGCCAACGTGGCAGTAGTTTGTTACATCAAAATTGTGGGAAACTTTAAGGATTTTACCCTGCTGCCCTTCACTAACAATGTCCTCATCATGGACTAAAAATAAATAAATTTTAAAGGGGATTAATTATAGAAAAAAGGTTATATTTTTTTTTGACCAAAAAAAACGTTATATTAGTCACCATAAATCAACTCTCAAATTTGATTGCAAAAATGGCATTATTCATCTGTTGACGAAAAATATGGCATTATTCATTTATTTGTATATCATGTGCCCACATGACTTTTTCATAGCAATATCGCTATATGTAGGAGAGAGAGTAGCAATTAACTGAGGGAAAAAAGAAATCTATTGAAATATCCTTCTTATTCTGTGTTAAGGGAACCTAAAGTGCGGAGAAAAAGAAAGCTGGCAATAGAATTCTCCAGATGTCCATAGGCTTGGTCTCTTCACCTCCACTCATAACCAAATAACAAAATTCCTTTAACTAGCTTTAGCACCTTTAACTAACAAGTCCTAACGAATGCAACCTACCTCTAACACTCTTAGGTTGCATTTGATTTGCTAAAAAGCAGAGGACTGCACTGGGCAACTATTGTTGTAGCATGTTTGATTTGGATATTGTTCATTGTACTGGACAAAAATTAGGACAAGGCACTAGACAAAAACCCAAATTCCCATCCCTCACAAAAACTACAGTACAACTTTCTGTTCTACAGTATAACTTTCTCGTCGCCCAAAAAATACAAAAATATTATTTTTATTTGCTACTCAAGGTTCTCTCTCTCTCTCTCTCTCTCCCCTCTCTTTGATAGGTCGCTTATAGTAGATACAATCAATTAATGTTTGTTAAATTAGTTAACAGTTAATTAGTGGGTTGAGCTGGTTATTAGTGAATACCAATAAGGCATATATCCTATAAATAGAGAAGAGGGATTGGGGAGGAGATCATGTAATCATTTGTAAAGAATTAGGGCCTTATGGAACTATGGAGAGTCTGGAGTCTCTCAAATACTCTAGGGATACATTGTAATCATCCTTTTCGTTTAATATACTAGTTGGTTCCTATCAACTAGTATCAAAGCGAGTTCCAATCCGAGAGAAAATTCTTGCAAGAAATATGTTTCAACCACAATGGATTCACGCTTCGACAAATTGG
This sequence comes from Astragalus glycyphyllos, assembly GCA_963573325.1. NCBI lineage: Eukaryota > Viridiplantae > Streptophyta > Magnoliopsida > Fabales > Fabaceae > Astragalus > Astragalus glycyphyllos. The sequence goes on from OY754309.1 coordinate 15,588,396, forward strand.
AACGACTACTGCAAGATTTTGAAGCTCGCAATAAATGTCGCTTCGATCGCTTCATGGAGCAAGCCGCTCACATTGATCAAGTCCTCGCTAGGATTCAATCAATGGTGCTCCCCAACATCAGCAGTGGAATTCCCAAGAGGGGGCATTTCGTTGACACAAAACAGATTCTTGATGAGTCCAATCTGGTGAGGACAGATTTGAAGAAATTGTTCTTGAAAAAGAAGAGTCTTCAAGTCAGAATTCCATGAAACACGGCGCAACTTCATCTTCAACCGGAAGAAAGAAATCAGAGGTGGAAACTAAACATTGCAAGTTTCAAATATGCTCCAAGCAGAATGTTGGTTTGGCACTTAAGATCATAGGCATCACTGAAAGATGGAGAAGAAGTCGAACAACCAAAGATTTTCTTTGATCCGGAAGACCCATTTGCAGCCAACAAGAGTCTTCCCCGGAGGCAGAGCAGTGAGTTGCCATGTATTATTAGCTTGCAAGGCATCAAACTCAGCTTTCATAGCTTGAGCCTAGTAAGGAGTGGCCAAGGCTTGGTGAATATTAGTGGGTTCAGTGGAAGTAAAATGTAGAGTGGGGTAAAGAGGAGGTTTAAGGCTACCAGTTTTTGATCTAGTAAGCATATGATGGTTGTTTGGAGGTGGTGGTGGTGAAGGTGATGGTGAGGGGGGAGAATCGGAATCAATTGTTGTAGATGATGTAGAGGGTAGAGATGTTGAGGCATTAGAGTGAGGAGAGGGTAGAGAGGGGGTGGTGGTAGGTGGTGTGAAGGACTGATTTAAGGAGGTAGTGTAACTGGGAGATGGGGAATTATTAGTGTGAGTTTTAGGTTGCATATATAAGGAAAATAATTTTCATTAAAGAAGACATCTTTGGAAATATACAATCTACCTGAGGAATCTAGATACTTATAGCCCTTGTGACTAGATGAATAACCTAAGAAAGTATATTCAGAGGACCTAAATTGCAGTTTGTGATTATTATATGGAGTAAGAAGAGGGTAGCAGGCACACCCAAAGGCTCGGAGAAAGTGATAATCAGGTTGAACTTTTAAAAGAACTTGACTTGGAATGGGTTGTGAGTGTGCAAAAGGTAACCTGTTAATCAAATACACAGTTGAATGAAAAGCATGGTCCCAAAATGAGTAAGGGAGAGAGGAGGGAGATAAAAGTGAGAGACCCATTTCAACAATATGGCGGTGTTTCCTCTCAAATACACCATTTTGATGGTGAGTGTGAGGACAAATAATTTTGTGTAAAATGCCAAGTTCCCTGAGATATTGTTTAATTGGACGGAACTCACCAGCCCAATCAGACTGGATTGCTTTAATTTTCCTATTCAATTGAAGTTCTACAAAAGCTTTGAATTTTTAAAAACAGACAGGGTTTCAGATTTTGAATTTAGAAAATAAATCCATGTGTACTTACAAAAGGCATCTATGAAAGAGACATAATATTTATAGCCCATAGAGGATGTCATAGGGGCAGTGCCCCATAAATCAGAGAAAACTAACTCTAATAGTTCATGATATCCAGTGAATAAAGGAGAAGATGTTGAGGCAAAATCCCTAAATAGTTTTGATGATTAACAAACCACAAATGTGAGAAGGTTAAGTTATCTGATTTCATATGCTACTAATGCTTCTTCTTGAGTGAATAAATAAGAACAAGAATAACAAAGCTAATCTCAAGAAGGTATATGCTTATGATTAAAGAAGAAACATTTTCTTGATAAGATCAAAAGATCAAGACCACATGGTAAACTTGAGAAAGATCAACATGAGAAGCTTCATCTATATCTGTGGCAACATGAGAAGTATAAAGATGAGAAGAGTCATGACAGAACTATAAGAAAGAAGATAAGAAGCATCAGATGAGAAGAGTCAAGTTGAGAAGAGTCATGACCATCAGAAGGGTCATGATGAGAAGAGTCAAGGCTAGAAAGGTCATACTTCTAGTATATTCATCAGAAGCATCAACTTGAGAAGCATCATCTTCAACATCTGTCATAGCTGAGAAGAGTCACAGTTGAGAAGAGTCATGACAACTAGGAACAGCTGTCTTCTGCAGAAAAGTAGAAACACAGTTGTATTAAACAGACAGCTTCTCCAACGGCTATATACTTTTGCCAACGACTCTTTTTCATGGACCAGAGGATAATACACATAATTTCAACTATAAATAAACGCTCCTGGCCATTGTTGATCCGTGTGAGACAACATTGAGCTCAAATCTTCCAACCTTCTCAAGTGTCAAAGTTTTCTCTCATCCATACTCGGATGCTACAAAACTGAAGGGATTCACTTGATCTCTGAGTATGTATTAAGTCTTGTGTTGTTGTATTTACTGAATACTCCATTTGTATCAACCAAGCTCTAGAAATTCCACAAACCCAAAACACCTAAACAGAAAACCTGTAGGAAACCTTCTCAAATAGCATGTGTTGCTGTAGGGCTTGAGAAGTAAGTGCTTCTGTGATTGAAGCAGATTAATAGATCAGAAGGATCTTATTAGGGGTGTAAACAGTCGGTAGAGCTGTGTGAAGAAAACTAACAAGAGTTCTTTTAGCTTAGGGAGGTGTAAAAGTTGTAAACTATTTCAAAAATAGAGGAAATACTCACAAAGAGTGAGGAGTGGATGTAGCCCACGGATTTGGGTGAACCACTATACATCATTGTGTTATTTACTGCTTTTCCTAAGTTGTTTTAATCTGTAAGATAAAACTCTCCTCTTGAAGAATATTTATGAAAACAAAGAAGACAGTTTGCTGACCCTTCTCTACTAATAACTGTTTTAAGATAAAACAGTGTTTTCAACCCTTCTCACCTCTCTCCTAAACAAAGAAATACTTAGGAAGTCCCTTGATGTGTTTGAAATGAGTTAATATATCACACAAACCCACTTGTACCAAACTTAGAAGTTGAGGGATTAAACAGTAAGTGTTGAAGACAGAATTTACTGACCCTTCTCAACTCTGCTATAGTTGAGAAGACAGATGAGGGACCTTCTCTACTTACTAGAATTGTCAATAAGATATTTTCACTCACTCTTCTTAAACTAAAGTATTCACTATCTTAATATCTAATCATACTTTTTTTTGAAGCAATCTAATCATACTTGTGAAGATAGTTTCATTATTTCAGGTAAATTTAAAAAGGGTCACAATTCAAACCCCCCTTCCTTGTGACATTTATTGACTTCAGAACACAACCTGTAGGCCTTGCCCATACAACAGGAAACACAAAAAGTATTATTATTATTATTCTGAAAAGTGGACAGATTATAAAGTTTCAATACATTGTTAAGAGTAGAAAGACTAGGACGGCCCAATCTATGGTGACATTTGAAAAATATAAGGTTAGGGTGTGTGTTAACAGTGTAATGTATAGCAGGAGCATGATTACATGTAACAAAAGAATTATTTGAAACTAAAAAGAAGATGACTGAAATGGATAAAGACCATCAGGAGTGAGTGGACCTTGAAGCAAAACCTGATCAGTACCCCGTGATTTTACCACATAATGAAAGGGATAAAATTTAATGTAGGCATTGTTATCGTATGCAAACTTACTTACACTAATTAAGTTTTTATGTAAAGAAGGTACGTGCAAAACATTTTTGAGGTGAAGCTATGTGTAAGGTTGTATAGGAGAGGGAAAACTGAAAGAACTGGTAGATTGAACGGGCAAACCTTGGTCCTTGCCTAGAAAAACATTCTACAAGTGACTTGGAGGGAGGAGGAGCTTCTGGTGGTGCAGGCAATGTAGTGACGTGATGAGATGATGTAGTGTCCATGGGTGCAATGTAAGGACTAGTGAGATGAGCGTGCTCTGATACCATGATAGAATTGTAGCACATGGTAAAAGAGAATATTATTTCTTTCATTCTTGTTAACTGAACACCGTACAATAGGTGTTTATATACTAGATGACTTAGCTAATATATCTGTTACAATAGGAGAGTTATTCTATAACTATTCTTAACAGAAACAATTTAATCCTAACCGACTAATAACTGTAACAGAGTTTCTAATATTCTGTTTAGTTGCAATATTACAATTTGTACAATTACCAAGCTTTAAGTACAAGAGTGAAAGACTATCTAATATCATCCAACAGTTGCGACTATCGGAGCCGAAAAAACTTGCCATACTAGAACGAACCAAGGATGAACTGTCACCACCGGTACCTCTTGGTGCGTTGCCAGTGACCAGTGCTCGAGTGAGAGAAACTACTTGCTCAAGATCAAGAACGAAGCGTGGAGAAAGAAGGCAAGGAGTGGGGAAGGAGCCACCACCGCCGCCGGAACCACCTGACCAAAATGTGACCGAAGAAGGGAACAAAGATGTGGACCAGAAGAAATGATGGAAGGTTAAAGTGTCTTGGGCGTCGTCGTCCACGTCCAAGCCACCAGACACCACCACGACCACAGGGGAATGGTGAAACCGGCGAGTGTTACCACTGGTAGAGATGAGGGTGTGAGTAGTTCAATGCGAAAACGATGAGAAGGGTGGAAGAATGCTTGCGTGGTCTGGATCAGTAGAATTGGGTCAGGCACTCAATTGGGTGTGGGGCTCCATTTCAATCTTAATGGGCCAAGCCCAATATGCCTTGTGTAAGGTGAAATTGAAAAGTCCAGAAATGCTTCTATTCAACCCAAACTCAAATCGAAGAGGATCCGACCCGAAAGCGTGAAGGGAAGACTTTCCTTTGTTTTCGCCGCGCGAGCGCGTTTTGCGTCTATCGTTGCAGTCGCTAATTCGAACATCGTCTACAAGGAAAGGGATTGGGGTCCTTGAATCGCTATGGAAACCACCACCTAGATCGCCATCAGAACCGAATCCGCTAGATAGGGCAGTTTCCAGGGATGGGAAGGGATTGTTGGTCGGGGCACCGCCATTGATGAAGCTACAGGATGTCGTCATGGTCTCCAAGGAGTGGTCAAATGCGGGATCGTCGTTGAGTCTAGCACGCAGCATGAAAAATGAGAGGGAAGGTGCTGTTGCCGCTAGATGTGTTTTAAAACTCGGACCGGTGCCCGACACGGTGAAGGTACCGGGTCACTGGGTCAAGGGTCAGACCGAGGGGTCGACAGTTGAACTGCATAAATATGACCCTGCGCCAATAAAAATATTCCTGAATTTTCTAGTCCTATAAATTCCATACTTGTAAAATTTAATTTGCCAAAATTACGCATTATGCCTAAAAAAATCCCAAAAAAATTCACCAAAAATTAATAATCCCACAAAGCCATCAGCATACATATAATTCCTAGAACTTTGAATTTCAAATAAATCCATTAACTCAAAATTTATTATACTAACTTATGTATTGGTTTATTCAAAGTGACGGCGTTCGATCCTCTCATTGCTTCATTTTGCAAGTATTGTTGACTTTTCTAAATATTTAATTAAGTAAATCAAATTTCAATTCAATTCAATGCTACATCACCGGGAAAAGAAATGAATGCGCATGCGTGAGTTACTCAGGTGGTGTTTAGTCAACATGGAGCATTGTGCATTAAATAGTGTATTCAGCCAAAAAATTCCAGATTTCCGAGCCAACCGAGTTAATGAAGCCGAGTCAGCTGAGCCAACTGAGTTAATGAAGCCGAGTTTAACCGAGTTGATGACGTAAGCACCGGTTGAGTGCATTTCCGATCTGACTTCAAACTCGATCGGGTCACCCCACCGGTTACCGGTTGACCAGTTCAACCGGCCGGTCCGAACCGGGTTTTAAAACAGTTGCCACTAGCGACTGGGTTGACCCGATGGACCTAGCCCAATGGTATGATAGAAGCCCAGAAATGCCGACCGTAGGTCTGATTTCCTCTAACCTGATACAAGCCCAAGTTAATTGGGAAACAACTACAACTGGTGCTCTACAATAGCCAACTAGGACAACCCAATATACTTTGGTGTTAATGGGTTAGTCATGCTTTCGATAAATGGAATAACAAATATTTATGACAGCTAGTTGGGGAACACACACGTGGCAGCAGTAGACATACTTTCAAGTCAGTTTGTAATGCTATTAATATTAACACAGTGGGCCTCGCGCAGATTTCCCTACTTTAAGGCACTCTTGCATGCCTCTACTGTTATCAAGTGGGGGTTTTGAGGATGTTACTTGCAACCAGGATACCAACTCTTGCAAAGCTTCTTATTGGCTTGTTGGTAAAATGTTATTATACTCTCCAACTCTAATTGCTCAGTCAACCCATAATCATCCAGATGCTTTTATTAGTTTAGCCCAATTTAATATAGAGGAGGTGGTGTGTCAAGAGAAAATGGGTGCATCAACTATAATGGGTTTAATTTCCACTATGACTAAGGTGTCCTCACATGTTTATCAAGGGCATTTTCCCTCACCTACATGCTTGGAAAGCCATGGGATTTCAAGGTTTCAACATCAGCAGGTAAAGTTCACAACTTGGCTGAAACAAGTGTACTTGAATTGACCCAAAGGAAGAGAAATAAGGAAGTGCAAGGCCTCTTATTTGTAATGGTCAGATATCTCCACCAACGACATTGATTAGCAAGTTATGTTACGTACCCGTACCCTAATTTTTTGAAAAACATCGTATCCCGTACCAGCACCCGTACCCGGTGTTGGTACCGTACCCGTATCCATGCAACATAGTTTGCTAATCAATGTCATCATGGGTTTGTTCAAAGTCTGGAAGCATTTGACCAGGTTTGTCATAAAAGTTAGTGGGAATTCCCTTGTTATTTGGGTTGGTCTGACAAACTCTTAATATCGGGAGTTTTAAAATTAGAAGGTTGTGTAGAAATGGGCTTCATAGTTGTGGAGATTCTATTCCTCTTGTTCCAGTATATTTTCCAAGAGATAAAATCAAGTGTGGTTGCTCAAACTACAATCTCAGTTGCTGGAATACCATGGTGCTAGGTTGAAAATCTGAATGCATTTAGTGTGACAGTACCTTTACCAGATACTTCAATTGAGTTCATCACTTCCTCCGCTTGTGCTTCACATATTGAATTAGTAGATTCTCTAAATAGGAAAGCATCCAACAACAGGCTGCCACTACAATGTAGTATATGGGAAACTGTGAGGTTGGACTTATGGTTCCAAGCCAGACTATGGAGTTTCCACGTGTGGGACCCAGGAGAATGTGTGGTTCTAGTGCTCGAGAATGCTTGTGAATGCTGTTTGAGAGATTCTTCAGCGACCTATTGCTTTGCTAATATCGTATATGATAGAGAAAAAGTGTGGGCTCTCCGGTACGGGATTCAGTGGCGGTTCAAATTTGGTGTTGGGGCATGTGTGGGACTAATGACAGCTGGACAGCACGAGTATTTCCTTGGGTGCCAGGGGACTGCAGTAGTTAAAGGCAATTTTGGGAAGCAAGTTGTCAACCAATAATTTTCTTTTACAATTGTTTGTAATTGATGTAAATTTTCTTTCTTTTCTAGTCACCTTGAGGACAAAGTAAATGTCACTGGGGGAGTATTGATAGGTCGGTTATAGTAGACACAATCAGTTAATGTGTTATATTAGTTAACAGTTAATTAGTGGGTTGAGCTGGTTAGTTGGTTGTTAGACCTCTCATTAGAAATGTCTATGACAGGAGAAGGAATGGCGCAACAACAAGTGCCCAAGTTACTGGCGCAGGAACAGCCACCTAGGATAGGCTGCATGCAGTAGGGCGCTAGATGCTTGGACAGATTCTGGACAGGCACAGTTATTGGCAGTTATTACTTATTAGTCTGTTGGTGTGTTTTATTTATGTTTATAATTAAATAAAAATAGTTAAGTGGCAGTTATGGATTGTATTAAGTATTGCAAACTGTCCTAGGGACAATTATCTTGTCATTTGTAAAGTGGTTTGGGTTTGGGAGAGGCTAGAGACTCTCGTATGTTCTCTTGGGTTTGCTAATGTGAATATTGTGTGAATTGGCTTGTATTTTCCAGAATCTGTCATCAATAAACAGTATTCTGTTGTGTGTAATTTCATTGTTGGCCAGTTTCTTTCATTAGTTAATACCAATAAGGCATATAGCCTATAAATAGAGAAGAGGGATTAGGGAGGAGATCATGTAATCATTTGTAAAGAATTGGGGCCTTATGGCACTATGGAGAGTCTAGAGTCTCTCGAATACTCTAGGGATACATTGTAATCATCCTTTTCGTTCAATATACTAGTTGGTTCCTATCACTCCTATAGCTTCTCATGTCATGATCTCTCTCCCTCATTTCTCTCTTTCTCTTTCCTATTTTCTCCATCACACATTTTTCTTTATAACTTTTTATTATATTATAATTATGTTATGTAAAATCATTATAAATATTAGAAAAGATGTTATAGTAATTAAATTCTACATTTTTTGCTTGTTCGATCCATTGTTCACTGAAAAGTGTACAGGACAAAAAGTTCCAGTCTAGTCCTTACTAGTTTGCAAATCAAATGGACCCTTAGCGTCATTCTTAGTTCTAACATTTCTTTCCCTAGTTGGGCCTGTTGAAATATTTGTAAGTTTTGATGCTAGTTCCAATAAAATAGGCCGTTAATTGCTTCCCAATTCAATCATGCGAGAAATTCTTGGGTGCTAGAATTGTTGAAACCCTGTGACTTATTATTTCCTTCGTTATTTCTTAAAGACTTGCAGTATATAGAAATTTAGATTATTAGTTAAATATTGTGGTCTGTGTTTAAAAAATAGTTAATGGAAATGAAGTATTACTTTGTTGATATGTGGTGTATACCATTTCCTTTTTGTTATGGTGCAGAACTTTTACTATATGCACTTCTATTCGCACTCCACGAGGGCCCAATGTCAGGAAGCCCATATTCAAAAGCAGATCCATCTATCAAGGGCTCAGATCAATCCATAAGATCGGACGACTCAAATTCATTTGCTCAAATCCAACCACACTCTATAAAAACAGCATTCAATATTCATTAATGGTAAGCAATCTCACCCTACTTTTTACTCTGCTTGACTACCTCCCTGACTTGACAGCCCGATTTTTGTATTAGTACATTTTGTGTATATTTATGAATATAATAGTAATGTTTGTGATATATTGTGTGTCTTTGGTCTTAGTAATTACCTATTCTAAGTGATTTTATACTTTTATACATATTGGAATTATTAAAACGTGTTGAGATGATATTAAACCGTATTTTTATACTACGTTGGTACCATATTGCTGTTAGTATTTAATAGTTTTGCTTACAGAATATTCATATTTGAAATACTAATGTTTTAGTTAATTATTTTATTTTATAAAATATTAGTATTTGAGATGTTATTTTTTAGAAAATTATTTTGGGCTATTGAGATATTAAAATAATAGTTGCAGTTAAATTGAGCTTTAAAAATGAATTAAAATGGATTTTGGGTCTTTTTTAAAACACAGCCACGTTTATTAATTATACAGCACCCTGTTTTCTACTTCCTGCACCCCCCCTGTCGTTGAACCCAAACCAGTTCGCAGCCCAGATTATGAAGCCCAGCGCGCGAACAGACCATGGAGCCTGACCCGACCCGCGAACTTCTTCTTTCTCCAACTCTGAAACAGTGAAAACCCTAAGAGCAACCCTCCCTCTTCCATTTCGTTCTCACTCCTCAAGCCACGGCCAAAACTGAAACTTTGCAGAACCACTCGAAATCCACCCGTGATTCCGAATATGGCCTCTGTTTCTTCAATCGTGGTTGCGTTTTTGGTCCACCATTATCGACCAAACGAAACACCACCGTGAGCTCCTTCTCGTTTTCACTCACCACACCTTTTTCCACGTTCTGTTTGTTACGTCTCAGAACATACTCACGCATTCCTACCAATTTGAAGCAATAACGTATTAACTTCAAAGAAGTAAGCTTACGTTTTAAATTGTTGAGCATACTATTATATGATTACCTCATCGTTATTTTAAAATTACAATCATGCTCTTCAATTATCAATATGCTATTATTAATGCACTTAGTTTTACAATCTTTAGAATACCACTAGCTATCTGTATCCCTGTTCTTGGAAACAAAAATATTATATTATATTTGAAGAAAAAAAGAGTATTTTGTTAAAGGTGGTGTGTGTGTCTATATATATATATATATATAATTTAATATTTTTAGTATATGATTTTTGGACCTTAGTTGTTGTTGTTGTTACATAACGGCACACGTTCGAGTCACGCACAGTCCCGTTGGAATTAAATAACGCTCGTGAGCTCGTGATCTCTCTTTGTCGATTTGCTATTGGAATACACTTCAATATCAGGTACGGGGGGAAAGGGTTTCTATTCTATATACGAAATAGGGGATAGGACTATAATAGTATCGATTACCGCTATTCCTATTTTCCTGTATTTAATTGTTTATTATTTATTCAATTCGGATGACTGTAATAATTTAAATGCCTATAAATAATTTGGATGACTGTAATTATTCTGGATGACTGTAATAATTGAAATGTCTGTAAATATTTGGGATGCCCGTAATTTTACTATTTGGATGGTTGTAGATAATATGTCGAGGTTATTGAATGAATACAGGATGAGTAGATAACACCTTAGAGTTATTCATAATTAATTATAATAACTCAACATAGAATGAAGACTTAGTTGTGTGATTTAAAGGTTAGTTAGTGTCTAATGTGCTCATCGCTAAGAATGATAGATAAATCTAACTGATAAGAAGTTAAAATTGTGCAAGATCTAGACTGATACCTTAGCATCGATTAGTGTAGCCGAGTTCGACTTGGAGTTGTTAAAATTGTTGAGTGACTTGACGCTCATGTTTGATTGTGATTACTGGTTGGTTTATGGGTATTGTTATCAGAGACTTGTCGCACAATGGGCAAGTTATCCTTCGTCGATGATTAACGAACAAGTTCGTGAAGAAGAATCTTGTCGCAGCATGAGCAAAGACTCGTCGCAGCATGGGCGAGCCGTACCTTAAAAGTTGATGATTGCAAGAGGAACCTTGTCGCAGTATGGGCAAGGACTCGTCGCAGTATGGGCGAGCCGTACCTCAATAGATGAAATTGTATAGGAGGAACCTTGTCGCAGTATGGGCAAGGACTCGTCGCAGTATGGGCGAGCCGTACCTCAAAGATGGTAAGGATGATGATAGGTGGGGCGGTAAGCAAACGATTATGGGAGTAGTAATAGAGACGACCACGACCCGGCCTTGCGGGTAGGCCCAGTGGAGGGGTCTTAAGTGGGGCACTGTTGGGGCGTTCCACAAAACACTGGGGTACCCTGACTAGACTCTATCTATTTCCCGGGATGTGAGGGCACTTGCATCCGCTTACCCAGAGTTAGATGGATCCAGATTTATTGTTGGAGTAGTGGGTAGGACTGCGTTGACATTGCTCCAGATTCGAGATGACGACACTAGTTGATGTTCGACCGAGCACGCATGGCATGTTCGCTGTTTTCACTGTTGTGGTATTCTCCGTTCGTTGATGATGATGATCTCAATTGATGATTAACTGGGCATGCGGGTTACGTTTGTCGCAGATACAATTCTGATTTTGTTGTGTGATGTGATCTCATCACTTTTTTGCACGAGCCCTCTCTGTGGTTCCACTTTGTTAATCTTTGCTATATAGACTTGTTGTGTTGTCACTCTTTAGGGGTTGACTCTTTGATTTTGATTTGATGGATTGTGATAGTCTTGCTATTTTAGTCTCGGTCTTATGTTCCTTATATGGTTTGGACGCTCTTTCTCACCCGTGCACCACTTTTTTAGATTGAGTTACAGGTGCCGTTGGAGCAGCCTTCTACGATCGTGCAGCAGGAGAGATTTGGTTCTACATGTTGATGTCACTCTTTTTCGTTACTTGAATTAAATGTTAATTGCTCTGATCATGTGACATCGGTATTTGGGCTGTATTTGCAAAATTGTAGTTCAAGTCATTTGTTTATTGTATTACAATAAAATAAATGCTTTATCGCTTTAGTATTTGATATTATTATAAATCTTGTTTATATGATTTTATTGAAGAAAGGATTTGTCGCACAGTCTCTATTATTAATATAAATTATTAATATTATATTTAAAGGCATTTTATTACCGTAGAAGACATCTTTTACTTGCGGAAGTTATTTCGAAAATAGATTGACAACCTTATTTGAAAAAACAAATTTACTCATTTTTTGTAACTTTTTACTTATAATTACTTTCGGGGGTAAAGGGTGTCACATATAGTGGGGTCTCTCATGGCAGCCATGGGTCACGCAGTGGTGGTCTGATTGGGAAGGTAGCAAGTCGGAGGGAGTAATGGAGGAAGTTGTGTGGCTGTCCAATATTGCTTTTTCATGGTGTTGTTATTGTGAGGTTCAAGGAAATGAGAGGTTGAAGAAGCATACATGGTTGTTAGGGTTCATAGCTGCACAACTGGCTGGAAGAAGGGAGAGTTCTGGGTCGGGTCAGGCCCATTTGCGAGTTTGCACTGGGCAGGAAAGAGTTCGGGGCGTGTTGTTTGGGCTGAGTTAGTAAGGGGATGCAGAAGAGTCAAATAAAAGAACATTTAAATTGCAAGGAAAAGAAAGCTAGAATATCAACGAACATAACTTAGAGGTTTCGGAAGGAAGAGCTACATGACAGAGTCTTGACAAACTTTGGATGAAGAAGTATGGAAGAAGAATTAGTCTCTATATAAGAGTAACTAATTAACTAAGTGTCCCAATGTAAAAAATTATAGAATCTAAATCTAAGCATTCCACTAACAAAAATAGAAATCAGACCTAATGATATTAATAAAGCTCACTATAAGTAAATAGCACAAACAAAATATAATTATGTTATCAAGACAACACAAACAACACAATGGTACAAATTTCAGGCAAAACAAGAGTCACACAATTCGCGTAAATACGAACATAAGGGTCAACCAATGTAGATATCACACAAACTTAATACCTAATTAATAATAAAAATAAAATTACAAGGAAGCGGAAGTCATGTAAGTGACCTTACACAAGTCTTTTTAATAATTAATTGGCTTAAGTACATTTACGTGAACTTGATCAAGTAATAGAAACAAGTTAAGAAAACAAAAATCAAGCAACCTCAATAACTTTTTTTATACCCATAGAACATGTAATCCTACCAAGTTCAAATAGCATTATGTCATAAAACAATCAAAAGACATGCACCACACACTTTTTTTTTTATAAAGTGTAACTTACTCTAGAAATTCTATGCATAAAGTTGATTTTTGATAAAATTACTATAACAACTCTAGGCTCTCGGTAGAAAAAAAATTATAATGTTATGCACTAATCCTATTTAAAAATTCATTTAGGTCTTGTCAAAAAAAAAAATTCATTTAGGTATGTCAGACAATAATTAATCCTTTTTTTTAGCCACTAGCATGTAATTCTACTAAGCTTCATGGAGAGGGAAAAAAAAACATATAATGTCAAGCACTAATTACACTTAACTAATTCACTTAGAAACTCAACACAATTGATCAATCTTATAATTAGTACGTGCTATAATATAATAGAGGAGTCCACCCATCTTACTTCAAAGCAATACGCAATTAGAACAAAGCAACATAAGATAAATGAAAATAATAATAACAACAAGATATAGTCCACAATTTAAATCACATGTGGTTTCAATTATAAGTAAAAGAAACTAAAATCAAAACATTCAAGCAAGGAAGCCATTACTTACAATGATCAAAATATTACTACGCAGTATAGTGACAACTTAAAATGCTCCAGATAGTAATTTAACGAAGCACCTAGTTTGAATCATCAATACACAACAATAAAAGCATGCTATAACAACTGATTTAATACAAGACTTAAATTAATTTAACCAAATTAAATTAAATAGCTAATTCAATAGAAGTGCACAAGCATTCTTAATGCATATTTTTATTTTTAAATTTTTAAACCATGTAACACAAATGTTAAAGATATAACAACTGAAATTTAATCATAAAAACTCGAAGATTTTACACATTTTAATCTTAGATCACAACCACATAATGCAAATAATACAAAACATCTACATAAAAAAGATACTTTTTATAGAAATTGAAATATAGCACAAGTCAGAGTTCCGAGCTCAAGAAAGTCTTAAAACAATTGATAAAAGTACATGTTGAAGACCTTCCGAACTCTACCCAAGCTCAGATTCAGCCTCAAACTCCAAACTTTGTATTGGTTCAAGGGAGCTTGGTAAGAGACCGTCTCCCCCTCCTCCTCCTCCAGTAGTCCCCGTTCTGGTCGATGCTGTCCAACAGCTCGTCCTACTACTGAACCGTCAGGAGGCGGTGAACCAGGAAAGGAGCTACCGGTTTACCGAGCTTGCGGCGGAAGTAGCAGAACTCCGAGCCCGGAACATCCCGGACCAGCTATCACCTGAGCCGGATTCTCCCAAAAGAAGAAACCCCGCTCGCAAACGCCACCGGTCTCCACCAAGGAGAAGGCACTATCATCGCTCTCCCCCTTGCCGACTACGAGGGAATGGTTCCCGTTCTCCTCCAGTTCGAGCATACATCGAGGACGAAACTCCTGATTATTCGCCCCAAGTTCGTTCTTCTTTGGCCTCTTCATCGCCAAGACGACGTTCCCGAAACAGGGAGATTTCGCCCAAGGAAGACCGACCTCAATACCGCAGGTACACCGATCCTCATCATTGCCACCGGTCTCCACCTCGGGCGCAGATGGCTAAGCGCAAAGGCCCGTTCACTGAGAGGATCGACAGCTTCTCGGTACCTAAATATCTTGAAAAGCCTCCGGAGGGATTGAAAATGCACGATGGGATAGGCGACCCTGATAGGCATTTAGATTACTTCGACACAATAATGCAATATCGGAATGTTCCTGTTAACACCCAAAAATAAATAGGTCGTGGGCCGAGGATTGAGAGAAGAAAAGTGGGAATATGGTGTGAAGGCAAGCCATACGACAAGGGGCAAAAAGGGATTTTGCCAGAGAGAGTGAACCCAAGAAGGTCCTCGGGGCGCATTAAATGGGAGAAAACCCCCCCAAGGGAGGACTATGCCCAAGGACCAATGAGCCAAGCCGAGGGAAAGTAATTACCCCATCCTATAGAGTGCCAAGGCCTTGGTGGCTCGGATACCTAAACCATTACCTAAAGTAGGGCCAAGACAGCCGAGCCACCATACGGCCGAGGCAAGGTGGGTGTCTCTTGGAAGGCAAGATACGGCACGTAGAAAGAACGTGGGAACAGTTGAAGTTCAAATGGAAGAGTGAGGCCGGAAATCTCGGAGCAACGAGCACTCACCCCACTAACTGTGCCAGTGGGATCGTGGGCAGTTACTCCGTTTCGTTGAGGGCCTATGAAGCGATGAGAGCCGTTGATCTTAGATCAATCCAACGACAGGTAAATGTAGGCTAGCTTAGTGGCCAGCGAGGGCCTGTGTATATATATAGCTTTAGAGTGAAATGTAAAGACACACATCAATCAAATCAAACTCTACGTTTATTTCATTTATCTTCTTTATCGTATTTTTGCCTTTACTTAATTTTTATGCATTAGACGTAGTAATCCAACACTCGCGTCCCTTCTCACCTTGCCTGACCCTTTCTAGAGGAGTCAGGAAACCCATAGTTGAGGAGCAGAGTTCCCGCCTCGACGCAATTACTTGAAGAAAAATGGAATCAAAGACTGTCCAAACCTTTAGCCGATACCACGGCTAGGACCTAAGAGTTTGACGACAACAAAAATTGGCACGCCCGGTGGGACAGGAAAAGGTGAGAAAACGCCTCCATTTGATTCGCTTAGACTGGATTACAGTTGGCGTATGCACTTGCGCTCCAGTAGAAACCTAAGTATGGAGCAAGCATCGACATCAAAGGAGGTGTAACTGCCCCGAAAACGAGAAACACTGAGCCAACAAGTGTTTCAGAGGAGCCTATGGTCATGACCACGTCGTTTATCTGGCAGCAAATCGATATGGGGATACAGGACATCATGTATCAATTGTCCCATCAATTGGCTGACATAGTTATGGTGCACAATGAAGTGCAACAGGCCAATGAAGTAGAGCATAGACGTGCTGCGCAAGCCAGTAGCACCATGAACTATGTTGTCTCCGGCCAATCACAGGGAGGACGACCTTCTTCTCAGGGAGGACCACATCAGGCCCCGCAATACACCATCCCTGTTGGACCTCAGCAGGCATCCTCCTATAATCCTATTGGAGGCATGCATCAGTGTCCATCGAGTGGGAGCATGACTGGGACTCAGCAGGCGTACTCTCTTCAAGTAAGTCCTAACCCTATGATTCCTCAGCCTAGTACTTTTGCCACTGCCAACACTGGGGGGAAGCTTTTGGCGAATGACACTAACACAACTTCTCTTCAGCAGGGACAACTGCAAATGGCCAGGAGGCCGCCCGAGGCAGCGGGCCTGGTGGGTCTGCCGCAAGGATCATCCTATGGATGTTCTACCGCGGCTAATTACTGGGCTTACGCAGGGGGCAAGCCTTCGCCCCGGAATCAGGGATTGGCAAGAACAGTGGTTTTTGCCCGAGTCAGCAGCCGTGGGTCCAGAACCCACCTGGATCGGCAAATCTACCTCCTAGTCAGTCGTACCCCGGTGCACTCAAAACCTACCCGGCGGGTTCCTATATGCAGACACAGATGAATGTCACCCCGGTGGAGCAGCCATGGAATCAAGTTCCACCTCTCCGAGGAGGGGAGGCACCTGTACCAGGAACTGGCCTTGCTAACCTGGCCCAAGTAGTACATGGGCAGCCATGGACAGATGTTCCACCTCAGGTACCACCGCAGCCGGGGGCGCAGGGTCCCCAAGACACACTGTGGCGCCCAACGCCTCCACCTGGATCATTGGGGCCCCAACTTCTGGACCCTAATCTCATCGCTGACACCATCAAGAAGTTCTTCGGTGTGCAGTTGAAGACGCTCGATCGTCCAGTGTACAGGAAGCCTTACCCCGAGTGGGAAGACTGTTTGGTACCTCTGCCCAGAGGATTCAAAACCCCTGATTTCGCCACGTTTTTCGGGGACGATGGCAAGTCTACTATGGAGCACATCGACCGATTCACGGGCAAATGTGGGGAAGGAAACCAGAACGAGTATCACAAGTTGTAGCTGTTCCCTCTGTCCTTGACAGGGACGGCCTTCTCGTGGTATTCCTCTCTCCCGCCTAATTCTATACAGACCTGGGTAGACATGGAAAGGTGCTTCCATGACATATTTTACTGGCCGCAGCCTGAAGTTACCGCAGTCAATCTCATGAACTTACGGCAGAAGGTGGACGAGGCAGTGACCGATTTCATTGAGAGATTCAGAAAGATGGCCGGAAAGTGCTCGGTGCCTTTCCCAGAATCCCAGCTTACTTCCATGGCTATCTCTGGAATGCATCCTCAATTGATGGAAAAGCTTGTGGGACAAGCTTGCAGCGACCTCAATGGTTTGGCTTCCCGGGCAGTTCAAGTGGAACAGTACGTCCAAGAGAGAGAAAGGAAGAGAGCCACGAGGGGCCAAGGGCCAAAGTTGGTATCAGTGGTGGATGCAGCTGAGGATTCGGACTATGATGAGTCAGCCGACCACATGGCAGACATCCTAGTGGCCGAGATAGTTAAGGGGAAGGCCTACCTCTGTCCAACTCTTAAGCCTGCTATAAGTAAAGAGAAAGACGAGGAGAGGGTTGAATATTCCTTTGACATCTCTAAGGCTGACCTAATCTTTGACTACCTCCTCAAGGACAAACAGATCAAGCTCCTTGATGGCCATAAGATCCCTCCGCCTGAGGAAATAAAGGGGAAGAAATACTGCAAGTGGCATAACCCCTTTAATCATGCCACTTCGAATTGTATTATCTTCCGCAGAGCCATTCAGGAGGCCATCAGGAAAGGGAGATTTAAAATGGTTGACAAAGGAGCATCAGAGATGATTGTCGACACTGACCATTTCCCAAGCATGAATGTCAACATGGTCTCCTTCTCAGGGAGCGACCGAGGGAAAGGGAGGAAGAAGTACGTGTGGGTCCCGAAGGGGGAAATTTCCCCAGAGAGGGAAACATCTGTGTTCAGCCGTTTGGGCTCACCCCCACGGGGATCCACAGTTGCAGAACGAAGGGCCCTGCTACAAGAAAAATTGCAGATACGGGCGCCGAGCCAACCTCAGAAACTTCAGAAGAGGCTTCCTAAGCCAGGGAGGCTTGTCCACGAGCTTAGGGAGTTGCATTTGTCCAAGCTCAACTCCGACAGATATGTGCCCAAGATGAGGGACCTGAGGGAGAGACTCCAAGCCATCCCACATGGGGGCACGGTAGGCCCGCCGATGGTTCCATCGAGCAAGCAACCCTGCCAGTCCCAGACAGGGAAACTCGCCCCAAAGAGGAAAGAAAAGTGGCCCAAGTCACCAGAACCAGACCTCAACCTCGGTTGATATCACAGTCCTCAATGACCAAGAATTGAGAGCCACCAGGACGGTCAAACCTCTGGCAGATGTGCCGCAGGATCAGTGGATGACTCAGGCGGCCGTTGAGATGCCAGCCCCTAAAATGGCCTCCAGATCTCGCTCATAGAAAAGGAGGCTGCAGAGGGCTAGGGCGTTCAACAGGATGAAAGAGACCCTCCAGATGCTCACCTCTACTAGAGATGGGAATACCCAGACCATCCCCGCAACATCTCTTGCTACGGCGTTGGAACAGGCTTCCCCAAGCCAGTTGAGGACACAGCTCATGGGCAGTCTCCCGAGACAACTGCCCTAGAGCCACCTGTTGATCACAAGGGAGGGGACCTGGCAATGGTAGGCATGGTGGAGGCACCCCATAGTCCCCTCACAAAGGCGGTGATAGAATGCCTCTACGGACCTCATAGTCCAAGACGACCCCAACCAGTCGGTGAACCCCAGGATGGGGGTACAATGACCGAGCAAGAACTACAAGAAGACAACCTCCTGGGGGAAGAAGAGGAACACCCTTTTGGCCCTAGAGACTATTGCACCCTGAAAAATCCTTTGGAGGGATTTCTCTTCGCACAACATGAATTGGAGTCGCCACCAATATTTTTTTAGAGGTAAAACATTGAAAAAAACCTTTCTTGAAAGACAATGGTCCTTGGAACCACGAGATTTGAGTTCGGGGGTCGGTTATGCATGGGGAAGGTACGAGCACCCCACACATCCTTTCTACTGAAAGGGAACCTCGATTTGACGTGTGATTTAAAAGGTTGATTTAAGAAATGCTTTGTTTTTTTCTCTCTTTATCTCTCCTTACTTTATGGAAAAACTTAAGGAAAATTTAATCTTTTGCGCTTGACGGGAGGGCACCGTGCCTACGTATCTTGGGGAGGGAATCAAAGCAACGTAGTTCTTGTTTTCGAAAATTGTTTTGTTTTTAGAAATTGCCTCGTTTTGGAAAAGGGTTTGTTTTTTTTGAAAAGAAAATGGTTTTCATTTGTTGTGCTTGACGGGAATGTGACCCGCTCCTACGTATCTCCCAGTGCGATGGAGAATTCAAAGCTTACGTAGTTCTCGGTTGTCGAGAAAAGGTTTTTATTTTTTAGTTGTTTAATTGGGAAAATTGAATGTTCACAGTGATCAAACAACAAAGGTTTCGAGTGATCACCACTAGCATCCCATTATTGACGATCGTGCAAGCAAAGGCTTCGCATTATCCTCAACAAAGTTTTTAATTTGTGAAATGAGAGTTCTTTTGAAAAATGAATGTTCATGATAATCAATTGAGCAAAGACTCCAAGTGATCACCACTAGCACCCTGTTTGCTGGTGTTTTTAGCAAACAATCACTAGTTTTATTAGAAGGTTTGTGAGATCAAACTAGAAAAATCTCAAAGCAATTGCCTCTGAATTGCGAATGGTTTGTGTTTCAGAAAATGTAGAAAAGGGGACGATTTGCAATGATTAACAGAATCGAAAAGAAAAGAAGCAGTAAATGGCGCGTGAATTGTAAAGAAAAGACAAATAAATTGCATTGAATCGTAAAAGTGGTACACGATCACGTACAGCGATTCTTCCACTCGTTTTTCGCTCTGGCTTGGAAGTTAGAGTTTCAGGAATCGGGTTGTGTATTGTGATTTGCGACCTCCGTTTCTTCTCAGAAACAGTTATTTATACAAAGGAAAAGAGGGGGAAAAACTGAACTAAGTAACTGCCTAGAAATTTGAAAATTAATAACTGCTACTCCTACTTTCGACCAGAACCGCTCTATCACGCTTCGACCAACTGCTAGTCTTCAGCGCATAACTGCTCTGTTTTCTGTCTGTCGAAAGCTTGTGTCCATTTTCCTCTCTCTTGCTTTTGCTTCCCCGGAAGCTTGTCGAGTTTACCTTGCGCATGACCATTTTCTCTGTCGAAATAATTTGGTCTTCGTCGAAATATAAGTCAGACCTTGTTGACCATTTTCAATGAAGCCTGTCGAAATTACAGGCTAACAAATTGCCCCCCAAAAATGTCTTTTTCGACTGAACTTGAGGAGGAAGAAGAGAAAGACATTTTTGAATTCACCATCGAAATAACTTTGCACTTGAGTAAAATAGCTGTATACCTGATGTCACCACTGTTAAGTGTTGTCGACGTTACTCCTATATTGGTGTATTACGTGGCCTTCAATGTTTTACTTCTCAGTAAATGCCTTATCTCACCATTTCCTATAAGGCTTCTCCAATTCTTCCACTTCTTTTAACTCATAAGTTGCCATCAATAATCCATATTCAAACCTTGAACTTGAACAGCCTGTAATTTCGGCCTTTGACTATGTTTACTGATTCTCTGTTTTAACTTTGAATGGTTCCACCATCTTCCGTTACGTTACTAACGCCGTAATTAAAGTGATACCTCACTTCTCGGAACGCCAAACTCGTAACCAACTGACGCTCTTTCATACTTCTTCTTATAAATAGAAGAGTTTTGTTTCTCATCTTCACCACTCCATGATTTTTCTTCTTTTCCTTTCCCGTTCCAGGATCATTCCCTTTGCTTTGAGTCTTCCGCGTAACCTCATCTCTCATAATTGCAGTGAGGTTGCCTGGAGGTTCAAAGTGATGGTTTTTGATCTCTGCGAATTATGGCTTTGCTCCTTTTTTCTTCATGTCACTTGATCTTGCAACTTTCTGAGTTTATGCGGGAGACTCAAAGTGGGAGCAGGGAGATTCATCAATATCTCCTCTCTGAAGGGCTTCCTGAGGTTTACCAAGAAAGGAAACGCCCAGTTGAAAGGCTTACAAGCCTAACGCGCAGACGAAAGAATGACCCCCCGAACGACGGGAAGCGTCAACGTGGTCGAAGAAGACCACCCAAAAGAGAAGTTACTTGGTCGTAAAAGACCAACTGCAATTCAGCGTTTTATTTATGCCTAGTTTATTTACCCTTTCGGCACTATGTAATTCACAAATGCCTCCTTTGGCACATGTAACTTGGCAACATTATAATGAAATTTCTTCCATTTTATTCTTGAGCAATTTTTATTCTGTGCTTTCGACAATGTTTTGGCAACTTAAATGCCATGTTTTTACGCTTTCTTTATATTTATTCCAGCGTTATTTTAACTTCTTGCAACGTTGGCTTATACTTTTTCAAGTATTTACCATTTATACGCAAAATTCTTTCATCAGCGCCAATCTCTTTGATCTCATATGCGCCGTTTGAATAAACTTGTAAAATTTTAAATGGTCCTTCCCAACTTGGGGCCCATTTACCAAAGACTCTATCTTTTTTATCCATAGGCAATAGGACCTTCCACACTAGATCACCTGAATCAAAGGCTTTAAACTTAACCTTTTTGTTATAAGTTTTAGCTACCCTCTCTTTCTGTCGAATAAGCATATCTAAAGCTAATAACCTTTCTTCGTCTAAATCAACCAATTCATCAAGCATCATATTCCAATAATAATCAGCGGGAATCTCCCACTGTCTTTGAATTCTTGTTGATTGTAGACAAATTTCAACAGGCAACACTGCATCGTGTCCAAATGTTAGCCTATAAGGACTAGTGTTGATAGATTCTTTGGGTGAATTTCGACAAGCCCATAATGCTTGATCAAGGGTATTATGCCAATTTTTGGGTTTCTGCCCAACATGCTTTTTAATCAAATTAACAATAACTTTATTGGCAGCTTCTACTTGTCCATTGGCCTGCGCATAATATGGTGTCGAAGTTAATAACTTAAAACCAATTTCAGAAGCAAACTCTACCATTTTTCTACCAGTGAAAACTGATCCCTGATCTGTAGTAATGGTTTCTGGAATTCCAAACCTATAAATGATATGATTTTGAATAAACCTTATCACTGCTTCTTGATCAACATTGGCTAAAGGTATAGCTTCAACCCATTTGGTGAAGTAATCAATTTCCACAAGGATATATCTATGGCCCTTCGACGAAGTTGGCTTTATCTCTCCAATCACATCTAGAGCCCAACCTCTAAATGGCCAAGGTTTGACTATGGCATGCAATTCATTTGCAGGTACATGTTGTATCCCAGCATGCTTTTGACACTCTTGGCATCCCTTAGCAAATTCTATGCAATCTTTCAGCATAGTTGGCCAATACATTCCTTGTCGAAATAATAACCACTTCATTTTGTGGCCTACTTGGTGTGAACCACATGCTCCACTATGTGTATCAGAAACTGCTAAATATGCCTCATTTTCACTAAGACATTTTAATAGTACTCCTTCAGGAGTCTTTTTAAACAATTCGTTTCCAATTATCACATAGCTCAAAGCTCTGTATTTTACCTTTTTATTGGTATTTCTTGTGGGATTTTGCAAATATTCCACAATAGGCCTTCGCCAATCATTATTGGTCATATTGTCAAGAGCAAGAATTTCTGCTAAGTCAAAGTTACCAAAAAATTGACGTTTTTCGACAACGACTAGTTCCTCGTTTGCGTTCATATCTGTTGCCCCCCCAGTTGTTGGTGTTGACAATAGTGACGAAGAATAGTCATTAGAAATGATCTTATCCTTTATTTCAATTAACTCTTCCAGGCTTTGTTTTGAAACTTTATAGCCTGAAGCAATTTGTGCCAATTCATTTGCCACTTGATTATCAATTCGTGGTAAATGTTCTAAGTGAACAGACTCAAATCTTTTTAACAAAGCATTGGCAACAACAAAGTATCTGATAAGGTGCTCTTTAATGCATTTGTACTCCCTTGTCAATTATTTGACAACCAACTCAGAGTCACCTTTTATTTCGACATGACTTGCCCCCAGCTCAAGTAAAATTTCAAGGCCTACTATTAAAGCCTCATACTCAGCTTCATTATTGGAACAAACATCTCGAATTTTAAACTTATACTTCGTTGGAATGTTAGTAGGAGATATTATTAAAATACCAATCCCAACTCCATGTTTATGGCTTGAACCATCAAAGTACAACCTCCAAGGATATACGTCTACAAAACTTAATGTTTCTTCGACAACAGAATGGTCTACTATAAAATCAGCAACCACTTGTCCTTTAATTGATTTTAGAGGTTGATAAGTTAAGTTTATTCTGACAAAGCCAAAGCCCATTTACCAATTCGGCTATGCATTATTGGTTTCGACAGCATATGCTTGATAACATCAAAATGCGAATAAACAGAAACATCAGCTGGTTTTATATATTGCTTTAACTTTGTACACGAGAAATACAAACAAAGGCACAACTTTTCTATAGGAGTGTACCTCGTTTCGGCATCATTTAAGACCCTACTGAGGTAATAAATGGCTCTTTCGACACCACTATCATCCTCTTGTGCTAACATGCTACCTATTGTTCTATCAGAAGCTGCTATATACAATTTGAGCACTTTGTGTTTAATAACAGGCAACAAAATTGGTGGTTTCATCAAATAAGACTTGATTTCGTCGAAGGCTGCTTGATGCATTGGTTCCCATTTGAACTCTTCTTCCTTCTTCAGTCTTAACAATGGCGAAAAAACTTGTGTTTTGCCACTTAGATTTGATATAAATCTTCGAAGGAAATTGATTTTTCCCAGCAACGACTGAAGCTCCTTTTTGGTCGAAGGGGCCTTCGTTTCCATAATTGCCTTGGTCTTATTTTGATTGATTTCAATGCCTTTTTTGTGCACTATAAAACCTAAGAAATGCACGTACACAAAAGGCACATTTTAATGGATTTAATTTCAATCCATATTTCCTCATTCTTTCAAAAGAACGGCGAAGATGGTCTAAATGACCACTTTCTGAGGAAGATTTAACCACCACATCATCTATGTATACTTGCATAAAATCATCAATAAAATCATGAAACATAGAATTCATGGCCCTCTGATATGTAGCACCAGCATTCTTTAAGCCAAAGGGCATTACTACCCATTCATAAACACCCAATGCCCCCGGACATCTAAAAGCAGTTTTCGACACATCCTCTTCAGCAATGAAGATTTGATTATACCCAGAATAACCATCGAGCATACTAAGATAATCAAATCCTGCTGCTAAATCTATTAGCATTTCTGCCACAGGCATTGCGTATTCATCCTTGGGAGTTGCATTATTTAAATCCCTAAAGTCTATGCAAACTCTAAGAGTCCCATTTTTCTTTATTACAGGAACTATATTGGCTAACCATTCGACATACCTGGAAGTTCTGATGAATTTGTTTCTGAATAGCCTTTCGATTTCCTCTTTGATCTTAGCCAACACTTGAGGAGCAAATCTTCTTGGCACCTGCTTCACTGGTTTCTTCCCTGGTCGAATTGGTAATTGCATTTCCACTACTTCTCGACTTAACCCAGGCATTTCGTCATAATCCCAAGCAAAGCAGTCTTTGAACTCCCTTAGCAATGCGATGACTTGGATTTTTAGAGAAGCATCAATATTTGCACTAATATAAGTTGGCCGTTTTATTGAGCCATTTCCCAAATCAACTTCTTCTAACGGGTCTTGAGCTTGCATATGCTTTGCCGAATCTCTAGGATCCTTTTCAAAACCTAATGGATCATCATCATAAATGCAGTCAAGTCTTTCATCTATGACTATGCCACTTCCTTCATGTAACTCACTGGCTTCGACAGCCATTGTTTGTTGAATAATTTCGGCCTCTACAGCCGCTCTAAACTTGTTTTCGGCCATATAAGCCGTAATTTTGTCCCATGCATTGGGCACTGACATAAGAACACTTTCAAGAACCAGTGTTCCACCCCGTTGGTCGAAGAACACCATCAGGATAAACACTATCATCTCCCATTATTTCTCTTTCCCAAACAAAACCATAATTTGGGTCAAGATGAACTGAGGCAAAAACATTATCCGCAGGAACATATGCCTCATTAGAAGATGAACATGGCGCGATCTTCGCCATTTGTTTCTCAAAATTTTCCTTGGTAATTTGGTTCACATCAGAACGGAAGTAGCTCTGATCGGCTTCTACATACTCTACCAAACCATCTTCCTTCCACATTACTAAACGTTGATGCAAAGTTGAAGGGACAGCACCAACTCCATGGATCCACTCTCTACCAAGGAGTAAATTAAAATTCGCTTTAGAAGCTATCACTAAGAACAATGTAGTCCTCTTTATGGAACCAACGATTAAGTCCACCTCAATGGCCCCCAAAGAATGGCCAGTTTTGCCTTCATAGTTGCTTAAGACAATGTTATGTGGCCTGAGGTCAGTGTCGAACTTACCAATCTTCTTCAAAAGACCATGTGGCATTAAATTCACTGCAGCTCCACCATCCACTAACACTTTGTTAATTCCAACACCATTGACTTTGGCTTGGACATACAGGGGTTTCAAGTGGTTTTGCATACTCATATCTGGCTTCTCGAAGGTAGCCATTTGGTCTTCGACACAACCATTGTTCATCACATAGTAACACATTGGCTTATGATGAGCCATATCCTCTGTAAAATCCTCTTCAACATCATTTGGTACTGTGATAACATCGTACTCAAGAGGCAGTATTGATACCACATTGCAAACAACATCGAAATCATCTTCAGAATCATCAAAATCAGACTCCATGTCTTCATCCATGTCGAAATCAGCATTCTCTTCTTTCACTGTTGACAATGGAGGAAATATTCTTTCAAGAGCAGGCCTTCTTGGCTTTTCTGTTACTACAGCCTTGCCTTTGGCCTTATTCGCTGCACACACATGACTAGCAACATCAACATTCCTCTTTGTGGCAACTTCAGCTTTGTGAACCTCACTCTTCGCCACTATTATGCTGCGTGGAACTTGATTATTAGCCAAATGACTTGGGACCTTGTTAATGTCATAGTGTGCCCTCTTCTTCTGTTGTCTTTGGTAACGACGCCACTGTGTTCTAGTCATGGGGTTCTTACCCTTATAGTTATTCTTATAATTAAACTTAACAGCATCAGTACCTGGCTTGACAGCTTTAGCACGTTGGTTATTGGGCACCCACGCTTCGACAGGAGCACTAGCACTTGGGACAAAGGATTTATTTGTTGACAGCTCCAAATACCCTTTCGCGGAGGACTTCTCCTTAGCAAATTGTCGTTTGCTTGTTGAAGGCTTTGTTGACACATTAGCCTTATAGCCAGGAAGATCTCCTTTTGCAAAGTCAAACTTCGGCCTGTTATCAAACCATTTTCTTTTACGTTGTTGTTGATCCTGATAACCTTCGACAGCTTTAGCTGCTTCTTTGTCGAAGACAGCGCTGCACCTTGGGCAAAGCATAACTTCAGAGTTATTCCACTTACACCGATTGAGGAAATCTATCAATTCTTCCTCAGCCTTTGGATACATAGCATGTATCTTGCCATCATATTCTTTTAGGGTCACTTCCTGTTTCTTACCTTCAGCATACATAAACCCTTTTAATTTTTCGGTGGCAGTCTTGACACACTTAGGAGGGTCTGCCATTTGAGCATCCACCATGCCTACATCAGCTTCGACAGGTTCAGAATACATAGCTTCAGCCTTAGGCAATGGATCAACATCAATCTGCATAGGAGCTTTCATTTTCTTATCAGCAAATTTAAGTCTTCCTTCGTCAACTACTTTTTGCACAATATCCCTGAAGAGCACACAACGGTCAGTGTTATGTCCCAAAAAATTATGGAACTTACAATAACCCTTTTTCTTTCTTTGGTCAAGAGTTGGTATTTTAATGCCTTTAGGCACTAATATTTGACCATCAGTTACTAAAAGATCAAAAATTTCATCACATTTAGTAACATCAAAAGTATAAGTCTTAGGCATAAATTTATCATTCTTAGGCTCTACAGGGTTATTCCCATTCGCAGGCCTTAATAATTTACAGGTATAAGGAAGACCAGGCTTAAGTTCAGCCACGTCTATCTCCTCTTCTTCGACATTACCATATGTAACGTCGAATTCTTCTTCGACATATGCCACTTTTTCTTTTTTATGATACCTATTCGACCTAGATTTTTCTTCTCTAAGCCTTTCAACTTGTCGAACTCTATCAGCCAATTGAGCCATATCTCTCAAATGAGATGTGTCTAATTTCTTTCTAATTGAGTAATCAAGGCCACCAGCAGCCATTTCGACAAGCTCATGTTCAGGGACTTGTGTGAAGCAACGAGATTTCAACAGCCTAAATCTGTTTAAGTAATCATCAATAGTTTCAGGCATTTTGCGCCGAACACTAGCCAATTCTTTAAGACTAATTTTCGACTGGCCCATGTAAAACTGTGCATGGAATGCCTTTTCTAATTGCCCCCATGTGAACATAGAACCAGGGGGTAAGGTCGTGAACCAAGTGAAAGCATTTTTAGTTAGAGAATTTGGAAAGTATTTCATCTTCAAATTCTCATTTTGTGCTAAGTCCCCAGCCTCAGTCAAGAAACGAGCAATGTGTTCGACTGTGGACTCATTTGTATCACCACCAAACTTAGTAAACTTGGGAACTTTCCATCCCCTTGGTAACTCAGTTTGTAATACGTATTCACATAATGGTGATACGAAGTTAGGCCTTTGTAAACCTATGTTAAGGCCATTTTGCGCCAAAATAGTTTCGACTAAAGTAGCTATATTGTTTTCTGCGCCAACATTGTGTTGTTGCACTTGTCGAACAACTTCATCAGCGTTCTGGTGTCTATTTACCAAAACTACTTCAGGGACGTGGTTTACTGCCCCTTGTAGTTTGCCTACAGTTGTGGACGCTTCGACTGCAACTGCTTCTTGGGGGTTAACTGGCGGCGCATTACC
The DNA here is from genome assembly GCA_963573325.1 of Astragalus glycyphyllos. Classification (NCBI taxonomy): domain Eukaryota; kingdom Viridiplantae; phylum Streptophyta; class Magnoliopsida; order Fabales; family Fabaceae; genus Astragalus; species Astragalus glycyphyllos. The sequence goes on from OY754309.1 coordinate 15,616,511, forward strand.
CGCAATAATAGGAACTTGCCTATTATTAACCGCTGGAGCCCCAAAGAAATCTGCAATCCTACTCATCTGATTTGCCAACATTTGGTAACTGTTATTGGTATTTTGAATCAATGGATTGAAAACTGTACCAATTTGTTGGGTAAGCATATTAACCATATCGTGATTACTCTCGTCTACTTGCTGTCTTAAGGCCAACAAAGACGTATTGGTTAATGCTGGGGGATTCCGACCAAATACACTCTCAGAAGAGACATGTGTAGGGGAAAAGGTCGAAATATGTGGCATTCCAGTAGGCATGCCATACATTCCCAGAGGAAATGGGGGTAGATGCACGTTATTCAAACGTGGGTCTAAACCGTTTCCCATTGCCATGTAAGGGCTATGAAGCCCTGCACTTAACGGCAAAGACATAGGCAAAGATGCCATTTCTGACTGCGTTGAACCAACATTAGTCATTGATAATGAAGGAACGGTTGTCGACGATGATGGTCCTGCGCTAATGCTCGCAGAATCCATTGTTGTTCCTTGCCCTTGTGAAACCACAGGGTTGGAACTAGACGCATTATTCGTACTAGAACGAACCATTTTACCACTTCTTAAGTGCATACAACAGCGAATACAAATAAGAAAGTACGAAAATGAACAAAATCAAAGGCAAAGTCCCACTGGGCGTGCCAATTTGTTTGCTGGTGTTTTTAGCAAACAATCACTAGTTTTATTAGAAGGTTTGTGAGATCAAACTAGAAAAATCTCAAAGCAATTGCCTCTGAATTGCGAATGGTTTGTGTTTCAGAAAATGTAGAAAAGGGGACGATTTGCAATGATCGATTAACAGAATCGAAAAGAAAAGAAGCAGTAAATGGTGCGTGAATTGTAAAGATAAGACAAATAAATTGCATTGAATCGTAAAAGTGGTACACGATCACGTACAGCGATTCTTCCACTCGTTTTTCGCTCTGGCTTGGAAGTTAGAGTTTCAGGAATCGGGTTGTGTATTGTGATTTGCGACCTCCGTTTCTTCTCAGAAACAGTTATTTATACAAAGGAAAAGAGGGGGAAAAACTGAATTAAGTAACTGCCTAGAAATTTGAAAATTAATAACTGCTACTCCTACTTTCGACCAGAACCGCTCTATCACGCTTCGACCAACTGCTAGTCTTCAGCGCATAACTGCTTTGTTTTCTGTCTGTCGAAAGCTTGTGTCCATTTTCCTCTCTCTTGCTTTTGCTTCCCCGGAAGCTTGTCGAGTTTACCTTGCGCATGACCATTTTCTCTGTCGAAATAATTTGGTCTTCGTCGAAATATAAGTCAGGCCTTGTTGACCATTTTCAATGAAGCCTGTCGAAATTACAGGCTAACACACCCCATTGTTGACAATCGTGCAAGCAAAGGCTTCGCATTATCCTCAACAAAGTTTTTAATTTGTGAAATGAGAGTTCTTTTGAAAAATGAGTGTTCATGATAATCAATTGAGCAAAGACTCGAAGTGATCACCACTAGCACCCCATTGTTGACAATCGTGCAAGCAAAGGCTTCGCATTATCCTCAACAAAGTTTGATTTGTGAAAAATAGTTTGGAATTGTTTTGAGAAGAAGTGAAGTTGTTTATCAATGATTATGTAAATGCAAAAAAAGTTTTGAAGTTGGAACGTTACTAACGAGTAACAAGTTGTTTTTTGTACGCAACATGGTTTTGAAGTTTTGGAGAGTTACTAACGAGTAACAATTGGTGGAAATCAAAACAAGCAAATTGTGAACACCAATTCAACATTTTAATGCACCACAAGCACATAAACAAGTATATCAAGCATGGAGTACCAAGCTTCAATTCAAGAATGCATGAGTAGGCAAGGATGCAAGAATAGGTAAGAATGCATGAATATGCAAAATGCATGTGCATCAAGGTTAAATGAACCTATCTTTTGCCGATTGAGAAATGGAAAGTGTATCAAGACTCCAAGCGGTCTATCCTTTGCAATTTATTAAGACAATGCAATGGTGCATCAAGGCTCTAAGTGGCCTATCCTTTGCCAAAACTTCACAAGCTTCAAACAACAATTTACAATAAACTCAAAGAGCAAAGAAAGCATGATTAAACTTGAGGATGCATCAAGGTCATTGGAGACCAATCATGTGCGCAAATTCAATTGTTTATAGACCCCTTTTTGCTCACATTTCACAAGCACATCAAATGGGAGTTGAATTTTTAAATGCTTACAAGCATAGGCATCAAGGTTAAAGTAACCTATCTCGTGCCAACTTAGCATAACCCAAGATCATTTGTGGACCATAAATGAACCAAAACCCAAATTCACCTTCTCAAATCACAAATTTCACAATTAACGACATAGGTTTGAATATTTGCAAGTTTAAACAAGTAATTTAACAAAATCAATTCATAAACCCTAGTATGTGAACCTTTTAGCCCGAAGAAATCAAGATACACATCTTGCAACCATTCCTTTAAGCGACCCAAATTCACAATCAAGGTTCATTTCCAAGCAATTGTACGATTGAACCTCAAAAGGCATCAAATCAAATATTAAAACCTAATTATTGAACATATGCGAACCAAATAGCCGAAGGAAATCGCGATTTACATCTTGTAACCATTCCTTTTGGCACAAAAGCTCACAATCATGGTTCATATTCAAATAATTATAAGATTAAGCCAACAAACACCCAAAAATCAACATCAAACCAAATTATCTCAAAATATGCGAAATACATACATGGCCAATCATCAATTTATTTCAACAAGTCAACCAAATCAAGCAAGCGAATGACATAACCAAAACATAGATACATTTATTCACAAGATTCAACCATGAGAACCAACAAAAATCATAAAACACATATTTATTTGAAGCATGCGAAATTATTATCAAAGCAAATAACATTTTATTTCAATTAAAACAACAAAATCATGCATATAACCCCAAAATCAAAGCATCAAAACAAAGATTCATGAGATTAACATATGTACAAGCATAAAAATGAAGTTAAAAGAGAGGATCTACATTTTTGGAAGTGGAAATCTCACAAATATGCAAGAAATGATGACTTTATGCAAGGATTTACAAGAGAAGGGGTCTAGGACTCACATACCTTAAGATGAGCTCCAAATAAACACAATAGATGAAGAAACAATTAACCAAATCAACTTATCTTCAAGCTTGGTCTTCAATCTCCAAAAAATGACCCTTGATCTTGAACTTTTGTGTGATTTTATGAAGGATTGATGGTTGAAAATTAGTGTTTAGGCTTGGAAGATGGATTGAATGTGTGTGGGTAGATGAGAAATGAAGAAGTGAGTTAGAGAGAAGGGAGAGGGGGTGGCGCATAAATGGAGAGAAGGTGAGGAGGGGGTTGTGTGCTAGGGTTTATGAGTGAATGGTGAGGCCAAAAGCTTTTTTTTTTGTGAGGTGAGGTTAATAGGGTATATATAAAAAGCAATTAGGTTTAAGGGTAGTTAGGTCATTGTGCATCTCATCTCACCCTAGGATTGCATCTAAAATTTGAATGGAGGGTGAGGATTGAATCACACATGGATTGAGGTCAAAAAAATGAAAATATGAGAGGGAATGAGAGGGATAGGCGACGCACATTGGGAGGGGTCCTTGGTGACCAAGTTTTGCTAGTTGTCATCTTGTACTATTGTACTATTATATGACCATTCCATTATCCCTTCATTTTTGATTATTCTTCTTAGGATAATTGTACAAAAATACACCCAATTTAGGCCACATACAAGGTATTTTGAGGAATATGCCATTTTATGTGATCACCATGACCAAAAAATGTCATAAAAATCACATCTTGGAACTTTTTGTAGAATATTCCCTATTGATCCTTTTTGAGATTTTGTGCACAATGTATGCATGCATGCGCATACATACATACATGACCAAAAATGTTTTGCCTCAAATAAATTTCTCTAAAATTGCACAATGATTCTTGATGAGAAATTATCTTATTTTTTGACAATGACCAAAATACCCTTTTGCCCTAAAAACCTTGTTTTTTAACAACAAATGCATTTCCACTCTAACAATGAATTTAAAAGCCCTAGAATGACTTTTAAAACCCAAAAATGCATGCACAATGCTCTTCACTCTTCAAAATAAAACCACACTTCTCAATTTATTTATTTTTTGCGGAAAATTAGGGTTTTAAACCTAGGCGGACAAAATTAGGGTATGACAGAGACTTCGACGGAAATTCCATCACTTAGTCAATACTACACGATTTGATGGATGAGACCGATGGAGAATTCTATGCGGACATCGAGATGGTGGGCCTCCTTCCACCGGAGTTTTGGGGGACCAGGGATCAGCCAAGGACCCTCGAGGGAGATGTCTTCGCCGAGGAGGCCGACTGGGCCGCCTTGACAGAAGCCCAGGGGCCAATCACAGAAGGCATGCTGTTTGAAAAGCCAACTGCAGATATGACCAGACACCTGAAGCCATTGTAAATTAAAGCCCACCTCAATGGGAAGTTGTTCAATAGGGTCTTTATGGATGGTGGTGCTGTGTTGAACATCATGCAACTATCGACTATGAAAAGGCTAGGGAAAAACACCGAAGATCTCATTCCCACTACCGTGACCATGACCAGTTTCATGCGCCACCCCTCTCATGCATTAGGAGTGCTGGTGGCCGATGTGACAGTTGGGTCGAAGGTAACTCGGTCGGCATTCTTCGTCATTGAAGGAAAACCCTCATACACGGTGATCCTGGGGAGAGACTGAATCCACACTTGTGAATGTGTTCCCTCCACTTTGCACCAGAAACTCATGATATGGGTGGAAGACAAGGTGGAGATAGTACTCCCCCTACCTGCGCCTGATCTCCATACCAGGGGACAACGAAGAGGGCGGTATTGAGTCATGTGACTGGACCAAGAAGGGTTTTGAATTCAAGATGTTGGCCGACTCACAGCTCGATAACGAGAATAATGATTAGTCTTCCTTCGGAGGTACAGAGCCTGCTGGGTCGATTGCAACTATTTCAGATAGAGTCCAGCATTGAAGAGGCTATGTTTGGTGTTGTACACGGAGAGGACGAAGACTCGAAGGAGGATTCGGATGACCTCGGCAACGAGATGTCGACCGAACCCCCTACATAGAGCCTATCCAGAGAAAGATGCCTACCTTCGAAGCTCAAGACCCATTGATTGAAGTGAATTTGGGAACTGAGAGTGAGCCCAGAATGACTAAAGTTAGCGGCAAACTCTAACCGCAGCAACGTGATCAGATGGTAGCCTTGATACGGGACTATCGTGACTACTTTGCATGGGACTACCATGAGATGTCAAGCCTTGATAGAGCCTTGGTGGAGCATAGGTTACCCATCAAGGAAGGTTGCAAGCCCCACAGGCAACCACCGAGGAGGTTCAACCCACAGCTAATGCCGCAGATCAAAGCCGAAGTGGAAAGACTCTTAAAGGCAGGGTTCATCAGAACTGCCAGGTACGTAGAATGGCTGTCTAATATAGTCCCTGTGATCAAAAAGAATGGCCAGGTCGGGGTCTGTCTACTAAGTGTGCCTTTGGCATGTCTGCAGGTAACTTCCTAAGGAGATTCATCGCCAACTTGGTAGAAAAGCTTAAAGCTTTCTTGCCGTTGCTACGAATGAAGAATGACGCAGAAATGATCTGGGGAACTAAGCAACAGGAGGCCTTCGACCATGTCAAGGCTGCCTTGACCAATCCCCCTGTCCTGGTACCTCCGCAGCCTGGGAGACCTCTGAAGCTATACATTGCGGCTGAAGACCAAGCTATCGGCTGCTTGTTAGCTCAAGATGATGATAGTGGCACTGAGCGTGCTATATATTATCTCAATAGGATACTCAATGACGCCGAGACTAGATACTCGCCCATTGAGAAACTTTGTTTATCTTTGTTTAATGCTTGTACTAAACTTGAATACTATCTCCTGCCTAAGGAAGTTTTAGTTGTATGCAAGGTTGAGATTATTCGATATCTGCTTAATAGGCCTGTCTTGCAAGGAAGACTCGTTAAGTGGGCCATTAAGCTGAACGCATTCGCTTTAACTTATGTACCTTCGAGAGCTGTGAATGGCCAGGCCCTGGCAGACTTCTTGGCTCATCATCCATGTGTAGAGACACACGATGCTCCAGTCGAAGCTGTCAGCTACCTGGGCCTTAAGCCCTGGGTCCTCATGTTCGACGGGACTAGCACTCGGACGAGGGCCGGAGTGGGTATAGTCGTCACCAGTCCTTGTGGCCAAACATGGAGGTTCATGTGCCGGATAGGGCACCAAACCTCCAACAATCAGGCCGAATATGAGGCTCTGATTATGGGACTTGACATCTTGGCCGGCATGAAGGCTCACTACGTGGAAATAAGGGGTGACTCCCAACTGGTGATCAAACAATTCACTGGGGAATACAAGTGTTACAACGCTAAGCTCAAAGAGCTGAGGGCCTCGGCGCAAAACTTACTAAAGTTGTTTGCCGATGTCGTCATCTTGTACGTCCCCAGGAATGAGAACCAGGAAGCAAATGACTTGGCCTAACAAGCCTCGGGATGCAAGGAGCGAGTGGTCGAGGTGCTGCAACAAAGTGTCGTGACCCTCACCCAGGAGGATCCCGCCGACACCTAGATCGGGGTGTTGACGAGGTACCTCCGTAGCCCGACGGCTGACACCTACTTCAAGGTCAAACAAAGGGCATTGAAGTATATCTTGATAGGGGACGACCTATACAAAAGAAGTACCAATGGGGTACAGTTAAAGTGCCTCAAGATGAAGAACGCTTATATGGTAATGGCACATATCCATGCGGGAGTCTGTGGTGCCCATAGGTTTGGCCCCATCATGAATTGGCTCATCTATCGGCATGGGTACTATTGGCCGACGATCACGGTCGATTGCTTCCAGTTTGCCAAGGGATGCGAGGCTTGTCAGCTACACGGACCAATCCAAAGGGTGTCCGCGGATGAGCTCCATCCTATTGTCAAACCTTGGCCATTCAGAGGATGGGCCATGGATTTAATTGGCAAGATATACCCTCCGAGTTCAAAAGGGCACAACCTCATTATTGTAGCCACCGATTACTTCACTAAATGGGTGGAAGCTATGCCGTTTGGAAACATTGATCAGGCCGCGGTGATCAGATTCATAGAGAATCAGATCATTTTCAGGTATGGAATCCCTGGGACCATCACGGCCATTCAAGGTACAATGTTCACTGGAGAACGAGTGGTGGCCTTTGCCCAGGAATACAGCATTAAAATGAGACATTCGTCCCATTATTACGCCCAAGCCAACGGACAAGCAGAGGCCACCAATAAGATCATCATTGAACTCATCAAGAAGAACATAGAGGATAAGCCCAGGCGGTGGCATGAGACCCTCAATGAGGTCCTGTGGGCTATAAGAAATTCTAAGTCTACGGCCACGGGGGTGACGCCCTATCGTTTAGTTTATGGGCAGGACAACGTGCTACCACTGGAGATTAGTGTAGCCTCGTTGAGAGTGGCACGACAGCACTCCCTTAGTATGGATGAGTACTAGCAAGCCATGTTGATGGAGCTGGACACGGTGGATGATGACAGGCTGGCTGCCCTCAGCAGAATAGAAATGAATAAAGCCAAGATGACCCGGGCGTACAACATACACGTTAAACCAAAGAAGTTTGTTGAAGGTGACCTCGTATGGAAGTCCATTTTGCCACTTGGGAGGAAAGACCCCCAGTTGGGCAAGTGGTCCCCGAATTAGGACGGGCCCTACATTGTTAGCGAAGTAAATCACAGTGGAGCATATCGTCTAATCACTCTAGACGGAGAAGAATTTGATACGAAAATAAATGGCAAGTACCTCAAAGCATATTATCTTACTTTATGGGAAAGTATGCGGGGAATTGAAAGGTGGATTTAACAGTAACACAAAATATTGTCAGGATGGCCCGCCACACACCGGCGGCCTGGTGTTAATCAAACGAAAATAAACATCTTCAATTCCCCGTTACAAAGCCAACCTCTCTTAATAGACACTCGACTACCAAGTAAAACGCTGGTGCTCGTTGGTGAGCTAGCCGGAAGAAGAATTGCTGAGGTCTTCCCTAGATCGCCAGGGGACCGCGTGAGACTGTTGTCCATGGACAAACCTTGAAATACAACATGAAAGCCAGAACCGGTAAAGGATTCCCTCTTGAAAGAGTCAGATGCACCGCCATTTCCTTGCACCCATCGGAAGGATGCGAAGACGCTTTAACCATCGGAGAGATTCGTCGATAGCATTGGCCCATTCCCCCGCTCTCTGCCATCGTAAACCAACCCGGTGGGATGGGCGGGCCACCGGAGACGCCAGAGGTAAGTGTCAATGCACCAAAACCCTCGCAAGCCCGGGAAGTGGCAGTTGGAACGATTCTCCTCCCAGCAGCAGCAACTAGAACATCCTGTGGGATGATCTCAAGGGGAGAGCTTCCGAGGAATAATGGAAAACTCAAGGCAACGCTGTCACCACCGTAGTCATGACCTGAAACCTGTATGCCGGAGGATGAGGTCATGTTAGACGGAGGGGGAAGTGGCAGCAGAGCGGAAAAGAGGTTGGTTCATAAGAAGAGGGATGATGAAAGGTTGACGGAAGGGTTGATCTGAGGAAAGAGGCAGGTGAGGTGAAAGCAAGGAGTTTTTGAAGGAATAAATAACCGTGCAGGGGTAATGATGAGGGCTATTTATAGCCTCACAAGAAGCCTCAACCGGCGTCTCCTTGGGAACCGTCGCGCAGCCACTTTGATTCGTGTGAAACGCCAAGTGTCACGTAGCAGTGGTTATGTCCCCTCTAACCGTCACTTCAAATCATTTCAAGGGTTTTCGTACCGTCAATCACGTCCTCAAGACCGCACGACTGCACAAAAAGGGGGGCAATTGTTAACACCCAAAAATAAATAGGTCGTGGGCCGAGGATTGAGAGAAGAAAAGTGGGAATATGGTGTGAAGGCAAGCCATACGACAAGGGGCAAAAAGGGATTTTGCCAGAGAGAGTGAACTCAAGAAGGTCCTTAGGGCGCATTAAATGGGAGAAAACACCCCCAAGGAAGGACTATGCCCGAGGACCAATGAGCCAAGCCGAGGGAAAGTAATTACCCCATCCTATAGAGTGCCAAGGCCTTGGTGGCTCGGATACCTGAACCATTACCTAAAGTGGGGCCAGGACAGCCGAGCCACCATACGGCCGAGGCAAGGTGGGTGTTACTTGGAAGGCAAGATATGGCACGTAGAAAGAACGTGGGAACGGTTGAAGTTCAAATGGAAGAGCGAGGCCGGAAAACTCGGAGCAACGAGCACTCACCCCACTAACGGTGCCAGTGGGATCGTGGGCAGTTACTCTGTTTCGTTGAGGGCTTATGAAGCGATGAGAGCCATTGATCTTAGATCAATCCAACAGCAGGCAAATGTTGGCTAGCTTAGTCGCCGACGATGGCCTGTGTATATATATAGCTTTAGAGTGAAATGTAAAGACACACATCAATCAAATCAAACTCTACGTTTATTTCATTTATCTTCTTTATCGCATTTTTGCCTTTACTTTAATTTTATGCATTAGCCGTAGTAATCCAACACTCGCGTCCCTTCTCACCTTGCCTGACCCTTTCTAGAGAAGTCAGGACACCCATAGTTGAGGAGCAGAGTTCCCTCCTCGATGCAATTGCTTCAAGAAAAAAGGAATCAAAGACTATCCAAACTTTTGGCTGATACCACGGCTAGGACCTAAGAGTTTGAGGACAACAGTTCCAATGGAAATGAAGTGTCGGACTTTTCCTTTAACATTGGACAAAATAGCGTCGGAATGGTTTAGGATCCTAAAGACGAACACCATCTCCTATTGGGATCAATTACCAAAGCTTTTCTCAGCTCAGTTCGCCCATTCCAAGAGTAAGCCTAAGAACAAAAATGTCTTGGCATCCGTCGTCCAAGGGGAGGATGAGCCTCTAAGGGAGTACATAGAGAGGTTCAACAGAGAAGCTGCCCAAGTTCGGAATCTCGACGACGCCTTTCGAGTTTATTTCATGGGGATGGGACTACGTCCAGGAAGCTGGTTCAAAAAACACGTCAACACTTGGGAACCTGATACCTTGCAGGAGTTCCTCCATCTATCCCAGTGTTTTATCAATGAGGAAGAAAGCGCCAAGACCGGAAAGGAAACAACACAGGCCGGACCGTCAAGACTCCGTAATGAAAAAGATCACAGGAATGTTAACCGAGGCAACAGGGATCCCCGACCTCGAAATCGTCACCAGGTTTACACCGACCTTAATGTCACCCAGGCTTAGCTGTTGGGAGAATGCTGGAACACGGAGTTCAGAGATCAAAAATTTCCTAAACAACTCCCCCAAAGGCCGGGGCAACGTTCCAACAAATTCTGTCGGTATTACCGGAGTAATGGTCATAACACCAACCACTGCAACGCGTTGAAAGATGACATCGAGGACATGATCAAGAGGGGAAAGCTGGCCAGTTGTGTTAAGAAGCCCGGACAACAAGCTGGCGAAGTAAAAGAAGAAAGAGAGGAGGAACCCAAAGGAAGGGGAAAACAAAAGACCGACTCGGACGACGAAGAGCCCGACTTTAGAAAATCGAAGGGATGATCCGTGATGATGATGATCACAGGAGGACTCTCCCACGAAAAGTCCGGGAAAACGATGAAGAGAAAGTGGAAAGTGCAGTACCATCCTCATCAAACCGACCCCCTTTGTCCTTTGGAGATGAAGATCTATTGGACGGAAAACCCAATAAACACGTACCACTCCTAATCACAGCTGTGATAGCCAATAAGGAGGTAAGAAGAATCCTGGTTGACTAAGGAAGCTCATCTGATATCATCTTCATTGACTGATGACAACCTAGAATGGATGCTTCTATAGATGAATAAAAGCACAAAATGGAAAATTGGGCATTGTTGAAAAATTTGTTATTTTTAATTTTAAGTGAAGATTGGGTTGTTACATGGCCCAAGCCTTCTAAAATACTTGAGTTTATGTTTAAAATAAGAGTGGGCTGAAATATCCATGCAAAAGGGGTCCAGAACAAGATTCAAGGAGGAGTGAATAAACAAAATGAAGGTGTGGCTGATCCATATACCAAAGTGAACGAAATTGCCATGGTAATAAGGAGGGATGACTCTTTGCTTGCTTGCTGAAGATGATTCTTGCTCTTCTTGGTTGTTTTGTAACCATTATTCCACTAAGGTGTATTGAAATGCCACTAGGAATTATTGTTAGTTATTTGTGGCCTTTGTATTGCCTTGTATTGAATCAGCCCATCATTATCCTTTCCTATATATAGGGGGAGCAATCTTTGAGAATAACAACTCAGAATTTTATGATATAATACTTTGTGTATTGTGAGAGTATTTCTCTCTTTTGTTCTTCATTTAACCTTGTTTAGATCTTATCAAGAAACCAAGTTTTCATGTGGCGATCATTCCCTAGGCTTATCACTTCTTCTTTCTCTCAATGAATTAAGAGTGTGGCGCCATTCCCATTTCTTATCTCCTCCATATTTTCTAAGTTCTTCTTTCTTGTTCTTATCTTTTACTTTTCCAATTCTGTTTGCTTGTGTCATTCAACCCGAATTCACATAGATGAAAAACTATTCATTTGGATAGTCATCAAGTGGTATCGGAGCTAAGGATCCTAGAGTGAACTTTTGTTTGTTTTTTTTTCTGGAAAATTATCATCTTTCTTCCAAATGGACATGATGGAGGGAAGACAAAGAGATTATGCCATATATGTTAGAGATTTTGTGATGGATCCAGAGTATGTGAAATATCTTTATGAAAATGGTCTAAAAAAAGAAGCAAAAAGAGTGGAAAGGTTAGCCTTGAGAGAAAAGATGAAATTGAAAGAAAAAAGTGAAGAAAAATTGGAGTGTGTCATTGAAAAAAAAGAGGAAAAAGATTTGGGGCTAAAAGAAAAAGAAATTGAGAGTATTCCTGTGACTTTCCAAAAGTCAATTATTCCTACTACTATTTCTTCTTCTACTACTAGTGCTCTTCAAGTTACTAATGTATCTTTATCTCCAAGAGAAGCTGGTGAGGAAAAGATAAATTCTACTTTTGAGAGAAATCAAGAGGAATTCATATTAAAAGGAAAAGAGCAAGAGGATTCCAAGAAAGATATTTCTCAATTTGTATAAGAAAATAAAAATAAAAAGAGCAAGGAAAATGTGAAAGTAAAAAATTGAAAGTTGTCTTGTGAATGAACATGTGGGAAAAGAGGAATTATTGTCATGGAATCTTACAAATACCTTTCTTCATAATGGTGTTTGTTTGCCTACTAATACTACTTCTATTTCTAGGCATTCTTATTCTATTTTGAAGGAAAATGGAACAACAATTCCAAGAGTTGTACTCCGAAAGTTCCACAAATTCTATTTCTACAAATTCTGATGGTAACAACCTAATCTTCACTTAAAATAAAAAATAACAAATTTTTCAACAATGCCCAATTTTCCATTTTGTGCTTGATTTTATTCATCTTTAGAAGCATTCATTCTAGGTTGTCATCATTCCCTCCTTCTTCGAGAGAATTCGACCTCGAATTTCAAACTGTAATACCTCCCTCCAGGGTCAAAGGTAAGCCTAAAGAAATCATCACATGTAGCTTTCACATTCCAGAAATTTGCAAGGTCATTGAAACGATTTGTTTTCCCCACTTTACCTTTGGATTCAAATGCATATTTATCTTTGTCAAGCTCACAGAAGGCAGCCACTCGTAGGGAAAAATCTTCTTCATTCACTTTATACTTTTCCTGACATAAGGAAGAAATATAAGGCAACTGAATAGAATTAGATGAAACCCAACACTTGACTACACAGACTAACTTCGAAGAAGGTATTAGTGTAGACGAATGCCATGAATTCCCAAGTCCTTTTTCAAGTGTTTTCCCTTCTTTTGTTGTCTTCAATCCATCATTTCCCTCTTGAAATTCTATAAGTTCTTGATGAATCATAGAAGATCCACCAACTTCTTCCAAGTCTTGAGGTACTCGTGTCTTTTGAAAGTCAATTTCATTTTTATCAAATACTCTTGATTCTTCTTTTGAAAACACCTTTTCAAATTCTTTTGACAATGAATCATCACAACTAAACAAAGGGTTAGAGTAAAGAGAATAACCAGAAGTAAATAAAGGGTTTGAGTAAAAATCTATGAATTCTTTCTCAAAAATACCTTCAAATTCTTTCTCTTTGTCTCCCGAATATTTTACCTCGTCTTTTGAAGAATTTCCTTCATTACTTGAACTATTTTCTTCCAATTGTGTAGATCTCTTTTGCACACTCTCTGGTTTTTCTTTTTCCTTGCTTTTCTCTTTCTTTTCATTCTCGTTTTCTTTATACTTTTTTTCAGCTTTACAGAGATCTGCCCATAATATTTCCTTACTAGCAGCAATTGCTCTTTCCATTCTCTCCTCTCATCTCATTCTTCTTTCACTTATTCTTTCAGCCCTCTTGGTTTCTCTTTGTATTTTCTCATTTTCTCTATCTATTTTCTCGTGTGTTTTCATCAACCAATCACTAACCTTATACTTCTCAAGTGAATTTTCAATACATTCATTTTTATAATACATGTCTCTATATCTAGAATTCCACAAGATGAAAAGAAAATTAGATAGATATTATTGAAAATAAACAGACCTTTCCAAACGCTGCGTATTTCACCCCGATTAGGAAACCAACAACTTGGCTCTGAATACCAAATGATGACTACCAAATGATAGAGAATGATGACAACCTAGAATGGATGCTTCTAAAGATGAATAAAATCAAGCACAAAATGGAAAATTGGGCATTGTTGAAAAATTTGTTATTTTTAATTTTAAGTGAAGATTGGGTTGTTACATGGCCCAAGCCTTCTAAAATACTTGAGTTTATGTTTAAAATAAGAGTGGGCTGAAATATCCATGCAAAAGGGGTCCAGAACAAGCTTCAAGGAGGAGTGAATAAACAAAATGAAGGTGTGGCTGATCCATATACCAAAGTGAACGAAATTGCCATGGTAATAAGGAGGGATGACTCTTTGCTTGCTTGCTGAAGATGATTCTTGCTCTTTTGATATAATAATGATGAGAAATGATAAGCCAAGTGAAGAATCGCCACAAAGGAAATGATGCCTTTGATAAGATCCAAATATGTGATCTTCCACAAGAAGATACAAGAGGCACAATGCTCTCAAAATGCTAATTGCATATATCTTTCAACATATCTTCAAATTGGATTCTTACATGGGTTTTTATAGGCTAAACTTGAAAGATAGAAGTAACTTTCCACTATCATGCATTTACCTAGAATATAACCACAAACTAGAAAATAATTTCCCACTAGCCACTATAATGGCTTAGAAAGCCTTTAAAACCCATAAACTAACATAAGAAAGATAAAAAGACACTTTAACTTATTCAGCCAAAATAAATCCGAAAATTAAAATTAAAATAGCAAAAATTAGACAACCATTGAATTCTCCTTGATCATGTGCATTGGGTTTTTCCAAATTTTTGTCATCAAGTTGTGCTAAAAGGATCTTCATAGAATTGTAGAAATATGGCCCGATTTGGTTGTCATCATTCCCTCCTTCTTCAAGAGAATTCGTCCTCGAATTTATTGGCTTAGGAAATCACCATCCTCCAGGTTCAAACACAGTTATGTTGAATTCAGACGGTTCATCTCTTGGAATTGTTCTTTCACCTTCCTTCAAAATAGAATAAGCATTGCTACATACAGAAATAGCATTAGTAGGCGAACATACACCATTATGAAGAAATATATTTGTTAGATTCCCTGACAACGATTCCTTTTTTCCCACTTGTTCAATTACAAGAAAACTTTCAATTTTTATTTGCACATTTTCCTTGCTCTTTTTGTTTTTATCTTCCTCAAATTGAGATATATCATTTTTGGCATCCTCTTGCTCTTTTCCTTTTAATATGAATTCCTCCTGAACGCTCTCAAAAGCACAATTTATCTTTTCCTCACCAACTTCTGTTGGAGATAATGATACATGAGTAACTTGAAGAGCACAAGAAGTAGAAGAAGAAATAGTAGTTGGAATAATTGACTTTTGGAAAGCCACAGGAATGCTCTCATTTTCTTTCTCTTTTAGCCCCAAATCTTTTTCCTCTTTTTTTTCATTGACACACTCCAATTTTTCTTCACTTTTTTCTTTCAATTTCATCTTTTCTCTCAAGGCTAACCTTTCCACTCTTTTTGCTTCTTTTTTTAGACCATTTTCATAAAGATATTTCACATACTCTGGATCCATTACAAAATCTCTAATATATATGGCATAATCTCTTTGTCTTTCCTCCATCATGTCCATTTTGGGAAGAACGATGATAGGTTTCGATAGAAACAAAAAAAAGACACACAAAAACTCACTCTAGGATCCTTAGCTTTGATACCAAATGATATGATCCGAAAAGGAACATATTTAGAAATTAGGATCTATCCTCGAGTGAATCACACAATTTAAAAGACAAGAACAAAACACAATTCAAAGTAACAAAAATTAAAAAGATGGAGAAGATAGAAGATGGATTAAGAAAGGCGCCACACTCTTAATTCTATTAAGAATGAGAAATGATAAGCCAAGTGAAGAATCGCCACAAAGGAAATGATGCCTTTGATAAGATCCAAATATGTGATCTTCCACAAGAAGATACAAGAGGCACAATGCTCTCAAAATGCTAATTGCATATATCTTCAACATATCTTCTAATTGGATTCTTACATGGGTTTTTATAGGCTAAACTTGAAAGATAGAAGTAACTTTCCACTATCATGCATTTACCTAGAATATAACCACAAACTAGAAAATAATTTCCCACTAGCCACTATAATGGCTTAGAAAGCCTTTAAAACCCATAAACTAACATAAGAAAGATAAAAAGACACTTTAACTTATTCAGCCAAAATAAATCCGAAAATTAAAATTAAAATAGCAAAAATTAGACAACCATTGAATTCTCCTTGATCATGTGCATTGGGTTTTTCCAAATTTTTTTCATCAAGTTGTGCTAAAAGGTTCTTCATAGAATTGTAGAAATATGGCCCGATTTGGTTCTCATCAGCCGGTTGTGGCGTCTCCTTGACTTATCAATCGGTCTTCCATCCCCGATTGTGGTGTCTCATTCACTCCCACCTTCATGACTCCAGAAATAGTCATCGACGGCTCCGAGGTTGCCATCATCTGGTATCAGAGCTTAGGTTCTATCAAGGTGTTATCTATCCTCTTTAATTTTAGTCTCTAAATTTTGTTTATCTCATTGTTTTATTTTTTTTTTATTTTGCAAAAAAAAAAGAAAAAAAATACGAAAATTCAAAAAAAAAAGAAAAAAATTGAAAATTCAAAAAAAAAAATGAAAGAAAGTTTGATGGCAACCTCGGAGCCGTCGGTGACTATTTCTGGAGTCATGAAGGTGGGAGTGAATGAGACACCACAATCGGGGATGGAAGACCGATCGATAAGTCAAGGAGACGCCACAGCCGGCTATGGAGGTTCCGGTTGTTAAGTCGGGATGAGCGCCATGGCAAGCCGATAAGCTCCAAGAACGGCTCAGAGAACCATAGAGACACGTCTCTAAATTTTTACTCAAAATTCAACTTGTTTATTTTAAAAAATGCACTACAATATATAGAGTACCTCAGGCCCTATTGGCCCAAAAGAACCTCAGGCCCAATTGACTTAATAAAACCCTAGAAATTTAAAATACACTAATAAATATCAAATCCTAATTTAAATGGAAATAACTAATTGGCATTAAAGCCATTGATTCTAATCCTAAAATAAAGAAGACAATTAAATGAAATTAAAGTCTTGGATATAATCCTAAAATAAAGTACTAAAAATGGAAATAAATTGCACTAATTTATTCTTTATGATATTGTACTAATATACTCTTCACGAGATTTTCCTTCAACTTTTCTACGTGTAGACCTTAGTTGCATGAGTTGAGAGGAATTCTCCAGCCTATGATAATGCAAGATAGCTACTTGGATTCAAAATTGGCATAAGCCATTAAGTCTTGTAGTCAATGAAATACTGATATCTTTATACGTTTCTTTCCACATGCTTAAGGCAATTAGGATCTCATCAGCCTTCCTTTGACTTGGTCAACCTTCACATACTTCAACCTTCACATCTCCTTTCTACTTTGTATTTTTATGTTCTTTTCAGTTCAAGGTAGTTTCACATTTTGCTATCTTTGAGGCTTGTTCTTCACACTTGAAATAAACATGTTAGAAAAACATAACTAGAAAACTTAATGTCTTGCTAGTATCATCAAAACATGGAAAGAGATTTTCATTCCAACAATCTCCCCCTTTTTAGTGATGACAAACTTGTGAGTAAGTTTTAAGTTTTCTGTTTTTCAAGGATAGACATTTAAGCATACTAACAGAATTATTTCAAAGAAATATAACCTTCACATCAAGCATATAGCAAAAGATAATTTTCATTAATCATTCAGGTAATCATGATAAACATATTGTTTTGATAATTATCATTACATAGTCAAGACAGAATTTAAAAAACAGAATTTCAAATAGGCATGTTAGTGTGACAATTTTCACAAGTCACACAAGGCAAAATATCCAAAAAGATTCCTAGATTGTCAACATAAACCCCAAAATACACTTAACACCTAACTAAGTAGTTAATTAAAACTTAATCTCCATTCCCCCCCTTTTGTCAACAACAAAAAGAAGGAAGAATAAGAAATTATGCTGCTACTTGGTAGGGGAGGAATTATCAAAAGAGTTGGTTGAAGTTGCTGGCTGAGGAAAATCTTGGAAAGGCTCTAGAGGTGGAAAGTTTGGTGGTGAAATGACTGGTAAGACTGCCGGGATTACATGTTCCATAACCCATTGTTGATAGGCAATATTCCTTTGATCCTCTATCTTGTTTTCATGTTGAAGTATCCCAATGCTGAGCAGCAGATTGGTCTCCATAAGCTTCATTTCTTCATATGTTTTTCATGTTGTGCCTTCATTCTCTTCATGGATTTCATAGTCAACAGAAGGATGAGAATCATCTTTATCCACAAATGGTTTGCTGCAGTTTGGTCCTTTGTCAGAGGAGGAGAGAGGGGCATATGTAGTCTTGCAGAAAGAGCTAAGAGAACCAAATTGGGTGGACAAATCAGATGAGAATTTTGATATACCAGAAGCTTCATTCATTCTTGGAATGGAGGAATCATAAATTGGAGTTTTAGAAGCTATAAACCTGTTACTATTTTCAGAAGCCAATGTGTTTCCTGTTTTAGCTGGTGAGGCAGGTTGGTCACGCCACTGTGAGAAAAGATCATTGTGGTCATGAGTAGGTGGTGGAACATTTTCTGGAGCTTGATTGTGGTGAAGTTCTGCTATGGCCACAGATGCTAGAATTTCAGAATTTGTTTCTTGAAAGAGAGGGGGATTCACTGGTGTAAACTCTGGTGTAAACTCATTGTCAATGTCCTGACAGACTTGATGGACAGCTTGAGACAATGGAGATAGTTGATTGTAGTCTTGATTGAGAGCTTCTTCTTCTTCATCCCTTGTTGGAGAACGATTCATATCAAACTCCCCATGAGCTTGACCATCTGCTGTGTCTTCTTGAGTTCCATGCTCACCTGGTGAGGAGCCATAAGGAACTAAGGGCACTCTTGGAGAAAGCATATTTTCAACTTGCACAACAGCAGCAGAAGGTTGAACAACAGCCGAAGGTTGTTGAGCAACTACTGGGTTTTCTTTAGCAGGAGGTGGATGACTAGGAGAGAGAGTTTCCTAAGTTGTAGGAATGACATCAGAAGGATAATCCTTTACCTCTTTTGCAAGAGATGATTCTTTTTCAGTTGGAATTGCCTCTTCGGTAATTCTACCTTCATGTGAAGGTTCATTCTCATCAACCTGAATAGATGGCTCTTCATTTAGATCATCAATCATTTTCCCAGAAACTTGTTTCTCAGCAATCTCTTCTTCAAGCACAACAGGAGATTGTTCATCTGGAGTTGGTTCATGTTCAAACATTTCCTTCCAACTTTGAGCAGGTCCTGTTTCCATGATGGGTTCTTGTGAAGGTTGATCAGTTTGTGGAACCTTGTAATTCTTAGGGAATTGAACATTCAAGCTTTGAACATCAATGGTTTCTTCATTGTTCAATTGCTCCTCCTGAGGAGTTGCTTCCTCTTTCTCATCTTCCTTGGTGAGAAACATTCCATATGGTAATGAGGTGGTTTGCCTAAGAGTCTTAACAATATCTATCATGTAGTGAAAGATGGTGTAGGGCAGATTAATAACATACCTTTTGTACATACAGTACACAAGGAGTAGGCCAGCAGATTTGATTCTTTCGTATCCTCCAGCTCTTGGAAAGAGAGAATGAATGACCATGTTATGCATTATCCTTGCCCAGAGGGATGATGAGACTAGGTTTGTGTTGGGATCCTTCATCAGCACATCAAGAACATGCTCCTTTGTGACACTTGCATTATTAAAACAATCTTACCATAGTTTGATACACCAGACATGCGAATGCCTAAAGCTTATGACAACACTTTAGGAGTGATGATCATCACTGTTCCTTTCACTTGGATGGTAAAGCTTGTTTTCTCTTCGTTTACCCCCATGCTTCCATAAAACTCTCTAACCAAGTTTGGATAGATGAGTTCTTCCTCAGTTAGGAGTTTGTACCAGCCTTGCCTAGCAATATATGGATAGAAATCCCAACCAGATAATTTTAATTCCTCAAGCAGATAAGTTCTTCCAATCAAAATGCCTCTTTTTGACCATTTCTTCTGATTGAATGCTTGTGAAGGTTGAATTTCACTTGGAAGTTTATCTTCAGTTTGATCTTGATCATTGTCCTTTTCTTCCTCAGTAACCTTCGCTTTTCCTTTGTTTAGGTCTTCTCTAGTTTTCTTTGGAGAGAGTTCTTGTGGAGGAGATGATTTTCATTTGGGAGCAGATGATTGTTTAACAGAAGCAATGATATCAGAGATGGTGGCTTCAGAATCTTCCTCATTTACGATGATTTGCTCTGTGCTTTTAGCACCAGGACCATCAATGGGAGTGGATGAGGTTTTTCTGATCCTAGATGATCTTCGTGTAGGAGTTTGAGAAGATTTTGAGGTCATAGAGCAGTGAGGTGAGGGGTTTGATGGAGGAGGAATAGGTTCAGTGTCCATTACAGGTTTGATGATGCTTGGTTCAGGATTTGGATTTCTCTACACATTTGGGATTTTGGTTCTAACCATTTTTCAAATAAAAAGCGTGGATTTGTGCGATGGCGAAGAAAGAGAGATGGAGGGAAATAAAGTGAAGTGCTGAAAAGAGTGAAGGAATTGAGTTTATGGAAGTTGTGCGTAGAGGGAGTGGGTGAGGAGAGAGGTTACAACTAGCCGTTATGATTTGACTAGGTTCAGTTATGATGGGACATAACTGTAGTGTTTTTCCAAGTGAAGTAAACACGTGTGATAACGGTTCACTAAGTCTTCAACCGTCCCTTTTAAATTTCCCTCACGTGAACCTTCTCAAGTCTTGAGAAGGTTGGAGTTTTTGACATTTCTTCTAATCTTAAGGACATTCTAAAATGTGCAAAGGCCTTTTTAATAAAATTAAAACTTTCTTCTAACAAAGGTTTTGTGAAAATATCAGCTAATTGATGTTTGGTATCAACAAAAATTAATTCCACATCCTTCTTTTGAACATGATCACGAATAAAGTGATGTTTTATATCAATATGTTTAGACCTTGAATGTTGGATGAAAATCTTTGATAAATTTATAGCACTAGTATTGTCACAATAAATAGGGATACAGGAATACCTCAATGAGTAGTCCTCTAACTGTGTTTTGATCCACAAAACTTGTGAGCAACATCCAGCAACAGATACATATTCTGCTTCAGTAGTTGATAGGGCAATTGTGTTCTGCTTTCTACAGGACTAAGAGATTAAAGATTCTCCCAAACTTTTGACATGATCTACTAGTATTTTTTCTGTCAATCTTATCACCAGCATAATCAGCATCACAATATGAGGTTAGATTAAAATGAGTACTTTTCTTGTACCACAAGCCAACACTTGTAATTCCAACTAAGTATCTGAAAATTCTTTTCGCTGCAGTGAGATGGGATTCTTTTGGGGAAACTTGAAATCTACAACACAGGCCAACTAAAAACACAATATCTGGTCTACTGGCAGTTAAGTACAATAGAGAACCTATCATACCCATGTATTCCTTCTCAGATATTGGTTTTCCCTCTTCATCCTTCTCAACCTGTGATGAAGGATGCATAGGATTGTCATGGCTCAAACTTCATTCATTTTGTATTTCTTGAGAAGGTCTTTATAATGTATTATTCTTCACAAATAAAAATGTCTTCATTAAGTTGTTTAATTTGCAAACCAAGAAAGAATCTTAACTCACCCATCATACTCATTTCAAACTCACTCTTCATAAGATTGCCAAAATCTTTGCAAAGTTTTCATTTGTTGATCCAAAAATAATATCATCCACATAAATTTGAACGATCAACAAATCTTTATCAAGAGGTTTTTTGAAGAAAGTGGTATCTATTTTTCCTCTTGTAAAATCATTTTTGATCGAGAAGCTACTCAACCTTTCATACCAAGCTCCAGGAGCTTGCTTGAGCCCATATAGAGCTTTGGTAAGTTTGAAAATATGGTTGGGTTTCTTTTGATCAACAAGACCAGGAGGTTGATTGACATAGACTTCTTCATTTAAGAAACCATTTAGAAAGACACTTTTCACATCCATTTGAAATAATTTGAAATTTTTGTGAGCAGCAAATGCAAGTAAAATTCTAATAGCTTCCAATCTTAGTTCTGGAGCAAAAGTTTCATCATAGTCAATACCTTCTTGTTGATTGTGTAACACCCCAATTTCTACACCCTACTATGTTCGTTGATTTACGTGTATCTGGGCCGTAGTATTTATTGTGATATTTTAGCATATAAAGTGTTAAAATTAACAATGATTAATAAAATACCTTGAAATTAACTGTTTAAGAGTAGTGAGGACGATTGTTATAGTTCTAGTCCCTCTGAAGGATGCCGCTAATGCCACATTATCCACTAATCCATGTGTACAACCTTCGTATACCAGATTGATCTTGTTCTTGGCAATTACATAACCGAGTTTATTTGCTGCCTCTTGAAATTCCTTACTTTTTCCAAGCCAAGACCCACCAAGAACACAAATGGAAGCTATTTTTGGAGATGATGATGTTACCATTTTAAGACTTCTCTCAAGACTGAAAAAATGATAAGAGTTGTTTCCAAAGAACTAGATGCATTTTATACAGAGAAAGTGTACCTAGCACGCTAGATGTACTATTTACAGAGAAAGTGCACCTAGCACGCTAGATGCACTATTTTTTGAACAAAAAGCTTCAAAAGTAATGTTCCCCACATGGGAGATAGTAGTTGTGATTGTGGCTCACATCTTCCTTTGGTTTTACGTCAAGAAACAGCTTAAACGCCTTCTATGAGTCAAGGATAAGCTTCCCATCCAATTTTCTTAAAAATTGGCAAACAGGGTCTTTGAAAGTCAGATTCCCAAGAGTGCGGCTCAAGAGTCAAATGAATATCATCCAAAGGCTCCTTACTCAGCGCATTCTTAATGAAATCTATCTTGTCATATCGATTTTTGGAAGCTCAACCAATATTTCTACAACCAGTGTTACATGTCCATCTTGCACATTTTCTGCAAACGTTCATTCTTTTAGCTCGTCGTTTTTTAGAATATGTACTTTTACACCCAGCCAAGCGTGGAACCATTGAATCTCGAAACTCACAACCAATTCTAACTTTTGCTTCTATCAACCAACGTAAATCAGCTGGATTCCCTTAATCATTAGTAGCCTTAATCTTTCACACCGAGCATGGTAAATTTTTATCAAGTCATTTTTAATAAAGAAAGGAAAACGTTTGCTCAAAGAAGAAACAACGACATCCATATTACTTAAATGCATGCAAATTTTTATTACATTCATAAAAGAGAGCAAAGACAATACAAGCAACCTTTTATTCAAAAATCTAATACATCAAAGACCGATATCTACAAACCAAGCCAACACTAGAAATAGTGCAGTAAGTATTATCATCACTTCTGAAAAGAGCACTTCATCAGCTTTGAAAAAGGCAACAATGATGTTGAAAATTGCGAAAATGGTGAGAATGATGAGAAAGCAGCAGTTCATTTTGTTAGAATGGATGAGAAAATTTTGGTTTGGAAGATGTTGAAAGTGGGGAGTGGAATGAGGTTTTATAGAGAATTTTTTTTTGAAAAATGGCCGTTTATAGCCGTTGAAGGAGAGGAGAAAAAGTGATGAAAACACTATTCATGACCGTTAAATTGAAGAAGAAAAAAGTAAGTGAAAATCTTTTTTGTTTTTTTTTATTTACAACTCAGTTTTTGTGGGCAACTGAAATTCCGACTTTGAAAGTCACGGAGTACCGAATCCCCCATTTATACCGGGAGACAAAAAAAAATACTAAAAACAACAATAATAGAAAAGCAAAGGAAAACAAAATATAGTAAAAATAACACAACAAAACAAAAAAAAACAAAAACAATCAAACCATGTAAAAGGGTCAACTAAAGAGACTGACTCGATCTCTTTTGAAAAACTTTCAAGGTACGCTTTTAAACGTTGACCATTAACTCTGAAAATGTCACCATTTCTTGGATTCTCAATTTCAACAGCTCCATTTGGAAAAACAGTTTTCACAATAAAAGGTCCTGTCCATTTTGATTGCAATTTTCCGGGAAACAGGTGTAATCTAGAATTATACAAAAGAACTTTTTGCCCAATTTCAAAAGTTTTTCTAACAATGTGTTTGTCATGAAATACTTTCATTTTTTCTTTGTAAATTCTAGAATTTTCATATGCATCATTCCTGATTTCTTCTAATTCATTTAGCTGGAGTTTTCTCAATGAACTAGCTTTATCCAAGTTGAAATTAAACATTTTGATTGCCCAAAAAGCTTTATGTTCTAATTCAACAGGTAAGTGACACGGTTTTCCAAAAACAAGGCGATAAGGAGACATACCCAGAGATGTTTTGAATGCTATCCGGTAGGCCCACAATGCATCAGTTAGTCTGAGTGACCAATCTTTTCGATTTGGATTGACTGTTTTATCCAAGATATGTTTGATCTCCCTGTTAGCAAGTTCTGCTTGTCCATTTGTATTTGGATGATATGGGGTTGACACTTTGTGATGAATACCATATTTTTTCATTAGGTTTTCAAATGGTTTATTGCAAAAATGTAAACCTCCGTCACTTATTATTGCACGAGGCATTCAAAATCTGGAAAACACATTTTCCTTCAAAATTTTAAAACAAATTTATGATCATTATTTTTGCAAGGAATTGCCTCAACCCATTTTGAAACATAGTCAACTCCAACCAATATGTATTGATATCCAAAAGAAGATGGAAAAGGACCCATAAAATCAATTTCCCAACAGTCAAAAATTTCAACGACTAAGATGGGATTTAATGGCATCATATTTCTACGAGTTACCCCACCTAGTCTTTGACACCGATCACATGATTTGCAAAATTTATATGTGTCTTCAAAAAGCGATGGCCAATAAAATCTACACTGCAAGATTTTTGCAGTAGTTTTTTTGGAAGAAAATTGACCACCACATGCTTCTGAGTGGGAAAAAGAGATTATGCTTTGAATTTCATTATCAGGAACACATCTTCTTACTATCTGATCGGAACAATACTTGAAAAGATATGGGTCATCCCAATGACTTGGAATTTGTCCTGTAGAGAGAAAATTAGCAATATCAGCTAACCATGGCAATTGTGACACACAAAAAAGTTGTTCATTAGGAAATGAGTAATTTATGGGACTTGTCTCAAAAGAATCATCACATGTGAGTCTAGACAAATGATCTGCCACTACATTTTCAACTCCCTTTTTATCTTTAATTTTTATGTCAAATTCTTGGACTAAAAGAATCCACCTAATCAACCTTGGTTTTGCGTCTTTCTTTGCTAGTAAATATTTTAAAGCTGCATGATTAGTGAACACAACAATGGGTGAACCAACTAGTTAAGATCTGAATTTCTCTAATGCAAATACTACGGCGAGTAATTCTTTTTCAGTGGTGGAATAATTCAATTGAGCACTATTAAGAGTTTTACTTGCATAGTAAATCACATAAGGTTTCTTATCCTTTCTTTGTCCTAACACAGCTCCTATAGCATAGTCACTAGCATCACACATTATTTCAAAGGGTAAAGTCCAATCAGGTGGTTGCATAATAGGTGCGGAAGTGAGCATTTCTTTGAGTTTTACAAAAGCATCTTCACACTAATTAGTCCATTCAAATGTTGCATCTTTTAGTAAAAGGTTGCATATTGGTCTAGAAATTGTACTAAAGGTTTTTATGAACCTTCTATAAAAGCCAGCATGTCCTAAAAATGATCTAATATCTTTTGCTGATTTTGGTGTTGGCAAGTTGGCAATTAGATCAATTTTGGACCTATCAACTTCTATTCCTTTTGTTGAAACAATGTGTCCTAATACAATTCCTTCGGTCACCATAAAATGACATTTTTCCCAATTAAGAACAATATTTTTCTCTTCACACCTAGTCAAGACTTTAGCCAAATTCATAAGACAATCATTAAATGAGTTTCCAAAAACAGAGAAATCATCCATGAACACTTCAAGAAAGCGTTCAACCATGTCGCTGAAAATGCTTACCATACATCCTTGAAATGTTGCTGGTGCATTACATAGTCCAAATGGCATCCTTCGATATGCAAAGGTACCAAAAGGACATGTAAATGTTGTTTTCTCCTGGTCCTCAAGTGCAATGGCAATCTGATTATACCCTGAATATCCATCTAGGAAGCAATAAAACTCATGTCCTGCAATTCTTTCTAAGATTTGATCCATGAAAGGCAAAGGAAAATGATCTTTTCTAGTCATTGAGTTTAGTTTCCAGTAGTCAATGCACATTCTCCAACCAGTTACAGTTCTAGTTGGAATTAATTCATTATTTTCATTTTTAACTACAGTTACTCCTGACTTCTTAGGTACAACTTGAGTAGGACTGACCCATTTACTATCTAAAATAGGATAAATAATGTTATTATCTAGAAACTTAATGACCTCATTTCTCACAACTTCTTTCATATTAGGATTTAGCCTTCGTTGCATTTGTCTAAAGGGTTTAGCATTTTCCTCTAAATAAATGTTATGGGTGCAAATTAATGGGCTAATTCCTTTTATGTCAGATATAGTCCATCCTATTGCCTGCTTATGAGCTCTTAGTACTTCTAACAATTTACATTCTTGTTGATGATTAAATTTAGAAGATATTATTACCGGATATGTATCATTTTCACCCAAATATGCATACTTCAAATTTGATGATAGAGGCTTCAGCTCTAACACTGGTGGTTGAACACTTGATGGACATGGAACTTTTTCAGATTTTGACAGTTGTTCAAATTTTGGCTTCCATTGATTAACCTTTGAACCCTGTGAAGTCTCAAACATAGAAGAAAACTCCAAAATTTCCCCATTAATCAAATCATTTGTCAATAAACTTGCCAATGGATCAGAAAATGAAGTCATGAAATGTTCAAAGGTGTATTTATCATTTACATCAATTACATATACTTCATCATTATCTGGTGGTTGTTTGGAAATGTTGAAAACATTTAACTCCAAAGTCATATTTCCAAAAGAAAGATTCAAAACTCCATTTCTACAATTCATCAAAGCATTAGAAGTTGCAAGAAATGGTCTTCCTAAAATGATGGGATGTTGAGATGTTGGATTTGAAACCGGATGTGTATCCAAAACAATAAAATCTACTGGAAAATAGAATTTATCAATTTGAACTAGAACATCCTCAACTATACCTCTTGGAATTTTTACTGAACGATTTGCCAATTGAAGGGTGATTGGTGTCTTCTTTAGCTCTCCGAGATCCAATTGTTGATAAACAGAAAATGGTAGAAAATTAACACTCGCACCAAGATCAAGAAGTGCATGTTCTATCTTAGTGTTACCAATGATATAGTTTGACAACCAGGATCCTTGTATTTTGGTGGAGTTTCCTGTTGGATGATTGAACTAACACTTTCCGTCAAAAATGCCTTACTTTGAACATTTAATTTTCTTTTCACGGTACATAAATGTTTCAAAAGTTTGGCATAAGACGGAATTTGTTTGATCACATCCAACAGAGGAATTTAACACCTTTACTTGTTGAAGAATCTCAAATATTTTAGGATTATGGTTCAACTTCTTAATTGGGTGTAATCTCTGAGGGAAAGGAGCGGGTAATGGCCTTTTTCTTGGAATGGAAATATCATCATCCTTACCTTCATCATGAATGTTTGTAGTGTTTCTTCTAGGCTTGTACTGTTTGAGCTTGCATGAATGTTTGTAGTGTTTCTTCTAGGCTTTTTATTTGTGGTCTGTTATATGGTGTGAAATTGGATTTGGAGGTATTTTGGTTGGGTAAAGGTTGAACATTGTTATCATTCCTCCAACTAAAATTAGGATGGTTTCTCCAATTTGGATTATGTGTCAGAAAAAGCAGATGGAAATGGTTTTTTGAAATTAGATATTGCATTTGCTTGTTCTTCACACATCTCCTTGAAGATAGGAATTTTTGGGCATTCACTTGTTATATGTCGTTCAACGGCACAAACATCACAAATATCCTTGTTTTGAACCAATTTTACTTCCTTGGATTTCTTTAGTTCCATACTTTCAACCTTTCTAGCTAAACTAGCAATCCTAGCACTTAGATCTTCTTCTTGATTAAGGTAATATTTTCCTTTGTTAACATTTTCAAGATTAGACCTTATTGAACCTTCTGATGTGTTTTCATTATACCAAGTTTGAGTTTTATCAAACTAGGTGGTCTAAATATTCAAGTGCATCGTCAGGATTTTTGTCCAAGAATTCTCCATTACACATCATTTCCACAAATTGTTTGGTTTCAGAATTTAAGCCTTCGTAAAAGAAACTTACGGTTCTCCAATTTTCAAAACCATGGTGAGGGCAAGCATTTAGCAAATCTTTAAAACGTTCCCAACAATGAAAATATTGTTCGTTAGGCTTTTGGACAAAGTTTTTGATTTGCTTCTTCAAAGAGTTGGTTTTATGAATTGGAAAGAACTTTTTTAAAAACTCAGTTTGTACATGTTGCCTTGTCGCGATTGATCCAGGTCTTAAAGAATTAAGCCATATCTTTGCTTTGTATTTGAGGGAAAAAGGAAATAACTTAAACTTTATTATTTCTTGGGTGCATGTTGGTTCATTTAAAGTGACACATATTTCCTCAAATTCTTTCAAATGTAAATAAGGGTTTTCAGATTCAAGTTCATGAAAATTAGGAAGTAATTGGATCATACCGGGCTTGAGTCTAAAATTTTGAGCATTTGGTGGATAAACAAAGCATGATGGAATGGTATTACGTTGAGGTTCTAAGAAATCACGCATGGAACGAACTTGTTGATTTTCATTAGGAATTTGTACTTCACCTTCGTCCATGTTTTCGCAACTCTTATTCAAATTAGGTGCTTCACTCTTTATTAGTCTACCACTTCTTAAATCACGACACCAATTATGCATACAATTGACAAGCACACAATATTTATTAATTATACTAGCTTAGATGCTATTTATATACAATGCAAAAAAATAAAAATAAAAGGACAGAGAAGAATTTACTACCCTTTTGAAGTCTTACCAAGCATGAGAATATTGACAAAGAGATGGACCTTCCTCCAAGGGATATCCCCGGCAACGGCGCCAAAAACTTGATCACACTTTACGGTTGCACATTCAAGTATAGGTTTGTCTCAAGTAAAAAATTTCTTGGGAGTCCGAGTGTCGAACCATAGGGATATTCTGAAGAACAAAATATGTCAATCTAATTGTGAGGCTTGAAGTTTATATAAGACTAAGTACTAGAGCTTTGGGGTTCCACTTAACTAAAATCATAAAGTTGTTCTTGGCTAAACATGATAACTCAATTGAAATCCAACAATCAAGGGATTTCAATCGGAAGATAAAACATTAAACACTTAGAAAACTTTGTAGCTTTTGAAAACTATCTTTGTAGTTGTCTTAAAGAGTTTATGTAACCAATTGTTGTTATGTACTACTAAGCATTCATTGTGCCACATATGTTTACAACAAATTAAAGCTTTCACAAAACAAAATCATTTTCATATCTCATTAAACAACTCAAAAGATTTAACATTGAAGATCATTTAGAAAGCCAAGAACAATACTACTACTTTACAAAAGCTTCATCCTTAGCTCTAGCTAAAGGTTTAGCTACTCATAATACCAAGAAAACAACTCTTAGATACTAGATATATGATACACTTTTGAAGCTAGAGAGTGATGCCTCCAAGGCATGCCAAAGCCCCCTTTATATAGGCTTGAAAAATGAGAACACTTGAATACTTCAAGACAATTTCGGACCCCTCTCATTAATTTCAATATAAGTCATCCTTCCTGTTGAAATCATATCAATTGTGGGTCTTTGAGTCAGTGTTCCAGATCATGTTTTATCTTTCAATTTGGATTTTCCATGTGGAAGTTATGGGCTAAATACTGCTCCTAGGCCAAAAGCTCATCTCAGTTTTGAAAGCTTCTCATGCCCAACTTCCCTGATTAATTACACCATGAATTCGAAGTCTAATGCATTTGGGCCCTGAAGATAATGTGGGGCATTGTGTCTTCTTTCCAATACAATTGGAATCACTCAAATTGGACTTTCGTGTGAATTATAGTAAATATAATGCCAAAGTGTGTTCTGTGTAGTTTGAAATCTGGAGCATTGTCATGATGAGTTATCTAACCAATACAACTGGTAGATATATGAGTTATCTAACCAATACAACTGGAATTGGATCAATTGGACTTGTATTTCTTGAGATATGGGCCATATACGAAAATGTGTTATGGGCCAAAACTCAACCAAACTTTGGATAAAAATGTTGTCTAGTATTATTGGGGTTCATTGGACTTCAAATTAGAAAAATTGGTTTCCCACACCCATTTATATCTTTAGTACATTGTCTTAGGTGTCCAAGAACAACAATATCACACTTTTTGAATGAGTTTAACTTAGGTTATGGCCCAAACATCAAGCAATACACATACTAACCATGTTCAATCATGCATATGTTTTTTATTAGTATAGAAAATTGGATATTAATAGTTAAATTAGATAATACCTAATTATGCATAAATAAGACACAAATACTATAATACCACAACTAAATAGCACATAAAGTTGATATAACATATGCATGTTTACACACTAATTAGGAAAAATCATGGGTTTAAATTCAAAATGTACAACATCAATATGAGGTCTTACTATGCTTGTTTGCATATTTTCATGATGAGAGCCAGGACCACCTCTGACTAAGGCTGGTCTAGAGCCTTGTCCTTCACCTGGTTGAGACATTGTATTTCTGCAGCTTTGTAGTCTTTGTTTCTGGAGTCTGAGCAACTTCCTAAATCTTCTTTCTGGTTCAGGATCTAAACTGTATTCTGGTGATTTGGACCTGTGCATATGCTAGAGCATCCTGTGCTCCGGCACTGAGAAACAAATACCAGAGTAATAAACACTAATTTACTATATATCTAAACAATAAAAATTAATGGCAATCCTCGGCAATGGCGCCAAAAACTTGGTGTGAGAAAAAGTAATGCGCAAGTATACACAGTCTACAACAAGTAATATAGGGAAGATGAGATCGTACCCACAGGGATTGGATTAATTCCTTATGCTTAAATATATAGAGATATAAGTGTAGAGTAAACTACTAACAAATGGTGGATGGTGGTGTGCAACAGAATGTAAACAAATTATATAAGATGTATGAAAACAGTGGAGAATTGATATGATCCGTAAAGGAACATATATAGAAATTAGGATCTATCCTCGAGTGAATACTAAAATTTAAAAGAGAATAACAAAACACAATTCAGAGTAACAAAAATTAAAAAGGTGGAGAAGATAGAAAATGGAAAAAGAAAGGCGCCACACTCTCAATTCTATGAAGAATGAGAAATGATAAGCCAAGTGAAGAATCGCCACAAAGGAATTGATGCCTTTGATAAGATCCAAATATGTGATCTTCCACCAGAAGATACAAGAGGCACAATGCTCTCAAAATGCTAATTGCATATAACTTTCAACATATCTTCAAATTGGATTCTTACATGGGTTTTTATAGGCTAAACTTGAAAGATAGAAGTAACTTTCCACTATCATGCATTTACCTAGAATATAACCACAAACTAGAAAATAATTTCCCACTAGCCACTATAATGGCTTAGAAAGCCTTTAAAACCCATAAACTATCATAAGAAAGATAAAAAGACACTTTAACTTATTCAGCCAAAATAAATCCGAAAATTAAAATTAAAATAGCAAAAATTAGACAACCCTTGAATTCTCCTTGATCATGTGCATTGGGCTTTTCCAAATTTATGTCATCAAGTTGTGCTAAAAGGATCTTAGTAGAATTGTAGAAATATGGCCCGATTTGGTTCTCATCATTCCCTCCTTCTTCAAGAGAATTCGTCCTCGAATTTATTGCCTTAGGAAATCATCATCCTCCAGGTTCAAACACAATTATGTTGAATTCAGACGGTTCATCTCTTGGAATTGTTCTTTCACCTTCCTTCAAAATATAATAAGCATTGCTACACACAGAAATAGCATTAGTAGGCGAACATACACCATTATGAAGAAATATATTTGTTAGATTCCCTGACAACGATTCCTTTTTCCCCACTTGTTCAATTACAAGAAAACTTTCAATTTTTATTTTCACATTTTCCTTGCTCTTTTTGTTTTTATCTTCCTCAAATTGAGATATATCATTTTTGGCATCCTCTTGTTCTTTTCCTTTTAATATGAGTTCCTCCTGAACGCTCTCAAAAGCACAATTTATCTTTTCCTCACCAACTTCTGTTGGAGATAATGATACATGAGTAACTTGAAGAGCACAAGAAGTAGAAGAAGAAATAGTAGTAGGAATAATTGACTTTTGGAAAGTCACAGGAATGCTCTCAATTTCTTTCTCTTTTAGCCCCAAATCTTTTTCCTCTTTCTTTTCAATGACACACTCCAATTTTTCTTCACTTTTTTCTTTCAATTTCATCTTTTCTCTCAAGGCTAACCTTTCCACTCTTTTTGCTTCTTTTTTTAGACCATTTTCATAAAGATATTTCACATACTCTGGATCCATTACAAAATCTCTAATATATATGGCATAATCTCTTTGTCTTTCCTCCATCATGTCCATTTTGGGAAGAACGATGATAGATTTCGAGAGAAACAAAAAAAGACAAACAAAAGCTCACTCTAGGATCCTTAGCTCTGATACCAAATGATATGATCCGAAAAGGAACATATATAGAAATTAGGATCTATCCTCGAGTGAATAATAAATTTAAAAGACAAGAAGAAAACATAACTCAGAATTTTATGATATAATACTTTGTGTATTGTGAGAGTATGTCTCTCCTTTGTTCTTCATTGAACCTTGTTTAGATCTTTTCAAGAAACCAAGTTTTCTTGTGGCGATCATTCCCTAGGCTTATCACTTCTTCTTTCTCTCAATGAATTAAGAGTGTGGCTCCATTCCTATTTCTTATCTCCTCCATATTTTCTACTTCCTTATCTTTAAGGACCCTTATTATCCATTTTCTATCTTCTCCACCTTTTTAATTTTTGTTACTCTGAATTGTGTTTTGTTCTTATCATTCAACCCGAATTCACATAGATGAAAAACTATTCATTTGGATAGTCATCAAGAATGATAGTTGGGATGTTTCTCAACAAATAAGTCACTTTCAATAGTTTTGTGTTTATATGTGGTGCAGGTGCATTGAATGCTGTTGCATTAAAAATGTGCTTTTCAGTCACTTTCTTCAGAGTTTCATTACAAGCTTCTTATGTCTAAGCGTGCTAAATAAGTTCACTCTTGTATTTGAAATACCCACAGCTTCACCCTATGGACTATGCTATCCTATGTCTAGGCATGGTTTTAGTAAAGTTTCCTTTAATTAAAACACTTACCCATATTAGTTCTTGAGTTCTAGTTATAAACCATGTCTGTATTTATTACTCTACTTACTCTAAGTGATCAACCTCAAAATAAGTATTGAAAGAAGTATCAAACAAGAACTAAAATGCACACATCACATATGAACACAATAATCTATTTAAAAGCTCATTATAAGTTTTAAAACATCCCAACCAAAAGAGTTTAGCTCATATTAGACATTGCAAAGCATATATAAACTGAAAGGATCATATTCATATGCTTGAAATCACAACAAAAGAAAACAACAAGGTAATGGTTACACAGGTTGAAGATCTTTTGCATGAATTCACCAAGCAATGCAAGTGCACCAACTTCAATGCATTTAGCTAGCACTACTAGTTGTGAGGAAGTAAAGAAAGAAGTTGTCAATTCCTTTCTTGCCTTCTTACAAGAGAATGAAAAACGAAACTTAAAACTAATCTAAGGTATCTTGTTGATATGTTGAGGTGTCTCTTCAAATCAGAAGTGAGGGTCCTTTATAGGCTTCAAAAAGTAAGTCTTCCTTGGAGATTAAGTTAACTTGAGGGTTGAACCATGGTTAATTTCTGATCTACCAAAAAGTAATTTGAATTCCATACTCAAGCTCAAAGGGAGGTCCAATAATGGATGGCCAACTGTCCCTAGGTGCGTGACTCTTCAAAGCTAATCTTTTTATGGTAGGAGTTGAAATTTGCAAGTTGCATATGCTCATATGATTAAGCATGACGTCATCCGTGAAGTGTAGGTGCATCTTGATGATTTAAGAATGCTTCATGCATAGTTGTCAGTTTTCAGTGCAGGTGCACCGTTGTGTTCTGGTTATAACTTGATGTAGGAATATCCTGGTGCAGGTGCACTGTTGTATCCTGGTGCAGGAGCATCAACTGCAGGTGCATTTAACAAACATATCAAAATACCAAAATATATGCCAAATGCAGGTGCACTGTTCTAAACTTTGAATGTTGTTATTTTATTTATTTAGCTATAATTACTATATGTTCTTAGTTAGAACTTAGCAATTATTAGGTTTAGATGCGTAAATAACTCTAAATAAAATAGAGTTATCACCCACCTCTGTCATGTGCACTAATAAAAACCTTTTTTTTTGTCATTTTTGTAAATTTCTTATTTCCTATCTTTGAAAAAAATAACAAATCGGTTACTACTTGTCGCCCCTTTTATCTTTAATTTGAAAATAAGGGTAAAATAAATTTGAGTTAATAATGTTTACACATTTAGTTAGATGGTAACCTTCGTTAGGAAGGATGCTGGAGAGTGCTAATACCTTCCCCGCACAAAACCGACTCCCAAACTCGTACCTGATTCGCAAAAGACCCTCCAAGGGGATTTAACAATGTTTGCCCCTTTAAACCTAAACCTTGATGGTGGCATCATCTGACACCTCGAAGGATCCCTCCTTCGGATTTTTTGGTCGCTACAGTCATCATGTTTGACTGCTCGACAACCCAAACGAGGGCAGGCATCAGTGTGGTGATCACCAGCCCCTGCAGCCAAACATGGAGGTTCATGTGCAGGATAGGAGATAAGGCTTTCAACAATCAGGTCGAGTATGAAGCCTTGATCATGCGATTCGATGTCCTGGCCAGCATGAAAGCCCAATACGTAGAGATAAAAGGTGATTCATAGCTGGGGATTAAACAGATTACTGGGGAATACAAGTGCTACATTAAGAAGCTTAAGAAGCTATGGTTCTCGACGCACAATTTGTTGAAGTTGTTTGCTGATGTTGTTATCATGTATGTCCCCAAAAATGAGAATTAAGAAGCGGATGACTTGGCCCAGCAAGCCTCGGGGTACAAGGAGTTGGTGGTCGAGGTAATGCAACAAGATGCATTAGTCTTAACCAAGGAGGATACTACCAATTCCTGGATTGGGTATTGACAGAGTCCCTCCGTAACCCAACGGCTAACACTGACTTTAAGATTAAACATAGGGTGCTTAAGTACATCTTGATAGGGGACCATCTTTATAAGAGGAGCACCAATGGGGTGTTACTGTGGTGCCTCAAGAGGAAAAATGCTTATATGAAGATGGCACAAGTCCACGCAGGGATTACTGGTGCGCACAGGTCTGGCCCCATCATGAAGTGGCTCACCTATAGACATGGGTACTATTGGCTGACAATCGCGGCCGATTGCTTCTAGTTTGCGAAGGGATGTGAAGCTTGCCAGTTGCATGGACCAATCCAGAGGGTGCCTGCGGACGAGCTTCACCCCATCATTAAACCTTGGCCATTCAGGGGTGGGCCATGGATTTAACCTGCAATATATACCCTCCGAGCTCAAAGGGCCATAATTTTATTATTGTAGCCACCGATTACTTCACAAAATGGGTGGAAGTCGTGCCTTTAGGTAGTGTCAATCAGGCTGCGGTGTTTAAATTCATTGAGGACCAAATCATATACAGATTTGGTATCCCTGAAACCCTCACGGCCGATCTGGGCACAATGTTCACCGAGGAACAAGTGGTGGCCTTCGCCCAAGAGTATGGCATCAAGATGAGACACTCGTCTCCCTCTTATGCTCAAGCTAATGGATAGGCCGAGGCTACCAACAAGATCATCATTGAACTCATCAAAAAAAACATAGAGGGCAAGCCTCAACGGTGGCAGGAGACCCTCAATGAGGTTCTTTGGGCTGTGTGAAATTCTAAGTTGATGGCCACGGGGTGACTCCCTATCGTTTAGTATATGGACAGGACGCTGTGTTACCATTGGAGATCAGTGTAACATCATTAAGGGTGGCTCGGCAACACTCTCTCAGCATGGATGGAGTTGGACTCGGTGGATGACGACTGGCTGGCTGCCCTCAGCAGGATTGAGATGAACAAAGCCAAGATGGCCCGAGCCTACAACAAAGATTAATGGCATATATCTTAAGGCGTATTAAGTGGTCCCCAAATTGTGATGCGCCCTACATTGCGAGTGAAGTGTACAACAGTGGGGCATAACGTTTGGTTACACTAGATGGAGAAGAGTACGAAACAAAGATTAATGGCAAATATCTTAAGGCGTATTATCCTACTCTATAGGAAAATATGGAAGGAAAAGAAAATTGGTAATTAAAGAGTGGAAATGTCAAAGTCGCACGCAACACACCGACGACCTGGTGAGAAAGCAAAAAGAAGTGGAATAGAGTGTCGTTAATCTTCTGCTACAGAAGCTTCCCCTCCCACAGATTCGGGCACCTCTTGACCCGGTGACATACTGGTAGAAGGGAGAGCGGATGGGTCAAGGGTTGCCTCCACGGAAGATTCAAAAGCAAGGATAGCAGCGGAGGAACTTACTAAACGAGCAAGAAGTCTATCCCAAGAAGAGATCGCAGATTGAACATCACTCTGACCACACTTCCGGTCATAAATGATGACCCCTTTTTGGGACTTTAACTCCTTGATGTGTTGGTCCAAGGGTTTGCTCTGGTTGTATAAACAGGTCTGCTCTATTGCGACCATGGCGAGCTTGTTTGTCGCCTCCTCCTGCAGAGGGCGCAAAACCTGCAATTCTTGGTGGAGCTCTGACAGATATGTTTCAATATCCCCAATGCGGCGCCTGACCATCTCCTCCTCAGCCAACACCAACCTGCGCTCTGCCTCCTTCTCGTCGTAGGCTGTGAGATGCATCTTCTTCTCGGCTTGCAGGACATTTGTGCTTGTTTTGCAGCGTCTTGATAAGCTTCGTATGCCGAGCAGATCTGAGAGATCTTTGGAAGATGGTAGGCTATGCCCTTTAAGACCTTTCTCCTCTGCTCTGACAAACCCTCCGAAAATGACAGCTTGAACGCCAAAGATCGTAAACCTAAAAGTTGGGTAGGATCGGAGATGATTCCTCCTTGAAGGGAATCTTCTAATCATTGCAACTCATCTGCCGAAGGAGGGATCAGGTAAGATCGGTTCTGTTAGGCAAAATACTGAGCCACCTCTGCCTCAATCACTTGTTTGTGGTCTGGATGAGAAGGAAGAACTAGAGAAGGACATATTGGCGGATCGGCCGTCTGGAGACAAGGACAATCTTGAGGAAAGTAAAAAGCCAGCGAGATAAAAGAAAGGGAATAGGGAAAGCATCGTACCTTGGACTTCTAAGAAGGGCAAAGGGTGTCTTCTACCACCAAAACAGCTCTCTTCGCCGGTGGCTGTGAAGAAGTGTTCGGTGGGGCAAGTCGAGCAAATGACCACCGGAAGGTGATGGGACCATCATCATCATCCTCCACATCACGACCACCCGAAGATTTTTCCGACTAGAAGCTGCAGACTTGGGTGTCATCTTGGCAGTACGAAGAGCAGTACTAGTGCTGGCCAACGCCACAGAAGGGGTTGGAATGGTGTAAGGTTGACCGACATACTTAGATAGGTACTCATCAAAATTCCGAGGGAAAACTGGGTCTTTGACGCCAACCCACCAATTGGTGAAGCCACTGGTATCCCCCGGGCATATCTCGTAGTGCGCCCACACACTCTCAAATATCTTGTTGTAGTTTCCAATAATCCAATTTGCTTATAAACGAAATAGGGATAATAGTACTCTGTCTGGGCTTTTCTGTAGCGTAAGGTCCCAATGTATCCAATCCGCAAATCCTGGGCCACTAGAGCAGACCACCAATGGTCATGTGCAGAGTTGCGGACAACAAGAGAGAGATGGGATTGAGATCTTAGAGGGGGAAAAATCCAGAAGGGGCCATACCTCTTGTCCAGCACTGGGCACCACGCCATTTCGGCCGCATTCTCCCGCACAAGTTCGTTCATAAACTGGGTTGCAATCAGCTGATGGTAGGGGGTAGCCGAGAGTTGAGGACCCAAACACTTGTTGGTTGGCGACTTGGGGATGGTAAGCCCCACAGAGAGGATATGAGGGAAGTAGAGGTTGGCCCATAACTGCAGGAACCACAGAGGGCCTTGAATCATGGAAACTCGGCCATACTCCCTAATCTGGTCGAGCATAACTTGGATTCCTTGATAGAGATCGCCGAGGAAGTAAGTGGCTCATGCGAAAACCTTGCCACTGGTCATCAGGGCAAAGAAGGGCTGCAAATCTTGAACAACGCCTTCGAAAGCGGTGCCGTAAAAGAACTTGCAGAAGAAGTACATGAGAAAAGCGGTATGCTCCTTGTGTGTGATTTCTCCATCAGTCTTTGAGTTCTCAAGAAGAAACTTAGAGTAGGCGCCTCCTATGTGGATATGACCAGGGTTTATCTTCTTTGGCAGCTGAGAGGGATGAACACTCTCGCCAAATGCAGCAAAATCGGTGGGACAGGAACGGGTGAACGAACAATCAAGTTTGATTTGCCTCGACTGGATGATTGTTTGCGTATGCACCTATGCTCTGGCAGGAACCTAAGTATGGAGCCACATTCGGCGTCAAAAAAGTGAACTGCTCCGCAAAACGAAGCACACGTAGCCAGTAAGTGCTTCGGGGAAAAGTTGACATGGGGATACATGATATTATGTACCAAGTGTTCCCCTAATTGGCTAACATAGTTAAACCTATGGTGCACAATGAAGTGCAACAGGCCAAGGAAGCGGAACAGAGGCGTGCTATGCAAGCTAGCAGCAAAAAGAACCATGGTTTCCCCTGCCAATTGCAGGGAGGACATCCCAACTCTCTGGAAGGCACGTATCAGACCCTACTATACACCAGCCCAATTGGACCTCAGCAGGCATCTTCCTATTACCCGGTGGGAAGCATGCAACAGTGTCCTCATCCTGATACTTTTGCCACTGCCAACACTGGGGGGCAGTTTATGGATAATGTCACTAACACGGCTTCTCTTCAATGCAGATAAGTGCAATTAGCCAGAAGGCCGCCCGAGGCAACAGGCTTGGTGGGTTTTCCGCAAGGACCTTCCTATGGGTGTTCTACCACAGCTAACTATCTGGCTTACGCAAGGGGCAAGCCTTCACCCCAGAAACATGGACAGGAAGAACAGACAGGTATTGCCCGAATCAGCAACCATGGGTCAAGAATCCACCTGGCTCGATAAACCCACCTCCTAGTCAGCCTTACTCCAGAGCACTCAATACCAACCCGACGGGTTCCTATATACAGACACAAATGAATGTAGCCCCAATCGAGCAACCATGGAACTCGTTTCCACTTCACCGAGGTACTAAGTTATCTGTACGAAGAACTGGCCTTGTTAACCTGGCCCAAGTAGTGCCTGGGCAGCATGGACAGACGCTCCACCTCAGGTACCACCGCAGCCAGGAGCGCATGGTCCCCTAGATACAACGTGGCGACCAATGCCTCCGCCTGAAAGACCACCGGGGCCCCAACTCCTTGACCCTAATTTGATAGCTGACACCAATAAGAAGTTCTTTGGTGTGCAGTTGAAGCCACTCGACAGACCAGTGTGCAGGAAGCCTTACCCCGAATGGGTAGATAGATTCGTGCCTCTGCCTAGAGGATTTAAAGCCCTGACTTTGCTACATTTTTCAGAGATGATAACAAGTCTTCAATGGAGCACATCGGCCAATTCACGGCCCAACTTGGAGAAGGGAACCAGAATGAATATCACAAGATGCAGCTGTTCCCCATGTCTCTGACAGGGACTGCTTTCTTATGGTACTCTTCACTCCAACCTGATTTTATACACACCTGGGCAGACATGTTTCGGTGCTTCCATGACAGATTCTATTGGCCA
The DNA here is from genome assembly GCA_963573325.1 of Astragalus glycyphyllos. Lineage (NCBI taxonomy): Eukaryota > Viridiplantae > Streptophyta > Magnoliopsida > Fabales > Fabaceae > Astragalus > Astragalus glycyphyllos. Next base: position 15,656,301 of record OY754309.1, read on the forward strand.
CAACCTAAAGTCACCACAGCTGATCTCAAGAATTTGTGGCAAAAGGTTGATGAGGGTGTGACTAACTTCATTGAAAGATTATGGAAGATGGCCGGAAAGTGCTCAGTTCCTTTCCCAGAGTCTCAACTTACTTCCAAGGCCATCTTTGGAATGCACCCTCAATTGAAGTAGAAGCTTGTGGGACAAGCATGTAGTGACCTCAGTGGCCTAGCCTCCAGGGCAGTTCAAATTGAGAAATTTATACAGGAGAGAGAAAGGAAGAGAGCCACTAGGGGTCGAGGACCTCAATTATTATCAGTGGTTGACGCAGCTGATGAGCCCGCCGATTACACAACAGACATATTGGTGGCCTAGATAGTCAAAGGAAAGGCTTACCTCTATCCTACCCTTAAACCTGGAAAAGGAAAGGAAAAGGACGAGGCTGAGAACAAGGTTGAGTATTCCTTTGATATATCTATGGCTGACCAGATCTTTAATTATCTAATGAAAGACAAGCCGATCAAACTCCTTGACGGCCACAAGATACCCCCTCCTGAAGAAAAAAAGGTGAAGAAATGTTGCAAGCAGCATAACTCATTCAATGATGCCACCTCTAACTGCATTATTTTCCGTTGAGCCATTCAGGAGGCTATTAGGAAGGGAAGGTTCAAGATGGATGACAAGGGGGTATCAGAGATGATTGTTGACACTCACCCTTTCCCAAGCATGAACATCATATGGTCTCCTTTGCAGGGAGCGATTGGGGGAAATGAAAGAAGAAGTATGTGTGGGTCCCCAAGCAGGAGGCTCCCACCTAGAGAAGAAAGTGTCAATCTTTGACCGATTGGGGTCACCCCCTAAAGGAGAGGAGGCTGCAGATGGAAAGAGCTATTCACAGAATGAGGGAGACACTCTAGATGCTCACCTCGGCCAGAGAATGAGGAGCCCAACACCATGATAGGGGTGGTGGATATAGTCAACAGCCCTCTCACCGAGGCAGTGATAGAGTGTCTTTATGGTCCCCACACACCCAAACAGCCTAAGCCAATCAGTGCACCTCCTGTTGAGGGAATTATGACTGAAGAGGAAATTGCAGAAGACGGCCTCTTGGGGGAAGACGAAGAGAACCCCTTCGATCGATTGGATTTTGATGGGGATCAATACTCGACGACATAATGGATGGAGAAGATGGGGAATTCTGTGCTGACATAGAAATGGTCGGTCTCCTCCCACCAGAGTTCTAGGAAAACAAGGACCAACCATCAGCCCTCGAGGGGGATGCTTTGCTGAGGAAGCCGAGTGGGCTGCCTTGACAGAACCCGAGGGACCAGTCATGAAGGGAATCTTGTTTGAGAAGCGTAAGGTAGACATGACCAGACATTTGAAGCCTCTCTACATCAAAGCCCATTTGAATAGAAAACTATTTAACCGAGTCTTTGTAGATGGTGGAGCTGTGTTGAATATCATGTCGTTGGTAACAATGAAGAAATTAGGAAAGAATGCAGAGGATCTCATTCCTACAACCATGACCATGACTAGTTTTATGGGCCACCCATCTCACACCTTGGGATTGTTGGTGGCTGATGTGATAGTTGGGTCTAAGGTGACTCGCTCAGCCTTCTCCGTCATAGAAGGGAAACCTCCATATGCTGTAATTCTAGGAAGAGGCTAGATCAATACCAGTGAATGTGTTCCTTCCACTCTGCACCAGAAGTTGATGATATGGATAGGTTATAAGGTGGAGATAGTATAGGCGGATCCCGATCCGTTCCTTGCCGAAGTGAAGATGTTTGAAGTTGTCTTCTACTCCCCTCATCTACGCCCCATCTCCATTCCAGGGAATTACGACGAGGGGGGTATAGGATCATGTGAATGGACTAAGAATGGATTTGAATTCAAAATGTTGGCCGACCCACGGCCTAGCAATGAGAATAATGATTGGTCTCCCTACAGAGGTACAAAGCCTGCTGGATCGGCTGCACTATTCCAAATTGAATCCAGCATTGAAGAGGCTATGGTCGGTGCAATATGCGAAGAAGATGAGCTCTCAGAGCACTCCTGCCAAGGGGCTTCGGGCGACCACATCGAACCCATCCGGAGGAGGGTACTCACAATTGAAGATCAAGACCCTCTGGTGGAGGTTAACTTAGGAAGTGAAAGCGAGCCAAGAATGACTAAGGTTAGTGGCAAGTTACAACCTTAACAACGAGATCAGGTGGTAGCTTTGAGAAAGGAGTATCGCGACTACTTTGCATGGGTCTACTTCGCATCAGTGAAGATTGCAAGGCCCACAAGCAGCCGCTGAGGAGGTTCAACCCACAACTCATGCCACAGATCAAGGCTGAGGTGGAGAGATTGCTGAAAGCAGATTCGTAAGAACCGCCAGGTACGTAGAATGGTTGTTTAATATAGTCCCCGTGATAAAAAAGAATCGCCAGGTACGGGTCTGTATCGATTACCAAGATCTGAACTCTGCCGCTCAAAAGGATGAGTATGGTATGTCTGTGGCCGACAAGGTAGTCGATGTCGCGGCTAACAATGCCATCCTGACTTTTAAGGACGGCCATTCTGGTTAAAACAAGATATACGTCGATGAGGCTGACATCCATAAGACTGCCAGTCGACATGGGGCTACGTACCAAAGGGCCGTGAATGCTATTTTCTATGACCTCGTTGGTAAAAGCATGGAAGTCTATATTGATGATGTGGTAGTCAAATCCAAGATCTTTGAAGCCCACCTTGTTGAGCTTGAACAAACTATAAAATGGATGAGACTCCACAATCTCAAGATGAACCCTACTAAATGTGATTTTGGCATTTCTGCGAGCAGTTTTCTAGGCTTCTTGGCTAACAATCAGGGCATTGAAGTAGACAAGAACCAAGTTCGAGCCATCTTAGAGGCAAGGCCTCCTCGGACGAAGAAGGAGCCGTAGAGTTTACTAGGCAAGATCCACTTTATAAGGAGGTTTATCGCTAACTCGGATAGGAAGATGAAGGCGTTCTCACCCTTGTTGAGGATCAAAAACAACGAGGAGATGATATGGGTAATCAAGCAATAGGAGGCCTTTGACCAGATCAAGGCTGCCTTGACTAATTCCCCTATCTTGGTACCTCCGCAACTAGAGAAACCCTTAAAGCTATACATTACGGTCGAGGACCAAGCTATCGGCTGCTTGTTAGCCCAAGACGATGATAATGGCGCCGAGCATGCTATATATATTATCTTAGTAGGATTCTCAATGATGGTGAAAGTAGATATTCTCCTATCGAAAAGCTTTGTCTATCTTTGTGTAATGCCTGTACTAAACTTGAATATTAGCTTTTACATAAGAAAGTTTTGGTTGTGTGCAAAGTGGATATTATTACATATCTTCTTAATTGGCCCATCTTGCAAGGTAGACTTGTAAAGTGGTCCATTAAGTTAAACGTGTTTGCCTTAACTTATGTTCCACTAAGAGCCGTTAAGGGACAAGCTCTGGCTGATTTCTTGGCTCAACATCCTTGCGTGGAGCTACACAATTCGCCAACCGAGTCTATCAACTATTTGGGGTTGAAGCCTTGGGTCCTCATGTTTGATGGTTCGAGCACCCAAGCAGGGGCAGGCATTTGTGTGGTAATCATCAGCCCTTGCGGCCAAACATGGATGTTCATGTGCAGGATAGGAGATCAGGTTTCGAACAATCAGGCCGAATATGAAGCCTTGATCATGGGCCTTGATATCCTGGCCGCCATGAAAGCCTAGTACGTAGAGGTAAAAGGGGATTCGCAACTGGTGATTAAACAGATTACCGGGGAATATAAGGGCTACAACACGAAGCTCAAGCAGCTATGGGCCTCGGCGCTTAACTTGTTAAAGTTGTTTGCCAATGTTGTGATCATGTACGTTCCTGAAAATGAGAATCAAGAAGCGAACGACTTGGCCTAGCAACCCTCGGGGTACAAGGAGTTGGTGGTCGAAGTAATGCAACAATATGCATTGGTTCCAACCGAGGATGATCCTGCCAATGCCTGGATTGGGGTATTGACGGAGTACCTTCATAACCCAACAACTAGCACTGACTTTAAGGTCAAGCAGAGTGCACTTAAGTACATCTTGATAGGAGACGACCTTTATAAAAGGAGCGCCAATGAGGTATTATTACGGTGCCACAAGAGGAAAGATGCTTATATGGTGATGGCACAAATCCACGTAGGGATATGTTGCACGCACAGGTGTGGCCCCATCATGAAATGGCACATCTATTGGAATGGATACCATTGGCCGACAACCACAGCCGATTGCTTTTAGTTTGCGAAGGGTAATGAAGCTTGCCAGTTGCATGGACCAATACAGAGAGTGCCTGTGGACGAACTTCACTCTAGCGTTAAACCTTGGCCAATAAGAGGGTGGGCCATTGATTTAATCGGCAAGATATACCCTCCAAGTTCAAAGGGCCATTATTTTATTATTGTAGCCACCGATTACTTCACCAAATGGGTGGAAGTTATGCCTTTAGGCAATGTCAATCAGGTTGACGTGATTAAGTTCATAGAGAACCAAATCATATGCAAATTTGGTATCCCTGAAACCATCACGGCTGATCAAGGCACAATGTTCACTAGGGAACAAGTGGTGGCCTTTGCCCAAGAGTATGGCATGAAAATGAGACACTCGTCATAGAATCATCATAGAACTCATCAAGAAAAACATAGAGGACAACCCTCAACGGTGGCACGAGACCCTCAATGAGGTCCTCTGGGCTATAAGAAATTCTAAGTCCACGGCCACAGGGTGACTCCCTATTGTCTGAGTGAAAATTTTAAGTTGGCATGTCACACACCGGAGACCTGGTGATAAAATTAAAGACTATTTACAGACAAAGGTTCTAGTACTACTCTCCCTATTCCTCACAGGAGGTAACAGGAACTGCAAAAGTCTGAACACCGTCCTCGGCCTCCACTACAGCTTCGCCTGCCACAACCTTCGCCCCCTTAGCCGCAAATGCATCTATCACAATGTCCACCACCTCAACAACAATCTCTTTCACTATGTTTTCATTTGTCTCAACAGCTGCGGCCTCACCCAACATCTCCAAACCCTCGGATGGGGGACTCATCGACGGGCATGTTTTTGATATTGGCGCCCCAACTTCATTGCCAACGTCGTCCCTAGGGTCTGTAGTTACATCGACAGTAGGGGCATTGGTAGGAGTTGAAGGATCTAGAGAGAGTGGTGGCTCATCTGTCATGGTTCCGGTAGTGGCATGGGCCTCGGCAATCTCTTGAACTACCTGGGCGAGGGATTGCTCATAAGAAGCCCTCAAAGCTCCCCATTCCTTGATGGCTTGCGAAAGGGCGACATAGCTTGTGTCAAGGTCCTCCTCCAGGCCAGGTCATAGGGCGAGGAGATGTGTAAGAGGAGGGTCCAGTGTAGAACTACGGTGGAAAAGCTGGGCGATAGAAGAGGAAATGGCAGTAAGCTTATCTGCGGCTGCCGAGTGTTGGGGAGTAAGGATATCAGCCCGTGTTCTATATTTCCCCTTTTATAGACGTTAGACGGGGTCACTCCTTAAGCCTAGGCCGAGCCTGAGTCGTTTGATCAGCCCGTGTCCAATCCTAGCCGTTGAAGTCGGCTCCAACTATTCTCCCTTGTATTGGGCCAGAAAAAATGTTGGATTGGGCCGTTCTCGCACGGATTACGCTGCTAGGCCCCGTCCAGGACAGTAAATTTGATATTATATAGTTTTTTTATGAAAACTTTGAGTAGTTTTAATGTGACATAAAATTTGCAGAAATTTTTAGCAAAATCGGTAGCATAAGTAGCACAGTAATTTGCGAAAGCTACGCCAATATATGCGAGGTTGCTAGCTAGTAATGGGTTTTAAAGAGGATAAAGCAATTCCTTTTCTTTAAAGTGAAAATGGAATGGATTTTTAAAACTTTTATTTGCACATTTTTTTGACACAATTTATTTGCATATTCTATTTCATGAAGATTCTATTACTTCACATGGCCAGTGCTTCTCTGATGGATATTGTGCAAGTTTCCACATGGTTTTCGGACTAAAACGTTGTAGACAATCATTGACTATAGTTTTGTTAAATTCAAGAACTTTCCTAATCATTCACTTTAAAAATACATTTTTTTTTCTAAAAGAAAAAGGAAAACGAGTTGATTGAAACTTAGGGTCTATTTGATATCAATTTTTTTTACAATGTTTGATATCAGTATTTAAAAATTAAAAAACAAAAAATCTGTTTGATGGATCTTTTTATATTCAACTATTTTTGAGAAGTGCTTGGAGAGATAGAGTACAAGCAAATTTCTAATCATGATAATGCTCTTTTGTAAGCCTTTTACATAAGAGGAGATTAAGGAGGAGGTTTGGAATTGTGATGGTAATAAGAGACCGGGGCCGGACATGTTCAATTTGCGATTTATCAAGAAATTTTGGGATTTGTTGCGTCTTGATATAGTGGCTATCTTCAATGAATTCTATTCGAAGGAATCTCATCCAAAAGCTTTTTCGGCATCCTTTATTGCTTTAATTCCCAAGAATGATCATTCTCAAGGTTTGTTTGATTGATTGTATTTACAAGATCATAGCCAAGGTGCTAGCAGGTAGATTGAAGTGTGTTCTCTCCAAAGTGATTTCCAAGTGTCAATCCGCTTTTTTGAGGGGCCATAACATTTTATATGGGATGTTGGTGGTGAACGAAGTAGTTGATTTGGCAAACGGAAAGTAGAAAGATTGTTTGATGTTCAAAGAGGATGTTGAAAAGGCGTATGATTCTATTGGAACTTTTTGGGGTATATTGTGGATAGCATGGGGTTTACTTTGGAGTGGACTAAATGGGTGAAGGCTTGTGTGTTCTCTAGTTCTATGTCGGTGTTGGTTAATGGTAGTCCTACAAAATATTTTCAAGTTGGAAAAGGGCTCCGGCAATGGGATCCTCTTTCCCTCTTTCTTTTTATTGATTGTTGCCGAGGGGTTGACGTCTATGATGGCTAAGAAGGGTGGAGTTAGGCTCTTTTGTCGATTATAAGGTTCACGATTCTCTTCACCATTCAATTTTACAATTTTCCGATGATACCATTATGATGAGGAAGGCCACATGGGGGAATATTTGGTGTATTAAAATGATCCTTAGAAACTTTGAACTTCTCTCAAGGCTGAAAGTCAATTTTCACAAAAGCAATTTTGGGTATTCTGGTGGTGGCAAACCCAAAAATGAGTTCAACTTGGCAACCGGTGCTCGATAAGCTCCACAAAAGGTTGTCAATGTGGCAAGGGTGTCGTCTTTCAATGGGTTGTCAGGTAACTCTTATCAATTCTATTTTAAATAGTTTTCCTCTTTATTATTTATCTTTTTATAAGGCACCAATGATGGTGATCAAGAGTTTGACTAAAATTCAAAGAGACTTTTTGTGGGGTATAATAGATGATGCTAGAGGTATGTGTTGGGTGGCGTGGGATAATGTTTGCAAGCCTAAGAAGGAGGGTGGCCTCGGCATTAAAAAGATTGAGTTGTTCAACATTGCTCTCTAGGCTAAGTGGAAATGGCGTATTTTTTCGAATGAGGAAGCTTCTTGGAAGGATATTCTTTCTTACCGGTACGATGATTTGGGCTTTATTTTGTTTACCGGAATATCACCAGTTAGAAAGTCGGACTCATCTTTATGGTGGTGTGACCTTAGAAGTGTAGGTGAGGAGTGGTTCTCAGAGGGGGGTACCTTGAGGCGAATGTTAGAAGGGGGTGGGAGATGGTCGTGGCGTGATCTTTTGGCATCATCATTCGATTGGGCAACATCCATTAAAGATTGCTGATCTTGGAATGTGGCGCCATAGTTGTTAGCAATGGAAAATGTCTTCTTTTTCGTTTGGTCCGCAACTTCCCAGTGACGATGGTATTGTGTTGATCGATATTTTAAGGGTGGTGGATTTTGATTGTGATCTATCATATTTCTTGGAGCTGGATTTTGGAGCCCTCAAAGTGTTTCTCAGTGCGATCTTGCTACCTCTTTTTGATGTCAAATGATTCAATTTATTTAGAGGTGCGTGACAACGAATTTTCAGATTTTAAAGTTCTTTGTAAAACTTCAACTCCATTGGAAGTTCTTCTTTTATGGTGGCGTTAGCTTATTAATGCTTTACCGGTTCGAGATATTCTGCTGAGGCGCCATATCATTCTCTCGGAGGAAGGGGCAGTTTGTGTGCTTTGTAATAGTCACAGAGAGACAGCTCAATATTTACTCTTGGATTGCGACTTTTCGAAAAAAGTGTGGCAGGAGGTGAAGCGCTGGCTCGATATTGTTTTGCCAAGTTCTTTTAACATACATCAACATTTCATTCTTTTTTGGCGAGCTATGTATTTGGAACAAATCCAAAAACGTTAAATTTTTAATCTGGTTGACAACTTGTTGGTGCATCTGGCTAGCTCGAAATGATGTTTGTTTTGGAGGTGAAGAAGCCAAGATTTACTCGATTGAGGGACAGATCAAATATCTGTCTTGATGTTGATTTATCTTTGGGGTGGGAAAAGATTCTAGTTTGTCTCCGCCACTATGGTGAAATAACGCTCTCACATGTATCAATAATCTCTGATTTTTTTGTGTTTTTGTGGTTTTGAGCATACCTAATGATCTAATCAATATATCATTGCTTATCGGAAAAAAATACTATTCTTAAAATCTAATTTTGAAAGCTGTTTTAAAAACTAAAAACAAAAACAACTTTGAGATGCTTTTGGTAAGCCAAAATCCCTAAGATTGGTTTTGATGAGAACAAACAGTTTTGATAAGCTTCTTAAGGTTTCTGATTCATTTGTGATACAATAAGTTCTTTTGAGTTATCTTATGGACAAGGAAAAATCATTACATCTCAACCAAAACAAGTGCTATGAATTAGCACATCTTAAGAAGAAGAATCGAGTCTTAGAAAATACTATCTAAGCTCAATGAGGTGCTCAGAAGCTGATAAGCAAAGGGATAAAACTATATGGCCTAGCATGATGCAAAGCAATACAAGACACAATAAGGCAATCAAGATATTCCTCAGAACAACATGCACTTAAGTTGATAACTGCTTAGAAGATACTTGTAACATCCCAAAATTTTAGACAAAGAGTAGTTAGACATTGAAGCTATAAGGTAGCAATTTACCAGCTTAGAGTTGAAGTGGTCGATATCTTATACTAGTCTAAAATAAGTTAAATAATAAAGGACTAATTTTTTTTTGGTGCAAAAAATTTACGGTGAGGGGATGGCGTCCAGTTCATGCATAGAAGACCTTCGGGCTCTTTGAGAACTTACGAAGGTTATTACATTTACCTCACCCCAAGGAGACTTGTGGGGAGTTGAACCTGGGACCTCTCGGATACAACTCCTGTCATGCTCCACTAGGCCAACCTCTAGGGGGTAATAAAGGACTAATTTTGTTATGCTTTTGATTTACTATATATTTAAGATTATTTATTTATTATCGATAACAACAACCTTATAAAAAAAAAGCGATTAGATGCACCTGTACGGAATGATAAGTATGGGTCTTGATATGCTTACATAATATGAAAAGAGCCAATTGGCCCATTGACCCAAAATCATTGGAAGGATGAAAAATAGGGTTATGTAGGTCAAAAGAATAACACAACAGCTTTCGTCCATCTACAAAAATCTGCAATTGCTCTGTAGCTGCATCTTCTTTTTCGCATGACAATGCAATAAACTAAAAAGCTGGATGAAAATAAAATGAAATAAGAAGCAGAGTCAATCTTTGGAGACTAGTATCCGTCTTAGGGGAAATTTTGTGGCTTTAGGAGATCTCCAAGAGGTGAGTAATCAGACTTCATAAAACCTTCTATGGTACTTTAATCTTGAGGTTTTTGAATGAAAAAGAATTATAATTTTTCCAAGAGTAATTTATGTGATAGAATATATATATGTTGATGAAAGCCTAATACTACTAAATTAGAGATTTCAAAAAAGGCGAATTTTCTTAACCATAACTCAAGAAAATTATTATCCGGTGTTGTGGTTTCATCTATGCATATTATTACTCTATCTCGTAATTTTGTTGATTTAATACTCTCATTGATAGTCTATTCCGTAATGCTTGAGATTATAGAATTTGTGTGGATATTAATTGCATTTGGTGCTATTGTTCCGACATCCTGATAACTTGTTTGTTGAACCTCTTGGCATTAAATTTTGTAGTGTTAATGAAGAGATAGTCAGTTTTGACTTATCTCAACTTGTAGTTCGGTTTACTCATATTTTCTTATGTCATTCGATTTTTGATATTCACCTAGTATACTATACTGTTCCCATCCGGATTGGCCGGTTCCTACATCCGTTTGGCTCTCGAAGGACCTTACCTGAAGATTGACCGATCAGCCCAAAATATCTCGCCTCCACCTCTCCCGGAAAGGAATGAAGCACAATAAAAGGGAAATATCCTTGATTTCCTTCCGATCCATCTGTAACGGTCAATTTGACCATAAATGCATTTATTAGCATTATACCTTTGTAACATAAATACAACACTGAGAGTCCAATAAACGGATCCCAGTTCCATTTTCCTTAACGCATAACTGTGTTATCACTACACTTGTGTTCAGTCCTTTCTCAACAAGAGAAATCGATCGTAACATTGGCGCCCACTGTGGGAACCGGCCGGTCCGGATGGGAACAGAGCCATTCATAACTCTTCTTTAGTTGCTTGCAGTTGTTCTCCCCTTCATAACTCTTCGTTTACACTTGGTTGCTCGATGGTTTCCTGAAATGACCGTCCGGTAATTGCCGGGCTTCTTGGTGCTGGCCAGCTTGGCTAAACTGTCTTCCCTACTAATTTGTTCCCTGGGGACGTGCGTTAGTTTGAAGGTTTTGAATTTCTCCTTCAACTATTGCACCCTCTCCAGGTATTTAATCAGCATTTCGTCCCTGGCTGTGAACATTCCAGCGACTTGCCCGGTTACCAGGAGTGTCATCCCTGCTATGAGGGATTCGTACTCGGCTTGATTGTTACTGGCCTTCCATCCGAACCTAAGGGATTGCTGTAACAGTACTCCACTTGGCCCCTCGGGGGTTACTCTGACGCCGCTTCCCCTGAGGTCGGAGGAACCGTCGACGGATAGTACCCAGTCTTATGTTACTTTTTCTTATTTGGCCCCTTCTCCGACCAGTTCAGCTGCAAAAATTGCTAGTGAATGTGCCTTGATCAGACCCCTTGGCTCATACTGGATGTCGTATTCTTACAGCTCAGTCGACCATGCGACCATCCTTCCAGCCAAATCGGGTTTTCCGAGAACCTTCTTTACTGGAAGGTCAGTTATGATCGTTACTTGGTGGCACTGAAAGTATTGTCACAGCTCCCTGGAGGCCAAGACTACTGCAAATGTTGCCTTTTCAATCTTCTGGTATCTGACCTCCGCTCCTTGCCATATTCTACTTAAATAAAAAACTGCGCGTTGTTGTTTGCTTTGCTCTTCGGTTAGCCCCGCGCTGCACGCGTTTTCATAGGTGGCGGGGTAGAGTGGTAGCGGTGCTCCTTGTGTGGGGGCCGTCAAAATTGGGGGTGCGGCTATAAATCTATTGATTGCCTGAAAAGTCTGTTCGCATTCTTCCGTCCATTGGAAGGAAGTGTTCTTCGTTAGTAGTTGGAAGAGAGGTTTTACCTTATCTACCGATCGGGCCATAAAACAGGACAGGGCTGCTATTCTTCTTGTGAGGATTTGAACTTCTTTGGCTTCGGGTAGTGCTATTCTTCCTGTAAGAATTCTCCTAACTGTACAGCTAACGAACATTTGTCCGAGTTGAGCCTCAGGTTGTGCTTTTTCAACAGCTGGAAGACTTTAGATAGGTTGTTGAGGTGTACCTCACCTGTTTTTGCTTTTACCACCATATCATCAACATAGACTTCAATTGCTTGGTCGATCACCTCCTCAAAGATTTTGTCCATAAGACGTTGGTAGGTTACTTCTGCATTCTTTAGGCCGAAGGACATGACTTTTTAGCAATAGTTTAAGCAGCCGATCATGAAAGTTGTTTTCTCTTCATCTATGGGACTCATGCGGATCCGATTGTATCCATAGTAGGCATCCACGAAGCTTAGCAGTTTGTATCCCGAGGCTCCATCGACCAGGCTGTGAACGCTCGGCAGTGGATAGGAGTATTTGGGGCATGCCTTGTTCAGGTCAGTGTAGTCCACACACATTCTTCACCTGCCATTAGCTTTCCTGGCCATTACCGGATTTGCCACCCAGGTGGGATAGTTCACTTCCTTGATAAATTAGGCCTTCACGAGCTTGTCGTGGCTTTTGTCTTCTCCTCTCCCTATTTCCTTTTTCTCTGGGCCACAGGTCTAAAAGCAGGGCTTAGTGATAAACAGCGACAGATAAAGTTTTGGTCTATACCTGGAGTGTCCTGGGGTACCTTGCAAACACGTCGAGGTTGTCTGCGAGGAACCTGGCGAGCTCATGCTCAGTGTTGACGGACAAACTGGCTCCGATCTTTGTTCTTTGGTGATCGGCTGGACCAATATTGATTTCTTTGAGATGGTCTATTGGCTTTGGTCGTTTTTCTTCCCTTGTAGGGTCGTACAACCTGGGGTCAAGTAATAAACTCTAACTTAGTGAATTTACTAGAGATATTTTGAGTTGTCTTTAGAGTAATTAATATGGGCTGAAATTAGAAGAAAGACTAACAAATATGGGGTCAAGTAATAAACTCTAACTTAGTGAATTTACTCTATATTTGCAGAAAGGTAGAAAAAGAAAAATGACACAAATATGGGCTGAAATTAGAAGAAAGACTAACAAATAAAAGAAAACAAACCCAAAGCCCATTAATGCAAGAAGGCCCACAGTGATAAAAAGAAGAAGATCCTCTTGGAGATTTCAATTAAAAGTGATGCACATGTGACTTGGAGAGAAAGAAAGAGACATGGAGTGGAGAGCAAGCAACACATATTTAGGAAGGATGTAAATCCTAATATTTAGAGATTGGCATATCTTGCAATTAAAAGTGGAAGCAATCTTGACATGATCCTTTGCTCGGAGAGAAAGAAAAGGAACTAATATAAAAGGAGAGCTTCACTTGTGAATGGGGGAGCCACACACCACATAAACAAACAATAGTTACACAAACGCTACGGAGGGAGAGAAAAGTTTTTGGCGCCGTTGCCGGGGATTAATTTAGCAATATTAAACGAAAACATTTTTACTGCTTTAGACATTTTTTTATGCTTTAGTTTTAATTTTGTTTTTTTATTTATCTTATTGAAAAAATACAAAAAAAAGTTGGTAACACTTTCCCTAGAGCTCGTTGCAGTTCACTTTGTTTTGCAGAGAAAAAGTTAAATCATGGTTAAAACTCTTGGAGATTATATTAGAGAGGCAGAGGCGAAAAGAAATTTAGAGAAGTTATCTTGGTATATGCCTCAATGTCAAATCCCATTTTCTCCTCCTCCTTATGAACCTTATTCAAACTATTGGGATGACTATGAGCCACCTCCTTATTCCTCCAACTAGGATAATTATGAGCAACTACAAGTGCAGAGGAAAGAGGAAGAATATGATATCGATGATGTCGTGGTCAAATTTATGGAGCAAACAAATGAAAGGTTTGACCGCATGGAGGAAAGGTTTGACCGCATGGAGGACCGAATTGGAGCCATGAATGACTAACTGTCAAGTATCATTGCTTTATTATCTCAAGAGGCCCAAGAAACTCATGATTCACAAACTGAGCAATACAAAGATAATATTCTTAGTAGTGATGAAGAGTTCTCCATGGAATATAATCTAGAGGAAGAAGCTCTCAAGAAAGATGAAGAGACTCCTACCGAAGGGAGTCAAATTGAAACAACAGAGTTCATTGATGAGAGCATTTGTGAGGAGAATGAGAAAGATCCATTGGTTCATGAGTTGGAGAAAGAGGAGAAAACCCAAATTTTTGGGCAAATTCTTTTAACTATTGGTGATGTTGTGATTGAGGTTTATAGGAGAATCGAAACTTGCAAGTGAAACCGCGACCCTAGACCTCTCTCCATCTATTAAATCTTGCATTTTATTATTGTTTACTTTTTATTTCATTGTTTCAATTACAACTAAATTATTCACTCGTCTAAACAATAAATAATTTTAAGTAGTTTACTACTTGTTAATTAATCTCTGTGGACACGATATCTTTTATACTACTTCTGCGAAAGAGTACACTTGCTCTAAGTGTGTTTTTAACGCAACATCAAGGTCTAGGAATCTGACATCCTGGGGCTGCATTATTTCGTCTCGTACTACCTTGCCGTCCAGAAGCGGGAACTTCATGCAAAGTTGAGGGAATTATACTACTGTTGCCAAGTCGTTCAGGGTCGGTCGACCGAGTAACACGTTGTACGCTAAAGGCGAACTGACTACCATATATCGATGTGTCTCCGTTTTCTATTGTTCCACCTCCCCAAATGTCGTTGGCAAGTCAAGGTAGCCCCATACCTCCGCCTTGTGTCCGGAGAAACCCGCCAGGATGCTTGGGGTAGTCCTTAGGGGCCTCGTTCAGAATTTTTAACTGCTCCAAGCATCCCCAGTACATGATGTTGAAAGAGCTGCCGTCGTCAACCAATACTCTTCGGATGTGGACACCTCTGCTCGCAGTGGTTATCACGAGGGGATCGCCTTCGTGGCACTGGATCCCTTTGAAATCGTCAGCACTGAAGGTCACTGAAGACTATCCTGGTACAACAAAGGGGCTGTCAGTGTTTGACTTCATTATAGAGCGGGTATACCTTTTCCTGGAACTTGACGACGCTTCCCCCTAGAGAATCCTCTAGTAATCGTTGCGATGTGCTTTTGCCCCATCGCTGCTGCTTTTCTCTGGTGGCGGCGTGCCCGCAGCATTGTGTGATGAGGGTGACGGTTCACTTGGTGAGCCTTCTCCTGACGTATTTCCTCCTGCTGCTGGGATTCTTCCTCCTGGATCTGAGCTAGCCTTTTTGCGTCGTTGTGGTGATCCTAAAACCTTCGTATCCCGAGTTCTTGGTTTCGGATCTGGGCCGCCAAGCTTTGGCTTTCCTCTTCCTGTTGTGCATTCCAGGCTTTCAGGTTTTTCCATGGATCGTAGGAGATCCTCGAAGTTGTCGTGGTTTTCCTCCATTGTTAGTGATTTGTTTAAAGGTTTTGTGTGGGACGTGGGAGAAGTTTTACGAAGGCTAGCTATTGTATAAAATAGGGTAGTGCAAGTGTACACTGTCCAACAAGTAATATAGTAGAAATACAGTTCGTTTCCACGAGGGTTAATGCTTAAATAGTGCTTAATTTGATTAACAAAATAGTGATGGTAACAAAAGTAAAGACACAAATATTTAGTAACATTCACAACAGTAAAAGTAAAGGGTAATAAAGATCAGATGATGAGAACAAGCTGAGATGCATTCACTTCAGTAACTTCATTAAAATGCAATTAATGGTATGTTCAATGCTGCAGCAATAGATGTATTTTCTCAAATACATCACATTAGGGTTTCTTCGCTAGAGTTTATCTCTAAACCCTAAAGGAGTATGTCTTAGGCTGCTTGGGCACCCGCAGTATTCACCTTATGGACTTTGCCCTCCTGTATCTAGGGTTTAAGCAAGGAACATTAAAATCTCTTTTAATGAACACAATCCATATTATCTTGTGAGGTAAATTTACAAACCATCTCTGAATTCATAAATGCTATTTAGATTAGACGGCCAATCCTAATCTAAGATGGAAATATTATCATACACAAGATAAAATGTTTAACATGAAACGTACTTCATTAATCACAAAATAAATTCATTACATTAGATTCAGCATCTCAACTATGAGGATTTAGCTCATGTTGAGCGAACAAAACATGGAAAATAACTTAAACATGAGAGTTGAAGTCATGCTACAGAAATCAAGGATAGAAGTTATACTACTAATGTTGAACCGAGAAGAACTGCAAAGAAAACAATGGAGAAACAAGTCCAGCTCTTCAAATGTAAACTCCACCAAGAGAATGTAGCTCCAGTGATCCTGCAGCAACAATTCCAGCAATATATCAATTTGGTAACTTTGAGGTGAGCTTGCACGAAAAGAAAGAAAGCTATCTCTAAACTTTCTTCTTACGACGGAGCATGCCCTAATGAGGAAGGAGAGCTGTCTTTAAATAGTGTGTAGGGCACATGATCCTAGAATGACCTAATTTGGAGGCGCCATTTGTCTTGATATGTGCCTAAAGGTACACTTGTGCCTAGGTGTTTACCTTGGATTTTGGTAAACACCGCTAGTTTGAAATTGCTTCTGTTTGCAGGATCAACTAGTAAATCCTAAGACCATTTGTGTTAAAGTTTTTCCCAGAATTATATATGTTCTTGCAGTTTAAAAGTAAAAAGAAGAAGATAACCGTCAATCTCGCGCGAAACCGTCGAATTTCCTCAAGGAGGGAGAATAAAACAAAGAAAAAATTGCAGAAAAGCAAAGAAGAAAACAAATTAAAATTGCATTAATTGTAAAGAGAGTTGGTGCACAGATCATACATTCTTCTCTTGGCTCGTTTTCTCTGTAATGTGTTGGAAGTTAGAGCGTGGGAATTCTGTAATGAGATTGTGACCCCTTTTTCCTATGAGAAACTCCTATTTATATGAGGAGGGAAAACACTAAAACTAACTAACTGTACAGAGAATTTAAAAAGGAAACTGCTACAGCCTTCGACTACGATAACTACCAAAGCTTCGACAGCGAGCACTTGCTTTTGACTTGCTATTGAATTCAATTTTCTTCTCGTCAAAATATCACCCTTCAAATCTAGTTAAGTCTGAAGCTTTGTCGAGTTTTCCTTCTGATACAACTATTCTGTGTTGAAACCAACACCTTCTTCTAAGAAAACCAAAGTCAAACCGCGTTGACTACATTTAATTTAGCCTGTCGAAATTACAAGCTAACAAATTTCCCCCCAAAAATGTCTTTTTCGACAGGAGCTATGTGAATGGCAGAAAAAGAGCATTTTTGAAAACCCATTTCAACCGCTCCGATGACGTCACTTGCATCACGTTGTAGAGTGATACGACGTTTCAGTTGAGGCTTAAATCCCTCAAGATTCTTGGCAGCCTCTTTGTCGAAGACAGCACTGCACCTAGGACAAAGCATAACTTCAGTATTGTTGATTTTGCAGCGATTGAGAAAATCAATCAATTCTTCTTCAGCCCTTGGATACACTATCTTCATTTTTTCAGCGTACTGGTCTTCAGTGACCATTTCGACATCAACCTTGTCGAAAGCTTTCTCTACCTTAGCATTTTCAGCAACAACCTCTGTGACCTCAACCACATTGAGATCAACTTCAACCAGCAATGCATCAGCTGTTGGCAAGGGATCAGCATCAATCTTCATTGGTGGCTTACATTTGTCACCTAATTTCATCCTTCCTTCGTTGATAGCATTTTGAACCAAATCCCTGAAAATGACACAACGGGAAGTGTTATGACCTAAGAAACCATGAAACTTACAAAAGCCTCTTTTCTGTCGTTGTTCTAATGGTGGAATCTTTAGGCCCTTAGGCACTAAGATTTAACCATCAGCCACAAGCAGATCAAATATTTTGTCACATTTAGATACATCATAAGTGTAAGTTTTTGCGACAAATTTATCATTCTTAGGTTCCACAGGATTTTTCCCATTAGAAGGTTTTAACAATTTGCAAGTATAAGGAGGTGCTGGTTTTAGTTCTGCAATGTTAACCTCTTCTTCGACATCTTCATAAGATATGTCGTATTCTTGGTCACTGTCATTAGCTTCGACATAAGCAACCTTTTCTTTCTTACTTTGGAATCTACCTGTTCTGGCTTTTTCAGCTTTGAGTCTTTCGACTTGTCGCACTCTATCAGCCAATTGTGCCATATCTCTTAAATGTAGTGTGTCTAGTTTCTTTCTTATAGTGTAATCTAGACCACCAGCAGCCATTTCGACTAACTCATGCTCAGGCACTTGGGTAAAGCACCTTGCTTTGATTAGTCTAAATCTATTGAGATAATCATCAATAGATTCTGCCCCCTTGCGTCGAACGCTAGCCAGTTCTTTAAGACTAATCTTACATTGGCCCATATAGAACTGCTCATGGAAGGCCTTTTCTAATTGACTCCAATGAAAAATTGAATTTGGAGGCAGTGTAGTGAACCATGTGAAGGCATTCTTAGTTAGAGAATTTGGAAAGTACTTCATCCTTAAATTCTCATTATGTGCTAGATCGCCAGCCTCAGTCAAATAACGAGCCACGTGTTCGACGGTAGATTCACTGGTTTCTCCAGCGAACATTGTGAACTTGGGGGAATTTTCCATCCCCTAGGTAGCTCTGTTTGTAAGGTGTATTCTGACAAGGGCGACATAAAATTAGGCCTATGTAAACCTAAGTTAAGTCCATTCTGGGCTAAAATAGTTTCGACCATATTAGCCAGATTATTTTGTGCTCCAAAATTGTTTTGTTGCACTTGTCTGACCACTTCGTCTGCATTTTGGTTTCTATTCACCAACACAACTTCAAGGATTGCCTCTATCCTCATAGGCTCTTCGACAATTTGTTGTTGTCCTTGGTTTCCCTGATTCATAGGAATTGCATTGTTAGGCCTTTCTACAGGTATCTCTACAGGCCTAGCATTTTGGATTTGGGGGATTTGCTGGTTATGTACTGGTGGAGTACCAAAGAAATCAGCAATTCTTCCCATTTGTGTTGCCAACATTTGGTAACTATTATTAGCGTTTTGTATCAAAGGATTAAACACAGTACCACTTTGTTGTGTTAACATATTGACCATATCATGATTGCTATCATCCATTTGTTCTCTTAATGCCAACAAAGATGTTGTAGTCAGATTAGTTTGGGCATTTCGACTACGGATGCCCTCTGTTGAACTATGAGTAGGAGAATATCCTGTAATTGCATTATCTGCAAATGTAGACGAATTTGTCTGAAGGTCTGCCATCAATGCCGTTGGCATGCCATACGGTAAAGCCCTTCCACTCATAGTAAATGGCATATTTCCAATCATTGGATTTGCCATCAAAGGACTCGTTGGTCCTACTATTGGTGGCATAGAAGCCATTGTATTAACATTTGTTAATGCTGCAGTGGTCATCATTGACACAGGAGTAATTATGGGAGAAGTTATAGCGGTTACTCCCATTGTTGTCGAAGAAGGCATAGCAACGGTTATGCCTGCGACATTTGCAGCGTTAACGTCACTAACTGACGCTTGTTCTTGTGTACTTTGTGCATTTGATGTAGAAGCATTACTTGTACCAGAGCGTGCCATCTCTGGAAGATGTTTACCACTCCTTAATTGCAAGCACAGACAAACACAAAGTTTAAGAATTCAACGAAAAACTTTAAAATTAGCACAAATGTCCCACTGGGCGTGCCAATTTGTTTACCTTGGATTTTGGTAAACACCGCTAGTTTGAAATTGCTTCTGTTTGCAGGATCAACTAGTAAATCCTAAGAGCATTTGTGTTAAAGTTTTTCCTAGAATTATATGTGTTCTTGCAGTTTAAAAGTAAAAAGAAGAAGATAACCGTCGATCTCGCGCGAAACCGTCGAATTTCCTCAATGAGGGAGAATAAAACAAAGAAAAAATTGCAGAAAAGCAAAGAAGAAAACAAATTAAAGTTGCATTAATTGTAAAGAGAGTTGGTGCACAGATCATACATTCTTCTCTTGGCTCGTTTTCTCTGTAATGTGTTGGAAGTTAGAGCGTGAGAATTCTGTAATGAGATTGTGACCCCTTTTTCCTATGGAAACTCCTATTTATATGAGGAGGGAAAACGCTAAAACCAACTAACTGTACAGAGAATTTAAAAAGGAAACTGCTATAGCCTTCGACTACGATAACTACCAAAGCTTCGGCAGCGAGCACTTGCTTTTGACTTGCTATTGAATTCAATTTTCTTCTCGTCGAAATATCACCCTTCAAATCTAGTTAAGTCTGAAGCTTTGTCGAGTTTGCCTTCTGAAACAACTCTTCTGTGTTGAAACCAACACCTTCTTCTAAGAAAACCAAAGTCAAACCCCGTTGACTGCATTTAATTTAGCCTGTCGAAATTACAGGCTAACACTAGGATAAGGAGGCATTTTGGAATATTCCCTTGAGCTCACTCACACGCACGTACACTGCCCACTGCCAGCTGTCCAGCACCTAGCTTTCTGCGCTTCTTACAATTTCTCTCTCATCTTTCGCAAAATAAAAGTGTTGCGACATCAGGTGCTACAACAATTAAACAAAACAAATCAAAACACACAATTGGGCACCAAAGTGCAAAATAATACATTTCCAGGCTTGCACTATAGACTACTTCTAAACTACCACAATTGCAACAATAATCACAATAATGCTTGAGAATTTTCAATAATTAAAGCTTGGAAAACATATAATAACTATCATAAATGAGAGTTATCATTAGCAAAGATGACTAGCAAATTCACCCTGATCGGCTCAAAACTCTACAAAAGGGGATTCTCAACTCCCCTCCTCAGGTGTGTAACGCTCGGCCACGCCGAAGAAATCATTTGGTAGGTACACAAAGGCATCTGTGGAAGCCATATTGGTGGCAAAGCCCTGGCCGCCAAAATCACAAGAGCTGGGTACTACCATCAGGAAAGATTCCCTAGAGTTTGTAAGAAAATGTGACAAGTGCCAGCGCCACTCCAGTATCCCTAGAGCACCACCCACAAACCTACAGGCAATCCTACCACAGCATGGTCGTTGATCACCTAGGAAGTTGACATCTTGGGACCATTCCCTCCCGCCGCCGGTCAAGTGAAATTCTTGATAATGGCCGTCAACTACTTCACTAAGTGGAATGGGGGCGAACCAATGGCAAAGATCACCGCCCAAAAGGTAAAGAGATTTTACTGGAAAAAACTAATATGCAGGTTCGGCGTCCCGGAAACAATCATAACAGACAGCGAGACCCAGTTCGCTTCGGAAGAGCTCCCTTTAGTACTCTAGTCCTACCACACTACTGTACAGTCAGTAATCGGGGAAACCCCATTAAGACTCCCATATGGGAGCAATGCAATGATTCTAGAAGAAATACTTGAGCCAAGCTCAAGAAGAATGTTCGCTGAGAAAACTTCGAACGAGAAACAGCTACGAACCAACCTCGACCTCCTCGATGAGGTTCATGCAGTGATGAAGATAGGAGAAGAGGTCGCCAAACAGCGGGCAATGAGAAAATTCAACACCAAGGTTAAACCTCGGGAGTTCAGACCGGGTGACCTCATCCTCAGTCAAATAGTAAAAGCGGGAGCAATAGGAAAACTATCCCCCAACTGGGACGGTCCCTTCCGGGTTAAAGATGTGATCCGCAGAGGAGCGTACAAACCCGAGAAGTTGGATGGAGTGAAAATTCCCAGATCCTGGAATGCCACAAACCTGAGATTCTACTACAGCTAGAAATAAAATGTACTTCCTTTGTAACACCGAAAACGGTCGCAACCTTGTACTTTCCAAACACCAATGAAATATGCAAAACACTTTCGCCGTCTCAGCAAAAAGCAAAAATTAGAATGTGCCTAACAATCCCAAACTAAAGTCCCAAACTGGTAAGAACCGATAAATGTCTCCATGTTACTTTCGGGCAAAAAAATAAAGTCTCGACAAGCAATAGGCAGGGCTGACGAGCCTCCGCCGCACCCTTGGGCAAACCTCACGGGAAAGAAGCAAAACTAACGCACTTGCCGCACCGTGAGGAATCCTCTTTGACAAAAGTAGAAACCGAGAGAGGCACCACAATACGACCTAACGGTCAACATTGCCCTAAGAGGGAACTATAAAGACCCGACAGGTGGAGGCTGGCGAAAGCCGACGTGCACCCTCGGGCACCAAAAGCGAGGCAAACAAGCTCGCAAGAAACAAAAGGTCCCAATGGGAACACACCCCGTTTGAAGATCGGGCATTCTAATCATAAAAACTCCCGAAGAGACATCAAAGCGAGATACATCAATGTCTCAAGTGTCAAAACAAAGAAAGGAGAACAAACTCCATCCGGGAGAAATCCCAAATAAAAGCAAAACTAACGGTTCTAACATTAATTGTAAACAAAGATTACATTCAGTCCACCCATAAAAGGGGAAAAACAAAATTACACAAACATGCACTTATCCTATGAGGTAACAAGTCCCTCCCATCCTTGGTGCTTTTTCTTAAATATAAGTCTCGCCTAGCAAAAAAGTTCACGGCAAACAAGAGGAACAGAAGAAGACCGTATGCAGCGAACCAGAGGAGCTGCACAAAAATAATCGGTCTCTCCATTGGGTGTAGTGGGTTCGGCCTAAGGTACTCATGGAGAACCTTCCCCCCACCAACAACCCAAAATCATTTTGACCGAAGAAGGCCATTCGAGTTCACTGAGTACCCTCGAGGAAGAAGCCGCCGCACCTGACAGAAATCTACTACCAAGTCGCACCATTGAAGATCAGGGACTAGCTTAGGTCCCCTCCAGCGACCACTAAACATGGATGGGTCTCCGCCAGACTAATCCACGACCTCACTCCAGAACGCGACAACGCCAACAGAACATGGAAAGAATGAAAGAAGCAGAAGTAAGGAAGAAGAAGCCACTGAAGCATTCAACACAAGGTATCCAAAGCTATATATAGCTGGGAGCCGAGGTTGGTTGCCAACCCAGCATTTATGAGAGCACTAAAAATGACAAGTCAAACCAAGAAACCGATGCAGTCAAAGTCAAGGCTTAAAAGTCAGACGGTCAGGCCATCAAATCAATCACATGTCAGTCGACAAAGGCACTCACAACAAACATCGGGAACCCCGCTTCTCAAATCGAAGGGCTGAGCGTCGAAGCCTGAGTTTCAATGACTGAAGGGCTATGACTCAGCCGAGCTCCACTTGTTTGAACGACTTCACGCTCCGCGTTGGCCGCTCGAACGACACTGTTCCCATCCGGATTGGCCGGTTCTTACATCCACTCGGCTCTCGAAGTACCTTCCCTGAAGACTGACCGATCGGCCCAAAATATCTCGCCTCCACCTCTCCCAGAAAGGAATGAAGCACAATCAGGGGAAATATCCTTGATTTCCCTCTAATCCATTTGTAACAGTCAACTCGGTCATAAATGCATTTATTAGCATTAACTACCTTTGTAATATAAATACAGATCTGAGAGTCCAATAAACGGATCCCAATTCAATTTTCCTTAACGCAAAACTGTGTTATCACTACACTTGTGTTCGATCCTTTCTCAATAGGAGAAACCGGTCGTAACATTCTATTATTGAATTATATGGATTAGTTACAAAAGGAACACAAATAGTACCATAAGTGTCTTACTAAAAACCTAGGCATGTGTTGCCTTGGAATCAATTTGGATGGTTGTTCTCGTATAATAGTCGTGGTGAGTTAATGCTAATAAAAGCATTTTTGGCCATCGTTAGTTCTATGCTAAGATTAATTGAGTCAAAGATTAGAAGCATGAAGGAAAAATGATAAGCTTCTCTCAACAGTCAAAATGCTACATCAACATTAGATCTATGCTAAGAGGAATTGAGTCAAAGATCAGAAGCCATCTTTAGAAGCTCTCATGCATTGACGAGCTCGGAAGCTCTCAACGGTCAATTGCTTTTACAGTGTACGGCGCTTGCAACATTGTACCCGTCTGGGCGCAAAAGCACCAAACGACTATATTCTCTTTGCTCAAGGGTTCCAATGGATCTATTAAGACAAATGGTCTATAAATACAACATTGAGTCCTCAGAAATTTTTCAAGGGAGAGTGCACGAAATTCTTCAAGACATCAAAAGCTTCTCAGCAGCTTTTGAGTGAGTCTACACTCTCTCCTAAACAACTCACTACAAATCGACATATCTGGGACTGTATCGAGTGTGTTCTTAGCTTGTTATTGAATTGTCAAATGTATTTTTCTTAAGCTATGCTTTTGTATCCAAGTTGAGAACCAAAAAATATTTTATATGTGTAGGTACCTTCTAAACAACAAGCATAGGCTGCTTAATTGTGAAGAAGAGGGTTAAGAAAGGGTTTCTTAGAGGTTTAAGTTGCTAGACTTGGAAAAAATAGTGGGACAGTTGATAGAACATTGTTAAGAAAACTAATGGGGATTAGCCATTGATTGGCTTCTGTACTATTTTTGAAATAGTGAAAAAGCTCACTGGGTGTAAGGAATGGATGTAGCCCTAAATTTGGGATGAACCACTATAAATCTCTGTGTCTTCTTTACATGATTTCTGTATTGCTTTTTCACTAACTATTTTCTATACCTTCTTAGTTCTTAAGTAAATTCTTTAAGAACAAAATTGTATATTCTAAAAAAAACTTATTCAAGGTCATATTTTCTTAAATACCAAACTAGCTTCTAAAAAAATTTGAGTCTAGAAAAAGAATTTTAAATTGTGTCACAATTCAAACCACCATTTCCCGTGACTTATATTTGACTTAAGTTTTCTCTTTTAGAAAAGAGGCAGAAAACATGCTATTTTCATTAATGGAACATGCCCAAAATACCCACTTACGTGGCGTTTGATGTGACAACATGGCACTTAACATGCCACGTAGGAGATGTTAACTGTGCTGGCAACGACTAAATGAACGGAGGGACTAACATGTCCCGTTTTGAAATTATCAGGGACTCGTATGTCCCAAAAAAAACTGTCAGATACTAATTTTTCCTACGAGGAAATTGTCAGCGACCAATTGTTGTAACAGGATACTCTTACGGCAATTGATGGTAATGGACGCGTGGATGAGGAGAGTCACAAGTCACTGAATTGATGCCGTGGCTGATTTGAAAATGCGCTTTTGCAAATTTGTAGTTCCAATTAACGTATATCTTTTATATTATTTTTCTGGGAAAAAAACCATGTGGGTGCAAAAAAAAAAATTATTTACCAAAATAATGCACTTTGTGGGTTATTTACCAAAGTGGGCAAATTTTTTTTATAGTTCAGAAGTCGCCCCCCCCCCCCCCCCCAGGGTGACTTCTGAACTGATTTTTGCAATTTTTTTTTAAAATGCAGTTCAGAAGTCGCCCCCCCCCCCCCCCCCCCCCCCCCAGGGTGACTTCTGAACTGTGTTTCGCAATTTTTTTTTAAAATACAGTTCAGAAGTCGCCCCCCCCCCCCCCAGGGTGACTTCTGAACTGTGTTTTGCAATTTTTTTTTTAAATACAGTTCAGAAGTCGCCCCCCCCCCCCCCCCCCCCCCCCCCCCCCAGGGTGACTTCTGAACTGTGTTTTTTTAATTTTTCAATAATTATATATTAATATATAAATACCTAAATAAATTAAAAATAAATTTATAAAAATGATTATACATATTTATAATTTAATTACGTTAATATTTAGGAAAAAAAATTAAGAGATTAAAAATTGGAACATAATATAATATAGAAAAAAGACTGAAATAAACAACAAAATTTTCAGAAATACAAGAATAGAAAATAAAAAACGAAACGAGAGGAAAACATGATCGAAACTACTTCCAGCAAACATTTTATGGTAGTGGCCATTGGACCGCTGGAGGGATAACCCGACGGATGATCTCATCGGTGGATATAGTTGTTTCGACGCACAATTCGATAGGACTCCGAGTATGAGGTTGAAACATCTCATGCTGCTGAAACATCTGTCGAACGTGTTTGTCAGTCTTGATAGTCATTACGCACCACCGAATACGATTACCTTCGCCGATCCGGGGGCAGCGATAAACGATACGAGTGATCGTTTGCTCCTCACCCTCCAGCTGCGCTTTTTCCGTTAGCTTTTCGTTCAGTTCGGCGAAGGTGATGTTGTTCTTAAGGCTGGAATAAATGGTGTTTGGACCACTAAAATACACACCATCTTCTTCCCTGTACATAACATGGGCCTGACAGTGAAGTGTACAGTAGTGGTTGATGACTGTTTCCAGGATGACTTGTTGTGGTGGGGGTGGTCGCAGAAGATGAATGATTTCTTCCGGAGTGCGTATTGTGTCTACGTACAGCTCCAAGAGACTACGTCCCATTGGAATGTTAGCATGACCTTCCATCATTGCGCGAACGTCGTGGTCGCTTTGGATCTCCATGACAGAATAACGGAATGTCCCGTCATCTCCACAATTGTACTTTCTGTAACGGATACGCTCCACGTCTTTACGCCACCCTCCCTCTGGTCGTATTTTTCTCTCAGCCTTCTCCTTGAGTTGGGCGAATGTGATGTCCTTATTCATCCTACAAAAGATATGATTAAGACAACGAAAGACAACACCATGTTCATCGGTGGTTACAGTTCCACTGTGATAAAGTGCGGTTAGGAATTTGTCATTTGAGTACTGGGTTGGGCACAACTGCCATTCCATTTCAGCGAGTTGGGCGACAGTGTTTGGGAAGAACCAAAGAAGAGAAGATTAATCAGAAATATAGGTTGAGGGTAAACTGTTGGTGTGAATTTGAGTGTAATGTGAGAACGTATTAATAATAGGGGTGATCGTATGTAAGCCGTTGATTTTGGATGATCTTAACCATTGATTTTAGGGTTTAGTGTCGGCAAAATCCTGGCCGTTAAAGAGTGTCGGCAAAATCTAGGCCGTTAAATAGTGTCGGCAAAATCTAGGCCGTTAAATAGTGTCGGCAAAATCTAGGTCATTAAAGAAATTAAGACCTATGCAGTCTGCAGAATCCACACTTTAACAGTGCACTCTGCACAATGCACACTGTAATAGTGCACTCTGCACTATGCACTCTGCACTCTGCACAATGCACACTTTAATAGTGCACTATGCACAAAGCACTATTAAAGATAAAAGAGTAAATTATTGATCCAAATGTAATAAATGTCACATAAGATTAAACCCTTAAAATTAATAACTTAGTTAATATAAAATTACAATACTTGATAAATTAAACTAAAAAGACAGTACAGAAAAAAATTAACAAAGATGAGACCCAGTTCCACACTTTCGAGGTTGGGGGACACGCCGTGGACGTTGATGCCGATGTGGTGGTTGATGTTCTTCCTCAGTCGGGGCAGGCGGCGGTGGCTCTGGAAAATTTTGGGGAACTGATGAAGAACTAGCACCGCCAGCCTGCTCTTGAATTTGATGAAGCAACGCCACAGATTGCGCAGAGCCGGGTTGGACCCCAAAGCACTCATAGAACATATCGGGGTCCCTTTC
This sequence comes from Astragalus glycyphyllos, assembly GCA_963573325.1. Taxonomy (NCBI): domain Eukaryota; kingdom Viridiplantae; phylum Streptophyta; class Magnoliopsida; order Fabales; family Fabaceae; genus Astragalus; species Astragalus glycyphyllos. The sequence continues at coordinate 15,683,428 of OY754309.1, forward strand.
GGTGGTAGAATGTCGATATGTATCTTGAAAAGGAGTATGTTCCACTGACTGGTTGTATTGTTCGTAATATTGGAATGTTGGTGTGTGGGAGATAGAGTGGCGGTGAGGCACATCTTCTTGGAATGTTGGTGTGTGGGAGATAGAGTGGCGGTGAGACACATCTTCTTGGGTCTTTTGTTGAGTTGGTGGTGCACGTCGCTGTCGATTACGGTTACGTTCTCGACGTTCGGTTTGAGTAGTTGGGGGAGCTGGCACGTCTTGTTCATCATCTTCATCCACATCACCAACATTTGCAAGACCACGTGGATCCCTTAGATGTTGGTCGGCTGAAATGTATGGCCTTGATTTTTTTAGAAACCAGCGCATGTATTTATCTGACTGCGTTGGTTTAGCAAAGCACGGTCGACCCACAACACATCGATTTTCTCTATCATTCCATAAATCAATTAACTGGCTGTGATATACAGCCTAATTAACATCAGTTTGTCCCTGCATGGTGATGTTGTGCATGTGGCTGATATCTATTGGTGCTGATGGTATGTCTTGGACGAGGCCAAATTGCAAAGTCACTCTATCCGCATGGTGCCATTCTACAATATGGAAACACACCATAGCCGTGTTTGTAGTCCATATGCCTTGGTGCCGATATGCTATTTCTGGCAAATTGAATTCCCGATATGGCAACCACTCAAACTCTTCATGTGTCATGCGGTCTATTGTTGATCTGTACAAAACAAGGCTTTTTGGACACTTAGTGTGGCTAAGTGGCGTGCGAACCCATCTGGTAAAAAAAAAATTGTTGACGTAAAGAAGAAATATAATTGTTAGTATTCATAAGTTGTGTCAATTTTTTACCTCTTTGCTAGTGGCCATTCATAAGGACGGTTGCAGTCTGGTGCTAGGAACGGCATGCGGTACCAGACCCAAGACTGTAACAAAAGAGTACATCCACCCATGGTGCGTGAGGAGCATGTAGCTGTCTTACACAACATTCTGTATAAGTTCGTTAGGCATGCTGACCCCCAGCTGTAACTTGAAATTTCATCGAAGTTTTTCAATAGGGGTAGGTATTTTATGTTGACTCTGTTTGATGATTTGTCTGGGAGTATGTATCCCCCGATCAACTGCAATAGGTACGCCCTACAATATTGTCTTCGCACTTGGTTGGAAGCGCCCTCTGGAACATTATTAAATTCACGTTGTAGCCAAGTGAACTTAATTTGGTTGCCTACCATGCCATTTGCTGGGATAGGCTTACCCAAAAGTTGTTCGCATACTCGATCCCAATTTTTTTCACAACTTCCAGTAACGGCATTTCCATCAACGGGAAGTCCCAACTGCAACGCCACGTCTTCGAGAGTTATTGTGCACTCCCCTACTGGAAGATGAAAAGTGTGTGTTTCTGGTCTCCAGCGTTCGACCATTGCTGCCACCAAAGCTGGATTTATTTTGAATGCGCCAATTGAAGCAATGTCACGAAACCCAGCTCTTTCTATCAAAGGTAATATAGAGGCATCTGGTTCTGGAAGTTTGAAAGCGTGGTGAACTTCCATTGGGTCATCGTTGAGAAGCATGGAAATGTGAGGTTCTCTGTTTAGTAAGGAAGACATTCTTAGAGGAAGTGTTGTTGAAGAGTTATGGTGACTTGAATGTTTGAGTTATGTAGTTGTCTTGCTGCCTTTTGTTGTATATATTCTAGTCTAAGCATTATTGTCCTGGCCTTTAAGCAGTGAGGCACAATGCACATTGAACAATTCAAAAGTGTCGGTGCAATCCTGGCCTTTAAAAGTGTCAGTGCAATCCTGGCCTTTAAAAGTCACGTGTGCAATGCTGGCCTTTAAAAGTGTCGGTGCAATCCTGGCCTTTAAAAGTGTCGGTGCAATCCTGGCCTTTAAAAGTCACGTGTGCAATCCTGGCCTTTAAAAGTGTCGGTGCAATCCTGGCCTTTAAAAGTCACGTGTGCAATCCTGGCCTTTAAAAGTGTCGGTGCAATCCTGGCCTTTAAAATTGTCGGTGCAATCCTGGCCTTTAAAAGTCACGTGTGCAATCCTGGCCTTTAAAAGTGTCGGTGCAATCCTGGCCTTTAAAAGTGTCGGTGCAATCCTGGCCTTCGAAACAATGACTAAAAAAGGTTTTTCGTTAGTCTAAAAAATGAGTTTTTTACCATGTTTGGATCAATTTTAACCAATTTTGTTAAATTACTAAATTAAAAAAATGATATGACATTATAGTAGAGTTATAGAACTACGGTTTCTTGTTTTGAATTAGTACTAACGGACTTATAACCCACGTGTACAAGATTGGAAACAATGACTAAAAAAGGTTTTTCCTAAGTCTAAAAAATGAGTTTTTCACCATGTTTAGATCAATTTGAAGCAATTTTGTTAAATTACTAAATTAAAAAAAATGATATGACATTATAGTAGAGTTATAGAACTACGGTTTCATGTTTTGAATTACTACTAACGGACTTATAACCCACGTGTACAACATTCGAAACAATGACTAAAACCGGTTTTTCCTAAGTCTAAAAAATGAGTTTTTTACCATGTTTAGATCGATTTGAAGCAATTTTGTTAAATTACTAAATTAAAAAAATGATATGACATTATAGTAGAGTTATAGAACTACGGTTTCATGTTTTGAATTACTACTAACGGACTTATAACCCACGTGTACAACATTCGAAACAATGACTAAAACCGCTTTTTCCTAAGTCTAAAAAATGAGTTTTTTACCATGTTTAGATCGATTTGAAGCAATTTTGTTAAATTACTAAATTAAAAAAAATGATATGACATTATAGTAGAGTTATAGAACTACGGTTTCATGTTTTGAATTACTACTAACGGACTTATAACCCACGTGTACAACATTCGAAACAATGACTAAAACCGGTTTTTCCTAAGTCTAAAAAATGAGTTTTTTACCATGTTTAGATCGATTTGAAGCAATTTTGTTAAATTACTAAATTAAAAAAATGATATGACATTATAGTAGAGTTATAGAACTACGGTTTCATGTTTTGAATTACTACTAACGGACTTATAACCCACGTGTACAACATTCGAAACAATGACTAAAACTGGTTTTTCCTAAGTCTAAAAAATGAGTTTTCCTAAGCACTGGACACTGCACTCTGCACTAAGCAGTGAAATCCTGGCCTTTAAAAGTGTCGGTGCAATCCTGGCCTTTAAAAGTGTCGGTGCAATCCTGGCCTTTAAAAGTCACGTGTGCAATCCTGGCCTTTAAAAGTGTCGGTGCAATCCTGGCCTTTAAAAGTCACGTGTGCAATCCTGGCCTTTAAAAGTGTCGGTGCAATCCTGGCCTTTAAAAGTGTCGGTGCAATCCTGGCCTTCAAAACCATCGGTGAAATCTAGACCATTCAAATTTCAATAAATAGGCCCTAAATCTCTCACCACTAAACACCCAACTGCCATAGTTTCTCCTACTACCAACTGAAACTCAAACACACCCTCCTACTCCCAACTTCGTCAATGGCTCCAACGAATGTTTTCATCACAGTCTTTTACAATGGTTATGTTGAAAAAACAAATACTGAGGGTATATTTTTTAGGTGTCATAACAACACCCTTGTCAAACTCAACTCTAATTCCAAACTAGCTCAAGTTAAACAAGCCATTGAAAAAAAAATCTCTCCTGACCATTCAAAAATGGTTGCTAGTCTTACATATCGGTACCCCACAACTCTCAGTACTGGCCATACCTTTTATGGGGGATTCGAAATAAATTCCGACGATGATGTTGAACTTATGATAGAGCATTTCAAAGAAGATAGACACCTTGGTATATGTACACCAGAAATATACGCAGATTTGGTTGAGGCTCCTTCTAACTACACCCAGGTAAGTCACGGCCACTCTATTCCATCTTCATCACAACAAAACTTACGTTTTTCTCAACAAACAGAAATACCATACACTGACTTCATTCCACCTGTTTACCCTCAATTCAATCCTTCATCATCCCAAACTGACATGCATTACAGTCCTTCAACACCTCACCATCACTCTGCACCATCATCCTCAAACACACCCATTGACCTTAACACAAGCCACCCTCTACATACTCAAACTAATACCCTGCCGTTTAGTATGTTTGTTGGGGTCCATAATGAAGACGTTGGGGACTATAGCGAAGATGAAGATGAAATTCTTCAGCGTGACGTCGATGAGGAACCAATTGAAGCTAACCCCAACATAGGTGTTGCATTCCGCGAGCCTGTACCACACTTTCAAAACGTCACAGCTGATAACCCAGAACCTTATGATGTAGAGTTTGGCCATTCCATGGACAGGAACCAACTCTTATCCAACGAAGACCCAAACGAACTGAAACTCAAAATGAAATTTCCCACAAAAGAAATAGCCCAACAATTCATCCAAACATATCACCTAAACCATTCAGTTGCATACAAAGTCTGTGAGTCTAAACCACACACATGGACCGTTTGTTGTGTTCATGAAACCTGTTTGTGGAGGTGTGTAGTGAGAGTAGGAGCAAAAACTGGATATTGGGGGATTACACAGTTGACTCACCCACACACATGTACAACATCTACTATTTCCCAAGATCACCGCCAGCTGACCTCCTCCCTCATGTGTACTCATATACTTCCACTTGTAAGGAAGGACCCGACAATATCAGTGGCTGTGTTGATTGCACACATCAAGGAGCGGTTCTTGTACCAGAGTTCCTACAGGAAGGCTTGGATTGCTAAACAAAAAGCAATCAAGCTTATCTTCGGTAATTGGGAGGACTCTTACAATGAAGTAACCAGGTGGCTACATGCTTTCTCTTACTATATTCCAGACACAGTTCACGACTGGCAGTACAAACCATTCTATGAGAATGGACAACTAGTTGCCGACAAAGGTGTATTCCACCGCATCTTTTGGAGTTTCGGCCCGTGCATTAAAGGCTTTCAATTTTGCAAACCAGTTGTCTCTGTTGATGGAACATGGTTGTACGGTAGGTACAAAGGGTGTCTTCTTTTGGCAATCGCACAAGATGGAAGAAACAACACCTTCCCAATTGCATATGCAGTGGTCGAGGGTGAGACAAAGGAGGCTTGGTTTTTCTTCCTATCTCGTTTAAGACACTATGTGACACCACAGGAGGGTATTTGTTTGATATCAGATAGACACGAGTCTATCAAAAGTGCTGTTACGCAACTAAACACCAATTGGAAACACGTCTTCTGTGTTCGCCACATAGCACAAAACTTCATGAGACACTTCAAAAACACTCCTGCCAGGAAACATGTCATCAATATGGGTGAGTATTTTTAACATTTTTTAAATTAATTAGTTTCAAATTTCCATTCCATACTTACCAACATCTTCTTTTTTTTCTTCAGCATATTCAATGACGGAAGAATCGGCCGATCACTACAAACAAAAAATAGGTCGGGAAGTAGGTCCTGAGGGGGTGGCTTGGGTTGAAGACATAACCGCAGAACAATTGTTGCAGTGGTGCGATGGAGGTTCCCGTTGGGGGCACATGACAACAAACCTTGCAGAGTGCATCAACAATGTTCTTAAGGGGGTGCGGAATCTCCCTATTCGTTCATTGATAGATGCAACATATTTCAGAATGAACGAGGTTTTCGTCAAAAGGGGAACACAGGCACAGGCAATGTTGACGTCCGGAACTATGTACTCTGAAAAATTGTTGGAAAATATTGCCAGGAACATAAATGTCTCAAAAACCCATAACGTCGCGGTTCACGATCGTGCCCAACAATTGTTCCGAGTTGAAGAACTTGTACGACCACAAAGTGGTAGACCTGCGCGAACATTCGTGGTGAACTTCAGAGCAAAAACGTGTGAGTGTGGGGAATTCCAGGCACTTCACTACCCTTGTTCACATGTCATCGCAGCATGCTCAAAATGCAATTACGACCACATGCAATTCGTGGATCCACCGTACACAATGGAGAATGTTTTCAATACTTACATTGTCGAGTTCCCACCCTTGCCAACTGAGACGTCATGGCCTTATTTCAATACTTTAGAACTAAAGCATGATCCCACTAAACGGAGAGATAAAAAGGGTCGTCCACAGTCTACCCGTATTCGTACAGAGATGGATCAAAGAGAAAGGGGTACACGCACCAGAAGATGCGGAATTTGTAGAAATGAGGGTCACAACAGAAACAACTGTCCTAACCGCAATTAATGTGTTGTAATATTTCGGATTACTCTTTTAAATAACTATTGTAATTTTCGGTTGGTCTTTTAAATAAATTATTGTGTTGTAATATTTCTTTCTGACCATTCAATTAAATTAGGAAATTTGGATTACAATTATTAATTATCTAAATCCTATTGTTTTATTTAAAATAAATTAATTTAATTTTTATCATATTAATATATAATTATTGAAAAATTAAAAAAACACAGTTCAGAAGTCACCCTGGGGGGGCGACTTCTGAACTGTATTTAAAAAAAAAATTGCAAAACACAGTTCAGAAGTCACCCTGGGGGGGGCGACTTCTGAACTGTATTTTAAAAAAAAATTGCGAAACACAGTTCAGAAGTCACCCTGGGGGGGGGGGGGGGGGGGCGGGGGGCGACTTCTGAACTGCATTTTAAAAAAAAATTGCAAAAAACAGTTCAGAAGTCACCCTGGGGGGGGCGACTTCTGAACTATAAAAAAAATTTGCCCACTTTGGTAAATAACCCACAAAGTGCATTATTTTGGTAAATAAATTTTTTTTTTGCCCCCACATGGTTTTTTTCCCTATTTTTCTTGTTAAAAATTTTATACCTATTTTATAATAGTGAGGTTGTCCAATAGTGATTGATTTCATTAAAATTTATTTAAATAAATATCAAATTTATATCTATTATATTATATTATATAATTAAAGTTTCTGCTAAAATAATAATTAAAGTTTATCAATTCACTAATTCTTTTGGTGTATCACATTTTTTTAGATTATTACGCCCTTGAATCAATTAATTTTTTAAAATAAATATTTGATATTTAATTTTGAAAATTAATAAACTATATCATATTATTTTTGAAATCAAATATCAAATAGAAGGATAAAGTCATGACCAACATAAAAAATGTCAAGACGTGAATTTGGAAACTTTCAATTAAATAAAAGAGCAAAGATTTTATAGTTGCACTTTTTGTTATTTATTCGGTGAAAATTGAGCAAAGAACCAAAATCACACAATTATGATACCTAGAGAACTCAATTCGCTCAATTAATTCACTCATTTATTTAAGTTATGAGTAGTAGGGATGACAATTCAAACCATACCGGCATACCCGTTGGGCACCACAAAATGTTATTTTACGTAGTTTAAGTGCAAAAAAAGAGTAACAGGTGTGGGTATAAGTATTCCAAAGAGTGTAGGGACAAACACTGAAAATGTTGTGCATGTGTGTACCACCACTAGCTTAGAGCACTAATGTACGTGCTCATAAGATGCCCATTTCCATCCATAGATATGGGAGTTCAAATGAAACAATTATGAATCTATTATACCAGGAGCCAAAGTGCGATTAAGTCAAAAAAAATTGTGAATTTATTTTTATTATTAGTTAATATCATAAGTTTACATTTGAAATATTTCGAATTATATTCATATTAAATGTAAATATAGTAAAAAAAAAATCCCTCCGTTCTCTGCTAGGGTTTCCTCAACTCTGGGGCCTGCGTGAGGAGCGTCCCTTCACCTGCAAGGGTTTATCGTTTTTCTTTGTTTCTTCATCGTTTGTTCTGTGTGTTTCTCTGGTTCTTGTTTCTGTCATGGAAGATCTTTCGTTGGAGTCTCTTGATGAGGTGGAGGTGGTTGGTGAAGAGGGTGGGGAGGAGAACCAAGGGCTTGATCGCTTATGTCTTGTTGGGCGTTTCTTGACTGGTCGTCCAATACGTACGCATATTATGAAGGAGAGGATGGCTGGTGTGTGGCGTCCGGGGAGAGGAGTCACGATCAAGGAAGTAGTGCCGAGTCTCTTCTCGTTTCAATTCTTTCACGACATAGACATCCAGCGTGTGTTGAAGAATGGTCCATGGACCTTTGACAAGCATATTCTTGTGTTGGGAGTGTTGGAGGAAGGAAAAGCTCTTGAGGAGGTTCAGTTGAATACGGTGTCGTTCTGGATTCCGGTACACAGTGTTCCTATTGGCTTCATGTCTGAATCGGTGGGAAGAAATATTGGTAACACTATAGGCGAGTTCCTTGAATATCATCAATAGCTCGAATTTCTTGCGTACCTATATGCGGATTAGAGGTTTTATTGATGTCCGTAAACCTCTTAAGAAGATAATGAAGCTGAGGAAGCCAGGGGGTGATCCAAAGATTGTAACTTTCAAGTATGAACGACTAGATAATTTCTATTATATTTGTGGTTTCCTAGGCCACACTGAGGCTTATTGTGATAAGTTGTTTGCTATAAGGACGGATGATGGTAAGCGCGGTTGGGGACCAGAGCTCCGAGCTGAGATGCGCAGAGCAGCCACCGGTGGTGGTAGTAGATGGCTGCGTGAAGAAGGGCAGGTTGATTGGGTGTCTCCAAATAAGTCATCAATGCATTCCTCTAATCATGCACCTGTTGTGCAACAATCAGGCGTGAATGATAATAATAATGGAAAGTCTATTAATGCTAATAATGGTGGGAGGAAAAATACCATGGCTGCCATCTTTAAGAATCCAAATTTGTTTTTTAAAACACCACCCACTCACGTGGAGGTTGCTGAATTACCGCGTGCAATACAGGCTGAGGTGGATATGTTAGATGCTGCGGTGGATGTTGAAGGGGATTGGAAACGGTCATGTGCTGGTGTTTTGGGAAAAACGTCCACTCAACATGTGCATGGTGAGTTAGTTGGTACTACCACAGTAACTGATATGGGTCAACCTCAATCAACCGTAACTGATCCTTTTTTATTGGCAGGACCTGGCAGGCGGGCCTGCCAGGGGTCATGAGTTTCATTAGTTGGAATTGCCAGGGCCTATGTCACCCTCGGGCAGTTCCTGCGTTACGTGACCTTGTCCGGACGTACCAACTGGATGCGCTTTTTCTTTGTGAAACATTGGTACATGTTAATAAGATTGATGAGCTTCGTTCTAAACTCGGTTTTGACGCTTCTTTTGCTGTGGATAGGGTGGGCCGTAGTGGAGGTCTCGCCCTTTTCTGGAAACATCCGTTTGATTGTCGTGTGATTTAGTATTCTTCTAATTTTATTGATGTTGAAGTTGCGAAGGAGGGGGATCCTACTTGGAGATTGACTGGTTTCTATGGTTATCCTCAGAGTGGTAGGCACAGAGATTCTTGGGAGCTTCTTCGAACTCTTGCTCGGGATAACACGCTACCGTGGTGTATTTTTGGCGATTATAATGACTTGCTCTCTAATGATGATAAGAGGGGGAGCGCGGATAGAGCTCGTTGGCTGCTAAGGGGTTTTCAAGAAGCTATTTTGGACTGTCAGTTGCAGGATTTGCCTTTGGAGGGGTATAGGTTCACGTGGGAACGAGGGCGTGGTACAGTTGACTTTAAGGAGGAACGACTTGACCGTGCTTTTGCCACTTAAGCATGGGTGGATGCTTTTCTTCGTAATAGATTGAAGAATTGTATTTCCAAGAAATCTGACCACTCGCCTATTTTGTTGCAACTCTATGATAGGGAGCGACGGTTTCGTGCTAGACAATTTCGTTTTGAAAACACTTGGCTGAATGAACCTGACTTTCCTTCTATTGTTAGTGATGATTGGCATCGAGATGAAGGGCTTGATTTTCTTACAAAGATCCGGCGATGTACAGAAAGTATTGATGCATGGGCCAAACAACTACGCACTAAATATAAAGAGGAGATTCATGCGTGTAAAAGGGTGTTGGAATCCTTAAGGGAGGCACGTGAAGCTCACTTACAGCAACAATATAAGGAAGTTAGTGACCGTATGAATTTATTGCTAGCACAAGAGGATACATTTTGGAGACAACGTACAAAGGTACATTGGCTCCGTGATGGCGATACCAATTCAAAATTCTTTCATGCTATGGCTAGTGCTCGGCGTCGTCGCAACTTGTTAACAAAGCTGGTTAATCGTGATGGGGTGGCGGTGGAGGGGCAGGCAGCCCTCGGTTTGGTGGCTAGTGACTATATTCGCGAGTTGTTTCAACGGAAGGATAGTGTATATGACCCGGTGGTGCGCCATATGAGGAAGTGTATTGGGCAGGTGGAGAATGAGGCATTGACAACACCTCTTAGAGTGGAGGAATTTAAAGAAGCTCTCTTTCAGATGCACTCAGATAAGGCTCCGGGTCCGGATGGTCTTAATCCGACTGTTTTTAAGCACTTTTGGGATCTTTGTGGTGTTGAGTTATTCCATACTGGGAGGATGTGGCTTGAGAATGGTGAGTTTCCTCTGGCTCTGAATGACGCAAATATTGTTCTTATTCCAAAGGTGGATAATCCGGTCTCAATGGGTGATCTTCGGCCTATTTCTCTTTGTAACGTCATCTATAAAATTATTTCCAAGGTATTAGCGAATCGTTTAAAGCTTGTACTCCCTATGTGTATTTCTCATGAGCAATCGGCCTTTGTAGCATCTAGGTCTATTCTTGATAATGTAGTGGTTGCTATAGAGACTATTCATCACATGAAATGTAAAGTCAACGGTAACGTTGGCGAAGTTGCTCTTAAAATTGATATAAGTAAAGCTTATGATCGTGTTGATTGGGGTTATTTAATGTGTGTCTTATGCAAGATGGGCTTTAATGACACATGGATTGGTTGGATTTCTATGTGTGTGGAAACTGTTAATTACTCTGTGATGATGAATGGTGAGAAGGTGGGTTCAGTTTCGCCGGGCAGGGGTCTACGACAAGGAGATCCTCTTTCTCCTTATCTCTTTATTCTCTGTGCAGAGGGGCTGACTTCTCTTTTGAAGAGGGCTGAGGTCACTGGTGATATTCATGGTATTAAGGTGTGTAGGGGAGCCCCGGTCCTTACACACCTTCTATTTGCAGATGATTCTTTCCTCTTTTGCAGAGCCACTACTAGGGAGTGTACTGTTCTTAAAATTTTGCTTGCAACTTATGAGCAAGCATCTGGGCAGGCAATTAATTTTCAGAAGTCTGAGGTCTTTTTTAGCAGAAATACTTCTCCTGAGATGAAGATAACGATCACAGATATCCTGGGTGTTTCGGAGTGTTTGGGGACTGGTAAGTATCTTGGTCTTCTGTCTATGATTGGTAGGAGTAAGAAGAGGTTATTTGGGTATCTGCGAGACAGAACTTGGAAGAAAATTCAGAATTGGATGAGTAGGCATCTCTCTAAGGCTGGTAGAGAAGTGTTGATCAAGTCGGTTGCGCGGTGCTTACTGTATGAGCACTTTTCTTCTTCCTAAATCTCTTGGCGAAGAGCTAGAGAGAATGATTAACTCTTTCTGGTGGGGTACGAATGGTCGTTCTACTGGCGGTATTAGGTGGATGAGTTGGGATCGATTAGCGGTGAGAAAGGAACATGGTGGTATGGGTTTTCGGCATTTCCATGGCTTTAATCTTGCCATGCTAGGGAAGCAGGGTTGGCGGCTTGCAACCAATCATGATACTATTGTTTCACGTGTCTTCAAAGCTAAATATTTCCCGTTGGGGGACTTTATGGGGGCTCGCTTGGGCCATAATCCCAGTTTTGTTTGGCGTAGTATCCACTCTTCCTAGGTAGCGGTAACGATGGGGGCTAGATGGAAGGTTGGGAATGCCAGGAATATTAAGGTTTGGTCTGATCCTTGGATTCGGGGGAGGAGGGACCCGTATGTGCATTCTCCTATAGTTACGGGGTATGAGGAGCTACGGGTGGGGGATTTGTTGAACGCTCACGGAGATCGCTGGAATGTTGAACTTGTTAACCAACTTTTCAATAGCGACGATGCCTTACATATTACACGTATGCCTTTGGTATGTACACAGGAGGAAGATGTCTTGCTTTGGAATAAAAGTAGGGATGGATCTTATTCAGTCCGCTCGGCTTATCATATGATCATGGAGGATATTGTCAATAACACGCACTTGCGAAAACAGGGTGATTGGATGAGTATATGGCGCCTTCGTATTCCTCAAAAGGTGAAGCTTTTTCTTTGGCGTGTGGCTCGCGGCTGTTTACCGACTCAGTGCAATCCTCAATCGCGTCGTGTCCAATGTCCTAGGGAATGCCCGCTTTGCGAGGAGCATGATGAAGATGAATTTCACGCGTTCTTGGCTGCCGGCGAGTGGAGGATGTATGGCGACATGCTGGTCTTTTGCAGGTAGTTCATGAACAAGTGTAAGGAGGTGGGGGTTTTAGTGATGTATTTTTGCCTCTCCTGAATTGTGGTAGTGCCCCTCAAGCGAAAGCTACCGCCATGATTTTTTGGTGTATTTGGAAACGGTGGAATGAGCGTGTTTGGGAGCGGATTGATCGTCCGGTGGGTGTCTCCGTTCGGATTGCGATGGATGTTTTGCATGATTCGGAGTCAGTCCGTCTTTATAGTGGTGCGCGTTCCCTTATGCATAGCGCCCCTCATCCGGTTTCATGGGTGAAGCCGGCGCCGGGGGAGTTGAAGTGTATTGTTGATGCGGCTATTTTTGAGTCCCAAGCTGCGTTCGGAGTAGGCATGTGTGTGCGTGACGAGAAGGGCGAGTTTGTTGCGGCAAAGACCGTGACTTTTGGAGGAGTCCCAACCCCTCAAGAAGTAGAGGCAACCGGAGCGATGGAGGCTATTAGGTGGCTTATTGAGCGTGGAGTCCAGCGAGTTACCATTGAATTGGATTGCTTACCAGTTGTTAACGGTATCAACGGAAACCACCTCATTACTACTGAAGTTGGCTCTATTATTAGGACTTGCAAATCCCTGTTGTCTACTATTCAAAACTATCGGTTTAGTTTTACTAGTAGACAAGCGAATGCTGTTTCTCATACGCTTGCTAGAGCATCAACACTTTATGCTTGTTCCACGATTTTTGATTATGTCCCAACCTGTATCCATGACATTATATTTATTGAAATGAAGTAGTTTGGTTTCCGTCAAAAAAAATGTAAATATAGTAAAAGAGGGCTATTATGAAAAAATACCACATCAAAAGTTCAATTCTTTTTTTGGCTTAAATATATGTTACCACCTGCAAATGTTGTCATTATCCGTTTACCCCCCTGCAAAAAAAAACTTTTAAAAAACACCTTGCAAAATGTAACGTTATTCAGTTACCCCCTGCTGTTAGCTTTCTGTTAAAAAAAGTGATGTGGCAAACAGAGATGACGTCAGCACACACGTCACTGCCACATGTCACCATATAATTGGACCTTTGTGCCACGTGACACTGACACACCACATGTCACCACTGCCACGTTAGCAACCAATAGATGGCTGCCACGTGGCAATGTTGTTACACTCAAAATAAATTTTGAAAATGGCTGGGGGGCATGACTTGAACTTGCAACCTCTAATTCACAATCAAGGGAAATTACCACTAAACCAATGCTACAATTGTGACATTAAACCTGTTCTAATTTATTTATCTTGTTAAAAAAGATAATTTTTTAAAAAAAAATTGGAACAAAAATGCAGAAACAAGCACCAGCAAACCATCCCTAATTCTTCTTCTTCTTCAAATCAATCACCAAACCATCCCCAATTCTTTCGAATTCTTCTTCTTCTTCAAATCAATCAGCAGCAATGGAAACCGAAAATAGGAACAAAAACGCAGAAACAATTAACGAAAACAAAAACTCAGATCTGGAAATGAGTGAAAACGAAAATGGAAACCAAAACACAAAAATGAAATGGGTTTGAAATTAGAAAATGATGGAAACGAAATAGGTTTCGTAAATTTCATTAATGGATTTCGTTTATGGATGACGATGGAAACGAAATGGGTTTCGTAAATTTCATTAATGGATTTCATGTATGGATGAAAACGATGGAAACGAAATGGGTTTCTGGTGAATAATGATGAAGAGAAAAAAAACGAAATGAAGAAGATGACGATGAAGAAGATCAGTAGGATGTAATATATATTTATCTTTGGGATGATATACACAACCATTCAGGTGGTCCAGTGGTTAGATGGCTTGTTGGTTGCTTAGAGGTCAACGGTTCGAACCCCATATGCACCAAAATGTTAATTTTTTTTGTAACAAAGGTGCCTCAACTTTGCTATGCAAGCGCCACGTGGCAGCCATTAATTGGATGCTGACGTGGCCATTATGGCATATGGTGTTGACGTAGCGTGTTGTCAGTGCTACGTGGCATAAAGATCCAATAATATGGTGACACGTGTCATCACTGTTTGCCACGTCACTTTTTTTAACGCAGGGGGGTAACTGGATAATGTTACATTTTCGAAGGTGTTTTTTAAAAGTTTTCTTTTTGCAGGGGAGTAAATGGATAATGACAACATTTGCAGGGGGTAACATATATTTAAGCCTTCTTTTTTTAGTGTTCAAAACATATTTAAAATAAAAGTTATAACAAACAATTTTTTTTTTGTAATCATTAAAACAAGTTTTTCAAATTAAGATTACCAAACAAGTTTTTTCCCATTCTTTCTTAAAAACAGCTTTGAAAAATTCAGTTAAAAATATTTTTTAAAAACTAAAAAATAAGCTTTAAAAAAAGGCAGAATATCTCCCCAGGTCCCTTAACTTATTTATTTGTAACGAATAGGTCCCTTGTCTTCTTTTTTTTGTAATGCATAGGTCCCTTAACTTTTAAAAACGTAAACCTTTTATCTTATTTAAGGGAGAGATTTTAAGGGCAAACGGTGCTACGTTTTTAAAAGTTAAGGGACCTCAGCGTTACAAAAAAAAAGATAAGGGACCTATTCGTTCCAAATAAATAAGTTAAGGGACCCCGGTAGATATTTTGGCAAAAAAATATAAAATAAACACATTCAAACAGGTCCTTATTTTTGTTGGCTATTTCCTAAATAGTGCATCATTTTTTGACTTTCGTTGCCATATGTTATAATCGGTTTCTCTTGTTGAGAAAGGACTGAACCTAAGTGTAGTGATAACACAATTATGCGTTATGGAAAATGGAATTGGGATCCGCTTATTGGCCTCTCAGGGATGTGTTTATATTACAAAGGTAATTAATGCTAATAAATACATTTACGGTTGAGTTGACCGTTACAGATGGATCGGAGGGAAATCAAGGATATTTCCCCCTTATTGTGCTTCATTCCTTTCCGGGAGAGGTGGAGGCGAGATATTTTCGGTCGATTGCTTAGTCTTCATGGAAGGTCCTTCGAGAGCCGAGTGGATGTAGGAACCGGCCAGTCCGGATGGGAACAGAGCTCTTTGAGTGGCGAGCGCGGATCGCAAAGTTCCTTCAAACAAGTGGAGCTCGGCTGTGTCATAGCCCTTCAGTTATTGAAACTTAGTCTTCGGCGCTCAGTCCTTCGGTACGAGTGGGAAGGCTCTGACTGTCCAGTCTCTTGATCGATGGTCGGTATTTCTTGATTTTGCTGAGGCTGACTCATTGATTAGACAGGTGGTTGATTTGATGTTTAGACCGTTTGACCTTTGACCCTTTGACTTGACTCCGTCGGTTTTCTCGTTTGACTATCTTTTATGTCTTTTCCTAAATGTTGATCTTGTAACCAATCCCACCTTTGCATATATATATATATATATATATATATATATATATATATATATATATATATATATATATATATATATATATATATATATATATGGGGGAGAGGGTTCCTTTGTGTTGGTGTCTCAAGTTCTAATTTCTTGCTTTTCCTCTCCTATATTGTTGTTCTGATGCATGGGATCAGGTCTCCTTCTTCGAGTTCCTTGAGAGATCCCAAAGGCGCTATGATGTGCAGCAGGAGTACTAGGGGACTCAAGGTGGGAATCTTCGATCTGAGGGAATTATGGATCTTAGTTGTTTGTTGTTTCATCTTTCTTCTTGCAAGAGTACTCGTGGAACTTGACGTGCCTACCCCCATTTCGGCAGAGCATCGTGTGGTCCACCCCCGGTCCGTAGCTTTTTTCCACCGAAGTTTCGGGAAGGGAATCCCCTAGCGTCATTCAGGGCGGTGGTGGTGTCCTCCAGGTTCCCGTCCCCGGGTCTTTCCTGATAGTGTCGTGGACAGTGGGGGTGGAGCTACACAGATTCTTCCAAGAGCTTTCCTTAGGTGGCCCTCCTTTTGGCGCACTTGACTTGGGAGAGTCTCCTTGTGCCGAGCAATGGTCTGGAGAGGATGCTCTTCTACCGGGCGCTTGACTCGGGAGGATTTTCTACAAGCGAAGAAACGAAAGGAAACTCTGGTCATGACTCAGTCGCGCATTAGTCGTGATAAGATCTAGAATAGATCTAGAAAGATAGGATCTAGAATTTTAACAATTCACTAATTCTCACACAAGATCAAGAACAAGTGTTCTTGACAAATCAAGAAAGATGAACAAAATATACAATAAGCACAAGAATCTTACATGAAAAGTAGAAGAAAGAACAAATGTGGATGAGATTAGAGATGGATGTGGAAATGAATGATCGCCACACCTTCTTGGAAGGTGATAAGATCAACTAGCCTTTGGTGCTCCTAGCCCCAAGGTTGTGAGTAAGGTCCTCTCCTTCAAGAACCATGGAGAATCTTCATGATGAATCTCACACTTTCATATGCATGTACTTGCCACTTCTCACCTCTCTCTAGGTTTCTCTCTAGGCTTTCACTTTGCAAAAATGAAGAAATGAAACTAATTCATCAAGACATCTCAGAATTACACATGAAGGTAGGATATTTATATTGTGGGCTCTATGGATCCTGAGTCCACAACACAAACCCAATTTGCACACAACCAAAGGCCCATGGCCATAGTCTCCCTAAACCAAGCCCAAAGTGGCTCAAATTAAAAGTGTCTTACAAATATTAAAATGAAAACAAAATATAGAAATCACTAGAAATTCTCTATTATTTAAATGGTCACTTTTAATGTGCTTTTGTCTTAATGATTAGATTAAACACATTAAAGTATTTTCCCTTGGCTTGTTGTTGAAGTTCCTTCCATGAAAGTTGACTTCTAACTTGTTGCTCCCTTGCCTTGAGTGATGCCCTTGTGATGGGTCCTATGGTCACATCATCCCCATCCTCTTGAACTTCACTTGTCCCCAAGTGAGGTTCTTCTTGAATACCTACATCAGAACGGGACAAATCACTTACATTAAAGGTAGAGCTAACACCATACTCACTAGGCAAGTCAATGATATAGGAGTTGTCATTGATCCTCTACAAAACTTTGAAGGGACCATCACCCCTAGGTAAGAGCTTGGATTTCCTGTCATTTGGAAACCTTTCTTTCCTCATATGTACCCATAAAAAGTCTCCCGGGTCAAAGATCATCTTCATTTTCTTTTTGTTGGTATTTGAAGCATATTGTCCAACCTTTTCCTCACTAAATTCTTTTACCTTGGCATGCAACTCTTTTACGTATCTTGCCCAACTTTCGGAATCTTTATGAAACAAAGTGCTCGAAAGTGGAAAAGGTACCAAGTCTAAAGGTGTTAGGGGGTTGAACCCATAGGCCACCTCAAATGGGGAATAAAATGTAGTACCATGTGGTACCCTATTATAAGCAAACTCAATGAGGGGTAACGTTCCTCCCATGCCTTAATATTTGTTTTCAAAAAGCCCTTAGCAAGGTTCCTAAGGACCTATTAACCACTTCGGTTTTCCCATCCGTTTGGGGATGACATGTCGTGGAAAATAAGAGCTTAGTTCCTAGCTTTGACCAAAGTGTTTTCTAAAAATGTTAAAGAAACTTAGATTCCCTATCACTTACGATGGTTTGGGGAATTCCTTGGAGTCTTACCACATTCTTAAAAAACAATCAGGCTATGTGACTAGCATCATCTATTTTGTTGCATGGTATAAAGTGTGCCATTTTTGAAAAGCAGTCAACCACTACAAAAATAGAGTTATTGCCATGCTTAGTCTTTGGCAATCCAAGGACAAAGTCCATGAAGATATCAACCCATGGAAATGAGGGGATGGGGAAGGGAGTTTATAAACCATGAGGCATTACCCTTGACTTAGCCTTTTTACATGGAATACATTTTGTACAAAAAGAAATTACATCTTGTTTCATTTTAGGCCAATAGAAATGTGCTTTTAATAACTGCAATGTATTGGTAACCCCAAAATGACCCATATGCCCACCCTCATGTAGTTCCCTTAGAAGGAATTCCCTATATGAACATTGAGGGATGCACAATTTGTTACCTTTGAAAAGAAATCCCTCATGCATATGATAAGATTCAAACGAGGCACTTGGACAAGAAGCAAAGATGTGGCCAAAATCATTGTCATGCATATACAACTCTTTAAGGTGCTCAAACCCGAATAGGTTGGCTTGCAATGAAGAAATAAAATTATATTTGTGCGACAATGCATCGGCCACAACATTTTGAGTGCCTTTTTTTGTGTTTGATTACATACGAAAATTGTTCTAGGAACTCAGCCCACTTGGCATGCCTTCTATTAAGTTTCCTAGGAGGTGTATCACCTCTCCTAAGTGGAGGTGAGTCTCTTCTAGGGGGTGTAACCTCTCTTCTTTCAATCCTTCCCTCCAAGGCCTCCATTCTCCTCACTATCCTCCTTTGATCCATTATTATCAATTGTTGATCATTGCCAATTCTATCCTCCATTTTCCTTTGACTTGTAGTCAAGGTTGCCAATTCTCTTGATCTCTCCGCCATTTGGCCTAAGAATGCCGTGGTTCTAGGTGAGGGAGGATTAGAACTCATCCTCACTAGAACAAGTGTACCTACAGGAAAACGTTAGTAAAAAAAACAGCCACCAATAAGTCCTCACCAAGTGTTTACCTCACTAAATATCACTCCACTCATGTTTAGGCTTTTTAGGAAACACTCTCACTCAAGGGTTTTTTAGTCACACACAATGTAAGTAGGTCACTCAAGCCACTCAATTCCCCTTTAGAACTTGAAAAAGGAACCTATAAGCTACTATCCAAACCATGGTGTTGATGTTACTATAGAACCAAAGGCATGTATGATCAATCACCAAGAGGAATAGAAAAGGGAGACTACTATGACAAAACTAATGAATTTTTTTAACCAATCTCCCCGATTGAATTAACCAAGAAAACTTCCCAGGATTTCACAACAACCAAGTATAGACGATTACAAAATGAAACTAGGACCCAATCACTCAAGCAATATAACAATGATGTAGTTGAGAGAGATGAGAGATTTGGAACCCTAGATGGAGAACGTGAAAAAATGAGTGTGACGGTGAGAGTTTGCGTTCTTTTCTTTTTGATTTGTGGGTTGTTCTTTTTTATCGTGAAAACCCTAAGTCCTATTTATAAGGAATGTAAAAATATGACCGTTGAAGCACTTTTTAACACAATTGTGATAAGTGACGAATCGATTGATTGCTTAAAAGAAATAGGAGAGAAATCGATTTAGTGCTTCCAAAAACACAAGTTAGAAATCGATTTTGAGCTTAAATAGAGGAAGCAAAAAATCGATTGTTCTCTTTAAAAGAAGGAGTGAGAAATCGATTGTTAGCTTTATAAAATCAAGGTCATAAACAACAAGTGAGGAGTCGATTGTTCTCTTTAAAAATATAGGCCATAAATCGATTTCTAGCTTGTAACTTACAAGCCATGAATCGATTTCTAGCTTGTAACTTACAAGCCATAAATCGATTTTCACCTTTGAAATGATAAGCAAGAAATAGATTTTATGCTTTTAAAACACAAAGTCATCAATCGATTGTTTTCTTTCCAAAACAAGTTCTTTTAAAAAAACAAGTCATGAATCGATTGTTCTCTTTAAACTATAAAGCCATAAATCGATTTTCTTCTCTAAAAAGGAGGCTCAAAATCGATTTCTAGCTTAAAACCAACAAGCTCAAAATCGATTTTCTTCTTTTAAACAATCATGCTCAAAATCGATTTCTAGCTTTAAAGTACCAAGTCAAGAATCAATTCTTTACTTCAAAACAAATTCTTTAAAAAACAACAAATCATGATTCAAACTATTTCTTTAAAACACTTTTTGTCTAACCTGATTAATCATGCTTTTATATAAAATATTTTTCCAAGACAGTTCTATTTTAAAAGATCATCTCTCAACTAAAAAAGTCATAAAGCAGAAGTGACGGGATCTTATACGCGTCCTATGCAAAGCAATATAACACATAAGTCTTGAACGCTTGAGCAACTTCTCCTTCGAGCTTAGATATCATGTCAAGCGCTTTGTTTCATTGCCCTGTGCTTTGGTTCAACTATAACCATTATTAACAGATTGTAATTTGTTATCATCCAAAACAAAGAGTGTTTGACCTTGGTTCAACAAACTCCCCCTTTTTGATGATTACAAATTACCTTATGCATAGGGAGGCGATAAACAAGAAACAACAGCATAAGCTCCCCCTAAGCATAAGCATCAAGAAAATAAACAGCTGACACGCAAGAGGGAATACACACAAGACACATAGCATATAATATAACATGCACATCATATAATCACAGGCTGGCAAAATCAAGCATACCAAGATCTCTCCGGATCTTACAAAATTGAGCTCCGGCTAGTTGTTTCGTGAAGATGTCCGCTAGTTGGTCATCGGTGCCTACAAATTTTAATGCTATGCTCCCCCTAGAAACATGGTCTCTAATGAAATGATGTCTTATTTCTATATGCATAGTTCTAGAGTGTTGGATGGGTTTCTTAGCAATGTTAATGGCACTAGTGTTATCACATAGAACTGGCACATTGCCATATAACAAACCAAAATCCTCCAAAGTCTGTTTCATCCACAGAACTTGTGCAACACAATTTCCAACCGCCACGTATTCGGCATCAGAGATGGACAAAGCAACACTGTTCTGTTTTTTACTAGACCAGGAAGTCAAACAAGGGCCGAAGAAATGACAGGTTCCACTAGTACTCTTCCTATCTAATGTACATCCAACAAAATCAGCATCACAAAAACCAACCAAAGCAAACTGCCTCGATTTCGGGTACCCCAGTCCAAAATCTATGGTTCCCTTAACATATCTAAGAATCCGTTTTACAGCTTTTAAATGTGATTCTTTGGTAATGCTTTCCTTACTCACACAACCTTTACCTATTACTTGAGCAGATTCATTGTTGGCAAACTTCACAGTTCCACTAGCCTTGTTGCTTAACTTCAAGAATAGTGAGGCATCACCGGTCGTATGCCTCGAGCACCCACTGTCAACCATCCACACATTTTTTTTCTTCGATGACTGACCAACCTGCAAAAGGAACATCCACAACTAGTACGAGGTACCCAAATTTTATTGGGTCCATGGGGGTTAGTGCTTAAGGGGTTTTATTTTCACAATCCACCTTGGTTTCTTACAAGTAGGTATAAGGGTACCAAGCTCACACAATCTACGAATAGGGCATCTATGAGAGCTATGATTCCCTTTCTGACAATAAGTGCAAGAGAAAACAGTAGGTGTCTTACTTGAAGTGGCGGCTACAAAAATCATTTTCTTTTTCAAATCAGAGGAGGTGGAATTACCTTCATACCCAATACCTCTCCTATCAACATATTCATGTTGAGAGTGAAGTAACTTGCTTAAGGTCTTTTCACCAACCTCAAACTTTTTTAAAGATTCTTTCAAATATTCATTTTTAACCTTCACTTTTTCAAAATTTTGTTTAAGCTCAAGAAGCTCTAAGGTTGAAAGGTTTAGTTTTATGTAGCTCATTCTTCAACTTAGCTACCTCTTTCTCAAGAGTCTCAATTTGAGTGAGCATGCTTTTGTTTCTCTTTGTCAAATCCTTAGATTTTATCGAAAGAGTTTCATGTTCATTATAAAGAGCTTCAAAAGCCTCATTCAAATCTTGACTACTACACGCATCATCAAATAAGTTATCATGTTCAGGTGAATCAGAAAGACTATGGTTAGAAGGGATTACCTTAGGGGTGTCATTTGCCATAAGACAAACAACCTTGGCAGCCTTCTCTTCTTCATCTGTTTCACTATCAGTGTCAAGATTGTCCCATGTTACCTTAGGGGTGTCATTTGCCATAAGACAAACAACATTTGCAACCTCCTCTTCTTCATCTGTTTCACCATCAATGTCAACATGGTCCCATGTAGCCTTCATGGCTTTCTTCTGTGGGTACTTGGACTTTAGCTTTGGACAACTCGCCTTGAGATGACCCGATTTGTTGCATTCAAAACATTTTGGTTGATCATCTCTTTTCTCATAAGTATCTCCTTCTTTGTACCCGAATTTCTTTGAATAGTCACCCTTCCCAAGCTTGTTGAATCTCATGAATTTTTTAAGTTTCTTTGCAAAACATAGCCATGTCTTCATCATCGAATTCTTCATCAGACTCAACCTCTTCCTTTGCCATCTTAGGAGTCTTGGTAGCAGCTTGAGCAAGAGACTTCCTTTCTTTGACCGCTTCTATTTCTTGAGTCTTCTTAGCGGCCAACACCACCTCAAATGCAAGAAGTGACCCAATCAAGTCTTCTTGAGGTAAAGTTCCAATATCTTTGGCTTCAGTGATTGCACAAGTCTTAGGAAAGAACTCGCTAGGCAAGGATGCAAGAATCTTCCCATTCAATTCCTTCGTTGAATACTTCTTCTCAAGTGCTCTCAAGTTATTCACTATCAGGTTCAATCTTTGGTGCATAGCTGCAACAGATTCACCTTCCTTCATCTTGAAAGCTTCATACTCAGAAGTGAGAACTCTAATCTTTGTATCCTTCACTTGACTCGTACCAACATGTGTCGCTTCCAGACAGTCCCAAATTTCCTTTGCTGTCTGACATCCTTTCACCCTTCCATATTCTTCTTCACATAGAGATAGGTGAAGAATATTCATTGCTTTGGCATTGCGAGATATTTTTTCCAACTCAGGTTTTCTCAGCTCACTCAAGTCAATGGCATAAATATCTTCAGTAGGTACTTCCTCAGCCTTACGAGTAGCTTGAAATTTGGTAGTATCATCCTCAGCAGCAACACCAGGTTTAGTAATCTTGATTCTCATAGGAATGAGTGGTCCATCGACAATGATCCTCCATAAAGTGAAATTTATAGCCTGCACATGACATTTCATTCGACTACTCCAATAGTCATAGTTAGTCCCATCGAACAGGGGTGGCCTATTGAAGGACATCCCCTCTTTCATAAATGAACCCATAATCAAAAATTGAGAGATGTTAAGCTCTATATGCAATTTCTAGCTCTTGATACCAATTATTGCACTATATGATAACCTGGGGGGGGGGGGGGGGGGTGAATAAAGTTATATGCTAAAAATGAAATCTTTTTATTTTCGAAAAATCTACGATGCAAGTTTAAATCAAATGCGGAAAAGAGGATTTAAACGATATGCAACACCTAAGCATGCTATAACAATGGGAGAAACAATTACATTGATATTGAAAGCTAAGTACAGTAATATCAAAAGCAAAGATAATTAACAAGCATAAAGGAAAAGCAAAGTAAAGATAAGGGAAAGGAGTACACCGTGATTTTTACGAGGTTCGGGATAAAAGCCCTATTTCCTCGGCCTCCGGCTTTCCAACCTTTGGACTTGATAATAACCACTATATGAGAATAACTTCTTCAACATCTTACAAACAAGCAACTTCTCTATAGCTACCACACCAATCTCAATTTTCCCCAAATTGAGAACCCAAGCTCCCCGCTAAGGATTTCGCTACAATTCAATCTCCTCATTTGAATTACCCAAGAAAACTTCCCAGTATTTCACAACAACCAAGTATAGACGATTACAAAATAAAAGTAGGATCCAATCACTCAAGCAATATAACAATGATGTAGTTGAGAGAAATGAGATTTGGAACCCTAGATGAAGAATGTCAAGAAATGAGTGTGACGGTGAGAGTTTGCGTTCTTTTCTTTTTGATTTGTGGGTTGTTCTCTTTCATCGTGAAAACCCTAAGTCCTATTTATAGGGAATGTAAAAATATGACCGTTGAAGCACTTTTTAACACAATTGTGATAAGTGAAGAATCGATTGATTGCTTAAAAGAAATAGGAGAGAAATCGGTTTAGTGCTTCCAAAAACACAAGTTAGAAATCGATTTTGGGGTTAAATAGAGGAAGCAAAAAATCGATTGTTCTCTTTAAATGAATGAGTGAGAAATCGATTGTTAGCTTTATAAAATCAAGTTCATAAACAACAAGTGAGGAATCGATTGTTCTCTTTAAAAATATAGGCCTTAAATCGATTTATAGCTTGTAACTTACAAGCCATGAATCGATTTCTAGCTTGTAACTTACAAGCCATAAATCGATTTTCACCTTTGAAATGATAAGCAAGAAATCGATTTTATGCTTTTAAAACACAAAGTCATCAATCGATTGTTTTCTTTCCAAAACATCTTTTAAAAAAACAAGTCATGAATCGATTGTTCTCTTTAAACTATAAAGCCATAAATCGATTTTCTTCTCTAAAAAAAGAAGCTCAAAATCGATTTCTAGCTTAAAACCAACAAGCTCAAAATCGACTTTCTTCTTTTAAACAATCAAGCTCAAAATCGATTTCTAGGTTTAAAGTACCAAGTCAAGAATCGATTCTTTACTTCGAAACAAATTCTTTAAAAAACAACAAATCATGATTCAAATTATTTCTTTAAAACACTTTGTGTCTAACCTGATTAATCATGCTTTTATATAAAATATTTTTCCAAGACAGTTCTATTTTAAAAGATCATCTCTCAACTACAAAAGTCATAAAGTAGAAGTGACTGGATCTTACACGTGTCCTATGCAAAGCAATATAACACATAAGTCTTGAACGCTTGAGCAACTTCTCCTTCGAGCTTCTACACTTTAAGATATCATGTCAAGCGCTTTGCTTCATTGCCCTGTGCTTTGGTTCATGCCCTGTGCTTTGGTTCAACTATAACCATTAGTAAACAGATTGTAATTTGTTATCATACAAAACAAAGAATGTTTGACCTTGGTTCAACAAACTCCACCTCAATTCTTCTAGTGATAATGGTTCTGATAAGACTAAGGTGCTTCCAGAAATTACACCATTGGACTTTCCATGAGAAGGAATTGGTAATGAAGCCACAAAAGAACCCATTCAAGAAGCTGAAGAAGAGAAGAAACAAGAAGAACCAGAGAAGGTTCAAGTAGTTGCAGCGAAGGATGCTTCTACTGAAGACAAGCATGTGATGATGCTGCCATATCTGAATCAATAACCCAAATCATCCCAGCATCACCTCAGGGGGAGTTTTACCAAAACACTAATTCCTCACCACTTGTTCAAACCCCACTTCCATATCTGTTCATTGAACAAATCACAACTCTTCTACCCTTCTCTCCAATCATAACACTACCCTTTTCAGCTCCACTTAAAACTGGATACACCATCACCTCTTTCAATATAAACCAGTATATTAACCTAAACCTGTTCCTAATAAATGATTCATCTCAGCCCCAAATGCCTTTCCATAACACCAAATCTCACCAATCTGACATGCCATCTATGTTTGGGTCTCTTGATTCCTCCTACTATAATATGGGTTATCCTTCTGGTGTTGCTCATGAGAAGGTTATTGAGGAACCAAAGGATAAGAGCCCAACTGAAACTGAAGACTCTTATATCTAGCATGTCCAAAATGGAAAAGATGATGAGAAGGATGAAAACATTGTTGAGGAATGTGCTAAAAGGTCAAGCAATTCTTCAACAACATCAAAGAGCCCAAGTTGCTTGAAATGAGCAGTATCAAATCTAGATTCTGCAATAAGGTATGACCAAACTTGCTACAACTCTTTCAACTCCAGAATTTGGTCCCTTTCCTCTGTTTCCCGATATTCTAAAGCCTGCTACTTTCTCTTCTTTTGATGGATCTTTTCCATCGAAGTAGCAGCTTCATGTCGCTATCTCCCTCACCCTTTCTGATGTGTGCCAAAAGGGGGAGAAGAGTAGATTAAGTTTAGGGCTTAAGACAGATTTTTGTGTGCTATATGCTTAGACAAATCCGTGTTCATAGACACTACTTTGTTGAGAAGTATATGCTTCTCTTTTGTTTTTATTTTCTAGGCTTATACTTAGAACATAATTCTAGTAATCATGTCAATGATTTTTTTTATGAGCTGAATGAAATACATGTTCTTATTTGGTATCTGAAATGTGTTCAAATTAATTATCAATCATATATGCACATTCCCAGGGGGAGTTAATTGTTAATGCCTTAAAAAATTTTAAAACAATCAGAAAATTTAATCCATCTCTCAAGAGTTTGTCAAACATCAAAAAGGGGGAGATTGTTGAGGCAAAATCCCAATTGAGTTTTGATGGTTAACAAACTTCACATGTGAGAAGCTTAAGTTATCTTATTTCATATGCTACTAATGTTTCTTCTTGAGTGAAATTTAATAACAGGATATGTTAGCTACTCTCAAGAAGATAATCTACTCTTAAGAAGCATAAGTGTTGAAAAGACTTGAAGCAATGACAAGACAAAGAAGCCATAAGAATGTTGATAAGAATAACATAGAAAAACACCCTTGGAAGAGAATAGAAAGGTCATTAGTTAAGAAGGGTTAACATGAGAAGACTCATCGTGAGAAGAGTCAATATGAGAAGAATCATGATGAGAAGACTCAACATGAGAAGAACCGTGAATGAGTAGATTAATCATGGGAAAAGTCATCATAAGTAGAATCATCACGAGAAGAGTTATCATGAGAAGAGTCAACATGAGAAGAGTCAACATGACAAGAAGGGTCTAGATCAGAAGGGTCATGATAAGAAGAGTCAAGTTTAGAAGCATCATGATAAGAGTCAAGTTGAGAAGCGTCATGATAAGAAGAGTCAAGTTTAGAAGCATCATGAGAAGAGTCAAGTTGAGAAGCGTCATGATAAGAAGAGTCAAGATCAGAAGGGTCATGATGAGCGAAGAGTCAAGTTGAGAAGCATCAACTTGAGAAGACTCAAAGTTGAGAAGAGTCATGACAGCTGCAATGTGTTGTCTTCTCATTACAGCTGTAGTGTGTTGTCTTCTGCAGAAAAGTGCTGCAGAAAGTGCAAAGTAAATTGTCTTCTGCAGAAAGTGCAGAAAAAGCTGTTGTACTTTCTGACCACCCTTCTCAACGGCTATATTTACTTGGGAAACCACTCCAACGAATATAAATGATTAACCAATGGTTAATACACATATAATTCAGCCTCAATGGCTATAAATACCACCATGGATCATTGCTGAAGCTCTTTGTGAGAGAAAAATCAAATTCTTCCCATCCTTCTCAAGTTGTTCTCTCACCCATACTCGAGTCATGCTTTAATCTAGGGATTCTATTTTCTGAGTATGTATTTCAGCTTGTTGTTTTAGGATTCAGTTGAATCTACATTGTTTAAACCAAGCTCTTGTAATCCCACATAAAACCCCCAAACCAGAAAGTGTAAAAAACCTGTTGTAAGTCCTCTCAAATAGCATGGGGTTGCTATGGTTAAAGAGAATCACCTCTAAGAAACCTTCTCAAGTAGCATGTGTTGCTGTAGGGCTAGAGAAGTGAGTTGCTTCTATGTTAGAAGCTACCTAATTGATCTGAAGGATCTGATTAGATGTGAGAAACAGTAGGTAGAGCTGTGTTAAGAAAACTACCATGAGAACTTTAAGCCTAGGTTGGTTGTAAAGTTGTAACTATTTGGAAAATAGTGGAAATACTCACGGGGGTGTGAGGAGTGGATGTAGCCCAGGGTTTTGGGTGAACCACTATACATCATTGTGTTATTTACTGCTTTTCTAAATTGTTTTACACTATGCTTAAAACTCTCCATCTGGAGAAGGTTTTTGGAAAAGTGATAAAACAACTTTTGCTGACCCTTCTCAACTACACACAGTTTTTCTAAAAACACTGTTTTTACAACCCTTCTTCTCAAAGTTTTCAAAGTGATAAACTTAAAGCACTATTCTTAAGTACTTCACACTTAAGATAAGAATTTAAACACTATTTGTAACCTTGGAAAAACTATTTTGAAAATCATCTCATTCTCTTTATTGATAGTTGTTTTGAGAAGAAAGAACTAACTGATCCTTCTCAACTCAGAAACATAGTTGAGAAGACAGTTTCATCTCACTCTTCTCTACTCACTGTCACAGTTGAGAAGACTGTTTCAACTGACCCTTCTCAACTCAGAAACATAGTTGAGAAGACAGCTTCATCTCACCATTCTCTACTCACTATCATAGTTGAGAAGAGTGTTTTCACTCGCCCTTCTAAACTTTGCAATTACACACACAATGTCTAACAATACTTGTGAAGCTGTTTATGTTGTTTCAGGTTAATTTTCAAAAGGGTCACAATTCCAACCCCCCTTTCCTTGTAACACTGATTGACTTCAATGGTGAACTGGAGTGGTTGATGGGGCAGGAGTGTGTAGCATTTCAGTTAATGCTATGGAGGCAAGGAACTCAAAGTTGGTTTCTTGAAGATTCACTGGTGTTGGAATATCAACGGAGTCTTGAACAACATGATTCACAACTTGTGAGATGGGAGATAGTGGCTCAAATGGCTCTTCTTCTTCTTCTTCTTCTTCTTCCATATGAGGGGGTTGATTCATATGTAGCTCCCCCTGAGCTTGATCACCTGGTGTTTCTTCTGAGGACTCTTGCTCCCCCTGGGATGAACCATATGGAACTAACGGTCCATTAGGAGAGAGTTGAGTGGCATTTTCATCATCAAAAGGTTGCACTTCTACAACAACAGGAGGTTCCTCAGTTGCAGGCACGGCTTGAGAAGGTTGATCTTCAATATTCTCTTGAGAAGGTTCTTAAGCAGTGACTTGGTGGTGCATTTGAGGGATCTCTTGTGAAGATGGAATTTCAGATTCCTTTGTAGCCGGGACTTCCTTTCCAATGTAGAGCACTAAATCAGTCCATGGATTGACTTGAGAAGGTTGTTCGTGATCTTCTTTGTTACAAAAATCTTCACATGAATCATCATCACCAAGGTCTTCATTAGCAGATAGGTGTTCAAGAATTTCTTTCCAGCTCTCAGATGGTTCAATATCCACATACATGTCTTGAGATGATTGATCAGTGACTTTGATGGGCGATGGTGGGGGTGAGTCTATGGTTGGTTCATTTTCATGGAATGGTTCTTCGAAAGGTTCTTTTGGAGAAGGTTCGGTTGTAGGTTTTGGAGAAGGTTTTTGAGATGATTTTGGAGATGGTTCAGGAGATGGTTCTTTGGCAAGTGATAGGTTTAGGTCTTGGTTGATTTCTGGTTCTTTTTGTGAAGGGTTTTATTCACTAGAGGATTTGGCTTGTGTTTGAGAAGGTTCAGAAAACAACTCTATTTTCTCACTAAAAGGCTTGATCAACATCTGTTTAGCACTTTTTGACCAAAAGATAGTTTTCTCTTTCATGCAACTTTCATTGTCAAAAGAGAGATTCTTTGATTTAAAGAGTTTGGTTAGAACCATGCCATAGGGAAGGGATGTGGTTTGCCTAAGGGTTTACACTATATCAATCATGTAGAGGAAAATGATGTAGGGCAAGTTTATCACATACCTCTTGTACATGTGATAGACTAAAAGCAGATCAGTATGTTTTAGTCTTTCAAAGCTTCCTGGCCTTGGAACCAGAGAGTGAGCCACCATGTTGTGCATGATTCTTGCTTGATTCTTCAAAGCAGATGACACCAAGTTGTGTTTTGGGTTCTTCATTAGTTACTTAAAGAGATCCTCCTTGTTGATGTTCAAAACATCATACCAGTTGTCACCATACACACATACTCGAGAGTGTGGGATGTTTAGAGTATTAGCTAATTCCTTGGGAGTGATCACCATGGTTGTTCCTTTCACTTGAATTGTGAAGCTTGACTTGTCATTGCTCACATTCATGCTCCCATAGAATTCTTTTACCATGTCAAGGTAAATGAACTCTTCTTGAGATAAAAGATTTCCCCATCCTTGTCTTGCAATGTCAGGGAATAAATCTTAGCCAGAATTCTTCATTTCAGCTAACAAGTAAACTCTTGCAGACAAAATTCCTCTTTTCTGCCATTTCTCATGATCATACACTTGAGAAGGTTGAATTCCTTCAAGCTTCTCATATAAAACAGCTTTACCTCTTTCCTTTTTCTGTGTTGTTTCTTCTTCAACCATCTTTCCTTTGCTCTTGATAGCACTTTGTTTCACACTAATCTTAGGTTTCTTTGAAAAAGGTTGTGCGACATCACCGGATCTTCGTTTTTGTGCAGAAGATTGTTTGGAGGTTGCCATCATATCTGACAACGTTGTTTCTAAATCAGTTTCGTTAACTACGATGGGTTCATCCTTTTTAGAACCAGGTCCTTTCATCATCTTCCATGAGCTAGTTTTGATCCTTGATGCTCTTCGAGAAGGAGTGAGAGAGGTTCTGGATGACTTGGATTCAAAAGGCGTTGGTTTAGACGAAGGAATACGAGGAGGAAGAGTTGATTCCTCCTTTGATTTTGGTGGCATTATTCCAGGTTGTGGATTTTGGTTTGCTTGAACACTTAGAACTTTTGTTCTTGTCGTTTCAGAGTGTTTGAGCAAAGTAGGAAAGAGAAATAAAAGAGTAGGAATTGAACAGGGTATTTGGTAGAAGGGAATGTTAGAAAAGATGAAGATCCACTACAATATTTTGACCCTACGGCAACGCCTAAAATTTCGGTTCTTAAAAAAGCGTTGCCTTAGATAGTAATGGCATTAGTTTTTTGAGCCCGTTGTCGATTCATTTTTTTTTTAATTGTTTTTGACAACGACCAAAAACTGTCCCCTAAAGATCAACAACAACGGATTTTCTTTGATCCTATAGCCAATGTTTTAAAATCGTTGTCATAGAGTGAACTATTAAAAAAAAATACTAGGCGCTTAAAGGGTGGCGCCTTTTCTAATTTTTACCAAAAAATTAGGCGGTAACGCCCTTTTCTATTTCTAATTTTTAGCCAAAACACAATATCTGATAAAAAAAACTCAACCTAATCTGATTGAAAAAACACAAACACAATTTCCACCAAGGCTCGCTGAACTACGTATGTAGGTTTCCTAGTTCCACCATTCACGTTCTTCCCCATTCACACTCGCTGAACTACGTACAGTTGATTTCAACCTAGGTTCTCACGATTTCCACCAAGGCTCTCACGATTTCCACTCAAAACCCAGAGTTCAGCAAAAACCTTAACCAAGGCTCTCACAATTTCGGACTTTGTAGGTAGCCAATCTCACTCATGCACGTGTTCCTTCTTTGAAGGTAGTAAGGTATTTCCTCTAACTACTTCTTTTCCATATTTCTGGGTTTGGGGATTGGGGATTCGTCTTCTTTGCAAAAGCTAAAATTTCCAATTATTGTTTTTATTATTATTGAAGTATTTGGATTGTTTCAATGGAATGAGTGTCACGTTGTTATTTGATTATGTGAAAAGTGATTATTTGGATTGTTGGGCCCTTATTTACTTCCACACAAAGGGCCATAGTCTAAAAGCTCATATTAAAGGACAAATCCATTCATCAACTGTGGAGATCTCATCACAAGATCGGACGGTCCGGATTCATCAGGTCAACCACCACCAAACTCTATAAATAAGCATTCAATGCTTCATTAATGGTACACTATCTTACCCTCTCTCTAACGTGTTTAAGACTAATTCCTGACTTGAGCGTTGGAGTGTCTTTGAAGGTATCACCACTCACGGACCGGATCGGACATTGCTGACCAAGACTCTAATCTACCAACTATCTCGGAACGCCACCCTAGTCAGAGATACGGTACAGAACAGTTGGTTTTATGAAATAGTAGCTCAGAAATCTTTATTTTTGACTTTCTTTTAGGCTCTGCTGCACAGGTGTTTGATAAATTGCCACTTGTTTCAAAGCCTATTTATTGGTTATAGTTATAGTTTTTGTTTGGATATTGATTGTTTACTCGTTTACTCTTTCCTTGATATTGTGTTTTGGAATGAACTATGTAGTTTAATGCTCCGAAATCTCTTTTCTTTTTTCTGTTTATTTGTCCATTTTGTCTGCAATATTTTCTTAATGTGTATTAGCATTAAGGCTGAAATGAAGAACTGGAAAAAGGAAATGGACCCTATATTTGTAAGTAACAACAAAAGCAGAAGAACAGAAGAGCTCCCAACACTAAGTTGTGATAATGCTTAGTGCTATGATTATGGCATGTCAATTTTATTCTGCTAATGCTTCTAAGAAAATACTCCTTTCTTGGTTTATGGCACTTCCTAATATTGTGAAGTAAAACTTTATTTAGTCTCTAAACAACTCCACCATTCTAATGCCCAATAAAATGAGATCTCCTTAGATTAGCTTTAGGAGAGGTGCCCATTCATTGCTGCAGGCTTATGGAGAGGTACCCGGAGTGCCTATGGTTCCATCCACTTTTGCCGTTGTGATTCTTAGGGCCCGCTTGGATGAGCTTATTTTTAAGCATATGGAAAACAACTTATGGAAAATAAGTTTTCATGTTAACCCATAAGTTCTCACTAACAAAAGTTATATCTCCATAAGTTGTTTTTCCATATACTACATTGACAAACTAATGAATAATACATAAAAACTTATTTATTTGCATAAGTTGTTTTCCATAAGCTCAAAATAAGCTCTATCCAAACGGGCCCTTAAACACTTAACAAAAATTATATTTTGTTGATTGGAAGTGCTGATGTTATGGGTTTTAAGGAAAAAGATTGAGAAGAGGAAGAATAAAGACTTTTGAAATATGAATGCTAGATGATAGAAGCGTTATGCTAGTTGCATCTGCTTGTTGGTCTGGGAAAAGAGGTAACCAAATTTAGTGTGTGATATCCAAATTATGTTTTAGTTTATATCTTGTTACAATACTCCTGAAGTTATATTACATTGTTATGGTGCACTTATGTTTTTGTTTCCCTCTTCCACATTTTTTGACATATACTAATTATATAATAAAAACAGCTCATTTCTTATAGTAGTCAAATAAAATTGGAGGTATAATACATAAATATTTTTCCTAGGAGTTATTAACATTTTGAGAGAGAGAGAGAAGAGAAGAAGACTGTTTTGTGTTTGTTTTGTGAGTTGGAAGGAATTGGTTTATGTTATCATGTTCTATAGTTATTATCACTTAAGTCCTCTTCATTGCTATCATGTTCTATAGCTTTAGCTTCTATTTTCTGAATTTGTTTTGAATATGGGTTATATTATAACTATAATTGTAGTGTTGATCAAGGTAGTTAAACACTAGATTTTACGCATGATTGGAATGGAGAGGTAAACTCGCGAAATCCTAAAATCGTAAAATTATACAAATTTAGAAAACCAATTTATACATACTTATAAAGTCATATATATGCATATAAAAGAGCAAAAGTAAGATAAATTGAACTTAAAATTACTATTCAACTAGCCAAAACAAATCTGCCAGAAACTGAAACAGATGAAATAACAGTGGCAACAGTCCCACGCTCAACAGTAGCTATAGCAGCAACAGGAAGTGAAGCCATATTTAGAAGAGAAATAGAAGAACTTTTTGTGTAGAGGAAATACGCAGGCTAGAGAGTGAGTGGTGGGTTCAATGTACAAGTAATAGCCAGAGAGAGAGAGAGAGTTGGTGGATTTGAAGAAAAACTGAAATCCAAAGATAGGGAGAGTTCGTGGAGAGAGCTGCTGGTTTACAAGAAAAACTCAGAGGGAGACATCGTGGGTTTGAGTTTGTCTATTTATAGAGTCCTAAAATTAGGGAGTTATTTCCTGTTAAGTGGGTTGAGTTTGTCTATTTATAGAGTCCACAGGAAATAACTTAATGTTGAAAATAGGTTGTTTTACTGTGGTAAGTGGTAACAACATTAAGTTATTTCCTGTTTTAAATAAAAAAAACTCCTTGTCAGAAAATAAAAAAAACTCAATTTTCAATAAAAAAAGAACCTATTTTCAAGGCAAATGATGGGCAGCCGTTGCAACCTTTAAAAAACCCTAATCGGGTCATCTTCTAACCCGAATCCTCTCACCAAAAAGCAGGTCATCTTCTTGACCCAAAAAAACGGAACAGAAAAAACGCTCCTCAAACCCTAGCGCTGCCTCATTCTTCCCACCTGAAAACCCTGGCGCCGCCGTGTCTCTTCTCATCTAATACACGAGCAGAATCGCACACACATCGAAGATTATACATTTTTACGTTTTTAATCGGACATTCCACCCAATTCCACCAAGTAATGATTCTGCACCTAATTTGAATCGTTGAGGGCTGGTGTAATCGCGATTTTGTGCGATTTTACGTCTCAAAGCGCGATTTTAACTACCATGGTGTTGATAGTTCTTTGCATTATTTATGTGTTAACAATTAGATATTCTTCAACCTTCTTATTTGTTACTATTCTAGTAAACTCGATGGACAAAGAGTGGATGAAATCAACAAGAGATAGCCCATAGTACATTCTTGGTGTTGAGATTTTCCTAAATTACACCATAGGAAAACCCCAAGGAAAACAGATTCTATGCCCTTGTATTGATTGTCACAATGCTTTTTGGAAGACAAGGGCTATTGTATTTAATCATTTGGTATAATTCGGATTTGAAAGAGGATATGATGTCTGGATTCGTCATTGTGAAAAGCGTAAAGACCCCAATCATCTATACGGTGGCACAAATGAAGAAGATGACGAAATTGATGATGTTGATGGACTACTATATGAAAGATTCAGAGATGTGGAGTTAATGAAGGCCTCAGTGAAGGTGCTAAAAAGTTCTATGGTCTTTTAGAAGAAGCAAAACAAGAGTTGTACCCGGGGTGCAAAAACTTCTCTAAATTATCGTTCACCATTCGACTATATTTGTTGAAGTGTCTTTATGGTTGGAGCAATGCATCATTCAATGCTCTCTTAGAGCTTCTGAGAGAAGTCATGCCTCAGTTGAACATTCTTGAAACATTCAATAAAACCAGAGGCATGATAAGGGACCTAGGTCTTGATTATAAAAAGATCGTTGCTTGTCGTAATGATTGCATGTTATATTGGAAAGATCATGAGAATGACACTTCCTGCTTTGTTTGTGGTTTTCCACGGTGGGTTGTCAATGTCGAAGAAGATTATCAAGTTGAGGAAAACAATAAAGCTCATAAAGTTCCTAATAAAGTTCCTAATAAAGTTTTGAGACACTTTCCCTTGATTCCTCGACTTCAAAGGTTATTCATGTGCTCAAAGACAGTCGACTCATTAAGGTGGTATGAAGAAGAGCGTTCTAAAGATGGGAAGTAGAGGCATCCAGCTGATGGAGAGGGATGGAAAGACTTTGATAAGCGCCATTCTGACTTTGCTGCTGATTCACGTAACATAAGACTTGGGTTGGCTAGTGACGGATTTAATCCTTTTAAATCCATGAATCTGTCTCATAGTACCTGGCCCATCGTATTGATACCATATAATTTCCCACCTTGGTGGTTGAATGAAGGCTGAGTATTCTATGTTGTCTTTACTAATTCCTGGACCTTTTTCACCCGGGATCCAAACATTGATTGAATAGTTGAAGGTGTTGTGGGAGGTAGGAGTAGAAACTTATGGTGCCTCACTAAATCGATCTTTTCAAATGAGAGCAGCATTGTTGTGCTATTAACGACTTTCCTGGGCTCGCTATGTTGAGTGGGCGGAGTACTAAAGGGAAATTAGAATGTGCATGTTGTAATTATAATACTAATTCAACTTATTTGATGCATAGTCGAAAGGTGTGTTACATGGGTCACCGTGTATTTTTGCCTATGGATCTGTTAGCCTGTAATTTCGACAGGCTTCATTGAAAATGGTCAACAAGGCCTGACTTATATTTCGACGAAGACCAAATTATTTCGACAGAGAAAATGGTCATGCGCAAGGTAAACTCGACAAGCTTCCGGGGAAGTAAAAGCAAGAGAGAGGAAAATGGACACAAGCTTTCGACAGACAGAAAACAGAGCAGTTATGCGCTGAAGACTAGCAGTTGGTCGAAGCGTGATAGAGCGGTTCTGGTCGAAAGTAGGAGTAGCAGTTATTAATTTTCAAATTTCTAGGCAGTTACTTAGTTCAGTTTTTCCCCCTCTTTTCCTTTGTATAAATAGCTGTTTCTGAGAAGAAACAGGGGTCGCAAATCACAATACACAACCCGATTCCTGAAACTCTAACTTCCAAGCCAGAGCGAAAAACGAGTGGAAGAATCGCTGTACGTGATCGTGTACCACTTTTACGATTCAATGCAATTTATTTGTCTTTTCTTTACAATTCATGCACCATTTACTGCTTCTTTTTTTTTCGATTCTGTTAATCATTGCAAATCGTCCCCTTTTCTACATTTTCTGAAACACAAACCACTCGCAATTCAGAGGCAATTGCTTTGAGATTTTTCTAGTTTGATCTCACAAACCTTCTAATAAAACTAGTGATTGTTTGCTAAAAACACCAGCAAACAGGATCATAAATATAGATCGAATACAAGGGCTTTTAATGGGACTACAGAATATGGATCTCCACCATCTTTTTTAGAAGGAGAAGATATCTTAGAGTTGTCGGTTAACTTTAAAAATGTCTTTGGTAAGACTCAAAAAAGGCATAATGATGGACCATGGAAGAAAAGATCCATTTTTTTTGAACTACCATATTGGAAGCACAATTTGTTACGACATAACCTTGATGTGATGCACATAGAGAAGAATATGTTTGATAACATCATTGGCACCTTGCTGGATATTCCGGTTAAGATGAGAGATCACGAAAAAGCTCGTTTTGACTTGCAAGAAATGGGCATTAGGAAGAAACTTCACCCTAAAGAGACAAATCAAGGTAAAAAACTTATGATTGCAAAAACATGTCTCTCCATGACACCGAATGAGAAGACTACTTTTTGTACAATAAAGAATTGTATAATCTATTCCGAGATTATACATGTATGGTAGATAATTGATTTTATCTCGGAATTGTATAATCTATTTACTAGTTGCTAGGTTCTCTTG
The DNA here is from genome assembly GCA_963573325.1 of Astragalus glycyphyllos. Classification (NCBI taxonomy): domain Eukaryota; kingdom Viridiplantae; phylum Streptophyta; class Magnoliopsida; order Fabales; family Fabaceae; genus Astragalus; species Astragalus glycyphyllos. Next base: position 15,720,400 of record OY754309.1, read on the forward strand.
AAAGATTTCGGTCAATAAATCTTATGATTTGATTTGGTATGTACTGGTAATTGTTAACAACAGGTTTGAGTTTTTTTACATGTCTTTCTTAGTTGTGAGATTTTGTTTACATGTCTCGTTCTTTCTCGATGGACATCCATTGTTTCACTTCAACATGCCTTTGATATATTTGCAATTTTAAATGTGCAAAATGAAAATTCCTCCTTCGCACCGCCTTTAGATGTATGATAGGTTGTTTTCAAAAAGAAGGGGTTTGAAACATTAATCTTTTGTAGGTGGTGTGTGGGAGTTTGTCCTTTTTGAATAGGAAAAGAACAACAAAGTTGAAAGGACAATTCGATGTCCGTGCGTCAAATGCGAATATAAAAGGATCAAGGTACAACAAATATATCATTGATGATTTGAAACACTACAAGAAATTTGCGTATTTCCTGTGGAAAAAATTTGCCGAAAAGCCCAAAATCCGCCGGTAATGGGGTTTTCCCGACGGAATTTCCACCGGTAATTTTCGGCAGTTTTTTCCGGCCGAAAAAACGGCTAGAAATGATTTTTAAAATCCGCCGGAAAATCTCGAAAATCCGCTGAAAAAAATTAAAACTTTTTTAAAAAAAAAATTAAATTCCTCGGAAACTTTATAAAATCCGCCAGTAATTTTTGCTATTTTTTTAAAAATTTTCAAATTCGAAAAAGAGCCATCCGCTGGAAAGCGTCAATACCGGCGGATCAGGACCAACCGGCGGATTTGGTTTATAATTTCGAAATTTGAAAATCCACCGGAAAGCTGCACTACTGGCGGATTCGGTTACCAGCGGAATCAGAAGCGTTACCGCCAGATATATCCGCCAGAAAATGTCATTACTGGCAGATTTACCCAATGGACGGATTTCAAAATTCAAAGCGAGATCCGCCGGTAAATGACATTACCGGCGGTTTTAATTTTTTTTTTTGCGTCGTAAATCTGCCAGAAACTTACCGGCGGTCTATAATTCGCCGAAAACGGTCATAAATCCGTCGGAAGTTACCGGCAGTATAATTCTGCCAGAAAGCTCCAAAATCCGCCAGAAACGTATCGGCGGATTCTTTCCGCCGGAAAAATCCACCTGTAATTCACGTTATTCTTCTAGTGAAAAGAGTTGGGTTAAGGCCTAATTATTTGATTTGGACGAGTAAATCGTGAAGAAGGATTTGATGTTCCCCGGTGGTTGGCGGATACTACAATAGTGCTTCAAGTAGTTTTGCGGATATAGGATATGGTGAACAAGTTGACTTGATGCTGAACATGGTTTATGACGGTCTTGAGGTGAATGTGTCATTTAAGGAGCATCAGTATCATAATATGAATGAGATTCTGAATGAGCAAGCATAGAGATTTTACAATCTGTTGTCAGATGAAAACAAGCCATTGTTTGAAGGGTTATCAAACTCAAAGTTATCGATTTGTGCGAAGCTTTTAGCTCTCAAATCATTGGGTATTACTTTTGAGGTGGAAATGGACTTGATTTGTTATATGTTGTCAGTCGGCTATGAATGGAAGTGGACTTGATAGGAGGTTAGTTTCTAAGTTGGGATTGAAAGCTGAATAGATTGATTGATGTGTGAAAGGTCACATGTTGTATTCTAATAATGAGTTTGGGAAAAATAATGGTGCGATAGTTGAATGCAAAAGGGGGACTAGTAGTTCAAATAAACCAGTTCTGATGAAGTCAAGGTTATACGTAGCAATAATTCCAAGGTTGTAGAGAAAGTTTGCATCCGAGCACACTGTAGGGAAAATGACGTGGCATTATGTGAATAGAAGTTCAGGCGTTGTGCGCCATCCGTCTAGTGGTGACGTTTGGAAACGGTTTGATCAGGTACAACCTGATTTTACCATAGATCCACGCAACGTACTTCTTGGGTTATGCTCTAATGGTTTTACACCATATATCCAAACATTGTCTTTGCCATATTCTTGATGGCCCACTATTGTTACCCCATACAACCTTCCCCTCGAGATGTGTATGACTAAACCTTACATGGTTGACTTGTCTGATACCTGGCCCAAAAAAAATACAAAAGCAAACATTGATGTCTATTTAGAACAACTAATTGATGATTTGAAGAGGTTGTGGAATGGTGTCTTAACTTACGATTCCTCACGTAAGCTGAATTTTATGATGAGAGTCGCTTTGATGTGGAGCCTGAATGACTTCTTTACTAAGGGCATGTTGTCTGCTTGGCATGCTCATGGTAAATTATCGTGTCCACATTGTATCAAGCATAGAAAGCCATTCTTTGGTTGACTCGCATTGTAGGTTATTGTTAGAGTTAGCCCTAGAGGCCAACAGTTTTTCCTTGGTTATTGTTTTTGAATCATGACATTTATTATTATTATTATTATTATTTATATAATGATATGAGGCATTTTATTTATTATGTGGATTTATTTAGAGCATAATAAAGTCCTTAGAATAGTTGATCTGTTTAATGGATTATTAAGTGTGACTTAATCGTGAGACCCTATTCAACATAAAGACACTATTCTTAAAATATCCGTAGTCGAGTATTACCGTTAATTAAGACAACAGTAATGCATAGAGACTATTATGTGAGTGGACTGATGACCGTATCTCACGGGTCATGGATATGAGATATCAAGTCTTCACATAGATATAAGTATTAGGAGTAATATTTGTACTGGATTGACCCGCTATGAGATTACTACATAACAGTTATGCAAGTGTCATTAGTTATTCTCATGCGACCATTATGAGTAGTCCTTCGACTTGATGTCACTACGATCCCTACATGAAGCGTTGTAGGCTTTAAGGCCATCAAACATTGTCTGTAACAGGACAATCATAACGGAGGTTATTGGGCCTGCAATGAATCATGTGGAGGGGTGTGAGTGATGTAGATAGAATTCATCTCAGGCCTCTCGATAGAGCGATACGTGAAATATGCGTGGCTACGCCTTAATGGGCCAATATGAGATATTGGGCCCATTAGTGATTGGACGTATACTCGGGGATCGGGGATCTAGAAACAAATAGTTGAACATAACAAGAATGACACTAATTATGCCTTGTGTTCAATTAAGACATTTGGGTGAAGGGACAATTACGGCACGGTAATTTGTGGTCGCGGGAAGGTAATAATCGGACCACCGGTTTTTCCATAAATTGGGTAACAGTTATGCATTGCTAGATGCCGCTCATTGTTTATAATATATAAATATTAATTTAATATTATTGCCAATTTACTGGAAGCCTATAGAGTACACGCATAAAGTGAATAATCGGAGATTTATTTAATTAAATATGATTTAATTAAATAAACAAAGAAGGAGAAAGGGAATTGGGCTTGTAATGTACGAAGCCCAATAGGCCCACCAAGACATAGTGGAAGAGTAGATAAGTGATGTACTCCATCAAACCCTAACGAGAGGGTTTGTGTGCCTCCTTCTTCTAAGAGCTGCTAGCACGGAACTCCGAAGGTGATCACTTGCGTGGACTGAGTAGAGGTGCTGCGATTTCGTGGTGCTGGTGGTGGTCATCCCCGTTGTCTCCTCTTCGTTTCAAGAGGTAAACACATGAACCTAATGTGAAAATTTCGTGCTTACGTGTTCCTTGGCAAGGGGTTATGCCGCTCCGAGTTTATGTCATCTTGATGGCGATCTCGCGAAACCCCCACATTGGTATCAAAACCATGTCGTTTTAGCCAATTTTTCATTATGTTCCTGCGTTTTAACATGCAAATAGATGATTTGTATGCTTTTGTATGTTGTATTTCAAGAGATTGACAGTTTTATACATATGATGTATGCTTGATAAGAGATGTGTTTTGTCTTCATACGTACGCGCAAGAGCACTTTCGATTTTGATAACATGATCACATGCTCATATGAATATGATTCGATGTATATGTTTGTAGTCAAACATGAGCTTTGGTCTATTTGATAAATGGGTATATCATACGTTTGATTTATCTGGTAAATGATTTTAAATATGATTTTTTTTATAAACGGTGAGATGTTGAAATTTGATTCAAAATTATCATTAGAAATATGTTTTAATGTTTTTGAATAATCTTACCATAAAGTTGCTGATTTGGATCAAAAGGTGATCCCGTTTTCTTTTACCAAATATATCAAACGTGATATTAGCATATGGCATTGATTGAGATCTGTACGTATTGATATCATTTATAGTAGTTAAATGCAAAGATATCAATACTTTCAATTATTTTAATGTCAATTGAATTCAATTTGGATTTTGAATCCCGTAATTAACTTTTTGTTTATAATGATAAAAAGGTGTTATTATTATTATTATTATTATTATTATTATTATTATTATTATTATTATATGATAATGATAATAAGTGTTATTATTATTATTATTATTAGTAAGTAATTTTAAATAAGCGGTGTATGGTTATGGCCTTAGCATTTTGGTATTTATTTATTTAATTTAAATACGACCTGTGAGTCGTGATTTATTTATTTTAAATACGGTCTGCGTGTCGTGACAATTTATTTATTTGTTAAAATAATTTTTAGTTGTAATTGCTTGGAATGGCAGGAGACAACACCACGTGCCGACGCTAGTGGGAGAAGCTTGAGAAGCTAGCACGAGGGTCAAAGAATTGTAATAAAATAGTTTATTTAATTCTTAGACATTAGGAGGCCATAACCGTACCACCGTATCTTGTATGTTTTATGTATGTGATGCATGATGTGTCTGAGATGTATGTTTAACATGTTTGAGAGACGCGTTGCATGTTAACATAAAAGTCGGTGAGATCGCCTAATCAAAATCCCTCAAATTAAATATTAAGTTTATTGCCTTCCGATGCGTGGCACTCGTCAAGGCCAGTATCGTCTAGTGTGGGTCATGCCAAAGCTGAGTACACTATTCTATATCGGTGAGGCGCGATAAGATAAGATCCGACTGCCAACCATTGGGTATAACTTAACTTGGTCGAATTCAATAGGATTGAAATGGGCCCAGAGGCAAAGGAGTTGGGCTTAAATTCATAAGATGGATTTGAGCAAGTGTTGCTCACCCAACTGTTCCAAGAGTTACATGAGATGTAATTGGAAAGGAGTTTCCTACCTAAATAGCCGAGTTCTGGGTGAATCAGCTCAGCTGTCTCAGAATAAGGTGAAATATGGATCTTGGTCTCACTAGAAAATCTTCCAACGGGATTTTCTGAATCAATGATGAGGGTTATTGGTTTGAGTAAAATAGTGGGAGCGTATTTAATAAAGTCCTATTAAATATATTACATGATACTTATATCTGCTTTTTGTTTTAGATCATCATGTCTGCAAACACAACCAATCCAATGTCACTGCGAACTATCCTTGAGAAGGAAAAGTTATCGGAAACTACTTTCAATTGTGTTCAAAATGAACAAAAATACCTGAAAAAGTTTAAGCGTAAGAGAGGAAGTGAGACTTCCATATCAGATATTTATGTTATAGAAGTCAATTTATCTACTTCTACATCTTGGGTATTAGATACTGGATGTGGTTCTCACATTTGTACAAGTGTGCATGGACTAAAAAGGAGAAGGACATTGGCTAAGGGTGAAGTCGACCTACGAGTTGGAAATGGAGCAAAAGTTGCTGCATTAGCTGTAGGAACATATGTATTGACTTTACCTTCTGGGCTTTCTTTGGAACTTGATAATTGTTATTTTGTTCCAGCCATTTGCCGAAACATCATTTCTCTTTCCTGTTTGGACAAGAAAGACTTTACTATTATCATTAAGAACAAATGTTGTTCAATTTATTTGGATGATGTGTTTTATGCAAGTGCGCCTATGTGCAATGGACTTTATGTCCTTGATCAAGATGTGCCCATTTATAAAATAAATACGAAAAGGGTAAAAACTAATGATTTGAACGCCACTTACCTTTGGCACTGCCGCTTGGGCCATATAGGTGAGAAACGCATCTCCAAGCTCCATAAAGAAGGATACTTGGATTCATTTGATTATGAATCATTTGAAGTATGTGAATGTTGCTTACTTGGGAAGATGACTAAAGCCCCATTTACTGGTCGCAGTGAACGGGCTAGTGATCTTTTGGGCTTAGTACATAGTGATGTATGCGGCCCACTAAACAAACCTGCCAGAGGTGGTTTTCCTTACTTTGTCACATTTACTGATGACTTTAGTAGATATGGTTTTGTGTATCAAATGAGACACAAATCAGAAACTTTTGAAAAGTTCAAAGAGTTCAAGAATGAAGTGGAGAACCAACTGGGAAAGAGTATTAAAGCCCCGCGATCAGATCGTGGTGGTGAGTACTTAAGCCAACAATTTGATGACTACCTAAAGGAGTGTGGGATTGTATCTCAACTCACTCCTCCTGGAACACCTCAATGGAATGGTGTTTCAGAAAGGAGAAATCGTACCCTGTTAGACATGGTCCGATCAATGATTAGTCAGTCAGATTGACATGACTCTTTCTGGGGATATGCCCTTCTTACTGCAGCTTTCACCATTAATCGTGTTCCATCTAAAGCAGTAGAAAAGACACCATATGAGATATGGACTGGTCGAAGACCTAATGTGTCTTTTATGAAAATTTGGGGATGCCAAGTTTATGTAAAACGTTTAATCTCAGATAAACTTGGACCCAAATCTGATAAGTGTATTTTTGTGGGATATCCTAAGGAAACCAAAGGATATTATTTCTATCTTCCTTCTGATGACAAAGTGTTTGTCGGAAGAACTGGAGTATTCCTAGAAAGGGAATTTATCTCTAAAGGAACCAGTGGGAGGAATATAGAAATTGGAGAAATTCAAGGCCCACAAACTATTGCACCAACAATGATGGAACAAGATCAGACACCTCAAGAAGTTGCGGATGAACCGTCTGTTCAGGTAGCACAAGAACCTCGTAGGTCTAGGAGACCACGTCATCAACCTGAGAGATATGGACTTCTCATGACTCAGGAAGGTGATGTGCTACTCATGGATCAAGATGAGCCCACAACCTACCAAGAAGCTGTGAATGGCCTAGAGTTTGAGAAATGGCTTGAAGCCATGGGATCCGAAATGGAATCCATGTACACTAACCAAGTTTGGACCTGGGTTGATGCACCTGAAGGGATAAAACCCATAGGGTGCAAGTGGGTCTTTAAAAAGAAGACTGACATGGATGGTAAGGTCAATACCTTTAAAACAAGGCTAGTGGCGAAGGGTTTTAAACAAATTCATGGTGTAGACTATGACGAAACCTTCTCTCCTGTAGCAATGCTCAAGTCCGTTCGAAACCTGCTTGCTATTGCTGCATACCATGATTATGAAATCTGGCAAATGGATGTCAAGACTGCATTCCTTAACGGGAATCTACTCGAGGATGTGTATATGACACAGCCAGAGGGTTTTGTTGATCCCAAGAATGGTGCAAAGGTATGCAAGCTGCAAAGATCCATTTATGGGTTGAAGCAAGCTTCTAGAAGCTGGAATCTTCATTTTGATGAAGCTGTAAGACAGTTTGGATTCATCATGAATGAACATGAACCTTGTGTCTACAAGAAGGTTAATGGGAACACAATTGTATTTCTGGTCTTGTATGTGGATGACATACTACTCATCGAAAATGATATCCCTACATTACAGAATGTAAAAACATGGTTAGGGAATTGTTTTTCAATGAAGGACTTAGGTGAAGCCTCCTATGTGTTAGGAATTAGGATCTATAGAGATAGATCTCTGAAGCTACTTGGACTAAGTCAAAGTACATATGTTGACAAAGTGCTTAGGCGCTTTAATATGTATGATTCTAAGAAGGGACTCTTACCTATGTCATATGGCGTATATCTGTCTAAAGGACAGTGCCCTACTACATCAGATGAGAGGGAACGCATGAGTAATATACCATATGCCTCGGCAATAGTATCTATCATGTACGCTATGATATGTACTAGACCAGATGTCTCCTATGCATTGAGCATGGCGAGTAGGTACCAATCAGATCCCGGTGAGAGTCACTGGACCGCAGTCAAGAACATCCTAAAGTACTTGAGAAGAACTAAGGATTCGTTCTTGGTATATGGCGGTGAGGAAAAGCTTTCTGTAAAGGGTTACACTGATGCTAGCTTCCAAACTGATAAAGATGACTCAAGATCGCAGTGTGGCTTTGTGTTTTGCTTGAATGGTGGCGCTGTGAGCTGGAAGAGTTCGAAGCAGGAGACAATCGCTGATTCTACTACAGAAGCTGAGTATATAGCTGCCTCCAATGCAGCAAAGGAGGCGGTTTGGATCAGAAAGTTTGTTCTTGAACTTGATGTTGTTCCTAGCATTGTTGACCCGATTGACCTTTATTGTGTTAATAATGTTGCAATCGCGAAACCCAAGGAACCCAGATCTCACCAGAGATCCAAGCAAATACTTCGGCGCTTCCATCTCATTCGAGAGATCATCGATAGAGGAGATGTGAAGATTTGCAGAGTTCCTACCTTGGATAACATACCAGACCCACTAACAAAACCACTTGCTCAACAGAAGCATGATGGTCACACTAGATCAATGGGTGTTAGGAGTATGCCTAGTTGGCTCTAGTGCTAGAGGGAGATTGTTAGAGTTAGCCCTAGAGGCCAACAATTTTTCTTTGGTTATTGTTTTTGACTCATGACATTTATTATTATTATTATTTATATAATGATATGAGGCATTTTATTTATTATGTGGATTTATTTAGAGCATAATAAAGTCCTTAGAATAGTTGATCTGTTTAATGGATTATTAAGTGTGACTTAATCGTGAGACCCTATTAAACATAAAGACACTATTCTTAAAATTTTCGTAGTCGAGTATTAATGTTAATTAGGACAACAGTAATGCATAGAGACTATTATGTGAGTGGACTGATGACCGTATCTCAAAGGTCATGGATATGAGATATCAAGTCTTCACATAGGTATAAGTATTAGGAGTAATATTTGTACTGGATTGACCCGCTATGAGATTACTACATAACAGTTATGCAAGTGTCATTAGTTATTCTCATGCGACCATTGTGAGTAGTCCTTCGACTTGAAGTCACTACGATCCCTACATGAAGCGTTGTAGGCTTTAAGGCCATCAAACATTGTCTGTAACAGGACAATCATAACGGTGGTTATTGGACCTGCAATAAATCATGTGGAGGGGTGTGAGTGATGTAGATAGAATTCATCCCTCCTGCATAACAGGAGTTATGTCTTAGGCCTCTCGATAGAGCGATACGTGAAATATGCGTGGCCACGCCTTAATGGGCCAATATGAGATATTGGGCCCATTAGTGATTGGACGTATACTCGGGGATCGGGGATCTAGAAACAAATAGTTGAACATAACAAGAATGACACTAATTATGCCTTGTGTTCAATTAAGACATTTGGGTGAAGGGACAATTCCGGCACGGTAATTTGTGGTCGCGGAAAGGTAATAATCGGACCACCGGTTTTTCCGTAAATTGGATAACAGTGATGAATTGCTAGATGCCGCTCATTGTTTATAATATGTAAATATTAATTTAATATTATTGCCAATTTACTGGAAGCCTATAGGGTCACACATAAAGTGATTAATCAGAGACTTATTTAATTAAATATGATTTAATTAAATAAACAAAGAAGGAGAAAGGGAATTGGGCTTGTAATGTACGAAGCCCAATAGGCCCACCAAGACATAGTGGAAGAGTACATAAGTGATGTACTCGATCAAACCCTAACGAGAGAGTTTGTGTGCCTCCTTCTTCTAAGAGCTGCTAGCACGGAACTCCGAAGGTGATCACTTGCGTGGACTGAGTAGAGGTGCTGCGATTTCGTGGTTCTGGTGGTGGTCATCCCCGTTGTCTCCTCTTCGTTTCAAGAGGTAAACACATGAACCTAATGTGAAATTTTTTTGCTTACGTGTTCCCTAGCAAGGGGTTATTCCGCTCCGAGTTTATGTCATCTTGATGGCGATCTCGCGAAACCCCAACAGTTATTTACCACACGATCGTATATTTAGAATGAACAAGAACGCATTTAGGAAGATGGTTTTTTAAAAGGATGGGTTTCCCCCTAGATTGACTCTAGACCATGTTTGGTGGATATGGAAAAACGCATAGTTGGACTGAGAGGAGTATCTTTTGACAATATATTGACAATTGACAATGATAAAGCGAGAAAGGACGTCGTTGATATTTACTACAATCGAAATGACTTAAATTTGAAGCCTCAAACTATTGGAAAAACGCTCAAATCCAAACCATGTTACTCATTAACTCTCGAGGAAACAAATTCAGTTTAATAGTAGATAAAAGAACTAAAAATGTCAGATTGATATTCTTCTAATTTAACAAGATGTGTAGATGTGAACAAGAGAAGAATGATTGGAACGAAAAATATTTATGGAATGTTTACTACGTATTGTATTTAGTTTTTTACCAGCGCATGTTCTATATCTGCTTACTGAAGTGAGTCAATTTATTAAGGATTTGTGTTCTCCATCTTTAAGGGATGTTGTCCTTTGTAGGATGGAACATTACGTTTTATTCATCCTATGTAAGATGGAGAGAACATTTCCACCTGATTTCTTTAATTATATGGAGCATCTCCCTGTTCATCTAGCATATGAAGCAAGACTTGGTGGACCTGTTTAGTGTAGGTGGATGTATTCATTTTAAAGGTAACGAAATCATCCATTTAATAACTAATTCATTTTTTCCATTTGAAGTCGATATAATTTTCCTTCTAATCAAGTTGTTTTATAGATTCATGGGTACATCTATCCAATCGGTGAAAAACAATGTGAGAGTTGAAGGATCGATTTGTGTGTCATACTTACACCACGAAACAACCCACGTTTTGTAACTTATTTGTTTTGATTGATTGTTTTGTCATATATATATAATGTGTTTTAATCGTTTCATTTGTTTTAACATCTTCAGATTCCTTCCTTCAAAGACAGCCAATAAAGTTATTCATGAGTTGTACCACTATCCCTGGATACTTGGCGTTAGCTTATTAAGGATGAGCGAGATCATTTTTTTGACGCTTTAAGAGTAAGTGTACATTTTAACAAATCACAATGTTTGTCGTATTTTTATAACTTGTTAAGTTATTTGATAACCACATTGTATTGTAAATGTTTTCACAATATGGAAGAAAGTTATGTAACATACTACTAAGTAGACCCTCGTTCAGAAGCTTTTTAATAAGAAAGCTGCTCACATACTCACTGATATGCTCAGAGATGTCCGTGTGGAGGATACCTTCTTGGATAGGAGATCTTGCTATGATCACCAACAAGACCACTGGAGTTCTCCAATATTCTTGAGTAAGTGTGAGCAGAAAAGAACATGGAATCAGAGAAAGGAGGAAGCTTGCACAGTGGAGGTTATATCTCTATGGTGTAGCTCGCAGAAAGATAGGTATATAATGAAGCTTATCTTTTCATTATAATTAATTTATAATTTACCACTTACAAACTTATGTTGTTAATTATAGACCAATAAGTGAGGGAGGATGGCACATGTGGATGAGATCTATCGCCACACCCATATTAGGAGGGGCAAGCATGATTTTCTAGAGGACCATGCTTGACTAACTTAGGTATATTTCTCTTTTTAAGATAATTTCAATTTGAAAATATTTTTTTACCAGTGGTTAATTTTAATTGTTTGCATTTAACAGGAGGAGTAGTAGTGTCGCTTGTCTCAATCAAATCTTCCAATCGACCCCAATGAGCTAGAGGAGTAGACGAGGTGTATGCGACATGACACCATTGGAGGGCCTTATATGAGTCATTTGTATTGGATGGGAGACATGTGTGCCTATTTACGGAAAGGTGGCGGTATGCTTGACTTTGGATCTTTGACGAGTGCAAACCTTTCCCTTGAACAACTCTGGATCATCCACTATTTGACAACTGAGGTAGCTGCTTACAAGGAGCGCGAGACGATGATGCACACTGATCTTGCACGACAGTAGTGGCTGATTGATACGGTGTTGAATCATGTCGGGATGGCAATACCTCCACCGAAGTCCCAACCGCCCGAGCAAAAGCAAACTGCTTAGGAGGACCAGGGTGACGTCGATGCAGATGACAGAAACGGCAGAGACTTTGCTTATTAGGAGGATTACTGATGGAATCTAGGTAATTTATGTTTTAATTAATATGCAAAATATCTTTGGCTTCAATTTTATTCGATATTCTTACTATTATCGTTATTGATTTGTTAGGTATATTGCGCTGGACTTTTAGATGCTCCATCGAGCCGTCATAGTTTTTGGTGTTTAGGGAACAAGTAGTTTGTAGGTTCTTTGTAGTTGGACACTTTTAGTTGCATGTTTTGACACTTATATTTTTAGCACTTGAACATTAGTACCATAGTTTATGTGAATCTTTCTGTACTTGTTGAATTATTATAGAAGTTAATTTGGTCCCATTTTTTGGCGCTTGTTGAATAGTTATAGTTTGTCTCGCTTAAATTAGTTTATTGAATTATTATGCTTGTGTATAGTTTATGTGAATTGAATTGGTGGATTGAATTGGTATGGAATTATAGGTTGTGAATCATGTTTGGATTTATAAGTTGTAATTTGAGCTATTATGGATTTGTATAGTTTATGTGAATTGAATTGAATTGAATTGAATTGGTTTGGTTTGGAATTATAAGTTGTAAATTGAGTTTGAAATTATAAGTTGTGAATTGTGTTATAACGTGAAATTAGTCGAACTGAATTAGTTTGGATTAAATTTCAATTAAATTGGTGAATCTAAATTGAATTGACAGGGATTGGCTTGAGTTGTATTGCAAACAGGAATAAGTCATAAACTGATATTTTTAGAATCAGAGTAACATATTTAATGATGGATTTAGTGTCGAATTTTCTGTAGGTAATGATGGAATTAGTGACTTATTGTACACAATGGATTATTGGCTGAATGGCATTAGCGATGGAATAATCCATCAGGAAGAATAGCAACGAAACAAGCGGTCGGTAAGGCTTTTCGACCAGTCACTTAGTAATGGAAACTGAGCAATTAGAAATTCAACGGAAATGCACGATTAACAATGGAATTTCTACATTAGCAACATATTTTTCTGTTAGTAACAGGCGCTTTTCTTGTAGTGAAAACCTTCCACCATTCCAAGGCACAAAAAGGTCAGATGAACATTATCTTTAGGCCGGAAAGTTGGCCTATTTAAACACTTTTCAACTTCAGATTTTACTGTGGAAATTGCTTGTTGTTCTTTGACATAACCCATTAATAGTGACCACCCCGGAGAGTTTCCTGACAATATTGTGTTGTCGTCAAACTCTTAGGTCCTAGCTGTAGTATCGGTCAGAGGTTTGGACAGTGTTTGATTCCTTTTTCTTCAAGCAATTGCGTCGAGTAGGGAACTCTGCTCCTCAACTATGGGTTTCCTGACTCCTATAGAAAGGGTCAGGCAAGGTGAGAAGGGACGCGAGTGTTGGATTACTACGGCTAATGCATAAAAATAAACTAAAGCGAAAAATGCGATAAAGAAGATAAATGAAATAAACGTAGAGTTTGATTTGATTGATGTGTGTCTTTACATTTCACTCTAAAGCTATATATATACACAGGCCCTTGTCGGCCACTAAGCTACCCAACATTTGCCTGCCTATGGATTGATCTAAGATCAACGACTCTCTTTGCTTCATAGGCCCTCAATGAAACGGAGTAACTGCCCACGATCCCACTGGCACGGTTAGTGGGGTGAGTGCTCGTTACTCCGAGTTTTCCGGCCTCACTCTTCCATTTGAACTTCAACCGTTCCCACGTTCTTTCTACGTGTTGTATCTTGCCTTTGAAGTAACACCCACCTTGCCTCGGCCGTATGGTGGCTTGGCTGTCCTGGCCCCACTTTAGGTGATGACAAGGTGGGTGTTACTTGGAAGGCAAGATACGACACGTCGAAAGAACGTGGGAACGGTTGAAGTTCAAATGGAAGAGCGAGGCCGGAAAACTCGGAGCAACGAGCACTCACCCCACTAACCATGCCAGTGGGATCGTGGGCAGTTACTCTGTTTCGTTGAGGGCCTATGAAGCGATGAGAGCCGTTGATCTTAGATCAATCCAACGGCAGGCAAATGTTGGCTAGCTTAGTGGCCGACGAGGGCCTGTGTATATATATAGCTTTAGCGTGAAATGTAAAGACATACATCAATCAAATCAAACTCTACATTTATTTCATTTATCTTCTTTATCGCATTTTTCCCTTTACTTTATTTTTATGCATTACCCGTAGTAATCCAACACTCGCGTCCCTTCTCACCTTGCCTGACCCTTTCTAGAGGAGTCAGGAAACCCATAGTTGAGGAGCAGAGTTCCCTCCTCGACGCAATTGGTTGAAGAAAAAAGGAATCAAACACTGTCCAAACCTCTGGCCGATACCACGGCTAGTACCTAAGAGTTTGACGACAACAAAAAATTGGAACACGCGGTGGGACATCAAAAGGTGAGCAAACGCCCAAGTTTGATTCGCCTGGACTGGATTATAGTTGGCGTATGCACTTGCGCTCCGGCCGAAATCTAATATGGAGCCAGCATCCGCATCAAAGAAGGCAACTGCCCCGAAAACGAGAAACACTGAGCCAACAAGTGTTTCGGAGGCAACTCCCTTCATGGGGAAACAGGACATCATGTATCAATTGTCCCATCAATTGGCTGACATAGTGAAACCTATGGTGCACAATGAAGTGCAACTGGCCAAGGAAGTGGAGCAAAGACGTGCTGCGCAAGCCAGTAGCACCTTGAACTATGTTGTCTCCGGCCAATCACAGGGAGGACAACCTTCTTCTCTGAGAGGAACGCATCAGGCCCCGCCATACACCATTCCTGTTGGACCTCAGCAGGCATCCTCCTATAACCCTATTGGAGGCATGCATAAGTGTCCACCGAGTGGGAGCATGACTGGGACTCAGCAGGCATACTCTCATCAGGTATGTCCTAACCCTATGATTCCTCAGCCTAGTACTTTTGCCAAGGCCAACACTAGGGGGCAGTTTTTGGTGAATGGCACTAACACAGCTTCTCTTCAGCAGGGACAAATGCAAATGGCCAGGAGGCCGCACGAGGCAGTAGGTCTGGTGGGTCTGCCGCAAGGATCATCCTATGGATGTTCTATCGCGACTAACTACTTGGCTTACGCAGGGGGGCAAGCCTTCTCCCCAGAATCAGGGATTGGTAGGAACAGTGGCTTTTACCTGAGTTAGCAGCCATGGGTCTAGAACCCCCTGGCTCGGCAAGTCTACCTCCGAGTCAGCCGTACCCCGGTGCACTTAGTACCTACCTGGCGGGTTGCTATATGCAGAGACAGATGAATGTCTCCCCGGTGGAGCAGCCATGGAATCGAGTTCCACCTCTCCGAGGTGCGCAGGCACCTGTACCAGGAACTAGCCTTGCTAACCTGGCCCAAGTAGTACCTGGGCAGCCATGGACAGATTCTCCACCTCAGGTACCAACGCAACCAGAGGCGCAGGGTCCCCCAGACACACTGTGTTGCCCAACGCCTCCACCTGGATCATCGGGGCCCCAACTCCTGGACCCTAATCTCATCGCTGACACCATCAGGAAGTTCTTCGGTGTGCAGTTGAATCCGCTCGATCGTCTAGTGTACAGGAAGCCTTACCCCGAGTGGGTGGACCGTTTGGTACCTCTGCCCAGAGGATTCAAAACCCCTGATTTCGCCACATTTTCTGGGGACGATGGCAAGTCTACTATGGAGCACATCGACCGATTCACGGCCCAATGTAGGTAAGGAAACCAGAACGAGTATCACAAATTGCAACGGTTCCCTCTGTCCTTGACAGGGACGGCCTTCTCGTGGTATTCCTCTCTCCCGCCTGATTTTATACAGACCTGGGCAGACATGGAAGCGTGCTTCCATGACAGATTTTACTAGCCGCAGCCCGAAGTTACCGCAGCCGATCTCATGAACTTACGGCAGAAGGTGGACGAGGCAGTGACCGATTTCATTGAGAGATTCAGAAAGTTGGCCGGAAAGTGCTCGGTGCCTTTCCCAGAATCCCAGCTTACTTCCCTGGCTATCTCTGGAATGCACCCTCAATTGAAGGAAATGCTTATGGGACAAGCTTGCAACAACCTCAGTGGTTTGGCTTCCTGGGAAGTTCAAGTGGAACAGTACGTCCAAGAGAGGGAAAGGAAGAGAGCCACGAGGGGCTGAGGGCCACAGTTGGTATCAGTGGTGGATGCAGCCGAGGATTCGGACTATGATGAGTCAGCCGACTACATGGCCGACATCTTGGTGGCCGAGATAGTTAAGGGGATGGCCTACCTCTGTCCAGCTCTTAAGCCTGCTAATGGAAAAGAGAAAGACGAGGAAAGGGTTTAACATTCCTTTGACATCGCTAAGGCTGACCAAATATTTGACTACCTTCTCAAGGATAAACAGATCCAGCTCCTTGATGGCCATAAGATCCCTCCGTCTGAGGAAATAAAGGGGAAGAAATACTGCAAGTGGCATAACTCCTTTAATCATGCCACTTCGAATTGTGTTATCTTCCGCAGAGCCATTCAGGAGGCCATCAGGAAGGAGAGATTTAAAATGGCTGACAAAGGAGCATAAGAGATGATTGTCGACACTGACCCTTTTCCAGCATGAATGTCAACATGGTCTCCTTCTCAGGGAGTGACCGAGGGAAAGGGAGGAAGAAGTACGTGTGGCTCCCGAAGGGAGAAATTTCCCCGAAGAGGGAGACATCCGTGTTCAGCCGTTTGGGCTCACCCCCACAGGGATCCACAGTTGCAGAACGAAGGTCCCTGCTACAAGAAAAATTGCAGATAGGGGCGCCGAGTCAGCCTCAGAAACCTCAGAAGAGGCTT
Organism: Astragalus glycyphyllos; assembly: GCA_963573325.1. Classification (NCBI taxonomy): domain Eukaryota; kingdom Viridiplantae; phylum Streptophyta; class Magnoliopsida; order Fabales; family Fabaceae; genus Astragalus; species Astragalus glycyphyllos. The sequence goes on from OY754309.1 coordinate 15,737,245, forward strand.
CCTAAGCTAGGGAGGCTTGTCCAAGAGCTTAGGGAGTTGCATTTGTCAAAGCTCAACCCCGACAGACATGTGCCCAAGACGAGGGACCTGAGGGAAAGACTCCAAGCCATCCAACATGGGGGGAACGGTAGGCTCACCCCAAAGAGGAAAGAAGAGTGGCCCAAGTCACCGGAACCCAGAGCTAAACCTCGGTTGATATCACAGTCCTCAATGACCGAGAATTGAGAGCCACCGGGACGGTCAAACCTCCGGCAGATGTGCCGCAGGATCAGTGGATGACTCAGGCGACCGTTGAGATGTCAGCCCCTTAAGTGGCCTCCATATCTCGCTCACTGAAAAGGAGGCAGCAGAGGGCTAGGGCATTCAACAGGATGAAAGATACCCTCCAAATGCTCACCTTTACTAGAGATGGGAATACCCAGACCATCCCCGCAGCATCTGTTGCTACGGCGTTGGAATAGGCCTTCCCAAAGCCAGTCGAGGACACAGCTCCTGAGCAATCTCCTGAGACAGCTGCCCCAGAGCCACCTATCAATCACGAGGGAGGGGACCAGGCAAAGGTAGGCATGGTGGAGACACCCCATAGTCCCCTCACAAAGGCAGTGATAGAATGCCTCTACGGACCTCATAGTCCAAGGCGACCCCAAGGAGTAGGTGAACCTCAAGATGGGGGTACAATGACCGAGCAAGAATTACAAGAAGACGACCTCCTGGGGGAAGAAGAGGAACACCCTTTTGGCCCTAGAGACTTCTACGAAAATTCCATCACTGAGTCAATACTAGACGATTTGATAGATGAGACCGATGGAGAATTCTATGCGGACATCGAGATGGTGGGCCTCCTTCCGCTGGAGTTTTGGGGGATCAGAGATCAGTCAAGGACCCTCGAGGGAGATGTCTTCGCCGAGGAGGCCGAATGGGCCGCCTTGACAGAAGTCGAGGGGCCAATCACAGAAGGCATGCTGTTTGAAAAGCCAACTGCAGATATGACCAGACACCTGAAGCCATTGTACATTAAAGCCCACCTCAATGGGAAGTTGTTCAATAGGGTCTTTGTGGATGGTGGTGCTGTGTTGAACATCATGCCACTATCGACTATGAAAAGGCTAGGAAAAAACGCCGAAGATCTCATTCCCACTACCATGACCATGACCAGTTTCATGGGCCACCCCTCTAATGCATTAGGAGTGCTGGTGGCCGATGTGACGGTTGGTTCGAAGGTAACTCAGTCGGCATTCTTCGTCATTGAAGGAAAACCCTCATACACGGTGATCCTGGGGAGAGATTGGATCCACACTAGTGAATGTGTCCCCTCCACTTTGCACCAAAAACTCATGATATGGGTGGAAGACAAGGTGGAGATAGTGGAAGCTGATCCCAATCCTTTCCCAGCAGAAATAAATATGTTTGAAGCCGTGTTCTACTCCCCCTACCTGCGCCCGATCTCCATACCAGGGGACTACGAAGAGGGCCGTACTGAGTCATGTGACTGGACCAAGAAGGGTTTTGAATTCAAGATGTTGGCCGACTCAAGGCCTGATAACGAGAATAATTATTAGTGTTCCTTCAGAGGTACAGAGCCTGCTAGACCGATTGCACCTATTTTAGATGGAGTCCAGCATTGAAGAGGCTATGTTTGGTGCTGTACACGGAGAGGATGAAGACTCGGAGGAGGCTTCAGATGACCATGGCAACGAAATGTCGGCCGAACCCCCTACATAGAGCCTATCCAGAGAAAGATGCCTACCTTCGAAAAGCAAGACCCATTGGTTGAAGTGAATTTGGGAACTGAGAGTGAGCCCAGAATGACTAAAGTTAGCGGTAAACTCCACACGCAGCAACGTTATCAGATGGTAGCCTTGATACGGGACTATCGTGACTGCTTTACATGGGACTCCCATGAGACGTCAGGCCTTGATAGAGCCTTGGTGGAGCATAGGTTACCCATCAAGGAAGGTTGCAAGCCCCACAGGCAACCACCGAGGAGGTTCAACCTACAGCTAATGCCGCAGATCAAAGCCGAAGTGGAAAGACTCTAAAAGGAAGAGTTCATCAGAATTGCCAGGTACGTAGAATGGCTGTCTAATATAGTCCCTGTGATAAAAAAGAATAGCCAGGTCAGGGTCTGTATTGATTATAGAAACCTGAACTTGGCCACTCCAAAAGAAGAGTACGGTATGCCTGTGGCCGATATGCTTGTCGATGCCACGGCGAACAATGCCATCTTGACTTATATGGACGGCTATTTTGGTTATAGCCAGATTTATGTGGCCGAGGCCGAGCTATCCTAAAGGCAAGACCTCCTAGAACAAAGAAAGAGCTGTAGAGTTTGCTAGGCAACATCAACTTCCTAAGGAGATTCATCGCCAACTTGGCAGGAAGGTTTAAAGCCTTCTTGCCGTTGCTACGAATGAAGAATGACGAAGAAATGATCTGGGGAACTAAGCAACAAGAGGCCTTCGACCAAGTCAAGGCTGCCTTGACCAACCCCCCTATCCTGGTACCTCCGCAGCCTGGGAGACCTCTGAAGCTATACATTGCAATCGAAGACCAAGCTATCGGCTGCTTGTTAGCTCAAGATGATGATAGTGGCGCTGAGCGTGCTATATATTATCTCAGTAGGATACTCAATGACACCGAGACTAGATACTCACCCATTGAGAAACTTTGTTTATCTTTGTTTAATGCCTGTACTAAACTTGAATACTATCTCTTGCCTAAGGAAGTTTTAGTTGTATGCAAGGTTGACATTATTTGATATCAGCTTAATAGGCTTGTCTTGTAAGGGTGACTCGTTAAGTGGGCCACTAAGCTGAACACGTTCGCTTTAACTCACGTACCTTTGAGAGCTGTGAAAGGCTAGCCCCTGGCAGACTTCTTGGCTCAGCATCCATGTCACACGATGCTCCGGCCTAAGCTGTCAGCTACCTGGGCCTTTAGCCTTGGGTCTTCATGTTCGACGGGTCTAGCACTCTGACGAGGACCGAAGTGGGCATAGTCGTCACCAGCCCTTGTGGCCAAACATATAGGTTCATATGCCGGATAGGGGACCAAGCCTCCAAAAATTAGGCCGAATATGAGGCTCTGATTATGGGACCTGACATCTTGGCCGGCATGAAGGCTCACTACGTGGAAATAAGGGGTGACTCCCAACTGGTGATCAAACAAATCACGGGGGAATACAAGTGTTACAACGCCAAACTCAAAGAGTTGAGGGCCTCGGCGCACAACTTACTAAAGTTGTTTGCCGATGTCGTCATCCTGTATGTCCCCAGGAATGAGAACCAGGAAGCAAATGACTTGGCCCAACAAACCTTGGGATGCAAGGAGCGAGTGGTTGAGGTGCTGCAACATGGTGCCATGACCCTCACCCAAGAGGATCCCGCCGACACCTGGATCGGGGTGCTGACAAAGTACCTCTGAAGCCTGATGGCTGACACCGACTTCAAGGTCAAACAAAGGGCATTGACGAACATCTTGATAGGGGACAACCTACACAAAAGAAGTCCCAATGGGGTACTGTTAAAGTGCCTCAAGAAGAAGGACGCTTATATGGTAATGGCACAGATCCATGTAGGAGTCTGTGGTGCCCATAGGTCTGGCCCCATCATGAAGTGGCTCATCTATCGGCATGGGTACTATTGGCCGACGATCACGATCGATTCCTTCCAGTTTGCCATGGGATGCGAGGCTTGTCAGCTGCACGGACCAATCCAAAGGGTGCTGGAAGATGAGCTCCATCCTATTGTCAAACCTTGGCCATTCAGAGGATGGGCCATGGATTTAATTGGCAAGATATACCCTCCGAGTTCAAAAGGGCACAACTTCATTATTGTAGCCACCGATTACTTCACTAAATGGGTGGAAGCCATGCCGTTAGGAAACGTTGATCAGGCCACGGTGATCAGATTCATAGAAAACCAGATCATTTTCAGGTATGGAATCCCTGAGACCATCGCGGCCGATCAAGGTACAATGTTCACTGGAGAACGAGTGGTGGCATTTGCCCAGGAATACGGCATTAAAATGAGACATTTGTCCTCTTATTATGCCCAAGCCAAATGACAAGCAGAGGCCACCAATAAGATGATCGTAGAACTCATCAAGAAGAACATAGAGGATAAGCCTTGGCGGTGGCATGAGACCCTCAATGAGGTCCTGTTGTCTATGAGAAATTCTAAATCTACGACCACGGGGGTGACCCCCTATCGTTTAGTTTATGGGCAGGATGCCGTGCTACCACTGGAGATTAGTGTAGCCACGTTGAGAGTGGCACGGCAGCACTCCATTAGTATGGATGAGAACCAGCAAGCCATGTTGATGGAGCTGGACTCGGTGGATGATGACAGGCTGGCTGCCCTCAACAGGATAGAAATGAATAAAGCCAAGATGGCCCGAGCATACAACAAACACGTTAAACCAAAGAAGTTTGTTGAAGGTGACCTCGTATGGAAGGCCATTTTGCCACTAAGGAGGAAAGACCCCCAGTTGGGCAAGTGGTCCCCGAATTGGGATGGGCCCTACATTGTTAGCGAAGTATATCACGGTGGAGCATATCGTCCAATCACTCTAGCCGGAGAAGAATTTGAAACGAAAATAAATGGCAAATACCTCAAAGCATATTATCCTACTCTATGGGAAAGTATGCGGGGAAATGAAAGGTGGATTTAACAGCAAAAGAAAAAAGAAATTGTCAGAATGGCTCGCCACACACCGGCGGCCTAGTGAAAAACGGAAGCAAGAAATAAAGGTAAAATCACTAAGACACCCTCAGTTCTCGGCGGCCGAGTCTTCTTCCTCCACAAGGGTAGATGCTTGCTGGGTGATCGCCGGACCTGAAGTGGCAGCCGCAGAGGTTTTAGCAACACCAAGAGGGGCAGAGGACAGACGAGCACACAGCCTCCCCTAGGAAGAGACTGCAGACTGCAGGTTACCTTGGCCAGCCTCAAAATCATAGAGGAAACCCTCCTTCTGGTCCTCCAAATCTTTAACCTTCTGGTCCTCCAAGATCTTAGCAAAATTGTTGGGCGCCTCGTCCCGCTGGGGAAGTAGAAGCTGTAACTCCCACTGGAGATCCGACATTATGCCTTCAATCATTTCACTCCTGTTCTCAACCATCCAGTTCTCATTTATCACGGACAGACGCTCCGCTTCCTTCTCATCGTAGGAAGCCAAACAAGTCCTATGCTCTGCCTGCAGGGCACTCAGGAGGTTCATTGCTTGTTGTGCACCATCCCTAAGGGCCTTGGCCGCCGAGTAGTTCCGGGAGACTTCTGGAAGACCATAACCAATATCCTTCAACGCCCGCCGTCTAGACTCTGGCAAACCTTCCACAGAAGCTAGACGAAAGGCGAGCGATCTCAAGTCGGCCAGCTGGGTAGGATCGGTAACAACTTCCCCTTGAAGGGAGTCCTCCAATCTCTGCAGCTCCGTCTCCGAAGGGGAAGGTGCTTGAGATTTGCCCCGAGAAGCGAAGAACTGAGCCACCTCGGCCCCAAAAGCTGAGTTGGGAGTTGAAGGGAGAGGGGAGCTCCGAGCAGAAGTGGAAGCCTGTGAGAAGAAATTTCCACGAGGGAAAGATGCTAGAGGTAAATGCGAGAGGAAAGGGGGACGATATTGTACCTTATGCCTTTTTGCAAGAGGGGAGACGCCCCCCATTGTCACACCAGTCCTCGTAGCCGAGGGGGTTCTTGCTGGGACCTCATCTTGTCTCCCTGGGTGAGAATCTGACAGAAACAAGGAAATTGGAACAACGATTGAAACACATGTGAAATAAAGACCGAGGCAAGATCGAAAACATACCAACAGATGGCCGAGAGCGGGTTACAGGGCGACGAGCAGAGGATGTCGCCACAGGTGTTCTGGAAGAAGTAGCATTGGTACTGGCAAGGGCTCTGGAGGGAGTAGTTCCTAGGTGACCGGGGCATCAGGATAAGCACTCTTCGACCCCGTGAGGGTAGGCAAGCTCCTTGCAACCAGGTCACCAGTTGGTGAAAGAGTAGATCTCCCACACACACACCTCGAAATGCGCCCAGACACCCTCCGTGAGCTTATACTGGTTGTCATCAATCAACTTGCAAACTTGGGACTCGGACAAACCCGTGTGACGGGCAGGATCAGCCAATGCTTGGTAAGGTAAGGGAATATGCTGCAGGAGGCCAAACTGGCGGCACACAAAGTTTGGATAGTAGTACTCAGTAAGGGCCTTACTATGCCGGGAGGTAGCTAGGTAACCGATCGGTAAGTCCCTCGCCACCACGGCAGAAAGCCAACTGTCACGAGCAGTAATACGAGCCGAGAGCTTCAACTAAGACTGGTTCCTCTCGGGGTGGAAAATCCAATGTGGGCCAAAGTTTTTGTCAAGAACAGGACACCATACCACGTCACTAGGAGACATCCGTAGGAGGGCCACCACAAACTGGGCTGGATTCATGTCATGAATAGGCGTTTCCGAAAATTGAGGCCCCAAAAACCGAGTCGTCGGCGACCTGGGGATGTCGAGACCAGCAAACAAAATGTGAGGAAAATAGAGCTTGGATCACAGTTGAAGGAACCACAAGGGTGGGTCCCTGTAGTTTGGAGACACGGCCTCCGTCCCTGAACTGATCCATAATGACCCTAATGCCCTTATAGAGCTTGCCGAGGAAGTAGAGAGCCCAAGCAAAAACTTCACCGGTATAGCAAATTGTGGCGACGAAGGATTGCAATTCCTGAACAACACTGGCTGAAGCAGTGCCATAAAAGAAGCGGCAATAACCTCCCCACTGGTCTTGGCATTCGCGGCAAGAAACTTGGAGTACAGGACACCCTCGTGGACATGACCAAGATTCACGTTCTTGGGCAGCTTGGCGGGATGAATACTGTGGCCGTGCGTCGGCAGACCGGTAATGGCAGAAACATCAAAGACAGTGGGAGTTAACATGCCCCGGGGGAATACGAACGCATTAAGGTTGGAAGACCAGAAGCCCAGGAGGGGGAGCAGAACGTTGAAATCATAGGGAACGTAAGAGGTCGAGAGGGAGATCATGTCATTCAGGCCCCATTGACTCCAGGTATCCTTCTTGGAGGGTTTGAGGCGATCAAACCAGAGGCGGTACTTTTCGATAGGCCTATCCCACCCCCTAGTCTCGGTCACTCTGGAGTTCAAAGTAAATCAATCTTGGGAGATGGGCAGGCCACCGGCCGGGCCAAAAATGTCCTTCAAAGCCTCAAAACTTCCAAGAACTGTAGACGCGATCGGTTGGATGGTCACGCCTCCGCCGGCGGCAATTAGTATGTCCCGTGAAGAGACCTCATGTATTGGACCCTCTTAGGAGGAAGAAGAACCCGACGGACTGTCACCGCCACCTTAACTATGGCCTCTGTTGTGAGAGTCGGAGTTGGAAGATGGAAAAAGAAAGGCGCCACACTCTCAATTCTATGAAGAACGAGAAATGATAAGCCAAGTGAAGAATCGCCACAAAGGAAATGATGCCTTTGATAAGATCCAAATATGTGATCTTCCACAAGAAGATACAAGAGGCACAATGCTCTCAAAATGCTAATTGCATATAACTTTCAACATCTCTCATATTGCATTCTTACATGGGTATTTATAGGCTAAGCTTGAAAGATAAAAGTAACTTTCCACTATCATACATTTATCTAATGCATTTACCTAGAATATAACCACAAACTAGAAAATAAATTTCCATTAGGTACTATAATGACTTAGAAAGTCTTTAAAACCCATAAACCTACTTTGGGAAGATCATAGGACACTTAAACTTATTCAACCAAAACAAATCCGAAAATTGAAATTAAAATAGCAAAAATTGGGCTTTTCCTTTTAATATCATTGGGCTTTTCCAAATTGTTGTTGGCCCTTATTGGTTGTCATCATTCCCTCCTTCTTCGAGAGAATTCGACCTCGAATTTATTGCTTTAGGACATCATCATCATCCTCCACGCTCAAACACAATTCTGTGGAACTTTTGGGGTACAACTCTTGGAATTGTTGTTTCATTTTCCTTCAAAATAGAATAAGAATGGCAGGAAATAGAAATAGTATTAGTAGGCAAACAAACACCATTATGAAGAAAGATATTTGTACGATTCCATGACAATAGTTCCTCCTTTCCCACATGTTCATTCACAAGACAACTTCCAATTTTTAACTTCACATTTTCCTTGCACTTTTTATTTTTATTTTTTTCTTCAAATGGAGAAATATCATTCTTGGCATCCTCTTGCTCTTTTCCTTTTAATATGAATTCCTCTTGAATGCTCTCAAAAGTGGAATTTATCTTTTCCTCACCAACTTCTCTTGGAGATAATGATGCATGAGTAACTTGAAGAACACAAGAAGTAGAAGACATAGTAGGAATAATTATTGACTTTTGGAAAGTCACAGAAATGCTCTCAATTTCTTTCTCTTTTTCCCCCAAATCATCTTCCTCTTTCTTTTCAATGACACCCTCCAATTTTTCTTCACTTTTTTCATTCAATTTCATCTTTTCTCTCAAGGCTATCTTTTCCACTCTTTTTGCTTCTTTTTTTAGACCATTTTCATAAAGATATTTCACATACTCTGGATCCATTACAAAATCTCTAATATATATTGCATAATCTCTTTGTCTTGCATCCATCATGTCCATTTGGGAGAAAGATGATAATTTTCGAGGAAAAACAAAAGACAAACAAAAATTCACTCTAGGATCCTTAGCTTTGATACCACATGATATGATCCGAGACAGAACATATGTAGAAATTAGGATCTATCCTCGAGTGAATAATAAATTTTAAAAGACAAGAACAAAATACAATTCACAGTAACCAAAAATTAAAAAGATGGAGAAGATAGAAGATGGAAAAAGAAAGGCGCCACACTCTCAATTCTATGAAGAACGAGAAATGATAAGCCAAGTGAAGAATCGCCACAAAGGAAATGATGCCTTTGATAAGATCCAAATATGTGATCTTCCACAAGAAGATAAAAGAGGCACAATGCTCTCAAAATGCTAATTGCATATAACTTTCAACATCTCTCATATTGCATTCTTACATGGGTATTTATAGGCTAAGCTTGAAAGATAAAAGTAACTTTCCACTATCATACATTTATCTAATGCATTTACCTAGAATATAACCACAAACTAGAAAAGAAATTTCCATTAGGTACTATAATGACTTAGAAAGTCTTTAAAACCCATAAACCTACTTTGGGAAGATCATAGGACACTTAAACTTATTCAACCAAAACAAATCCGAAAATTGAAATTAAAATAGCAAAAATTGGGCTTTTCCTTTTAATATCATTGGGCTTTTCCAAATTGTTGTTGGCCCTTATTGGTTGTCATCAATTTGTTGTTGGTTGAGCAAGCTAACAGTAGGACATTGAAACCCAAAGCCAATTATACTTTATCTGCTGAGCAAGCGAAAGCAGTTTACCGGTGGATTTCTGAGTTGAAAATGCCATACGGTTATTCTTCCAATTTAGCAAGATGTTCGGATGTGGATAATGGGAGGTTACACGGGATGAAGAGCCATGATTGTCATGTATTCATGGAGTGCTTACTTCCTATTGCCTTTAGTTCTTTGCCAACACACGTTTTGAATCCGCTCGTGGAAATAAGTCAATACTTTAAGAATTTGTGTTCTGCAACGCTAAAAGCCGATGATCTTACAAAAATGGATCAAGACATCCCACTTATCTTATGCAAGTTGGAGAGAATATTTCCGCCAGGTTTCTTTGATTCTATGGAGCATCTTCCTGTTCATCTCGCTTATGAAGCTAAACTTGGCGGTCCTGTTCAATACAGATGGATGTATCCGTTTGAAAGGTTCATGGGTGATTCAAAAAGGTCGGTTAAAAATAAAGCTAGAGTTGAAGGGTCGATATGTTCTGCTTACTTACACCGTGAAACAACTAATTTTTGTTCTTATTATTTCAAAAATGAATTTGCTCCTACAAGTAGTCGAAATGAAAAGGAAATTGAAGGTCCAAGACATCATTTAGCTTTATCTGTCTTTTGTCTTCCTGGTCATCAGTCTAGAAAGGAATCAATTCATTGGCTAACTGAAGAAGAGTTTCATTCAGCCCATGTTCATGTGTTGATAAACTGTACTCAGGTCCAACCATTCATTGAGTATGTATTTCTCAAACTAGTTATCTCAATACATTAAAGTACACAATTGTGTATGATATTAATATTATTATTAATGTTTTTATTTTAGGGAGTTCTTGTCATCAGAGGCTGTAAGTGATGAACAATCTTCTGCTCATATTCATGCACATTTTCCAATGTGGTTTAGGCAACATGTGTATTCCCTCCCGCCAAATCCTGTCAACCAGCACTTGAGGAACTTATCTGACAGTCCTCTAAAATGTGTTAAAGAGTGGCACACATACTTTGTCAATGGATACAAATTTCACACTAAGGAATGGGCAGAGGGAAGAGAAACAGTCAATAGTAGAGTTTGCATGAAGGGTATCAGTGGGAGAGGTGAAGATGATTTCTATGGTGTGGTTGAACACATGTATGAACTTGCGTACCCTTATCTAGATTATAGTCAAAAGGTTGTTCTTTTTTATTGTAAGTGGTTTGATCCGTCCGCTCGAGGAACAAAGTTTAATCCAAAGACAAATACAGTAGACATTAAACTGAATAGTAGATACCGGTTGTATGATCCCTTCGTCATTGCACAAAATGTGAGACAAGTTTATTATGTCTCTTATCCTTCAACACGTACTGATCGACGTGGTTGGCGTGTTGCAATTAAGACAAAACCAAGATGTCGCATTGAGACAAATGATGACACATTGGAAGACGTGCCATATCAAATGGATGAAATGTCTAATGTGAATCAAGTGATTGAAGTTGAACCCATTACCCGTTTATGTGATGAGCCAAACACTGGTGATGAAGTTAACGAAAAAGAAGATACAGATCTTGAAGATGCAGCCGATCACGTTGGTGTATCAGGAATTCACTCATCTGATGAAGATGGTGATTTCGAGAACGAATGGGAAATCTAATTAATTTTCATAGAGATTCATTACCTACATGTAATTATTTTAACTTGTTGTTATGAAATAATATATGTAATTATTTTAACTTGTTGTTATGAAATAATTAATATTTACATTTTTCAGCTATTGATTCTTGTTTGTTATTCCATCAATATATATATATATATATATATATATATATATATATATCAATATATAGATTAATATTTATATATATATATATAGATACACAACATGTCGTCATCATCAAGATCTGATCAGGACGACCAACCTCATGATGATTTGTCTGTACAACCATCAGTTGATACTGGGAAGAAGATTTCTTCTACTTTACGTGCGGGGCGTCGTAGAATAAATCGTGTTGTTGTTAATGGCCCATTTGTTCCTCCACCTAATACGGAGGAGGAGGACAATGGTAGTGGGCCTAGTACGATGGATTGCCCATTTATCCCTCCTGAAGGTACTGTTGAGCCTGAGCCAGATGCAGATGGGATACGGAGGTATGTCATTGGTGAGGAGACTGTTGAGGTTACGCCAGACGGTCGTATCATTGTGAAAGTTGTCGGCAAACAGTAAGTGTTTATTAATTTATTGTTGTCAATTGTTTGATTTAATAATTTTTGAATGTAAATTATTTTGTAAAAAAATTGTCTTTTAAATGTACAGGTTTATTCCTGGGAGGATGGTATCCGCTGCTATCTCAGAAATCATCAAATCAAATTACAATAAATCTTGGCTGAATTGGACTGAGGTCAGAAAAGATAAGACTTCCAAGATGTGGAGGAGGTTCAGAGTAAGTTTAATTCAAATTAAAGAGTTTTTAATTTTTTAAAAATTAATGTTCATTTGATTAATTTTTTTTTACTTATTAACTTAACTAAACTTGTTTAAATAGGAAAAAATGGCGTGGTACCCACATGAGCACGCAGCAGTTAAGAAAACATTCGATGCAAGAGGTTCTCACCAACTTTCTCACATGCTCCGACAGCATCGTAATAAGGATGTTAGGCCGGATTGGATTTATGAACCTCATTGGCGAGAGCTCAAAGTGAAGTGGAATGAAGAAAAGTATAAAGCAAAATGTGAGAAAGCCAAAAAGAACAGAGCTTCTGAAAAGGGTGGTTGCATAAACACAGGTGGTTCTATCAACGCAGCTGAGCATTACAGACGATTGGTAAATTAATATTTGATTAAATTTATATTTAAAAAATTATTTTTCATTGTATATATTAAATAATAACTATATATGTATTTAGGAGGCTGTCCTTGGTCGGCCCCCTACTTTGGTTGAGATTTACCGTCAACTTCATATGCGAGAGGAGACGAGTGAATATGTTGAGGAGCGGGCAAGAATTATTGAGGTAAATAACGTTTATTATTTAATATTGTTTTTTAATTTGTTATAATATTACTAATGGGTTAATCATTTTTTGGCTGTTGTTTTCAGGAAAATTTCAATCAATGGCAGACCCAGTACCGTGAGACTCAGCAGAGTAGTGGCAGTACCGAGATTGACCCTGCTGAGGAGAGTCGAGCTGCTTTACTTGCTTAGAAGGAATCTGTTGGCCCTACAAAAAGTGATCAGTTGGTAGGATCTGGTGGTATAGGCCCGTCTGCATTTCGAGATTCCATTGGTCGAATTTGAGGTCAGCATCTTCTTCAGAGAGAAGTACTGGTAGATCTTATGTCCCCACTGCTTCAGAATTAAGCGAAGTTCAAATATTGACGCAAAAATTAAGTGAACAACAGAAGAAATATGAGGAGGAATTACAGGAAATCAGACAGCAGCAGGCGGAGAGCCAACGGCAGCAGGAGGAGAGGGACAGGTTGAGTGAGGAGTGATGGAAGCAATTAATGGATACTATGTCTCAGAGGCCACCTCTTATGCCATCATCATCATATTATCCACCACAGCATATGCAGCCTTACGGCGGTGCTTTTCAGCCGTATATGCAGCCTTCGTTCCAGAGCCCATATGGTCATACGTACCCTGGTTTTAACTCTCAGTCGCAGCAGCCGCCTCATCCCCAGCAGTCACCTCATCCTCAGCAGCAGCCTCATCTCCAGCAGCAGCCCCAGCCCCAGCAGCAGCCTTATGTCCAGCAGCAGCAACCCCAGCAGCAGCCTGACGCTGAGCTCACCACTGATTTAGATATGTGGTTTACTACACCAGACCCCAACAACCGGTCCGGGTGCTACTATGACTAGTTGTTGGATATTTTCATTATGTATTTTTATTAGAGTTTTAATTTCAATTGTTGGATATTTTAATTTATATTTTGTAATAGATATTGTTAATTAGTACTTATTATATTATGAAATTATCATTTTAAATCATTATTAATTCTCGTTTAAATTAAATTGATTTTAAAAAAATATTTATATATTAAATAATGTATTTTTTATTTTTGGCATCATCAAATACAATTAAATTTAATTAAAAAAATTCAAAAAAAAAAGTAATATTAATTTATTTTGAAAAATAATTAAAAAAATAAATAAAAATAAAATTATATATTTTACCGGCGGATTTCTCGCTATTACCGGCGGTTTTGTCGATATTACCGCCAGATATTAGCGGCGGATTTAAAATTGTAAGCGGCGGCTTTTAAAATTACCGGCGGATCTAAAGAAATTACCGGTGGATTATTTTGAAAAATTACCGGCGGATTAGTTCAAATTTCCGGCGGACCCGGCGCTGGTAATTACCAGCGGAATACGTAACTTACCGGCGGATTTCATGGTGAAAATACCGGCGGATTTGGAGTATTTTGCGGCGGATTTTCCGCCGGTAATTGCCGGCGGATTTAGCGACGGACAAATCCGCCGGTAACCATTACCAACGAGTGATTTTCCGGTGGATTTCCGGCGGACCATATCCGCCGGTAATGACCATTTTTCGGCGGAAATTCGCTTTTTTCGGTGGATTTTACTCGCCGGTAAATACATAAATTCTTGTAGTGAGAGTCCTTCTTGGTTCGGTTACGCTTGTCATTCTCCTGGATCGGGGTTGAGCCCTGACCGAACTCGTCGGCTAGGTCATCTTCTTCATAGTCAATAAACCTCTAAGCTCGGCGCAACAATTCCTTGACGTTGCGAGGTCGACGAATGTCCGTGCCTTATGAAGAGGAGCCTAACTTTGTCCTCCAGGTGCCTGACGTTATTGACTTCCTTATTGAATCTTTCAATATATTCTCGCAAAGTTTGGTTTTCCCGTTGTTGGGTTTCCCTCGGCACATCTACAGACTTTGGCTTGAGTCTAGAAGTGGTGAAGCGTGCTAAGAATACTCGGACAAGCTGGTCTCAAGACTAGATCGAACCTGGGTCGAGATCCTTGAACCAGGACAATGCTGTTTTACTCAGAGATAAGGGGAATATTTTGCACTTGATGTGGTCAGTAGCGTTCCTGTACTGCATCATGAGGTTGAAGGTGTCTCTGGGTCCCATGTGTCGTCATATTTATTCAACTGAGGGTGTTTCTCCGACGACCTCGGCACCTTGCAATCAACAATAAACCTCTAAGCTCGGCGCAACAATTCCTTGACGTTGCGAGGTCGACGAATGTCCGTGCCTCATGAAGAGGAGCCTAACTTTGTCCTCCAGGTGCCTGACGTTATTGACTTCCTTATTGAATCTTTCAATATATTCTCGCAAAGTTTGGTTTTCCCGTTGTTGGGTTTCCCTCGGCACATCTACAGACTTTGGCTTGAGTCTAGAAGTGGTGAAGCGTGCTAAGAATACTCGGACAAGCTGGTCTCAAGACTAGATCGAACCTGGGTCGAGATCCTTGAACCAGGACAATGCTGTTTTACTCAGAGATAAGGGGAATATTTTGCACTTGATGTGGTCAGTAGCGTTTCTGTACTGCATCATGAGGTTGAAGGTGTCTACGTGTTCATCTGGGTCCCATGTGTCGTCATATTTATTCAACTGAGGGTGTTTCTCCGACGACCTCGGCACCTTGCAATCAACAACCTCGTGAATGAAGGGACTCCATCGGGTTCGTCCAGTACGGCCTCTGCGTGGAGAATGATCTCGTTTCCTAGGAGACCGTTTCCTGCCAGGAGAACGACTAAGGGATGGTGATGAGTCGTAAGAGGAGCTCCGCCCAGGGGTGGAGATCCATGCACATGGTGCCTGTGGACGAGTTTCCTCTGAGGTGGAGAACGGTGATGCCTCGAAGGTAGAGTCTGCTGTGGGGGATACTTAGCCCGAGGAAGAGCTGAAGTCACGGCTGTGGGGGCCCGAACGGCCGCTACTTCGTCTTCCATTTGAGTTAGGTTCATATCTTGTTGTGCGATGTCCTTGCTTCAGCGATCTAGGAAGTCAAGTATTTGATTCAGCGCAAGCACCGACACCGGGACGGCCTTGGCAGCTGGCCGAGGTGAGAGGAGTGGAGCAGAATGTGCTTCTTCTTCATGGAGTACTTGGACGTGCCCCTTTGGAGTCTAATCTCATCGAGGCACGATATCAGTGACGCTTTGCGGACGAGGTTGGCTTCGAGTAGGAGGTTGACCTCGAGGAGCCATGGAAATGGACGTGAGTCTGATGAGAGTAATTGATGATATCCCACTGTGGTCGCCAAATGTTCAGTACCTTGCCTTAGGATCTAGATCCAAGATGAGCAGTTGGTAGGTAGAATCTTGAACTCGTCCTTTCCTATGTCGAGGTCAGACGGATATCGCCTGAGTCGTCTCCCTCTGAGGATAGGGATGTTGGGGTCGTCTTCTTTCGAGGATAGACTCGGTGGGGTTGGTACCTGCTGACACTCTGATGCCAAAGTTACCGATTAGAAGTCAGTGAGAGGTACAAATGAGCAAAGCGTGCCTGATTTTAGGGGTTGATGTTGTATTTATAGACGCTGAGAGGGGGTCTCTAGGAGCCTTGGCCGAGTCTGGACAGTTGGATCGGACCGCGTTGACTCGACCATTGATCTTGATCTCTCCTTTACTAGCGGTTAATGGGCCGGATCCAACACGGGATTGGGCCGTTCTTTGTACGGATTGGGCCGCTTGGCCCAATCCGAAACACTTATATATATACTTTTATTATTAAGCTCTTTAAATAATCAGTTTGTTTTCCTTTTTTTGGGGTCTAATGACTAGCTACTTTTCTTTTTCGAGCCCACCCCTCATTTTTTTAAAAAAAAACTATCAGCATTTTTAATAAGAAGACTAGAGAAAAAACCGCTTCATAAGTACACCACCATATTCCTGCTCTACGCCCTGACCTGTTTGTGTAATTGTAATGGACCCTGTTATCAAATATGGGATACTGGTTAGGGCTTTGGGCTATCAACAGTTCAGATTCATTATTCGTACCCCTAGTGTTTTATTCGTACCCCCTGTGTTAGGGCTTTGGACTAACAGGCTTGAGTTTAAAAGCCCAAAACGCAGACTGGGCTGCTCCTAACAACACCTCCTACTTCTCACAATACAGACCCCTTGTTTTTTAAAGATCAGATTCATTACCACACCACCTATTTCTAATGATACAGCCCCCCTTTTAAAAAAAATAAAGCTCCAACTTGTTGTTTGCATCATTTCATTTAAATATCCCTGCATTTCATGCATTGACATTTACATGTTTATTATTTTGTAACATGCAACCTTTTCTCATTCTTTTACAAACCAATCCAATGAGTCCAACTCATTCTCACACATTTTACAAATCAATGAGTCCAACTCATCTTCACAAAAATAAATAATTTCTACAATGTCTTTTAAATTCATCTTTCAAAATAAATGGGAAGTAACTATTTCAAAGTTAATATACTTTTGCACAACTAATTAGAGGTAACCTTTTTCGAAAGGATGTTGTGGGGTGCTAATACCGTCCCCACACATAACCGACTCCCCAATCCAAAATCTAGTTTTCAAGACCATTTTCTCTTTAGAGGAATTTTTCAATGTTTTCTATTATAATTAAATATTGGTGGTGATCTCATTGAACATGAGGAATCCTTCGGATTTTTCGGGTGCAACAGCTAGCGACTTCACTACGGATATTTTGAGAGTCAAGCCTAACATAGTTAGTTTTGTAAAACTTTTAACTTTTCCATATTTATTTCCCTTTCATATTTTACAGTTATTTATTTTTATATGTTGTCAATATAATTGTTATGTTTGAACATTAAGTTAGACGATCATATTTCACTTTGCAAATATTATATATATATGTGTTTGTTTTAAGTTTAAATCATCTTATGTTTTGCTCCCTTCACACACATTACTTAAACTTTTTAGCACACACTTTTGAGGGGGCCCTATACCTTGGTCTATGTGAAAACCTAGGACGAGTGGAGACTGAAGTGATAGTCATTCTCGATTTCTGTCTGACTATCATGAGAATCTAGCTAGAATGCCCTCTTTTAGGGTATCCCACGCCTGATAGTCAACTATCATTGTGGATCATATCATGAAGGGGACCTTAGCTCTGGAGACCTTTGTGAGGAAGTGATTAGAGCCACCTAGAAGAATGATCACAAAAGTGACCCTAGACCAATACATATATAAGTTAAGGTCCATTTATGACACAAGGAAGCATCTTCTTTGTTTTATTTAGCTTTGTCAGTTTTTTGCCTTTTTTACTTTTACTTTCTTTTTTTCTTCCTCTCTCTCTCTCATTTTCTTTCTCTTTCTCTTTCCCTTTTTAGATTTATGCTTATCTCTCTCTTTCTCTTTCACTTTCTTTTTGGATTTAAGCTTTATTACGTTTTACCTCATTTTTCTCTCCCTTATGCTAACTTAAACATCAGAGTGTGTGTAGATACAAACCCCTATGTTTCCCCACCATGAATCGCCATACGAGAAACCTTTTAGCGACCCCATCCGTAGTAGGTTACTCAATGATGAGGACATGGAGCACCAAGATGCCATTCAAAGATTAGGAGATCCGATGACTTAGGCAAGGTCAAAGAGAGTCCAAGAAGGCTTAGTCCAATTCATGACTAAGGCTATTGCAAAAGAGGGCAACAATGTAATTGCACCGAAAACCATGTTTGTCATACAAGCTATGGAGGAGGCGCAATTTGCATGATAAAGGCACCAAATCTATTTCATTTTAATTTAATAAAAAGTGTGTGTGACCAATTGATTTATTTGGGACCAAGGCACTAAGTTATTTCATTTCAAGTTATTTTTTTTAGTGTGTTTAATCAACTTCAAGTTGTGTATGTGTGGAACATATTTTTGTGAGTTGATGGAGTCAACAAGCTTGCTAATCAAGAAAGGCAAACTTGCTAATCAAGAAAACTTGCTTATCAAGAAAGTCAATAAGAGGAAAAAAAGATTACAAGATCCAAGACATTTATGGCACATCAAGACAATCAGGGCAAAAAAGGAAATGCAAGATGCTAATCATTAATTGTGCATTAAATGTCAATCACTTAGGATATATTCTTAAATTGTTTTGTCTAGTATTCTTGTAATTTTTGAAGACCCTTTATTTTTTTCCTTTTAACAGCAAGAGCCTCCCTTAATATACAAATAGGGAGTATAAGTGTAAATGAAAAAGCAAGAAAGACTTTATCAAAGATTTTGAGTTCATACTCTTTGGTTCTGGATTGGACCAGTTTATTCAATCTTATCAAGAATTCCTTTTCTTGTGGCGATCTTCACACTCATAGACTTATTCTTGTCTTGGATTAGACCCAGGTGGCGCCCCTAACCTAAACACCATCTTCTTCGCGAATTCAACAACCGTTCATTCTTCTCATTAGTCTTAAAACTGTTCCTAAACTCCCCATCCCAAAACCCACCAAAATCTTCATTCCCTTTCCCCGTTATTCATTCATTTTATATCCAAAATTACAAAAATATAAGTTTCAACCAGAATCTATATTGAAAATCAAAAGAATGGCTAGTTCCCCCAAAAAGGAGGCCATCACGTGGTATTAGAGCCAAGTTCTAGGTTGTTCAACCAATTTCAGGTTTTGGTTACATCTCTATATCTTTTGAGTTTAAAAAAATTAAAAAATAAAAAATAAAAAAATTCTGGTTTTTTTTTCTTCCTTACTAGTTACTATTATATGCTGAAATTTGCCTACCTAAAAAAAAGCTATACCCTGAAATTTTACTCTTTCTTATTCTAACCCACAAACCTTGATTTCAAGACTTTCCTCGCAATTCCAAGCTTTTTGTGTGTGTGGATTATTACTTGAAATTGTTTTTCTTTGTTTTGATCATTTGTTGGTTTCTTTATAGAGCTATAAGAGTTATGGATCCTCAAAATCGATTACTACTAGAATCCCTCACGGAAAAAATGAAAGAACTTTTGAAAGAGGAAGTGGAAGGTATACATGAAAGAATTGTTCAATTAGAAGACAGACAAAATAACAATTGTTCGGTACCGGAGTACAAGTAGTTACCTCGGATAAGCGTGCGCCGTGAGGACGGAAGGATGATTTCGGGCTGCTGAGTCTGGACCTCGGAATGACCGAGGTGTGCTTCTCCCGCGCCTCAAGGGGGGAGGGAGTACCTGCAAGCACTCCGATGCCTAAGTCAGCAAGGGAAGTGAAGAGGTTATAAAGACGGGAATGGAAAGCGTACATGGAAATGGTGAGCGAGTCCTATATTTATAGAGCAGGCTTCCGTGTCAGCACTGTTGGATCGGGCGAGGGGGTCTGGTCCGTCGGATGCGGATCCGGGCGCAGCGATAGGCAGGGAAGGGTCGGGCCCAAATGCCATAAGTTTGGCCCGGTCCGGAACAGTGGCCCCCAAGTCGAGGTCGGAGAGCGACGGGGTTCGGCCTCGGCTTGAACATCTTTGCAGAGCCTCGTTCGTGCTTCCACGTGTCTTGCATTGTGTGGCTTGGCATCTCCTGTTAGGGGGATAGGGATCATCATTATGGCGTTGATTCCTATGTTAAGGATTGATTAGGCGTATTAATTGGACGCGACGGTTCATCTTCCGAGGCCCCCAGGTATTTAAGCTTGCTTCGAGCCCTTCATTCACTTAGTTGTTTTACGAGTTCTTTGTTGCGCGAGATCAATTCAAGTTTTTCCGGCAACCGTACCGTGGTCAGCTGTGAGGATGTCGAGCTCAGCAATGGAATATCAGGGGGCTTTTGCGTTGGAGGGTTCCCCAGGAGAAGTATCCACCGAGCTCTTAGGCTCTAACACTGTGACGCCCGAGGCCGCCGGGTATCGGTTTGAGCCGAGTTAGTACAACTGGGTTTCCCTGAAGGTGGTGGATGCCCGGTCCAAATTGAGCGGCGGTGAAGTGGCTCTGCTGGAGAGATACGTCGCTGCCCTATCGGGACAGAGATGGAGGTTGGAGCATCCAGGGCAACTTCCAGCCTGCACCGTGTTGCCGCCGAAGGAGATTGGGTACTTCTTCTATAAGAGATGTCTGGAGCTGATGGGGATCAAAATTCCGCTGTCGGAGTTTCAGCAGAGCATCCTGGATCACTTGTTGGTGGCTCCCTCTTAGCTGGCCCCCAATGCTTGGGGATATGTCCGGGCCTTCGAGGATGTCGTGGGCTACCTCGGGAGGGGCCCGTCTGCCAAAGTCTTCTTTTCTGTTTTTGAAGTTTTCCACCAGCCGGATAAGGAAGATGCCACTCGCCACGGCCACGTCTGCGTGCGTGGGAGACGGGATAGGGCATACTTCTTCCTGGTGAACGATTCCAACAAGGGCTTCAAGAAGTCCTTCATCTTCATTCGAGCCGCAAACAGGAAAGCCAATGCGGCGCTTGTTGATTTCGAGGGGTCGGAGCCGGTTAGATCCCACTTCCCGTTATCTTGGGATAGCCACCACTTTGACCATCTTAACAAGGCCTACTCCGTGAATTCGGCGTCTCTTTGGGGTGAGGATGCAGAGAGTTTCAAAGTCCTCAAGGAGTGGGCCGACAAGCTCCTGAGAGTCTGTCGGAAGTTCCGATGTGGCGACATCATTGGGGCCAAGTCGGCTGATGAACTGAAATCACTGTTAGGTAGCTTTGGAATTTGCTCAAGCTATTTTTCTTCGTCTTTCTTGTCGTGCTCTTCTGATTTTCTGATTTTTGTGCAGATGTCCTAGCGACCTGCCCCCTCCTGATTTCTCTGCCGAGGCCCAACTGAAGAAATGTTCCTCCTCGGGAAGGAAAGGCAAGGGTTCTTCTAGGAGCAGACAGGCAGCCGTGAAGGCAGATGCTCCTGTCCGTCCCACGAAGAGAAACAGGGTCGTTGCTGACCAAGAGGTGAACTTTTCCTCCGAGGTCACTGCAGATCTGCCTTCTGAGACTTTGTCCAATGCCGACTTGGATGCTTGGGTCCGGGTGGTTGAGACCGCGTTGGTGTTGTTTCTGGAGTTGGAGGAGATGGAGGCGGACCCTGAAGTGCTCAAGCATTCTCGAAGATTGGAGAGGGCCGAAGCTATCAACTACGAGCTCGACGGGGATCTCTTGGATCGGACGGACAAATTGGAGTATTGCCGTGATGTTCGTATTCCAGAGATCATCGAAGAGAATAGGGTGCTCCGGGATTCTATCGACTCCCTGGGTTCGGCAGATGAGCAGATTGCCGATCTTCACCACCAACTGCAGTTGGGACGACCTGAAGCAAAGGAGGCGCAAAGGATCTCCGCTTTCCTTGCGGAGGCCGAGGCAAGGGAATCCCGTGCTCTGGAGGAGGTTGCCGCTCTTGATGCCGATCTCGACAAACTTCGGGGGAAGTGTACTTCTGCCGAGGTCAGGATGGAGAGCTCGGCTGCACTAGGCTTTGAGAGATGCCGGAGTCTTCTGGTTGTAGTGATTCCGACCCTCCCGATGGACCTGTTGGCACCCAAGAATGACATCTTTGAAGGTAACCTGGTGACGCCGGTGCCAGGCGCTCCTTTGGATAAAGCGCTGCTTCTTTTTGTCGGCTCCGAGGCGGAAGTCTCTGAATAACGCCTTTCCTGTTTTGCTTTTTATTTTTTGTAAATGGAAGGCCGAGGCCCCCCCATATGTAACCTTTTTAAGATGTTAATGGAAGACTCTTTATTTTGCACTGCTATTTCAGTCATTTGTCGTTCTTATTTGACGTAGTGAAATGAGAGTGACCGAGGCCGAGTTAAAGATTACCTGCGTGCCTTTATCCCTGATTGAGCGCGGAGCTCGGAGATCAGGGATGCCTCCGTCCCCTGATGGAGCATGGAGCTCGAAGATCAGGGGGTCTTTATCCCCTGATAGAGCACGGAGCTCGGAGATCAGTGGGTCTTTCACCTTTGATGGAGCGCGAAGCTCGGAGATCAGAGGTCCCTTCGGCAATTGATGGAGCACGAGGCTCAGACATCAGAAGGAAGGTCTTTGGTCAAAGCCGCTGTGGACTTCTTCCTTCGGCCTCTGATGGAGCTTTTGAGCTCGGGAATCAGAGGGAAGGCTGCTCGCTTGGCGCGAGATAAAGGTCGCTGTGGACCTGAGCCGCTGTGGGCCTTGGTGCGCCTCCCGAATGAGCGTTTAAACTCAGAAACGGGAAGGACATGGACCTCGCCTCAAACCGTTGTCCGTCGAGTGGCCAGCTCGGGTCGGACTACGATAAGAGGGGCTTCGCCGGGGTCAGAACCTGCGAGTTAGAAAAAATAAGACAGTGAGTGTTTTTACAATCTTTTTATTGAAGACAGAAATCAAAGTTGGATACAATCTTGATGTTCGTCTTTCGTTAATTCCCCTTTTGGGGTGCGACCCCTCTATTGTGCGTCGGGGCCGACCAAAGCGAGTTTTTCCTTCTCATCCCGGCGGTCCGACTTCAGGCATAGGTATTGGCACCTTTTTGCCCCGTCCAGGTCTATGGGGATGGTGATCACTTCCTCTTTTTCCGATAAGAACCTCATTTTGAGATGAACCGTGGAGGCTACAGCTCCGAGTTTCCCCAATGTCGGTCGTCCGATGATATAGTGATACGGGGATGCGCAAGGTATCACTAGGAACCTGGTCTTGATGGTTTTTGAGAGCTTGTCTTCCCCGTAGGTTACTCTTAGCTTGAGGTAGCCCAGGGGTCGAGTTCTGGCGCCGTTGAATCCCACCAGATCGGATCCTTCGTAGTTGGAGAGGTACTTTTCAGAGATTTTAAGCTTGGGGAGCAGTTCTTTGAAGAGAATGTCCACCGAACTCCCTTGACCGACTAGGATTCTTTTTACGTCGACCCCAGCCAACACGGCTGAAATGACTAAAGGGATTTCTTCGTTGGGTTTACCTCGAGGGAAATCTGATTCGGCGAATGACAGAGGGGGTCTGTCTTTTCCGCTTGCGGGTGAACCCGTGGTCGAGCCGATGCTGAGAACTTCCTCCCAACGCCGCTTGATGGAGTGCTTTGTTCTTCTGACCTCCATGGAGTAGCCGCCCATAATGACCATGGCCACGGGGCGCGGTCTCTACGACCTCGGCGTTTCTTCCGCAGAATCGCTGCTGTCAGCAGGGGACTTCGTCACCTCGTTTACCGCGGCTTTGGACTTCTGAGGTGAGTGTTTTGGAGACCTCTCCCTCTTCTTGTCGTCCGTCCTTAGGTACTGCTTCAGCTTCCCTCGTTGGATTAAATCCTCTATGTCGTCTTTCAACACTGCAAGCTTCGGTGTCGTGGCCGCTGCTCCGGTGGTACCTGCAATAAGCCTTTTTGTTGGTGTTTCCCCGTTGAGGGATTGGAGTCGGCCATTTTACGTCGCGGAATTCGGTGCTTACACATTCGGTCAGGATCTTCTCCCTTGTTGCGTTGAGCTCGGAGTATTCCGCGTGTCTTCCGCGCCACTCTTTGGTGCCAGCCCCGGAATCCTTCTTGCTCTTCCTTTTGCCCAGCGCCGGGGCTGGATTGGAAGTGTCTGCGGCGTCGGCCTCCTCGTAATCAATATAGTGCTGTGCTCGCCTTAGGAACTCATCCAAGGTCTTCTGCTTTCGTAGCCCGATGCTGATCTGGAAGAGGCTCCCTTTTCTTAACCCGTGCCTCATGAACAGGACCCTGATGTCGTCGGAGAGTTGATGCACGTCATCAGCTATTTGGTTATACCATTCAATGTAGTCCCTTAGAGATTCCTTTTCCCCCCTGTCGGATTCCCTGTAGGATATCTTCAGATTTGGGCTTCACCCTGGAGGCGGTGAAGCGTGATGAGAACAGCTTCGTGAACTGCTTCCAGCCCGATATGGACCCCGGATGCAGGTCGTGGTACCATTTGAGGGCGCATTTGCTTAGTGAAAGGGGGAAAAGCTTGCATCAGACATAATTCGAGGCATCGCGGTAATCCAACATCAGGTCAAAGGTGTCTACGTGCTCGTCCGAGTCTCCCTTCCCGTCGTAAACATTCAGCCTTGGAGGTTTCTCGAGAGACTTTGGGATCCGGCATTCTGCGATCTCGGGGATGAACGGGCTGGCCCGGGTCCCCTTATCTTTCTTGGAGTTACCTCTGCCGGTGGCTTTCTTGCGGGGAGAAGAGTCCCTAGACGAGGAGGAGGAGGAAGACGGATCATCCGAGTCGCCCGGGGAATCTGACTCCGGCGGGGAAGGAGGAGTCAGAGGTTTCCCACGTCTTTTCTTCCTTCGGACTGGTAGGGAGGTGTTGCTGGGGGTGCCATCCCGTGGAGGTGACGTGTGGTGCCTCCGAGATACCACGGTCCGAGGTGGAGACGGCGGAGGTCGAGTTCCGTGTTCGGGTTGAGCTGTAGTGGCCCTGGCAATGGCGGCCATTTCTTGTTGTATCAAGCTCTGACTACACCGTTCCAGTACGCCGAAGAGTTGACTCACGGCTTGGGGCTGCGCCGGGATGGCGTTGATCTGCGGAACCGGGTGGGGCGGCGGAAGCCGTCCCAGACTGGGAATTACCGGGGCCTCTTCCCGGATAGTCTGCACGTCTCCCTCAGGAGTGTCCAGAGGACGGACCCCGGAATTCGCGTTCTGGAGTCGGGATTTAGATCGAGTGGGTGGTCATCCTCGCGGAGCCATGTTAAGTTGAGGATGAAGTCGGACGGAGAGATTTTTCTCCCACTGTGGTCGCCAATGTTCGGTACCGGAGTACAAGTAGTTACCTCGGATAGGCGTGCGCCGTGAGGACGGAAGGATGATTTGGGGCTGCTTTGTTTGGACCTCAGATTGACCGAGGTGTGCTTCTCCCATGCCTCGGGGGAGTACCTGCAAGCACTCCGATGCCTAAGTCAGCAAGGGAAGTGAAGAGGTTATAGATACGGGAATGGAAAGCGTACCTGGAAATGGTGAGCGAGTCCAATATTTATAGAGCAGGCTGCCGTGTTCGCACGGTTGGATCGGGCGAGGGGTCTGGTCCGTCGGATGCGGATCCGGGCGCAGCGATAGGCAGGGAAGGGTCGGGCCCAAATGCCATAAGTTTGGCCCGGTCCGGAACAACAATGATGAGGAGCCTTAGAGGAGAGGAAGGCGTGAAGAGCCTAGAGGAGATATGTTGGGTGGTATAAAAATAAAAGTACCACAGTTTGTTGGGAAAAATGATACAGATGTGTATTTGGAATCGGAAACTAAGATTGACCAAATTTTTTGCTGTAACAATTACACTAATCTTCAAAAATTGTAGGTTGTTTCCATTGAATTTACAGATTACGCTTTGGTGTGGTGGGATCAATTGACAAATGAGAGGAGAAGGCACAATGAGAAATCCATTGCCACATGGGAGGAGATGAAGAGGCTCATGAGAAAGAGATTCATTCCATCGTACTACAATAGAGAGTTGCACAACAAATTGCAGCGACTCACCCAAGGCAACAAAAGTGTTGATGAGTACTACAAGGAGATGGAGGTGGCAAAAATTAGAGCTGATGTGGTGGACGATGAAGAAGCAACCATGGCTTGATTCTTGCATGGTCTAAATCGTGATATAAGTGACATAGTGGAACTACAACACTATGTCAAACTAGACATTTTCGTTCATCAAGCAACCAAGATAGAGCAACAACTCAAGAGGAAAGCACAAATAAGAAGCAGTACCACTTCCAATCCTCAAAATTGGAAGAGCAGTGTTAAGAATGAAGGTACTTCATCATCTAAAGAAACCGCGGCAGATCCAAAAGGTAAAAACACTACAACTAGTCCTTCTCAAGTTGTTTCAACGAACCTGGTTGTTAAGTGTTTCAAGTGCCAAGGTTTAGGAACCATTGCATCTCAATGTCCTACCCAAAGACTTATGTTTGTAGAGGAAGTTGAGGAGGAGGATGAAGGGGCTGAAGAGTATGAAGGGGATTTTGATGAGGAAGAAACCCAAATGCCTAGTGGAGAGTTACTTATGATGAAAAGGTTAATGTTGGAAGCCCTGGTAAAGGAGAGGAATATACTACTCAAAGGGGAAACATATTTCACTCAAGGTGTCTCATACAAGGCAAGGTATGTTCCCTTATTATTGATGGTGGAAGTTGTACTAATGTTGCTAGCACAATGTTAGTTTCTAAACTCCAACTAGAAACTAAACCACATCCCAAAACATATAAGCTTCAATGGCTTGTCAATCATATTGAAATGATTGTTGATAAGCTAGTAGAAATTTCTTTTTCAATTGGTAAATATGAGGATGTGGTTGATTGTGATGTAATTCCTATGGATGCTAGGCATGTCATGTCTTGTTGGAAGGCCTTGGCGATTTGACACAAAGGCCATCCATGAGGTGAGAGCTAATCAAAAAGAATTGAGAGAAAAATGTGAAATGGAAAGAGAAAAAGAAAAAGAAGAAAAGATCGCCAAAGAAAAAGAGAGAAAAAAGAGTGACAAAAAAAAATTGATGAAAAAAAGAAAGAAAGTTTGATGGCGACAAAAGGGGAGGTCAAAAATGCTATTTTTGCAAATCAGCCCCTATATTTGCTTTTTAGCAAAGAGGGGTGGCCTTGCTAGAAATTTTACCTAACACACAAGAATTGCCAAATTGCATAAATTCTCTTTTGCAGGAATTTGAGGAATTGTTTCCTAACGATGTACCAAGTGGGCTGCCACCTTTGAGAGGGATTGAACACCAAATTGATCTCATCCCAGGGGCCTCATTTCCTAATAGGCTAGCCTACCGGAAGTTTAAGTCCATGTGCTGTCCCTATTATTTTAGGTAAGAGAAAGGTTTGGTAAGAGAGAGTTTAAGTCCATGTGCTGTCTCTGTTATTTTAGTTCCTAAGAAAGATGGTAGTTGGAAAATGTGCACTGATTGTAGGGCTGTTAATAATATCACTGTTAAGTATAGACATCCAATACCTAGGTTAGATGACTTGCTTGATGAACTGTTTGGTGCATGCTTATTTTCCAAAATTGATATGAAAAGTGGATACAATCAAATTAGGATTAGGGAAGGGGATGTATGGAAAACTGCTTTCAAAACTAAATATGGTTTATATGAGTGGTTAGTTATGCCTTTTGGATTAACTAATGCATCCACCACTTTCATGAGATTAATGAACCATGTTTTGAGGGAATTTTTGGGAAAATTTATTGTTGTATATTTTGATGATATCTTGATATATAGCAAAAATTTAAAGGATCATTGTATTCAGCTAAAGGTTGTTTTAAGTGTGTTAAGAAAAGAAAGTTTGTACGCAAACATGGAAAAAAGTATATTTTGCACGGTTCAAGTTATTTTTCTAGGTTTTGTCATAAGCTCTCAAGGAGTACATGTGGATGAAGCAAAGGTGAAGGCAATCCAAGAGTGGCCAACTCCCAAAAGTACGACTGAGGTAAGAAGTTTTCATGGTTTAGCAAGTTTCTATAGGAGGTTTGTTAAGGACTTTAGTACTATTGCGCCTCCTTTTAATGAAATTGTTAAAAAAGAAACTAGTTTTAAATGGGGTGAGAAACAAGAACAAGCTTTGTCTAACCTGAAAAAAAAGCTCACCCAAGCACAAATTCTAGCATTGCCTAACTTTTCAAAATCTTTTGAAATTGAGTGTGATGCTTCCAATGTTGGAATTAGAGCTGTTTTGATGCAAGAAGAACACCCAATTGCTTATTTTTAGTGAAAATTAAAAGGGGCTGCCCTAAACTTCTCAACTTACGATAAGGAATTGTATGCCTTAGTAAAGGCATTGCGAACATGGCAACATTACTTGCTGCCCAAAGAATTTGTCATTCATAGTGATCATGAGTCCTTGAAGTATCTGAAAGGACAAGGTAAGATGAACAAGAGGCATGCCAAATGGGTTGAATTTTGGAGCAATTTCCTTATGTAATTAAGCATAAGAAGGGTAAAGCCAATATTGTGGCTGATGCACTGTCAAGGAGGTACGCATTACTCTCTACCCTTGAAACTAAAATTTTTGGTCTTGAGCACATTAAGGATTTGTATGAGGATGATTTTGATTTTTCTGTTAAATATGTTGAATATGTGCATGCTAACCATAATGGATATTTTAGGCACAATGATTATTTATTTAAAGAAAAAAAGTTGTGTGTGGCAAAAGGAACCATTAGAGAACTCTTAGTTAAAGAGGCGCATGAGGGGGGCTTCGTTGGACATTTTGGTGTTTCTAAAACTTTGGTATTTATGAAAGAACATTTTTATTCGCCTCACATGAAAGCTGATGTCAAAAATATTGTGAAAGATGCATTGTTTGCAAAAAGGCCAAATCCAAAGTTATGCCCCATGGTTTGTATACCCCACTGCCTGTTCCTTAATATCCCTGGATTGACCTTTCCATGGACTTTGTCTTAGGGTTACCTAGAACAAAGAACGGGAAAGATTCTATTTTTGTTGTTGTGGACTGGTTCTCAAAAATGGCACATTTCATTCCATGAAAAAAGGTGGATGATGCCTGCCACATTGCTGATTTGTTTTTCAATGAAGTGGTGCGCCTACATGGCCTACCAAAAAGAATAGTGTCCGACCAAGACATTAAATTTCTAAGCCACTTCTGGAGAGCTTTGTGGGGTAAGGTGGGAACTAAGTTACTATTCTCTACAACTTGTCATCCCCAAACTGATGGGCAAATTGAGGTAGTAAACCGAACTCTCTCTACCCTTTTAAGGGTCGTGCTATCAAAGAATTTGAAAATGTGGGAAACATGGCTGCCACATGTTGAGTTTGCTTATAATAGGGTTGTCCATAGTACCACAAATCACTCCCCATTTGAAATTGTGTATGGTTATAATCCTTTAACTCCTCTTGATCTTTTACCTTTACCTATCACATCTCTCTTGAAGCATAAAGATGACAAAGCCAAACTTGAATTTGTCAAAGGTTTGCTTGAGAAAATCAAACTGCAAGTTGAAAAGAAAGGGCGTAAACAGGTTACTTTTGAACCCGGAGATTGGGTTTGGATTCACATGAGGAAAGAAAGGTTTCCATCACACAAGAAATCGAAGTTAATGCCTCATGACGATGGCCCTTTTCAAGTGATAGCCAAAGTCAACGATAATGCTTATAAAGTTGACCTTCCCGGTGAGTATGATGTTAGTGCCACTTTCAATGTTGCCGACTTGCCTCCTTTTGATGTAGGTGATGAAGATTTCAATTCAAGGTCGAATTCTTTTCAAGAGGGAGGGAATAATGAGGACATGGAGCACCAAGATGTCATTCAAAACTTAGGAGGTCCGATGACTAGGGCAAGGTCAAAGAGAGTCCAAGAATGTTTAGTCCAATTCATGACTAAGGCTATTGCCAAAGAGGGTAACAATCTAATTGCACCGAAAACCATGCTTGTCATACAAGCTATGGAGGAGGCGCCATTTGCATGACAAAGGCACCAAAGCTATTTCATTTTAATTAAATAAAAAGTGCCTGTGACACATTGATTTATTTGGGACCAAGACACTAAGTTATTTCATTTCAAGTTATTATTTTTAGCGTGTTTAATCCACTTCAAGTGGTGTTTCTCGGTAGTCTTAAAACTGCTCCTAAACTCCACATCCCAAAACCCACCAAATTCTTCACTCCCTTTCCCCATTATTCATTCTTTTTATATCTAAAATCACAAAAACATAAGTTACAACTAGAATTTATATAGAAAATCAAAAGAATGACTAGTTTCCACAACCAGGAGGCCATCACTCAAGTACAGAACAATTTGCAACATAATTCTTTAAAATCTGTTTATATGTGTTCCCACTATGAATGTCTGCTATCCAGCGAAACCACAACCAAGGGAACGGATTTGGCGAAATCAGCGGAAAAAGAAGACCATGTTGAGCATGACTCTAATACCTGAAAATAAATACTTTTTAAAAACAAACTAATAGGTGGGACAGTGGTTTTAATAAATACATGGGGTTATTATTCCCCATTGCTGAGATGATGAAAGCGTTAATAGTACCCTTTAACACCATTTAAAAAAATTGGTGTTAAAAGTCCAATTTACAACACTGGTGGCAACTACAATAGTACTATAATCGGTGTTAAATATATGTAAAATATAATTAGTGTTAAATCTCTGAACGACACTAGTGTGAAAATTAGAAACATGCTGAACATCGTGTCACATTGTATGTTAATCTCTTAACAGAGGAGAAATTTCAATTCCTATTCGAATCAAACCTGTTTTAATCAATTAAGAAATAACAAACACGTTACAAATATTCAAGTAAAATAAAGTTGAACATTGGAACATATGCTTAAGCTGATTGTATTCTCTTATATACGTGCAATAGCGAAATCCGAAAAGCACAGGATAAAATAAAATTGAGAACTAGATCCTCCTAAACATAATTCTCAAACATCATATATGCTATGGACAAATAATATAGTAGTCATCTTGTAATGAATCTTTGTTGTGTTTGTAAGGACTAAGCTTATTGTGGCATAGGGAAGGTCCAGATGGTGGCACTGGACCTTTTGGTAATCTGCTTTCAAATAAGCTTTTGTAGTCCCTCAAATCTCTCATGCACTCACCTGTTGAAACCACTAGCACTGCAGCAACAAGAAGAAGCAAACCAGATCTCCCACAAAATGGCATAGCTTCCTGCTTTCTCCTAAATGAGAGAAGATAATAACCAACCATATCACTGCTTTCTGAAACAGAATGTCTTGTTATATACTAATACTAATGAGAAAGTCAAGTACATATATAATTATTTATCAATTCATAATATATATATATATATACACCCAAACTTTTTGACAATATATGTGTGATTAGTTAACGTGTGACAATATTCAATTTTATGGTCGATTCGTAAATCCAGCACATTTCAAAGGTTCCACACATCATTTATAAAAAAGACTATCTTCAGACTTAACCTTAGTCAAGAGGTTCCATGAGAAGTGCTTAATCGCAATGAAAGTCTCTTTTAAGATTTTGCCAGAGAGGTGATCTCATTACAGGTTTCTCAAAATACGACTGAGAAAAGAGTGGGAAAGTTTTTTTTGTCTGTAGGTAAAATGACTTTTATCTACGAGTTCCAATCCTTGAACTCGGTGTTGGCGCACTCGGCCAGGATTTTGGACTTCGACCCATTTAGATCTGTGTACTCTGTGAACCGGGGTCACCTCTCCCGGGAATCTCCTATCGACTCCTTTTTGGAGATGTTCCCTTTCTCAGACTCTTTTGTCGGGGCGGATCCTTGGTCGGCTTCATCGGCCAGGTCGTCCTCTTCATAGTCAATAAATCTATGTGCTCGGCGTAGAAAGTCTTCGAGATTACGGGGTCGGCGAACACCGACGTCACTCTGTAATAAACTCTTTTTGTGGAGCCCATGCCTCAGGAAAAAGAGTATGATTTTATCTTCAAGCTGTCTGACATTGTTCGCCATTTTGTTGAATCTTTCAATGTAGTCACGCAAGGTTTCGTTTTCTCCTTGTTTTACTGCCTTGAGCACGTCCATCGACTTTGGCTTCAACCTGGAAGTTGTGAAGCGCGCCGAGAAGACTCGGACTAGTTGTTCCCAGGAAGGGATTGAGCCAGGCTTGAGGTCTCTGACCCAAGATAGTTATGTTTTGCTCAAGGATAGAGGGAAGATCTTACACATGATGTCATCTGTTGCATTTCGGTATTGCATCATACATATTCAGTTGAAAGGAGTTCGTCTCGCCCGCCTATAATGGCCTCGACGTGGGGAATGGTCCTTCCTGCGGGGAGACAGCTTCCGACGAGGGGACGCACTTCGGGAGGACGAGGAACCATAGGAGGTTTGGCTGCGGCTCGAGCTAGGTGGAGTCGGGGGAGAGCGAGAGTCGTGGCGTCAGCTTGCCGTGTGATCAGGAGCGAGAGTCGTGGCGTCAGCTTGAGGTGGGGAGCAGTGACGCTTCGAGACTATAGTGTGCTGAATGGGGGACTTGTCGAGAAGTCGGGCCGATGCTGCAGCTGTGTTAGCTCGGACAGTCGTGACCTCCTCCTCCATTTGAGTCAGTCGCAGTTCCTACTGTGCAATATCCCGACTCCGTCTGTCTAAGAGATCGAGGATTTGGTTCACTGCATGGACCAGAGCTGGGAGAGCCTCGGCAACCGGTGGAGGTGAGTGGAGCGGTGCAAATTGGGCCTGCTCGGCAGGGAGTTCTTGTACGTGCCCTTCCGGAGTCTAGTTTTGCCTAGGCATGACTTCAATGCTGCTTTGTGGGCGAGGCTGACTACGGGTAGGAGGTCGTCCTCGCGGAGCCATGGGGAAAGACTTTGAGTTGGTGAGAGATTAACGATCAACTCCCATTGGGGTCGCCAAATGTTCTGTACCTTACCTTGTGATCTGGGTTCCCGGATCAGTAGTTGGTATTCTATGTCTCAATATAGTCTTCTCCGTCGCACGAGGTCGGATGAGTACTTCACGAGTCGGAATCTTTCGAGGTAGTCTTCGCCAGCATCGCCTTCTTCCGGGGTTGGACTCCGAATGGTTGGGTACCTACAGACACTCCGATTCCAAAGTCAGCGATCAGAAGTCAGTGAGAGGTACAAATGAGAGAAGCGTACCAGATTCTAGGGGGGTAGTGTCATATTTATAGACGCGGGCTAGGGAGGTTCGCGGATCTTGCCCGGTTTCGAGCCATCGGATCGGGGCGAAGCGATCTGGACCGTTGATCTTGGATTCGTGTGGTGATTCGTTAATTGGGTCGGATCCAATCATGCATTGGGCCATTTGCTAAGCGGATTGGGCCTCTTGGCCTAGTTCGGAACACCTACTGACAGAAACCGTAGGTAAGTGTTCATTTTTTTATGAAATCCATTTACCTACGGACCGAAACCGTAGGTAAAAGTCAATTTTTTTAAAAAATTCCCAAATAACATTTTTCATTCCGGAATTACCATTTTTCAAATAAATTCGTAAGCCATTTTTTTGAGAATTTCGGAAATACCTTTTTTTCAAATACTTCCGAAAGCCATTTTTCATATGATTCCAGAAATTTTTGACATAACTCCAGAAATCTTTCGAAAAATCAATTTCCAATTAAACTTTGTTAAAAATGTGAGGTATTTTAGGGATAAAATGGATTATGGGGTTACAGGGTTTAAGAGGGGTTAAAAATAAAGCCTGTAATTAATTTGTCCTGCAGGGATATGAGAGTTTTTGTATACACACACGGGTTAAGCAAGAAGGAATTAATGGGACGTTGAATTTGTTGTTGGATCCATGAAAATGAAATGTATTCTTGCAGGTTTTCAACGCCGTTGATGAAAATTATAAAATGTCAAAAGATGCTTCTTTTCTTAAGTGAATCATTAGCCTTTATGAACAAGACTTTGAAAACGTTGTTTTATGTTGAATAATACGCACAGCAGCAGCTGATAAAATGGGACTTTTGAAACTAATGGCTACCATATTAGAACTTCAAATACGCATATAAATTTATTATTAATAGATATCAGCTGACATATTTGCACTTTCAAAATTAACATATTCACACCGCTAAAAATTATTAATTTTTTTTTATAGACAATGCGAATTTTACCTATTCAACTTTTTGTTTAGTAAAACAAATTTAGAAAATTTTAAATAATATTTAAAAACTGTTCTCTTTTTTTTGATTGGATAGAGGGCTATGTTGGGGCAAATGTATGATAAGGTTTTTCATTCAATTTATTATGCCATCAAGTATTTGATCTCTAAAAAAGATGCAAAGCCAAGGCTACTTAGATGGGTTCTCCTCCTCCAAGAATTTGATTTAGAAATACGTGATAAAAAGGGGGTGGGGAACCAAGTTACTGACCATTTGTCTAAAATTGAAGGAGAAAATGCAGGTACAACGGAGGGAGAAATCAAAGAATACTTTACAGATGAAAAGTTGTTAGCAGTAACTGTTGTAGCATCTAAGGCTGTAGCGGCTAATGCTAACACACCAGGTGCTATAGCGTCTGATGCTTCAGCACCTTGGTTTGCAGACATTGTGAATTTTCTGGTTAGTAAGGTGGTGCCTGCAGACATGAATTATCAGCAGAAAAAGAGATTTTTCCACACAACGAAACACTATTATTGGGATGAACCCTTCCTTTACAAGAAATGTCAAGACCAATTGATGAGAAGGTGCCTTGCAGAAGAAGAACAACACCAAGTGCTACAGCATTGCCATGCTGCACCATGTGGTAGGCACTTTGGGGGAACCAGAACAGCTGCAAAGGTGCTACAATCAGGATACTACTGGCCTACATTGTTCAAGGATGCTCAAGAAATGGTCAAGAGGTGCGATAGGTGTCAGAGAACAAGGAATATTTTTAATAAGCATGAGATGCCTTTAACCAACATCTTAGAGATTGAACTCTTTGATGTTTGGGGAATGAATTTCATGGGACCTTTCCCTCCTTCTCATGGCAACCTATACATCCTAGTGGCATTGGACTATGTATCAAAGTCGGTGGAAGCAGTTGCTTTGCCTAACAATGATGCTAAGTCAGTAAGCAAATTCCTCCAAAGGAACATTTTCACCAGATTTGGAACTCCAAGAGCTATCATCAGTGATGACGGTTCTTATTTTTGCAACAAGCTGATTGAAACTCTCTTGGCAAAGTATGGAGTCAAGTATAAAATTGCCATTGCTTACCACCCTCAAACAAGTGGTCAATCAGAGCTATCTAATAGAGAGATCAAGAGGATGCTGGAGAAGATGGTAGGTCCCACAAGAAAGGAATAGTCACTGCACTTGGATGATGCTTTATGGGCTTACAGGATAGCCTTCAAAATGCCTTTGGGAATGTCACCCCTACAGACTTGTGTATGGCAATGCTAGGGCAGGTGAAGCTAGGCTATTACAACCGAATGAACTTAAAGAGATTAGGCATTTTGCCTATGATAATTCAGCAATTTACAAGGAGAACACTAAGGCTTTGCATGATCACAAGATTCAAAAAAGAGAGCTAGTTGAAGGAGGAATGGTTCTATTGTTTAATTGAAGACTCAAAATGTTTCCTGGGAAATTTAAATCCAGATGGTCAGGTCCATTTAAATTGGTGAAATTATACCCACATGGTGTTGTGGACTTGTTTGATAAAGCAACAAACACCACCTTCAAGGTGAATGGTCAGAGAGTGAAGCAGTACCAAGGTGAACTTAAAGACCTCTAACAAAAGAGGAAGTCTGGCTGAAGATGTAACACCCCAATTCTACCCAATAATACTATAAATCAGAGTGCGGAATTTTCAACATAAATATTGGAGTGCTACACTTACTTCCCAAAACAAACAATATAATTCATTCATGGTAAATTCAATTTGAAGCAATCTTAACAATCCTTGTCCATTAGACAACTCAAAATCAACAATTTGCTTAATAGAAATAACGTCGAGTTCAACAAATATTGCAACCTAAATGATAAAGGAAAAAAAAACAGCGTTCAATCCCCCCGAGTGTTACGTATCAGAGTGACGACACCGAATCAACTAAGGAAGGATCACCGCCTTCATTCGCGACTACCTGCACGTTACCACATAGGGGTAACATTCAAACAGAAGGGCTAAGATGTCGAACTATATAAGAGCATGTATGAAGAACAATATGATAGGTCAGGTACTATAGAATTACACATATCATCAATAAAATCCTCAATAGAGTCATCAATAGAATCATCAAAGTGCAATGCGGAATGCGACTCAACTGTGCATATGCATGTTGTACCATTGGAGCAAAACTCCCGTCGTAAAAATCGTCGTTGCCAGCAAATAGTGGCTCACAGGGCATAGCCCTCATCGTTCACGTCGTAAAGCAAATGCAAAGGTATGCGACACAATGTGAATGTACAAGTAACGCTAATCACAGTCACGCAATCGCACGACAACAACACCAAGACGTCATGGCGGCCATAGGCCTACAACTTACTATCTTTGCCAATAAATAGAGGCAAATCAACTTTTACAACTTCACCTGCAATTTACCACATTTCGACAAGGTATTCAACGCAACAATTAACCACAACGGCAACTGTGGCAACAATATTGACAAAGCAGCAACATCAACAGCGCAAAACAGCAAGAATAGCAACAACACAGCAGCAAAACGTAACAGCAATAACAACAATAACAGCAACAGCATTAACAGCAAAACATCAACAGCATTAACAGCAAAACAGCAGCATTAACAACAAAACAGCAACAGCATTAACAGCAAAACAGCAACAGCATTAACAGCAAAACAGCAACAGCATTAACAGCAAAACAGCAACAGCATTAACAGCAAAACATCAACAGCATTAACGTAACCATCAATTCAATTACGAAAATTATTTATAATTCTTACTAACGAGTTATCTATATTCCTATCATTTTTTTTTATAATAGTGAAAACCTTAATCCAACAAAATTACAATTCGATTTAATTAGAACTAACAACATAGGAATTCAAGCACACACGGTCAATTCATCAAACATTTCTCATACGATATATATATATATATATATATGTATATATATATATATATATATAACTACGCAACATACACAGAGGCAATCTATAATAAACCCCAAACCCAGCATACGATCCCTCATATACGCTATTATAGAATTCGAACCCACCCTTACCTCAACTATGGTGGCGCAAACTCCCTCCAAGCCTCGTTCCTCGATTCTCCGAATACGGCGACTCCCCTGCGATAGTAACGACGCGTGACGATCACGAACGTAGAGAATTGCAATGAAAATCAACCCTCCCAATCCAATCCTAGGCTAGAGCTCTTGAAAATTGAGGCTTTTGTGTAACTTAGAAGTGAGAGGAAGAAGGAGAAGAAGGGAAAAGAGGGCGGCTGCGCAAAAAGACCAGCCCTAGCGCATATTTGCGCTATATTTATAAGGAGGAGTGGCGCACAAGCGCCTTCCTGCGCAAGCTGCGCATTGGACATGCTGCTAGGGTTGCGTGAGCGCTGCGCACTCGCGGTGCTAAGCCCAATGCTATTTTTAACTGGCCCACAACACGTGATTATCATCTAACTCATTTTCAACATAGCTACTACGCCCATAATTTCAATTCTTACAATTATCCTACGGCAATCCAACTTCGATGTAATTTGATTAAATTTTAGGGCGTTACAGAAGACTCTTAAAGCAAGCGCTCCTGGGAGGCAACTCATGGGATTGAACTAACAATTTTGTGTTTTTAATTTTCTTTTTGTGCAGAAGTGAATTTTTTGGAGTGTGAAGATATCATCTGAATGTTATTGTGGTAGCAGTTGGCGCTATAGCGTCTGTTGTGTTGCTAGCGCAATAGCGTTTGCTGTGTGGCGCTGTTGAAAAAGTCAAAATTCTAAAAAGTGCATGGGTGATGTGGCACTTAGCAGTCTCATCTCAGCTGCACTGCGCACATTTTCTGTCACGTCAGTCACTCCCTCTCTTAATCAATCAAGCCACAACGGTCACTTTCTTTAATATCTCATCTCAACTTCCCATAACTCCTCCCTTCCGTTAATAAAACCGCCCAATACTCTCCCATTTCTCTCACAAGTTTCAAACCCTTCTACTCTCTCAATCTTAACCAAAAATCCCAAGCTTTCATCTTCTTCAAATCTCACTTCCAAAACCGTAGCGATGGCTAAAAATAAAGTTGCTTCAAAAGCTACTAGAAAAGGGGCAAACACTGAGCCTAGTTCCTCAAAGAGCATCGCTATTGTTGATGACCCAAAGAAATTTTGGGATATGGAGTTCATCGCTGAAAGGGGATTCGAGAGTGAAAAAGCGTCTGATGCTTTCGCAGCTACTGTTACAGTGCTTGGTTGGGAGCGATTTGTCAAGCATCGCAAGCAATTTGTAGTCTCGTTGGTGAGAGAGTTCTACGCTGGCATCCTAGAGCCTATTGACGGTAAGCCCCAAACCTATTCTGTGGTTAGGGGGAAGTCGTTAATTTCGATGCTAGAACCATCAACGAGTGGTTCCATTTGGGCTACCAAGGATTAGCAATCGAAAACAACGTCAAGGGTTGGGGAAATCAGAAATGGAAGAGGTCAAAGAGCGCATCTGTGTTGAGGAATCAAAATGGGAGAAGTTTGGTTCAGAGTTCAAGTTGAAGAAGACGTATCTGTGTGATGAAGCCACCATGTGGTTCAACTTCATCAAGCACTCTCTTCCCCCAACTTCATTTACCACTAATGTGGAGAAGGAGAGGCTGATCTTGCTTGATGCCATCATGGCAGGAGAAAAGATTGATGTTGGAAAGCTAATTTTCAAAGAAATTGGAAAATACAGAATCAAGAAGGGAGGTAATCTGTATTTTCCATGCTTAATTACCTAGCTGTGCATTCATGCAGAGGTGGAAGTGGAGGCAAAAGAGGAAAGAAGTTCACCATTTGGGGCATTCCCCTCAACTTTCAAACCAAGGCAGAGGCCTGCTGCTATAACATCAGGTGATGCTGTAGCGCACAGCGCTTCAAGCTGCAGCAGCAGACTCTGTCTCTCTCTCTCTCTCTGTTTGTAAAGGAAAAATTTGAGTGGGAGAAGGATATGTTCGCTTAGTTATCAAAGGGAAAGACCACTATGCAAGCACCAAGGATTCTTGATTGGCTAATTGACGAAGAGTCAAAGAAGAAAGTGGTTGTAGAGGAGACCTAGCAGAAGCAGAAGAAGAGGAACAGAAGTCCTGCTAAGAAGAAGCAGAGCCCTGCTAAGAAAAACAAGGTGTGAGGAGAAAATCCTAGAATCTGAGGAGTTGGATATTCTGAGTGAAAACGATGAAGAGGAGACAAAGAAAAGAATGAGGGAGATCAATAGTGAGGAGGAGGAAGAAGAATCATCTGAGGAAGAGTCTGTAAGTGAAGGAATAGAGGAGATATAGTGTGATCCTACCCCTAACCCCCATCAAATTCCCAACACCACCATCAAACCCCACCATTGTCCCTCAAACACTACAATCACCTCCCCAACAGCTTCATCAGACCACTATACCCCCCTCACAACCATCAGAAGCCACCCAAGTTCAAAATGACCCACCCAAAAGCCCATCACCCATCCCTGAACCACAAGATAACCCACAACCAGAACAACCCCAATCACCTCCTCCACACCAAGAGAAACCTGTTGAAGATACCACAACAACAACCCCAACAAGAGGCAATCCCCAATTCTGGCGCTGCAGCGGCAGATGCTGTAGCGTCTTCTGTTCAAACACGTGTGACAGATGTTGTGGTCACACCTTCAAAAGCACCAAGGTTCAAGCAAAGATCCCAGAGGAAACCTAAAGCCAAAATGAAGGATTTCACTAAGGAAGAGGCTGATGAAGATGCTAGACAAAAAGATGCAGCTGCCAACAAGTCTGTCAGTGCTATAGCGCCTGAGGCTATAGCACTAAAAATGAAAGAGGTTCATGTGGCCAAGAAAAGGGTCCCCAGTTACCATGAAGCAAGGGCAAGCCCTGGTGCCAAGATGGTGAACTTTGAGGAAAATCAGGGTGATGAGGGGTCAACTAATTAAGAAGTGCAGAGTAAAGCTGTGGCGCCTGAAGACCAACCTGCTGAGGGTCTGATTTCTGGGCAGGTGCCTCCAAACAACCACTAAGCTTGTGAAGATGGCAGCCTCAAAGGAAGCAAATGCAACTCAAGTTGATGCTACAGCTTCTGGTGCTGTAGCGGCTGAATTGGAAGAGCCAAAACAGCCATCAAAGAAGAAAGCCAAGCCTAGCAAAGCAGCTCTTGTGCCCTCCAAAGCAAGTAGCAAGCTGAGGTCAGGGGTGGCAAAGAAGTAGTCTAATCCTACTATATAAAAAAATCACTACAACAGATTTGGGGATAGGCAGCGCTTTTTTTAGCCATGGGCAGCGCTTTTGAGTGCTGCTAAACTTGGCGCTGCTGATTCCACTCCCACAATGGGCAGCGTTTAAGAAGCGCTGCTCATTGGTAGCCATGGGCAGCGCTTCCCAGTCTGAAGCGCTGCTCATTCCTAAAAGCGCTAGGTGAATGAGCAGCGCTTTTCCTTGCAAGCGCTGCCCATTGTATATATTTTTTTGTTTTTTTTGTTTTTGTTAAGTTTCCTTTTTACATTTGATATTTTCCTTTTTTTTTATTTTTATTTTGTTTTTGTTTATGTGACAAACCTACTTCTAAAATTTACATTTGCTACAAATTTACTTCATCCCTCTCAATCATCACCACCCTTCCAAGTCAAGAATCCATTAATGCACCCTTTACAATTACTTGTTCTAATAATACTTTTCAACCTTTTCTTGTATACCTCTTGATGCCACCTACAGAAATTCAATCACAGTAAGATGGTATAGGGACATTTGTTTTGAAGAATAGGTTATGACTTATGAGATCTACAAGTATAAGTACCGAAATCAAGCCAGATCTAACAAGTATTTACAAATTTGTTGCAAGAGATATTCCAAAATTGAGTACATCTTATGAATCTTGGTAATGTTTCAACCACAAAAAATAATCAAATACACAGTTGACAGATGGAAAATCAGTCATTAAAGCTAGAACTAGAAAGAATTCAGGTTGACAAAATCTGAAAACAAATAAAGAAGCAAAAAAGAGAAATGAACCTGATTTCTGTGATAGAGAAAAGAAAAGGGAGTTAAAAGAGAGAAAGCAAGATAGAGAAAGAAGAAGAGGAGAGAGTGAGTGAAGATGGATCCATGAATGAATAAGAGAGAGGGGAACGGGTGAAAGGAAAAAAGAATTAAAGCAATAGGCAGCGCTTATGCCTGGAAGCGCTGCTCATCAGTGTTCCGTGTTTTGGCAATGGGCAGCGCTTAAACCCAAAGCGCTGCTTATTCCTATTCTATGTTTTGCCAATGGTCAGTGTTTCACACCCAAAGCGCTGCTTATCCCTATTCCGTGTTTTTGCAATGGGCAGCGTTTCACCCCAAAATGCTGCTTATCAATCAGCGCCTTTCTCCAATAGGCAGCACTGATCCCTAAAGCGCTCCCCATCGATTAGCATTTTTTTCTCATTAAGTAGCGCTTTTTTGGTAAACGCTACTGATGATGTTAGCTTAAGTAGCATTTTGGTAGAAGCGCTGCTTAAGGGTGCAACTTTTTTTCACAATTCTGGCGTAGTGAATATATGTGTTTTCATGTTTTCCATTAAACATGTTTAAAAGTTTTAAATCCCTAGTTAATGTATGTTTAAGAGTCAGCCATAGGACTCTCCCTTAGTATGCATGAGCAGTCGGGACACTGTTGGGTCTTAAGTTGGGGGGAGGACCTTTTGCTTGCTATGTTTTGTATTTTGTTAAGTGTTTGTTTGAATAAAATACATGATCAGTTGAATTTTCTAGCCTTGCAATAAGAGAAACTCTCCTTTTTGGGCTAATTTTAATGATGATTAAGTGAACAAGTGTAGTGTATCCTTGCTTTATGAATGACTAGTCTTATTGTTGCTTCCAACACAAAACTCTTAACTTAGGGAAAAACCTAGTTAGCTAAAAGGACTATCTGATGCCAAAGTAGTCCTTGTTAACCAAGGTGCAGTCAAAATTCTACTAAAAACATAGAGTTGCTTTTGAAGCTAAGTTTGGGGGAGCATCGGTTATACTAAGGCTAGGTATGAGGATCATAGGATGGTTGGTGCTTTAGGAGCTCACAATGTACAAATGTAATGTAAGAAAAGCTTGTATCTTGTAATATCTGTAATAGCCCGAAACAAATGCTGATCTGTTCTAAAAATTCATTTTTCAAAAAAATACAAATAAAGGAGTTCAGTAATGAGGGCATTGCAGTTAAAGTTCTGTTCATCATAGTGCCAGTGCTATAGCACTGAAGAATCACCATACAATTAGTTAGTGCACTGACCAGAATGTGAAATACCTAAGCAAGCCCTTTGTTGTGCTTTGAAACCCCTCATTTCTTATGTGAAGTTGTTATTCTACTCTCTGTTTTGAAAAACTCTTTGGCTACACCAAAAGAAGGCCACTCTTTCTAAGGTTAAGAAAAATTCTGAACCTAGCTAGGAATTGAGAGAAGTTTAGAGGTCACACACTCACAATTGAGCTGTAATAATTCTAGATGTTGTGAAAAGCAAGACTGTGTGTCTGTGTGTGAGTGTGAGTCTGAAAGGTTAGCCCCTTAAGAGCAATTTTGGCAAATTGTATGAGCTAGAGAAGAAACTGATTGTGTCTGAAGTTCTGTAAATATGTGTTATATGCTGTCTTGTCTTAGTCAAGTGTCATTACTTGAGGACAAGCAATGGTTTAAGTTTGGGGGTGTGATAACTCATATTTATATGAGTTATTCATGCTTTTATTACTTAAATTCATGTGAGTTCTCAATTGATATTCCTGCATTATCTAGTAAATATCTAGTAGTTAGGTAAAAGAAGGGCTAGGAGCTAATTTGTTATCATTTGGCACACTTGGTGCCCTTATGAATGTTTTAGTGGTTTGTTCAGTGTTACATTTAGACGCCTATTGCTTTATGTCAAGTCAGCGTATCTTCTCTCCTGCTGTAAATCCTGACGCGGACGCCTCCTAGTGGCTAGCGTGGACACTTGTCCAATTTTTATTGAAGAATAGCTTTGGTTGGTGAGATATGTCATAGTCACCTTTTTGGAAAGCAACTTCATGGGGAATAAACAAATATATCTCTCATCTTCTCCACCCCATTCACTCATTCAAAGACATGGAGAGTTTTTGGAAGAAAAACTTGACACACATTCCTCCATTAATTCCTCACTTCAAGCTTTTATTTTTCAAGTATATTTTTTCATTTTCTACGCTGTGAAGCCGTGCTATAGCATCGTTCAGCCGTTCATCACTAGGAGTTCACAGAGTGTATCTTTTGCAACAATGTATTTCCTTTTCGCTGACGGTAATATGAGCACTTTGTCATGTGTTGTGTTGATGATGCTCACCATGAGCTAAACACTTAGTTGTCGGATTGCTCCAAGCTTTGTAATGAACCTTTAGTATTGTTAAAATAATATTGTGATGTTTTGCGTTTGAATCTTTGAACTTTAATTCTTTCAAACTTGTTTTGGGATTGGGCAACTAAAATGAGTACATTCGTGGGTACAGACATGTACCATGATTCTAACTCAAAGGTTGATATGAATGAAAGGTTGTTTAAAGACATTTAAACAACTTTTGCTTAACTCTAGATATAGGGGAGCAATAGTTCATAGGGTGAATATTGTGGGTTCTTCATTATACAGGGGTGGACTTATTTAGAACTTAGAAATAAAAGTCTTATAACAAAACCCTGGCGTCAATGAATGAAAGGAACAACATTATATACTATAGCACTTAGCGCTAAAGTGTCCAATGTTATAGCGCCTTAGTTCTAGGAATTTACTTAGCAAAGATCAGCCCAACTCATTTCTTAAATACTTGAACTCGCTTCTGTTTTTATTCAACTTCCTTCCTTTTTATGCCTGAAACCATATCACTTTTATTTTGCTTACTTCACTAGTGTTCTAGTTACTTAAACTTTAAAATTAACATCAATCCCTGTGGGTACGATCTCTACTTTATCATTTTATTACTTGTTGCGATTGTGTACACTTGCACAACTACTTTTCGCACAATAGTTAGATGAGTACAATTCAGTATAGTAGTCTAGGATACCTGTTATTATCTGTTGTTGGCCTGCTAACCAGGAGCTCTGCTGATTCTGAATTCTCTTTAACCTGTTCGTACTCATTCTTTGAATTGTGGTTGCATGATAAAACTTGGAGTTCTAGTCTCCATTCTTGAGGCACTTGATTCTAGATCTTTGGCTCTAGTAAGTCGCTTCATGTCTCCATAGGTGGTTAATAGGTAGCCTTATTTCTTTAACCTCCTCCCAATTAATATCCTGTTGTGAGAGGTTGAGGAGTTCTTGTAATCTAGCTTTGAGTTTAGTTATCTCCTTAGCAGCATTTTTGAAGGTGGTTTTGTTCCACTTGATAAGTTTCCTCTTGTAATTGTTGATCTTTAGTTTGACTACTATCCCTGCTGGTCTCTCCTCCTTGCCACTTGTCTCAGAACCCACAATCCAACCTGTACCTACAACCTCCCTGCATTCCTCCCTGTCCTCCCAATAGGATTCATATTTAAACTGTACCCCCCTAGATAATGGGGGAGTTAGGTTTGAGAACAATAGTCGACAATAGGCATAGCAAAGGCAATAGCTTGTGGGAAGAGTCTCCTCCAAGCCCAATTGGCTAGCACTCTATCTATTTTCTGTCTAGTGGTGACTCCTTTCCGTGGGTTACTAATCCAAGTGAATTTGCAGCCTTGGAGGTCCATATCAATAAATGGAGAATCATCAAGGAATTTTTAGTATAGGTTGATTCTATTAGCATCAACTGGTCTTGACCCATTCTTCTCATGGGCATGTAACCTTTCTTTTAGATCCCCAATGCAACACCAAGGGGCTTGCTGGAGGGGTTGGAGTCGAAGAATTTTTGGCCATAGGTGTTTCCTTGTTGGGAAGTAGAGTTACTAGAGATAAATAAAGTGGCAAAGTGCTTGTCTGATCTTCTTTTAGTTAGGATGGCATGAATATAGTTAAGACATGCGTCAGTCACCAGAATATCATAGTAGTCATTCCATAGTAGGGAAATACCATCAGAGATTCCCAAAGATTCCACACAGAAGGCATGTTGGAACCTGAATCTCTTTATTCTTTCTACTCTTGATTTTCTTGCTCTGGTTTCCATAAAGAAGACCACCGCCGGCTTTTGATCGTGGCAGTCGCCAAACCACGACAGTTCCATC
The DNA here is from genome assembly GCA_963573325.1 of Astragalus glycyphyllos. Taxonomy (NCBI): domain Eukaryota; kingdom Viridiplantae; phylum Streptophyta; class Magnoliopsida; order Fabales; family Fabaceae; genus Astragalus; species Astragalus glycyphyllos. The sequence goes on from OY754309.1 coordinate 15,782,160, forward strand.
TTATAGAAGTCATTTGGAGGTTGGGGGCATGGTTAGGCCCGCCTCCTCAGCCTTTGAAAGTAGTACTAGACAGAACTTTCCAATGTCATCCAACATAGGGAACCATTTTTGCGGTTCAAAAGCCTCTATCTTACTCTTATTCATGATTCTGATGGTATCAATTTTCTTCTCATCTATTGTAAATATTGAAGAGATTCTTTTCTTAAGAACCATACTAGTTGCTAGAGATAGGGCTAGTTGGTTCTCCTCTGTTGCTTGAATAATAACCTCCTTGTTCTCCTCATTTTCATTCCCTGTAGGGAATTCCACTATGTAATTCTCCTCTATGACTGCTTTTCCTTTGTAATCCTTTGGGTTGACCTTACTAGTCACCACCTCTTGCCTCCCATGCTCCCTAGAGATAACCTTATGTTGTTCTTCCTCGGTAATCTTCAATACTTCTATGGGATCACTGCTAGTTGCCATAGGCTCAGGGGACATTCTAGTGGGTGTAGGTTCTCTCCAGTAACTAACTGGGGAATAAGTAGCCCTCAAGTAGTTTTTTAGCCCTTCACTCAGCTCCTCTCAAGTAAAGATCCTCTCTCTTTCTCTTCTAATCTCCTCCATCCGTGGCTCCTCTGGTTTGTCCTTTTCTTTATCATTGATTAGCTTCCATTTTTCCATTTCAATAGTTAGCCTGCTTTGTGCTTGAAGTAGTAGCCCGAAGGCCATTTGGAGTCTCTATATATGCCACCTACTGTTCCTTAGGAGCCTCATTTAGGAAGTAAGCATTGATGAATTTTTGGAAGTCCTCCCTCTTCTCTTTCCACTCGTACTCATTTCCAGTTACCTTAGTGTAAATGATTTGGTTCCTACTCTATTTGGTGATGATTTTTGTGAGTGATTATGAAGGAATGATCGCGGTGATTTTTAATGCATGGAAAGAAAAATGCATGATGCGTGACATGATTTTTGAATAAATGAAACGGTTATATTTTTGTTTTTTTTCCTTTGAAAAAGGGGGGCCAGACGCATGAGTGTTTGTTTGAATGCAAGGGAATGAAGCTCCTTTGTGAGCTAGAAGGGTGGCTCTACAAAGTCCTAAATAAGGTTCCTAGAGGCAAGGACTCTAGTTAAGAACACTGATCCCAACAATAGGTAAACTATTAGAAGTGATAGCATCCTCAAAAGGAATCAAACTCTAGGTGAGATCTTCGTGACCACCCAATAGGACGTACATCCAGCAGGCCATCACTACGCAACTTCGTTCTAACTTAGGTTATGCTAAGTCCGGGTATAGGACTATACTCACGTGTGTGATGAAGTGTAAGAGTGAAGTGTGTGTAGGAGCAAAAGCAAAGGACTATGCTCACGTGTGTTTACATATCACATAAAAATATCACATGTAATAAGAATAAAAGACAAAAGCAAAGGATAAAACAAAACAAACAAGTTATACAACAAATTAGGTTAGGTTTGACTCTCTAAGATTGTCCCTAGTGAAGTCGCCATCTGTAGTGGCCGAAAAATCTGGGAAAGGATTCTTCGAAAGTTAAAAAATGAAGTCGCCACCAAAGTTTAGTTTAACGGCCAATATTGGAAAATCCCTTGGGTTTGGATAAAGGTCCTTGAGACAAGACTTGGGTTCAGGAGTCAGTTATGCGTAGGGAAGGTATTAGAACCCCCACGACATCCTTCCTAAGGAAGGTTACCTTCTAATTAGTTGTATTTTACGATTATTTTACGCTTAAAAAAAGAAAAAAAGAATTAATAAAAATGTTAGTATTTTGTGCCTGACAGGAGTGGTTAGTGTTTTGTTGGGTAGAAAACTGTTTTGTTGGTTAGAAAACTGTTTTGTTGGTTAGTGTTTTTTAATATAGGGATTTTAGGACTTTGGAGCTGTACACCTCATTCGTCCTAGAACGATGATTGACCCCCTTTTTTTGAAAATAAGATATTGATTTTTCGAGGAAAAATTTCTTTTTTGTGTATGAGGTGGTTTGATTTTAGAACTCTTGAGTCGTACGGTTGATTCATCCTAAAACGATGGCTAACCCGACCGTGCGGTCAGCTTAACCCCCTATTTGCTTTTTAGGGAAAAAGGTTAATTAATTAATTATTATTTTTTATAATGGTTCTAGGACTTCAGAGCCGTATGGCTCATTCATTCTAGAACGACGACTAACCCGACCGTACGCTCGGCTTAGTCCCCTACTTATTTTTTGAAGAAAGAAAATTGTTCCGGACTGGGCCAGGAGGCCCAATCCGCTTGGCAAATGGTCTAATTTGCTATTGGATTCGGCCCGACGAATGAATCTGCACAAGTAACCAAGATCAACGATCCAGATCACTTCGCCTCGATCCAATGGTTTGGAACCAGGTAAGACACGCAGAGCTCTCTGACCCGCATCTATAATTACGGCACTACCCCACGGAATCACGTATGCTTCTTTCATTTGTACCTCTCACTGACTTCTGAGTGCTGACTTTGGCATCAGAGTGTCTGCAGGTACCCAACACTTCCAGGTCCAACCTCGGAAGACGACAACATTGACAAGGACAACCTCAGAGGATTCCGACTCAAAGCATTCTTTCGACCTCAAGCCAAGGAGAAGACTATACAGAGACATCAAGCAACAACTATTGACTCAGGACCCAGGGTCTGAGGTCACGTACCGAACATTTGGCGACCATAGTAGGAGTTGATCGTCATCTCTCACCATATCAATGTCCTTACACATGGCTCCGCGAGGAAGATCCTCGACTCGCAGTCAACCTTGCCCGCAAAGCCTCATTGATGTCGGACCTGTCCGGGGTTAGACTCCCGAAGGTCATGTGCAAGAGCTACCAGCCGAGCCGGCACATTCCGGACGACTCCTCTCACTTCCACCTATGGCCGAGGCTTTTCCAGTACCGGTCCAGGCGGTGAACCTGATTCTTGACCTCCTAGACAGTCGAAGTCTGGATATCGTCTAACAGGAACTAGGACTTACTCAGATGGAGGAAGAGGTCGCCGCTGTCTGAGCCAACACCGCCGCAGCATCGGTCCTACCTCTTGACAAATCCCCCGTTCAGAACACCATCATTTCGAAGTGACGCCGATCTCCACCTCGGAGGAAAATCCGCCACCTCTTGAAATAAGATATTTATTTTTTGAGGAAAATTTCTTTTTATGTATGAGGTGGTTTGATTTTAAAACTCTTGAGTCGTACGGTTCATTCGTCCTTAAACGATGGCTAACTCGGCCGTGGGGTCATTTATTAATTATTATTTTTTAATAAGGATTATTTATTAATTATTATTTTTTATAAGGGTTGTAGGACTTTTGATCCGTATGGCTCATTCATCCTAGAATGACGACTAACCCGACCGTAAGCTCGGCTTTGTCCCCTATTTGGTTTTTGAAGAAAGAAAATAACTCGTGTTTTTAAAATTAATGACAAAACTAACAATTAATAAAGAGTAAAGTAGAAACAAATAAATAACTATACACATAAATAAATAAATACATAAATAAATAAATAAATAAATAAACAGGGGCTCGGCAAATCAACTGACATGTCTAATCAATGCACCCCTTCAAATTCTGACATGGGAAACTGAACCATAATTATGACTCCTGCCTCAAATTCCCCCAACATCGCCTGCTCGGCAGAGAACACGTGGCACTACAATCGTTGCTCTACCTTTGAAGAGACTCACATCAAGCCGAGGCCGAACTCAATCGCTTTCGAACCTCGAATTGGGGGGCCACCGTTCCGGACTAGGGCAAACCTCCATGGAACTTGGGCCTGACCTACTACCGTACTCAATCGCGCCTGTATCCGCCCCTGACCCACATCTAACGGTCGGGACTTATCCACCCAATCCAACAGTGCGGGTACGGCGCCGAGGTCTATAAATACATGATCCATCAACCGTTTCCAGGTACGCATTCACTTCTCTCCCAGATACCTCTTCTCTTCCCTTACTGACTTAGGCATCGGAGTGCTTGCAGGTACCCCACCCGAGGCGCGGGAGAAGACCACCTCGGCCAATCCAAGGTCCACGATCATCCATCCAAAGTCAACCTTCAAGTCTCACGGAGCACTTCAATCCGATACTACTGCCCCTACTACGGTGTCGAACATTTTGGACCACAATGGGAGCTTATTAACTCGCTTCCGAACTCCCTTACGCGCGTACTCAAGCCTCCGTGAGGACGACCACCTACCAGATCCCAGTCTCGAGCACAGAGTGCGAACCCCGGGACTCAACTCCAGCCTACACCAGAAGGTCACGTTCAGACCATTGTCGAGGAAGTCCCGGCAATTCCCGACTCTGGCCGACTTCCACCTCCTGCACCAGCTCCATTAGCTGATGCCATTCCAGCGCAACTCCAAGCTGTTAGCCAACTCCTCGATGTGTTGGAATGCCGTAGCAAGGGACTAATGCAGCAAGAGATGGCTGCCATTGCCCAGGCTACCGCGGTCTAACCTCAGCCAATGGACGGACTCCCCTAGTCTCCACCACGGACCGCAGTCTCCCAAAGACATCGGGCATCGCCTCCCCCAGATGGCATCCCAAGTGACACCTCTCCTGCACCAGTCCGAAGGGAAAAGCGATGCGGTAAACCCCCGACTCTGCCATCTCCGCTAAGGACAGAATCTCCTGACTGCTCGGACAACCATTTGTCCAATTCTTCATCCTCCTCTCGGGATCCGTCTCCACGCAAGAAGGGAACTCACAAGGGAAAGTCGAAGAAAAAGGAAGGAAGGTCTCGGGCTAGCCCTTTCATCCGAGAGATCGCCAACTGTCGCATCCCAAAATCCCTTGAAAAGCCTCCCCGACTAAACGTGTACGACGGCAGGGGCGACCCCGACAAACATGTGGATACCTTTGATCTGATGCTCAACTATCGTGATGCCTCGAACTACGTCCGATGCAAGCTTTTTCCCCTCTCCCTGAGCAAGTGCACCCTTAAGTGGTATCGGGAACTTCCTCCGGCGTCGATCTCGGGTTGGAAACAGTTCACGAAGCTATTCTCATCACGCTTCACAGCGTCGAGGGTGAAACCCAAGTCGGAAGACGTGTTGCAGGGGATCCGCAAAGGGGAAAAGGAATCCCCAGGGGACTACATAGAGCGATACAACTGGATCGCAGACGATGTGCATCAACTCTCCGACGATATTTGGGTCTTGTTCATGAGACACGGCCTCAGGAAGGGTAGCCTTTTCCAGATTAGTGTCGGACTACGCAAGTCAAGAACCCTTGATGAATTCCTGAGGCGAGCACAACATTACATCGACTACGAAGACGTCGACGCCGCGGACACTTCCAACACAGGTCCGGCGTCGGGTAAAGGAAAAGACTCCAAGAACAAGAAGGACTCTGGGTCCGGCTCAAAAGAGTGGCGCGAAAGACATGCTAAGTATTCCGACCTCAACACCACCAGGGAAAGGGTTTTGGTTGAATACGCCAACACCGAGTTCCGAGATATTAAATGGCCGGCTCTGATCCCCTAGCGCGGTAATACGAACAAAAAGGCCTATTGCAAGTATCACAGGAGCAGCGGCCACGATACCGAGGCCTGCAGGGTGTTAAAAGACGATATAGAAGACCTAATCCAAAAGGGAAAACTAAAGTAGTACCTGAGGTCGGATGACAAGAATAGGGAGAGGTCTCCCAAGCATTCTCCACAGAAGTCGAAGGCCGCCGTCAACGAGGTAACTAAATCTCCCGCAGATAGCAGCGACTCGGCAGAAGACGCACCGAGGTCCCAAAGGCAGCGACCCATAGCTATGGTCATCATGGGAGGCTACTCCATGGAAGTCAGGAAAACCAAGCGCTCCATAAAACGACACTGGCAGGAAATACTCAGCGTCGGGAGTGGTCCGACCTCACCTTTGATCAAAACGAACAGGTCACCACTAGCCGGGGTCGACGTGAAGAGGATCCTGGTTGATCAAGGGAGCTCGGTAGACATACTCTTTAGGGAGCTGCTCCCGAAGTTGAAGATCTCTGAGGCCGACTTATCTGAAAACGTCGGGTCCGATTTGGTGGGGTTCAATGTCTCCAAGACCAGACCTCTGGGCTACCTCAAGCTAAGGGTCACATATGGAGAAGACAAACTTTCAAAAACCATTAAGACAAGGTTCCTAGTGCTGCCTTGCTCCTCCCCGTACCACTGCATCGTTGGCCGACCGACGGTGGGAAAGCTCGGGGCCGTTGCCTCCACCGTCCATCTCAAAATGAAGTTCTTCTTAGAGCAAATCAACTTACATGTCTAATCAATGTACCCCTTCAAATTCTGACATGGGAAACTGAACCATAATTATGACTCCTGCCTCAGATTCCCCCAACATCGCCTGCTCGGCAGAGAACACGTGGCACTACAATCGTTGCTCTACCTTTGAAGGGACTCACATCAAGCCGAGGCCGAACTCATTCGCTTTCCAACCTCGAATTGGGGGGCCACTGTTCCGGACTGGGGCAAACCTCCATGGGACTTGGGCCTCGCCCACTACCGTACTCAATCGCGCCTGTATCCGCGCATGACCCACATCTAACTGTCGAGACTTATCCACCCAATCCAATGGTGCGGGTACGACGCCGAGGTCTATAATAACATGATCCATCAACCGTTTCCAGGTACGCATTCACTTCTCTCTCAGATACCTCTTCTCTTCCCTTGCTGACTTAGGCATCAGAGTGCTTGCAGGTACCCCACCCGAGGCGCAGGAGAAGACCACCTCGGCCAATCCGAGGTCCACTATCATCCATCCGAAGTCAACCTTCAAGTCTCGCGGAGCACTTCAATCCGATACTTCTGCCCGTACTCCGGTACCGAACAGGATTCATATTTAAACTGTACCCTACTAGATAATGGGGGAATTAGGTTTCAGAACAATAGTCGACAATAGGCATAGCAAAGGCAATAGCATGTGGGAAGAGTCTCCTCCAAGCCCATTTGTCTAGCACTCTATCTATTTTCTGTCTAGTGGTGACTCCTTTCCGTGGGTTACTAATCCAAGTGCATTTGCAGCCTTGGAGATTTTTGTGTAAAATAAGGTAGTGCAAGTGTACACTGTCCAACAAGTAATATAGTAGAAGTAATGTTCGTTACCACGAGGATTAGTGCTTAAATGATGTTTAATTTGATTAGCAAAGTAGTCATGGTAACAAAAGTAAAGACACAAATAATTGGTAACATTTACAACAATAAAAGTAAAAAGTAATAAAGATCAGAAGATTGGAACAAGTTGAGATGCATTCACTTTCAGTAACTTCATTAAAATACAATTAATATTATGTTCAGTGCTGCAGCATTAGGTGCTGCAGCAATAGATGTATTTTCTTAAATACTTCACACTAGGGTTTCCTCGCAGGAGTTTATTTCTAAACCCTAAAGGAGTACGCCTTAGGCTGCTTAGGCACCCACAGTATTCACCTTATGGAATATGCCCTCCTATATCTAGGGTTTAAGCATGGACCACTAAAATCTCTTTTAATGAACACAATCCATATTATCTTGTGAGTTAAATTTATAAACCATCTTTGAATTCAAAAATGCTACTTAGATTAAATGCCCAAAAAAAAAGGTGATGGCATCATGGAATATTCCTTCCTGCACGCACACACATGTACATTCTCCACTGACAACTGTCTTTTGCCTTAAAGTTAGCGCCTCGTCATTTTCTCTTTCATCTTGCGCAATTAGGCACTGTTGCGGCATTAGGTGCTGCAGCAATGAAATACACACATCAAAACACACAATTGGGCACCAATGTGCCAGTAACATAATTCAAAGATTGCACCATAGACTACTTCTAAACTACCATATTTGCAATGATAATCAAAAAAATGCTTGAGAATTAACAATAATTTAAGCTTGGAAAAGATATAATAACTATCATAAATGAGAGTTATCACACCCCCAAACTTGAACCATTGCTTGTCCTCAAGCAATGACACTTGACAAAGATAAGCACACTAATAACCAGCAAACCAGCAGTTGATTTTAATCAATAGAAAACAAACAGAATATCAAGTTGAGCATCAACTTTCAGATTGTTCCCTCATTAGTAAGCCCATTGTAAAGCAAGTTCCCTAGATTACTCCTGCTCAATAATGTGTGTGTGACACTTAACTCAGTTCAAATCATAGCAAGGTTCAAAATTTCACTTAGCTAAGACTAGAGAGGCTTTCTTTTGGGATTGCCAAAGATGTTTCAAAAGGAAGGGTAGACTAACAAATCAAGCACAGAGAGGGGGGATAAGCATGACAAAGGTCTTTGTTGTAGCAATCCAGAACTCTAGGCCAGTGCACTTATTACAACTTAACTTAAGTGCTGCAGCAACATAGACTAAAGTAGAATTTAAAAACAAATATTTAATTGACACTTGTGTTGCATTGCCCTTATTCTTTGAATTTCTTTTTGATAGCATTTTTGTTTCCATTTTCTTTCTCTATCTCTCTCTCTCTCTTTTTTTATGTGTGGGCAATGACAACATTTAACATAGCACATTACATTGACTTTGATTACTTCTTAAACTATGTGCACATGACCTAATTCCATTCCTTCATGCTTTGCCTTAGTATAGCTCAAAGAACCTCCAAACTTAGTTTCTTATGCTACCCTAAGTTTTTAGTAAAAATTTGGCAATTCCCTAGGTCTACCAACAACTAGCTTAGTTTCAGATCATTTCTAATACACTAAGTTCCTATCTGAATTTCATGCTAAAGTGTGGGAACAGGAGCACTTTTGTTCACTCACAAACAGGGGCACTAATCACTCAATTCTCACCATTTCATCACTAAGTTTTTGCTCAACTAGACTTCTAAAATTAAAATTCATTCAACTGACAAGCATACAAGCTAATAGAGTACGTAGACTATAGGTCCTCCCCCCTACTTAAGACCTTGCAGTGTCCCCACTGCTCATGCAAACTAATGGAGGCCTATTTTAAAGCAAAAACAAAACAAAATAACAACACTAAGACAACTGTTGAGTGTTATCACAGAACACAATCACTCAACAGGTTTATTTTATAGAAAGCAAGTAAAAACATAATTGAAAAGACACAAAATAAAAAGATTAAGGTGCAGAGGCTCCTGATTTAGATCTGGGACTTGATCTTGTGGCTCCTCCTCTTTTTGGCTTTGGTGTATAAGGTTTCTGCCTCTTGGGCTTTGGGCTTATAACAGCATCAGAAGTTTCTGTTGCTGCAGCATTTGATTGCTACGGCACTGGTACTGTATCTGCAACAACAGCACCAGTATCAGAAACGCCTGCCTTCTTTTGGGCAGTCACTGATGCAGCTACGAGTTCCAAAGCTTCTCTTGCTATCCGTTGATCCTCAGCTTTCTTCTGCTCTTCAGTTGTTGCAGCATCAGCAGCTGCATCATTAGCAATTTCCTTGACCACAGCAGCAATAGTGGCCTCAGTTTGTGCATCCTCTTTCTCTGTAACTTTTGCAGCATCAAGCTCCCCATCCTCTGGCACTTCCTCAAGCTTCCTCTTTCTTGTCATGCGCTTTGTTCGTGACTTCTTGGTGGGTGTAGTAGTAGTTCCACCTTCAGTACCAGCAGCATCAGTTGCTGCAGCAGGTGAAGTGACAACATTGGATGGCATTGATTCCATTTCTTTTTCTTGTGTTAGGTTGCTGGGTGATTGTGGTTAGTTTTCTGGTTGAGAAGTGGATTGGTTTGACATTTCAGTGGTGGCTTGGTTGACAGGGGTTAGGATAGGTTGGTTGGCGGTGGAAGGAATGTTGGTGGAGGAAATATTTGTGGTCTTGCTGATGTGGTGAGGTGAGGGTGGTGGATCAATCTCAATGTCATCACTCTCTCTGTTCAACTGAGCCATGATTTCCTTATTTTCTTGCTTCTCCCCCTCACTAAGGGAATCACCCTCATCAGTCTCCAGCAAGTCTTCCTCTTCTTCTCCAACCTTCTTCTATCCTTTCTTAATTTCCTTTCTCTTTCTCTTCTTTTCAACTACCACTTCCTCCTCAAGATCATCAATTGCAGCATCTTCAAATAAGTTGGCATCAATTGCTTCTTCATCCAGCACCCATTCTCGGAAAACATGTGCTTCAATTCCAAAAAATTTCTTTAAATTTGTTGTGAACACAGCAGTTAACCATTCTTGCTGCTTCCTCATGAATTCCCAAATAGTCCGTTGCTGCAGCATAAACTGTGGCAGCATGGTGGGATCACCAGATGCTGCAGCAGCCTTTGCTTTTGCTTTCAACACAGTTGGGAAGGCAACAACAGGATAACTCTTCTTTTCTCCTTAGATTTCCAACCCTGCCTTCACACAAAGGTTTGTGATCAGGCAAGGGAAGAATAGGTAACCAACAGTCTTACCTTGGCACACCAAAATCTCCCTGCTTATCAATTTTCCAACATCAACATCCTTTGCTCCAAGAATTCCATCCAGAAGCATCATTCTTTCCATTTCAACGTTGGTTGTGTGAGAGATAGGCAGCTGTGAGTGCTTGACAAAGTTGAACCAAACCATTGCATCATGGTTTAAAATGCTCCTCTTGACTTTGAAATCATTGGCACCGCAGGGTTCCCAACGAGTACCAGGAATAGTGATTGCTTTCTTGACAGCCTCCATTTCTTTCTTGCCCCATTTATTGAAATTCTTTGCAAAGGTTCAGCCATGATAGCCTAAACCCAAGCACTCGTTGATCACCATGGAGTCAAATTTTACATGCACACCTCTGATTTCAGCAAAGTACTGGGGCTTCCCATCTTTTGGAGGTGCTATTCCTGCGTAGAATTCTCGCACAACAGAGGGGAAGAAAAATGGTGGGTGCTGCATCAAGGGCGTTTTGCAGCACAAACCCCCTCTCTGCCCAGAAATTCATCGTTTGAAACTTCTCAATATTCTCAACATCATTACCCTTTGCATTCTTGGGATGTGCTTGACTAGATTCACCACGCCCATTTGAGGATTGACGCTTCCCAGAGGTTTTTGTAGCACTGACCTTAGTTCTTTGCTTCAATGGAGAGGTTACTGTTTAGAAAGCTTAGGGTTCAATCTCGCATGCAATGGTGAAGTGGTGATGGAATGGAAGAGAGTGAGTGGTTATAAGGGTGAGGGAAAGACGGTTTTGGCAAATGGCATTCTCAATTAATGAGATAGCCGTTGAGATTAGGGTGAGGTGTATGGTGGGACGGTTAATGTGATTGATGGGACGAGCCACTGATGACGCATCAGTCAAAGGATTAACTGCCATTATTTTATTTTTTTCCTCAACTGCCATTCACTGCTGCAGCAATGTTGATGGAAGCAATGCTGCAGCAACAACTGCTATCACACCCTCAAACTTCAAATTGCTCAAAATTAAATTCCTGCAAAACAAACACTTAAACATGCAACAACAACAAATTTATTAGATAAAACCCTGGGCTGCCTCCCAGTAGCGCTTGGTTTAAGAGTCCTCAGCCTGACTTCCTTCTAAAGTTAGAGGTCCTTCAACTCAGTGGTGATTTTGCTCCTCACCACTGGTTCTCCATAATATTGCTTCACCCTTTGACCATTAACCTTGAAGGTTTGTTTTCTCACATCATCATAAAGTTCAACTTAAATGGCCCAGACCATCTAGACTTGAGCTTCCCAGGGTATAGCTTGAGTCTTGAATTGAACAATAAAACCTGATCACCTTCAACTAGTTCCCTTTTTGAATCCTCTTATCATGCCAAGCCTTGGTCTTTGCTTTATACAATTCAGAACTCTCATATGCAAAGTGTCTCATTTAGTTGTATAGCCTAGCTGCCCCTGCCTTAGCATGATCAAAATTGAGCTTTTTGATTGCCCAATAAGATTTATATTGAAGCTCTAAGGGCAGGTGGCAACCATAAACAAGTCTGTATGGAGACATTCTCAAAGGAGTCTTGTAAGCAGTTTTATAAGCCCATAAAGCATCATCAAGATGATTAGACCACTCCTTTCTAGTAGGCCCTACCATTTTCTCCAGCATTCTCTTGATCTCTCTATTGGATAACTCTGCCTGACCACTAGTTTGAGGATGATATGCAGTTGCAATCTTGTTCTTTACCCCAAACTTAGCCAAGAGAGTTTCAATCAATTTGTTGCAGAAGTGAGATCCTTCATCACTGATTATTGCCCTAAGAGTACCAAACCTTGTAAAGATGTTTCTATGCAAGAACTTGCTAACAGATTTAGCATCATTGTTGGGTAAAGCAATTGCTTCAACCCACTTTGATACATAATCCACAGCCACAAGGATGTAGGAATTACCAAAAGAAGAAGGAAAGGGTCCCATGAAGTCCATACCCCAAACATCAAAGAGTTCAACCTCTAAGATGTTGGTTAATGGCACTTCATTCCTATTTGAAATGTTCCCACTTCTTTGGCAACTATCACATTTTTTAACCAACTCCTGAGCATCCTTGAAAATAGTAGGCCAGTAATACCCAGATTGAAGCACTTTTGCTGCTGTCCTCATACCCCCAAAGTGTCCTCCATATGCTGCAGCATGGCATTGCTGCAACACCAATTGCTGTTCTTCATCAGCCACACATCTTCTTAAAAGTTGGTCAGGGCACTTTTTGTAGAGGAAACCTCTTTTTCTGTTGATAGTTCATATCACATGGTACTACTTTGCTGACCAGAAAGTTGACAATGTCTGCATACCAAGGTGCTGCAGCATTTGTTGCTGCAGCATCAATAGCTAACAATTGTTCATCAGGAAAGCACTCCTTGATTTCTCCACTATGATTACCTGCACTATCACCTTCCAATCTAGACAAATGCTCAGCCACTTGGTTCTCCACCCGCTTTTTATCTTTAATTTCAAGATCAAATTCTTCGAGGAGGAGAACCCATCTTAGTAGCCTAGGTTTTGCATATTTCTTAGCAATCAAATACTTAATGACAGAGTGATCAGTGAAAACAATTACTTTAGTGCCAACTAAGTATGATCTAAATTTGTCAAATGCAAAAACCACAGCTAATAACTCTTTTTCAGTGGCAGTGTAATTTAATTGAGCATCGATAAGTGTTTTGCTAGGATAGTAAATAGAATGAAAGACTTTTCCATACCTTTGGCCAAGGACAACACCTATGGCATAATCACTAGCATCACACATGAGCTCCAAAGGCTTGCTCCAATCAGGAGACACTATCACTGGGGCAGTAACTAGAGCACTCTACAGTTTCTGAAATGCTGCAGCACAGGTTTCATCAAAGACAAATGGAGTGTCATGCTGCAACAATTGACACAATGGCTTTGAAATCTTAGAAAAGTCCTTAATGAACCTCCTGTAGAAACCAGCATGTCCCAAGAAACTTCTAACACCATTAACATTGGTTGGAGGATGCATCTTCTCAATAATCTCAACCTTGGCCTTATCAACCTCAATTCCCCTTTTAGAAATCTTGTGTCCTAACACATTACCCTCTTGGACCATGAGGTGGCATTTTCCCAATTCAATACCAAGTTCGTTTCTTCACATCTATCTAGGATTTCTTCTAAATTATCAAGGCATAATTGAAATGTTTCTCCAAAAACAGAGAAGTCATCCATAAACACTTCCATAGATTTCTCAATGAATTCAGAAAAGATTGACATCATACACCTTTGAAATGTTGTTGGTGCATTACACAACCCAAATGGCATTCTCCTAAAAGCAAAAGTACCATAAGGACAAGTGAAAGTAGTCTTTTGTTGATCTTCAGGCACTATGGCGATTTGATTGTAACCAGAGTAGCCATCCAAAAAGCAATAGAACTCTTTACCAACAAGTCTATCAAGCATTTGATCTATGAATTGTAGAGGGAAATGATCTTTTCTTGTGGCCTTGTTGGGCTTTCTATAATCCATGCAAATCCTCCAACCAGTTACTGTTCTTGTGGGAATAAGCTCATTCTTCTCATTGGCTACCACTGTGACCCCTCCCTTCTTAGGAACACATTGCACATGACTCACCCATGCACTACTAGATATAGGATACACAATGTCAGCATCAAGCCACTTGATAATTTCCTTTTTCACCGATGGGATTGAATCTCCTCTGCCCTTCAATACTATTCTTAGCATTTTCATCAAGAATGATTCTATGCATGCAGATGGTAGGACTAATCCCTTTTATATCAGTCATTTGCCACCCAATTGCCTTCTTATGCCTCTTTAGGGTAGTAATGAGATCATGTTCTTGACTTTTGGATAAGTCCGAAGAAACGATCACAGGCAATGTATCATTTTCCCCTAAATAGGCATATTTAAGGTGCTTGGGTTACTCTTTAAGCTCTAGCACAGGAGGTTTCTCAATGGAAGGCAAGTTTCTTCTAAGATTTGAATCCTCAAGCTCAAGAGATTCATACTGTCTACTCCAAATTTCCTTCAGAGTAGCCTCCTCATGCAACACACCTTCTTCCACAAGCTCACTTTTGTCAATTTCAGCAAGAGCTTTCACCAAATGGTCATTTTGCTTGTGGAAGTGTTTCTGAACCACAGAATCAAGAGACACTACAAAGGAACACTCCTCAGTTCTTTGATCAAGAAACTTGAGAGCATTCATCACATTGAATTTGATCTCTTGGTCATTGACTCTCATAGTCAATTCTCCTTTTTGCATATCAATTAGAGTCTTGCCAGTAGCTAAGAATGGTCTTCCAAGAATTATAGGCACTTCCTTATCTGTATCAAAATCTAAAATCACAAAGTCAGCAGGAAATACAAATTTATCTACCTTTATTAAGGCATCTTCAATGATTCCTTCTTGGTATGCAATAGATCTATCTACAAGTTGGAGAGTAACAGTTGTAGGTCTGGCAACCCCTATACCCAACTTAGTGCAAACAGATTTAGGTATCAAATTGATGCTTGCACCAAAGTCACAAAGAGCTCTGCCAGTATAGGTTTCACCAATTGAACAAGGAATAGTGAAACTGCATGGATCCTTCAACTTCCTTGGAAGCTTGATTTGCATGATCATACTACACTCCTCTATCATAGCCACTGTTTCAAATTCTCCAAATCTCCTCCTCTTAGTGAGCACATCCTTCATGAACTTTGCATAGTTGGGCATTTGTTGAAGTGCCTCCACAAGAGGAACATTGATGTAAAGTTGCTTTAGGACCTCTAGAAATTTTGCCAAATTGCTTGTCTTGCTGTGCCTTCTTCAACCTTTGAGGAAAAGGTGGAGATGGAACTGGTTGATTAGCAACTAGTGATGGAACTGGTGCAGCATCAGATGCTGCAACATCAATTGTGATAGCATCTGTTGCCTTCTTTTTCTCATTTTTCTGATTTTTTTGGTTTATGTTGGTGCCATCACTAGGATCAGTAGATGGTCCATTTAAGTCCTTCCCATTCCTTAAAGATATAGCCTTGCAATTGATCTTTCAGTGAGTGAGAGTGAGCTTGCACGAAAATGGAGGCTATCTCTATACCTTCCCTTTCCGGCTAAATGAGGGAGAAAGGTTGCTATTTATACTTGAGGCTCATGATCAAAGGTAACCCTAAAGGTGGGAGGCGCCCTTTGTCCTTATTTTTGCCTAAAAGGTCCTTTTTGCCCAAAAAAAAGGTGATGGCATCATGGAATATTCCTTCCTGCACGCACACAGATGTACATTCTCCACTGACAGCTGTCCTTTGCCTAAAAGTTAGTGCCTCGTCATTTTCTCTTTCATCTTGCGCAATTAGGCTCTTTTGCGGCATTAGGTGCTGCAGCAATGAAATACACACATCAACACACACAATTGGGCACCAACGTGCCAAATAACATAATTCAAAGCTTGCACCATAGACTACTTCTAAACTACCATATTTGCAATAATAATCAAAATAATGCTTGAGAATTAACAATAATTTAAGCTTGGAAAAGATATAATAACTATCATAAATGAGAGTTATCAGAGATCCTTATCAATAAACTGAGAATCATCAAGGAATTTTTGGAATAGGTTGATTTTGTTAGCATCAACTGGTCTTGACCCATC
This sequence comes from Astragalus glycyphyllos, assembly GCA_963573325.1. NCBI lineage: Eukaryota > Viridiplantae > Streptophyta > Magnoliopsida > Fabales > Fabaceae > Astragalus > Astragalus glycyphyllos. Next base: position 15,798,100 of record OY754309.1, read on the forward strand.
CTTCTGATGGGCATGTAACCTTTCATTTAGTTCCCCAATGCAACACCATGGGGCTTGCTGGAGGGGTTGGAGTCGAAGAATTTTTGGCCATAGGTGTTTCCTTGTTGGGAAGTAGAGTTACTAGAGATAAATAAAGTGGCAAAGTGCTTGTCTGATCTTCTTTTAGTTAGGATGGCATGAATATAGTTAAGACATGCGTCAGTCACCTGAATATCATAGTAGTCATTCCATAGTAGGGAAAGCCCACTAGAGAATCCCAAAGATTCCACACATAAGGCATGTTGGAACCTGAATCTCCTCTTTATTCGTTCTACTCTTTATTTTTTTGCTCTGGTTTCCATAAAGAAGACCACTGCCGGCTTTTGATCGTGGCAATCGCCAAATGATGACAGTTCCATCTTATTGAGGTCATTTGGAGGTTGGGGGCATGGTTAGGCCCGCCTCCTCAGCCTTTGAAAGTAGTCCTAGACAGAACTTTCCAATGTCATCACACATAGGGCACCATTTTTGCGGTTCCGAAGCCTCTATGTTACTCTTCTTCATGATTCTAATGGTATCAATATTCTTCTCATCTTTAGTAAATATTGAAGAGATTCTTCTCTTAAGTACCATACTAGTTGTTAGAGATAGGGCTAGTTGGTTCTCCTCTGCTGCTTGAATAATAACCTCCTTGTTCTCCTCATTTTCATTCACTGTAGGGAATTCCACTATGTAATTATCCTCTATGACTGCTTTTCCTTTGTAATCATTTGGGTTGACCTTACTAGTCACCACCTCTTGCCTCCCATGCTCCCCAGAGATCACCTTATGATGTTCTTCCTCGGTAATCTTCAATCCTTCTGTAGGATCACTGCTAGTTGCCATAGGCTCAGGGGACGTTCTAGTGGGTGTAGGGTATAAGTCTTCTCTCCAGTAACTATCTGGGGAATAAGTAGCCCTCAAGTAGTTTTTTAGCCCTTCACTCAGCTCCTCGAGTAAGGATCCTCTCTCTTTGTCTTCTAATCTCCTCCATCCATGGCTCCTCTGGTTTGTCTTTTTCTTTATCATTGATTAGCTTCCATTTTTTCATTTCAATAGTTAGCCTGCTTTGCATTTTAATCAAAATTAGGAACATCAGGCCTATTTTTCATTCTTCTTTTCTCTTTAGCATCTAGTTCCTCCAGAATCATCCCATGTGTATTTGTCTCTAAGTTTAACACCCTTTCAATCCCATTGGAGAGTCGAGGTTGAGTTTGTGGCCCTACAGGGTCTATTTTCGCTCTTCCTTCTGCCCATATCTTTGAGGTGGGGGTCTGCAGACTAGGGGGATCTGTAGGATAGGGGTGTTGGTTTTGTGCTTGAAGTAGTATCCCCAAGGCCATTTGGAGTCTCTATACTTGCCACCTACTGTTCCTTAGGAGCCTCATTTGGGAAGTAAGCATTGATGAATTTCTGGAAGTCCTCCCTTTTCCCTTTCCACTCGTACACATTCCAGTTACCTTAGCATAAAACTTCTGAAGTTCTGGGTCCACTTTGTTGGAGGAGCTTTGGTTAGTGTTGTCACTCCTTTGAGGATGTAGGTGTCTTTCCTTCTTCTCTAGTGTTCTTGTAACATATTTGCTACAGGTCTAGCTACTAAAACACACATGGCTTGTGTATATTTAGGAAGAGAGTCTCCTTGCAGTACTTCTGATAATGACCTATAATACCACAGTTAAAGAATAAATCTTGTAGCCTTTCATACCTGTACATTACCTATTGTTTTGGTAAATCTCTCCTTGGTACCCAGCAGCCCGTAGGAAGAGGCTTTGTTACATCAACCAGGATTTTTCCCCTCACAAAATCCCTGACAAGCTTCCCATGAATGTGAATAGGAACATGTTAGGTCCTTTGTATGAAATGAGTAGTCCATCGTAGGCTTGCCATGTGTATAATTTCTATTGAGGTTTTTATTTGTGAGCACTTTCCCTACTAGGGATTTCCTGGCTAACCCCACTGAATTTTTGTTTGAAGGAAGCAGAGCATCATGTTCCTCTTTGGGGTTGATGCGAATTTGTTGAGCTCTTGATGAAGATGCCATTTGTTTCGTTGGAGAGAGCACTCACGCACTCGCAAGTTGCTGCTAGTAGGAGGTTAAAGGCAGAGGGGTATGTTATAATAACTGATTAATGGTCACTGTACTGATTTCTAATGAGAAGGCAGTTGATTCTAAGTTTGTAAAAAGGCATGTTTTGGTGATTTCTATAACTTGCTGAGAGTAGGGCTTTATTGTAAAAGTTGTGTAATGATCACTGTAATGGTTTTGTAGCTTATGTTTGGCATTTTTGGGTTATGAGAATAATAGTCATGTTTTGGTGAGGTGGTTGTGCTGGGTAAGGTTGTGTGGCGGAGATGGAGAGGTTTTGTGGAAATCAGCGGCGGCTAGGGTTTTGTTTGTCGAATACGGGTTAAGGGGAGGCGGTGAGGGGGTATATCGTGTAAAAAAGGGGGACCCAATGCCTAACCGTACGGATACCAAACACATCCGACTTGCTCTTATGAGAACCAAACCCTAGCAGAGCTAGGGACCCATGAATTTTAATGTTCTGTTGTAAAGAATGGGCATTTTCAGCGGGTTGAATAGATGAATTGGATCTTGGGAAGGGCTTTAGGTGAATAGGGCTGGGTACCAATGGAAATTTGTTTTCTACCTATACCCACCTTTTATTACTATGCCTATATCACTCTATATTCTTTCACTCACACACATCACTTAACAAAACAATGGAATCAATCAAACATATAAAATGCATGTATTTACTTTTAATGAACGCTATTGTAATAGTCAAAGTAATTAAAATTACTTTGGGTATTACATTATATGACTTCTAGTAATAATGTAATCACAACAATTGTGCAACTAAATCAATAATCAAACCCAGGAGGATAAAACACTAGCATAATGGCTAAAGCTAAAGTAATGAGGATATAACACTAGCATATGGCTAAAGCTATTTACTTTAGGGTATTACATCTGGCCCGGCGGCAAAGGGAATAGGCCTAGGAGGTCAATGCCCCACCAAGAGAATGGCCACCCAACTGCATTGAGGTGAGGTCTGTTGGAAGAGAAATGCGAACATCGGCATGGCGCTGACATTTGTCACATTTTTTTGCGAGGTGTACTGCATCTTTGGACATCTTGGGGCCGTAATAACCAGCCCTGAGTGATTTTTTGGCGAGGGCTCTTGAACCCAAGTGTTGTCCACAAATTCTTTCGTGAATTTCAAATAGGATGTAGTCGGCCTCCCCCATTTCCACACCCTTAAGTAAGGGAACAGAAAATCCCCTACGAAAGAGGGTGCCTTCAATGAGTGATTATGACGCCACACGCCTTCTGATGAGGGTAGCTTCTTTAGGATCGGTTAGTTCCTGATCGACTTCGATGTAGTTCTTTATCAAGGTTATCCAGCTGTCCTCTGGGTTAATGACAAGGATTGTCGACAACGAGCTCGAGATAGGGCTTACGCTGGGATGAGTTAATGTTTCCTAAATTAGACTCCGGTGGTTCCCAGTTGGTTTGGTTCTTGCAAGCTCAGCTAGATCGTCGGCTCGGGCGTTTTCAGTTCGGCGCACATGCTTGACCTCAGCCTCACTAAAGAGTTGTAAGAGCTCTCTTACCCGAGCTCGGTACTTTTGTAGAATTGCATCCTTGGTGGTGAAGTCCTCCTTTATTTGGCAAATGACAAGCAGAGAGTCGGTATTGAGCTCAATCCTCTTCGCGTTGAAGTCTCGGGCCAGCAAGAGTCCCGCTATGCATGGTTTGTACTCGGCTTGGTTGTTGGAGGTCTGGAAAGAAAAGACGAGAGGCACTTCTATTACCATCCCTTCACTGTTCTCGAGGATGAGCCTGACCCAACGTCCTTTTCTATTAGAAGAACCGTTGACGTGGAGCTTCCATTCGGCGACGAAGTTGACAAAGATCTGGGCCTTGAGAGCTGACTTTGCTTCGTACTTTATGGAAAAACTCGAACAGTTCTACTGCCCACATGATTATCCGACCTGCGAGTTCGTGCCTGTGTAGGATATGTCTAATGGGTTTGTCGGTTCTAACGAGCACTTGGTGTGCGACGGAGTAAGGTCTCAACCTTCTCGCTAACATGAGTAAGGCTAGGGAAACCTTTCGATCTTTTGATATCTCATCTCGGGTCCTTGTAGGACTTTGTTGACAAATTATATCGGTCTCTGCCCATGTTGGGTTTCTCTATTCAACACCGCGGTGAGGGTTTCCTTGGCCACGACTAGATAGAGGTAATCTGTTCCGCCTTCCACCGGGCTCGTTAGGATGGATGGTTCCATAAGCACCCGTTTGAGGTCGATTAGAGCTTGTTCGCAGTCGGAGGTCCATTGAAACTCGACCCCCTTTTTGAGGATTCTGAAGAAAGGCAACGATCTCTTGGCGGCTTTGGAGAAAACCTTTATAATGCGGCGATCATCCCGATTAACTTCTGGACCACTCGACAACTCATCCAATCGGTTCCTGGAATACCTTGTTCATCATGCGCTGGTAGGTAGCGCCTGCATTTTGTAATCCAAACGGCATGACTCGATAACAGTAATTGCCCCTATCTGTCATGAAGGTCGTCTTTTCCTAATCGGGGGACACAATAATTGGAGTAGATTTCTGAAAAATGAGAAGACAGCTTGCTGATCGTTCTCTACTAAAAACTATTTTAATTAAAACACTGTTTTCAATCCTTCTCACATCTCGCCTTAGCTGGAAGTAATTTAGGAAGTCTCTTAAATTTTTTAAACATAACAATATATCTTTATAACACAAAACTCTTTCCTAACAACTGCATTGAAAATCAATAGCTAACAGTAAGTTTTGAAATAAGAACTTATTGACCCTTCTCAACTCTACTAGATAGCAGAGAAGACAGTTTTTGTTAAACCTTCTCTACTTGCTATCATAGTTGAGAACATTGTTTTCACTCACTCTTCTCAACTAAAAGCACTAACTATCATAAAGGGTCACAACTCCAACCTCCCTTCCTTGTGTCACTTATTGATTTCAATTGGCATTAGAGCTCGGCCTCTGGGTTGAGCACACTCAATAGTGTGAGAGGAAAAGATCTTGGAAGAAGTCATGGCCAAACCAAATTTTGTTCCTTCCTACCAGAAGGGGCTTCTTCAAATAGGCCACCTGGGTTCAATGGAGAACACTATTACTATTGGAAAAGTCAAATAAAGATGTTCCTTGAATCTCAAGAAACTGACATATGGGACATTTTTGAAAATGGACCATATGTCTCACAGTGGCAGGTCCAGTACCAAGTAATAGTATTCCTAAGCCAAAGGCTGATTGGACCGCTGATGAGAAGCATCGTGTACTATAAAATACTAAAGCAAAGTATTATCTTACTTGTGCAGTGGGAAGAGTAGAAGATGACAAGATAGTAGGGAAGGAAACTGCTAACAAAATATGGGATACTCTGCAAACTGCTCATGAAAGAACTGATCAAATCAAAGAAGCAAAGAAGGGCATGCTCATCCATGAATTTGAAATGTTCAAAATGACAGAAGAAGAAACCATTGATGAAATGTTCAAAAATGAATATTCTGCATTCCAGGAAAATCATTAATGAGAAACCATTGATGAGAAGAACTAGCTCATATATCCAAAAGAATCAACAGACATTGCAACAAGAAAATCCATTACGGGCACTTTTTTTATCCATTGGGAACGCTTTCGAGCGCTCTTAGAGCTGCCGCTCCTGTTGCCCACCCCTCTACAGGAGCGCACAACAAGCGCTACTAAATATTAAGAAACAGGAGCGCTCGCAGTAAAAGCGCCCTTGTTGGTCTTAGCGCATCTGACCAACAGGAGCGCTTTTTACAAAATTTCAAATCAACAAACCAATTGCAGATCAAATTCCAACAAACAAACTTATAAATCCATCTAATATACATATCAACAAAGTACCAACAAAAATCACATAAATCATTAACCAAATTCTGAATGTCAACAAAAGAAGAGGAAAACCTCAATTCTGAAGAGACAAATTCAAAGGAGAAGGAAGCAAATCAAAAATCACTTGTTATGAATGCTAGAAACCTGGTCACATTAAACAAGATTGCCCTCTTCTCAACAAAAAGGGACCAAGGAGTTTCTCACCTAAGAAAAAAGATTTAATGGCCATTTGGGATGATTCAGAAGAGTTGTCAAGTGAGCTTGAAGAGGAAGCAGCCAGTCTCTGTCTCATGGCAGGAACTGAGCAAGAAAAGGTATATGATTCTGAACCCTTAAAATGTGAATTTTGCAAAGAACTTGAATCCTCCTCTGATAGTGTGTTATTTGATTCAAATATTCTTTCTTGGAAATGCATGTTTTTCAAAGACCAGTTATGTGTTTTGAAAAAGGAAAAGGAGGAGATGAAAACACAAAATGAAAGAATGGGAAAAGCAATTCACACTTTACAACTATCCCATTTCAAACTGTCAGAACAGTTCAAGCTTCTCAACTTGAAAGTACCTGAAAAACCAACTGTCTCTAACTTAGAACTAGAAATTTAAAACGAACTGGACACCACTTTTCAGTTTGTAGCGACAAGCAAAAAGATCCCATAAATATGAAGACTAACCCTCAAGGACCCAAAGACAAATGGGTACCTAAATCTTTGTCCAATTCTAATACAGGCATGCCTCATAGCATCAAGAAGAAAACTGTGGTTTCTAGACAATGGAAGCTCAACGCACATGACTGGGGAGAAGGATAAGTTCCTCTCCATGGAGAGCGTTGATGGAGGAATTGTCATGTTTGGAAATAATGACAAAGGCTTCCTCAAAGGAGTAGGTACAGTAGATAAAATAAACTCAGCTCAGATTCAAAATGTTCAATTTGTGAAATGATTAAAGCATAACTTAGTTAGTGTAAGTGAGTTATGTGATTCAGGACATGAAGTGATTTTTAAATCTGATGTATGTAGAATAAATATTTTAGAGTCTGGAAAAACAATTTTTCTTGGTCATAGAACAAACAATCTCTATAGCATTTGTCTTGAAGATTTACAAAATCAAATGTGTCTAATTTGAAAAGAAGATGACAAATGGATGTGGCATAGGAGATTTGGTCATATTAGCATGAAAACCCTTTCAAAATATTCCAAACTTGACTTAGTCAAAGGGCTTCCAAAGATTAAGTATGAGAAGGATAAATCATATGAAGCATGCATTCAAGGAAAGCATGTAAAATCTTCTTTTAAACTCAAAGACCTTTGTAACTTCTGCACATGGATCTATTTGGTCCTAGTAAGCATGCTAGCCTAAGTGGAAAGAGATAAGGCTTTGTTATAGTTTATGATTATTCTAGGTTCACATGGGTTATTTTTCTAAAACACATAGATGAAGACATTTTTTAAGAACGTTTAGAATGAGAAGGATTCTAATATTGTTTCAATTCAAAGTGACCATAGAGGAAAATTTGAAAATACTATGTTTAAAACATTTGTTGAAGAGAATGGTGTGTCTCACAACTTCTCTTGTCCAAGAACTCTTAAACAAAGTGGTGTAATTGAAAGAAAAAAATAGAACATTGCAAGAAATGGCTAGAACATTGCTCAATGATTCAAAGATGGAAAAATACTTTTGGGCAGAAGCAGTAAACACTGCTTGCTACATTCCGAATAGAGCAACCACTAGAGACAATTTAGGAAAGTTTGATGCTAAGTCTAATCCTACTCTTAGGATATTCTCTCACATGAAAATCATATAGAGTATACAATCTTAGGACTAAAGATGTTCAAGAAATCATGCATGTTATGTTTATTGAAACTAACAGTTCAACAGAAGGAAATGAAGATGATGAGATAGATGTAGATAAGACAGATGAGAAGGGTGATGAAATGAATGAGAAAGTTGAATCTGAGTCAACACCCAACCCTTCTCAACATCTAGACAACCCTGACAGCCAACCAACTCAAGCTTTTGAGCTACCAAGGAGTTGGAGATTGGTGACTCACCATCCTCAAGAGAAGATCATTGGTGAAACTTCTGAACCACTAAGGACCATTCATTCAGAAGAGAAGCTTCTCACAGTGCTCTGATCTCAGCAATAGAACCAAAGAATATAAATGAAGCAATTGGTGATGAATCATGGGTAGAAGCTTTGCAAGAAAAACTTGCTCAATTTGAGATGAATGAAATTTACAACTTAGTACCATCTCCAAAACATCAATCAGTTATTGGCACAAAATGGGTTTTTAGAAACAAAATGGATGAGAATGGTAAGGTCATCAGAAACAAAGCAAGGGTAGTTGCTTAAGGCTACAATCAACAACAAGGTATTGATTATGACGAAACTTTTTCTCCTGTTGTTAGACTAGAAGCTATCAAAATACTTCTTGCGTATGCTGCTCACAAACACTACAAAAAAAACGTCATTTAGTGACCGATTTTTCGGTCACTACATGGGAAAAATCGGTCACTACAACGTTTAGTGACCGAATTTGCGACCAACAAAAATCGGTTGCTATATCACTGGTCGCTAATTGTAGCGACCGATTTTGTGACCAAATTTTCAGCGACCGATTTAGTGATTGATTTTAGCGACCGATTTAGTGACTGTTTTAGCGACTGTTTTGGTGACTGATTTAGTGACTGTTTTGGTGACTGATTTAGTGACTGATTTGGTGACTGATTTGCGACTAGTTTAGATACTGTTTTAGTGATTGTTTAATGACTGACTTATCAACCAGATTTAGAGAGTGAAAGTTGTTTAGAAACAATATTGTGTGACCAAATTCATCAGGTTTTTATTTATTTTTTACTTGCTAATTCGATCTCCAACATGTCGATGGTAATTTAAAACATAATAAAAATAGTTTGTTATACATAATTGATTCATGTTAACTATGCAAAATAAAAAAATAATCTCATTATATTAAAGATGTTAATTTGTTTAGTAAAATACATAACTGATATTTCAAACGATATCCTACATAATATACTCATTATAGAGTTTGAGTCTTAACATAACATCAAAAGTTTACTCTGCTTTACTTTGTCCCTCACAATCTGACTCTTGATCATCTTCTTCATCTTGAACTTCGTTATATGAAATTCGTTGAAACTTCAACCTTTTCATCAATTGTTACTTCAAGCATTTTTGAAACTTCAAGCTTTTCATCAATTGCTATAACATACATTGATCTCACTTGGTGGTGCAACTCCTTGCAAAGATGTTACTTGAGTCAATTCTCGGATATCCAAATTCTAGATCTATATCTGTTTACATGTATATATATATATATACAGAGAGAGAGAGAGGGGTCAGACATGAACAAAACCAGCAAAAGGAAGTATACATTTTTTGTGAACTTTACTAGAATATATAGAAGAAAGTTTTCACATTCATAAAATAGGCCACTGAGGGATCTATCTTTTTTATTTGTGAGTGTGCTTACTTACATTGCAAGTTGTTGAAGTTGCAAAAGGGAGCAGGAGTAGAAAAGGATTTTACTCTGACTTTCTCGAGAGTGGTCAACAGAGAGCTGTGAATATTAGTACATTATACAATTAAAATAACACATTAATATTGGCCAATACAAACTTTGAAGTTTATTATCTTGAAGTAATAAACTGATGTGAATTTTGACTCAATTCTTGTATTAGAATTGATCAGTGTAACTCAATTATTTTGTTTTTTGATATTCTCTATCAACCAATTTACCACTAACATATTTAAACTAACCATGCTTAAACTAACCCAGATATTGGCATCAAAATTTTAAGATATAGAAAACTGAATGTAAGTACATACTCACCTCATGAGATTCTGTGAAGTCAAGATAGTAACTGAACTACAACCTCTATTTTGCACCATCACAAGAGCATAGTTCGTGTACCTCTTGGAAACAGCCCTATGCAACACAGATGCTACATGCTACAGCTCAATCCAAACAGCTATAACATCATTGAAATATAATAAACATACAACGATAGGGTAATAGTTATCAAAAATACAACAACAAGAATGAAACACGATGTAGAAAGAAGCATCACTGGAAAGCCAAGAAACCAATATAGTTACAAATTATATAATTAAGATAGCAAAGAAAAGATTGTAAATCAGACCAATAGCCTATGATAGCCTATTAAGTAAGCTAATGATCTAATTATGAACAGAAAGGTTAAGAAACAATTGAAGATGATTAAGAGCCAAGTACTACCTATGTGAATCAATGGTTTATTGAAATGCAAACCACCTGTTGTTGCACATTTGTTGCATGTTACCTACAACATGTACTCAATGTAAAATGTAAAATTCACCATTCCCTTTAAGTGATGATGGGGCTGTAATATACAAATAGAACTTAAGTAGGTTGAGTGGAACCTTGAGAATTACTCTCCACCTTTTAAAGAGAGAAATTAAAAATAAACAATCAACCTCAAAAAGTTAAAGAGAAGGAAAATGATTCATTTATCCTCATTACATGATTGAGCCCCAACTTAAGTGATAAGGAATGAAAGAGTTTATTAGTCATCATCATCATCACCAAATTGGTATCATATTCAAGGACAGAAGACAACACAATTTGAAAACAAATTGGTAAAATTGTTGAAAAATACATACTTGTTATTCAAGAAGTTCTTGACAAAAACTTTGGTACCATCAGTGAGTACATGAGTCCCAAAATCACACCTGCAGTTTTTTTTGACAAATCAGTCAGTACATGAGTACCATCAGCCTATTGTTAACTTCTTTTTTGATAAGTTCCTGTTGTTAATTATATTTTCATTCTCCATGTGTGTTGCTCTTGCTTTCATGATATGCAACAAAGGAAGACAATGTCAATCGGAACCACAAACAAAGTTTATAGCAGTAACATATACTATAGTGATGCTAACAAGAAATTGGAAAGAAAAAAAATACTATATGAAAAAAGTAAATGATAAAATCAAATTACAAAAAGAAACAAAACAACATAATCATTAGGTCATTAGTTAAAAGACAAATGTCTCCGTGCTATTTCAAAATTAGTGCAAGAGGGTCTTCAAAGATTCCATAATAGAACCAAAACTAGAGCTAGATTCTTTTTTGACAAAGGTAGAACTTCATTGTTGTTTGCTATCCAAATATCATTAAGTTGTCTATCCAATTAGGAACAGACAAATAAATCATAGTAGCAAAAGACATTTTATCATACATTTAATGTGCGATAACAAGTATTCCTGATATGATAGATAAATCTAATTAACCTCTTACAAAACATGGCACCAAATAACCTAGTCTTGCTCGCCCCCTTCCTGACAACCCAAACACAAATTCAACGTGACATACATGTTAATAAGAGAACCTCAACAGATTTCTCTCTTTAAGACACTAAGATAGATTTAAGCCAATTGAAAAAATAAGTGTAATTAAATACCTAATCTGCGAAAATAGACTAATTCAAAACCTGCAGTGCAAAGAAGGAGACACTCCTGTCCCTTCCTTCGTCTAGAAGAAGACAAGTCTGCAGAGGGATGAGTCCATGATGGTTTCGCGCGCGAGAGGGATGGACGCAGAGAGGGTTTTGCGAGAGAGGGAGGGAGGGTTTCATCTTGCGAGAGAAAGAGGAAAGGGTTTCACAAAGAGAAATAGGAAAGGTTTCAGTTTTTCAATTGGGTTTGAACTGAAGAAGGGGTTTCGCGAAAGAGAAGAAAGGGTTCACGATTTTCAAATTTTTTTTATTGATGAGGCGATAAAATATTGAGTGAAAACTGAGAAGAGAAGGGTAATGAATCTAAAGGGTTTCTAATCAGTGGTTTTTTTTTTTCAATTGTTGGGGTTTTTTTAATTAGTTTTCTAATTTTTAATTGGTAATTGAAAAGATTGGTGGGAAATAATTTTTATTGTGAAAAAAAAGAGCAAAATAAAAATTTGTCTCTAATTAAAATTTTAGGGATTTGGTATTGGGAGGGAATTAATATTTAGTTTAAGAAAATAGGGACTAAAAAATCGGTCACTATTAGTGACCGAAAAACCGGTCTCAAGATTTAGCGACTGAAAAATCAGCCACTAAGTGAAATCGGTCACTATTTCGGTCACTACAAATCAATTACATTTTCCTCCCCAAAAACAGTTTCTAAATCGGTCTCTATAGTGACCAAATGAATTCGGTCTCTAATTCGGTCACTATTTTCCGTTTTTCTAGTAGTGAAAGATTTCCAACTCTTTCAAATGGATGTCAAAAGTGCTTTTCTAAATGGATTTCTAAATGAGTAATACGTACACCAACCTCCTGGTTTTATTGATCATAAACATCCATATCTTGTTTTTAAACTGCCTAAGGCTCTCTATGGTCTTAACCATGCTCCTAGAGCTTGGTATAAGAGACTTAACACCTTTCTGCTCAAGAATGGTTTTTCAAGAGCAAAAATTGATGTCACTCTTTTTAGAAAAACCCATAAAGATAAATTATTGATTGTTATAATTTATGTTGATGACATCACCTTTCTGCTCATCTCACTGCTGTCAAAAGAATTTTTAGATATCTTGTTGGAAAACCTAATCTTGGTCTATGGTACAAAAAGAAAACATATTTTAAGCTTATAGGGTACTGTGATGCTGACTATGCTGGAGACAAAATTGAAAAAAAAAAGCACAAGTGGTTAATGTCAACTACTTGGGGAATCACTCAACACATGGTCATGCAGAAAAGAAAATACAATTGCCCTATCAACAACAGAAGCTGAATATGTCTCAACTGTTGGGTGTTGCTCTCAAATTCTATGGATCAAAAATCAACTTAAAGATTTCTCTTTAAGTTACTCAGGTATTGCAATATTCTGTGATAATACTAGTGCTATTAACTTGTCTAAAAATCCAATTCAGCACTCTAGGTCAAAACACATTGATATCAAGCATTATTTCATTAGAGATCATGTTTAAAAGAAAGATATTGAACTAGTGTTCGTGGATACTAAACACCAACTAGCAGATATTTTTACAAAACCTCTCTTAGAGGAAAGTTTTAGTTACATCAAAAGCGTGCTTCATATCATTGAAACCACTTTAGGTGAGAAGGGTCATGACCATCAACCTTCTTTGTAAGCTAGTCGTTATAACGACTCTTCTCTCTCCCTTTCTTTCTCGTCCAAACAAGTTTTGTCCTAACCCCACAATAGACAATAACATCCTTAACCGTTGGTCAATAACGATTCTGAAGTGTTTAAAAGACATCACAAGAAAACTCTAAACCAAAACTCTAAACCAACTTCTACCCTAAGTTTTTAAATGGTTAGAAACAAAAACTCATAACTCACGAAAATGGTCATCTCTCTCTCTCTCTCACATCCTTCCCTCAAAATCCCTAAGTTTTTAAATGGTTAGAAACAAAAACTCTAAACCAACTTCTACCCCCCATTCTAAATCGCAAACTAACTCATGAGAATCAGATCCTCAAATCCCAAACTTCATTTTAGTCTCTCCTCTTCAAGACCCTGTCACCGTAAAACCACTAAAATCACGACCAGCCAAATTGAAACACACTCCTAGTGGAATTTCAATGGATGCTCCCATTAATGTTGAAACCGCTGATAACCCTTCTGAACAATGAACAGAGCAACCGGTTGAAACTGAGCAAAACGTTGAGATTGTACAAGAAAAGAGAAATGTGAAAAAAGGGAAACAAAAGACAGAAGCTTCTCAACCAAGAGGTGTTAAAATGGGCTGCAAAACCCATTATCTCAGGAATTGTGTACATTCGTGCTGGCATTGAAAATTGTGGATGGAAAATTACTTCATTACTCACTCAACAGAAATGGGAGGAGTTCATCACATTTGATGATCTGGTCTACAAGGAAAGAGTAAGAGAGTTTTGTGAATGTGCCTCCATCAAATACAATCCTCCAAGAATCACCACATTGGTTAACAGAAGAGAAATTGTGGTGACATATCTCTCTCTCTCTTGGTAGGGCACTTAGAATTGTCGATGAAGGAAACAAAGTCTATGATGAAAACTAGTATGAGAAGATTGGAGTAACTCTGGAAGAATACAAGACCACCCTTCTCTTCCTGTAACTGCTCCAAACCTAAAAGACACAGTAAGGATCTTTCATCATATCTGTTCACACACCCTTCTCCCTAGGGCAGGATCATTTGAAAAAGGGACCATTGGTGATTGCATTCTACTTTACCACCTCATCACAAACAAACCAGTTAGCCTACCCTTTCTCATGATTCACCACATGATCAATGTCATTAGGGCAGACAAAGCCTCAACCTCCTCACCAAATGGCATAGCCCTTACTAGAGTGTTCAATCATTACTTGATTGACATTTCCACTAATGAAGGTATCATAGAGAAAAAAACATTCACTGCAAAAAACCTAATACTCATGGGTATAAATGTCACTACTTGATGAGATATAAAGTAGATCGAGAAGATTAGGATCTTGAAAGTTAGCAAATTATCAATTTTCTCACACAACAAAAGAAGATGAACACCAACAACACAAAATGAAAGACACAAACACTTTCATGAAAAAGGAAGAAAGACCAAATGTGGAGAAGATAGAAATGGAAGTGGACAATGAAGTGAACCATTTCTTCCTTGGGAAGATGATATGGACAAACACTATCCTTGAGCTCTCTTAGCCTCAAGGTTGTGTGCTCAAGGTTCTCATATCAAGAAACCTTGGAGAATCCATGATGAACCTTCACCAACACTAGCAACTAGCCACTCACCACTCACTTAGGTATTAGGGCACTCTCATGCTCAAAATGTAAAAGTGAATTTCATTCATCAAAGTTCTAACAATTACACTTAGACTTAGAGTATTTATTTTGTGGACTTATGGATCCTAGGCCCACAACTAAAGTCCAAAAGAAATATAAAACAAGGCCCAATGCCACAAACTAAGCTACTAGGACTTAGCCTCCTAAATGGTCAGCAAGGCTCAAAACTAAATGTTCATTATAATTAGAAATGAAATCCTAAAGTTATTAAAAAGTAAATACAAAGAAAAAGGGAACACTAAAGGTAGGGTATTTTAGAAATTCCCTAAGGCATCCTTGGTCACCTTTAGTAAGTCCTTGTCAATTATCAAGGTGGACACACTAAAGTATATTCCCTTTAAGTGTTGAATCTCTTTTTAGTGTTTTGAGTCATCATCTTTGTGACATTCATCCACGCTCCATGATTAAGCTAAGCATGCATGTGGGCTCACATCATACTCCCCCTCTTGAACTTCACTTGTCCTCATGTGAACTCACCCTCTTGGAAACCTACATTTTGGTGGACAAAAATTAGTTATTTTGAAAATAAAAGACAACTAAACTAATGCAAAAATTACTTAGACTCCACCGGGATCAATAGGAAATTGAGTGACCCCAAATAAAAGCCTAATCATGAAAAGTCCAAGCACTAGTTTCAAATTAATCCAAAGCATGGTAAAATTCCAGGCAAAAGAAAAAGACCTATAGAAAGGAATGGAGAAATGATGGAGTACCTTTGGAAGCACATTCTCCATTACCTTGGTCTTACCATTTAGTGGAGTACCTTTGGAAGCACCATCACTAGTAAAGTTGCCTACCACAATTACACTTGTAATGCGCTTGTCCTCATGTATCTCACAATTCTCATTTTTAGAGGCATTATGGTGCCCTTGGCCACCATCAAGCTTTTCACCTTTTAAATTTATGTGTTCTTCCAATGCTTGTGAAACAACATTATTTACAAGTGCCTCAAGTGTAAAATCATATTCACTCACCTTCAAAGAGGAATCAACAAAACTAGAAAGAAAGTTAGCATTAGTAGCCAACCAAACAAAATCATTAGAAGATGTGAGTTTGAGTGGCTCTTCGAACAATGGTTCAAGTTCCTCCCTGCTTCAAATTTTTTGAACCTCTTTAGAAGTTTCCATCATTAGAGGCTCTCGGCCAACCCTAGTTGCTACATCCTCCTCATTGATTTTAACATTTATTTCATTTGCTTCTTCCTCTGTTTTCTTCTTCAAAGAAATTTGGTCCTTAAGCATCTCATGAAGGCTAAGAGAAGTAAGATGAATTTCCAAATTGTCATGCCTAAAAGAGTACTTGTTAGCATATCTATTATAGATTACTTTTTTATCATGTTTCCATGGCCTACCTAGGATTAGGTGGGCGGTTTCTATAGGTACAACATCACATAAGACAATGTCTTTTTAACTATGAGTAGAAAAGCTAACAAACACTTTTTTATTCCCAAGAGTTTCTTCTTTATCTTTATTCAAATATGGCGTTGGATGGTCAAAAGTGTGAAGGTTGAGTTTCATAACTAAACGAGTGCTAGCCATACTAACACAACTCTCACCAACTACTTGCAAACAACATAGACTATTTTGAACACGACATGTTGCATTGAATAAAGAAGAAGTAATAACAATAGGAATAGAATTAGAGATTTTCTCCTTACCATGTGGCACCACGGCCGAAGCTTTACCATCTTCAAAGTAAGATTGAAAAGCTTCTTCATTGTTTGCATTGGTGTCCCTCCTTCTATGTTTTGTTTCATGTTCTTCCTCCTCCACATACTTATCTCTTCTATACCTCCTTTGGTCCTCATCATAACTATATTTTCTATACCTCTTTACATAGTAGTCATTAGGCGAACCATGTCTCTTAGGAGAAAGATACCTTCTTGGTGCAATACATCTTCTTGGGCTTCCTTTGTACCCTTCATCCATCTTTCAAATGCAAGGTGGTACCTACAAGAAGAGTTAGAAAATAAATAAAAAATTTCAGCCACCAATAAGTCCTCACAAGTGTATTTAGCTCACCAAATTTCACTCTACTCGTGTTTAGGCTTTTTACGAAAAGACACTATTCACTCAAGGGTTTTTTGGGCACACAAATGTAAAGTAGGTAACTCAAGCCACTCTATTCTCCAATGATCTCTTAGGAGTGAACCTCAAAAGCCTCTTTCCAACCTTGATGTTGATATTACTATAGATTCTCAAGGAGTGTATTGTCAATCACCAAAGAATGCCAAAAAAAGGAAAGAAACTACGATGACAAACCTAAGAATTTTGAAGACCAAAATCAAAAGCAAAAAAAAATACAATCTAAATCAAATAAATAGTATTTAAAGACAAATCTAAACTACTAAAAAGAGACTCAAAAAGAATGGTAGCAATGTACCAAGAAAATGTCAATTAATGAGCAAAGTAAGCCTCAAGGGTAAAATAGTCCTACTACGGTCAAAATATTTAGAAAAAATTTTCCAGCGATCCAAAAAATGTTTCCAATCTCAGGAAATTTTTTCATAATTTTTCAAATTTTTTTTTGATGATCAAGTGATAGGTAGAGAAGCCTTTATAGTATAACATAATTCTTTTTTTGCTATTTTTTTGTTTTGTCTTTTTGCTGAAATATTTTTTTCAATGTTAGATTTTGAGAGAGAGAGAAAGAGAGAAAGATACCTTACGGTAGTAGATCGGTCGTCCGAGGTCAATCTTCAAGCCGAGGTTGAGGACGGCGGTGGTGGTACCTACAAAGACATTCTGACGCTCAAATTAGAGAGGGAAATCATAATGAGGAAGAGTTAGGAGAAATTAATTGTGTACCTTTTGCCTTGGGTGGAGGCCTATTTATAGGCGCTAGGATGGAGTAAGGAGTGCTTTGGTGCACAAGGAAGAGGTGAGATCTAAGCCCTTAAACTAGGCCGCGCGATCTACACCATTCTTGAGGTATGACACATGGATTGCCAATGACGCGAGTTCCTCGGTGTGTTTGGACCACCAAGTTGGGCCCAAAGTCTGGATTGGGCTCAAGCCCAGGCCGAAACAGTAGCCACCCAAGTCGAGGTCGGCCGGGCAAGGCAAGGGCGGCCTCGGCTTGTGATGCCATGTGTCAAGTAGATAATAGTCGGATACATGAGAGAGAGATAGAGATACTTGCAGTGAGGCTTGGGCGCTTGGCCTTGATTTCCGAGATCGCTGTGGATCCGTCTCTAGGATCGCTGTGGATCCGTTTGGTTCCTGATTAAGCATTGAAGCTCGGAGTCAAGAGGGTCCAAAGCCGCAAGGACTTCTTACTCGGTCTTTGATGGAGCTGAGCTCGGAGATCAGAGAGGAGGCAGATCTTGATTGAGCATTGAAGCTCCGAGTCAAGAGGGGTCAAAGCCGCCAGGACTTCTTCCTCGGTCCCTGATGGAGCTGACCTCGGAGATTAGGGAGGAGGCATGAGCTCGGAAGAGCAGGTGTCGGAGTCGCTGTTGACTTTGGCTTGCCCCAAGACTGAGCATTTAAGCACGGAGTTAGGGAGGACGTGTGGAGTCGTTGTGGACTTGGGCGCGCTCCATGACTGAGCATTTAAGCTCGGAGTCAGGGAGGACGTACTCGCTGTTGACTTACGCGCGCTCCATGACTGAGCATTTAAGCTCGGAGTCAGGGAGGACGTGTATGTCGTTCTTTGACGGCCTAGCCTCATAGCGTCATCCGCCGAGTGGCCAGCTCGGTGTTGGACTCGGGCGAGAGGGGCGTTGTAATAAGTTGGGAGCTGATGTCGCCAAGGATCCTTGCATGTTAAGAAGACATGAATATTCTAGACAGTAATTTTAAAGTGGCTAGGTGTGAAGCCCGACTGAAGAGAAGAGACTGAGGATGAGGCTGATCCGAAGCACGACAGAAGATAAGAAGCTGAGGCCGGGGTGATCCGACGTCCGGCCTCCTCACTAAGTATATGGTGACAACAATCTTAGTAGCCCCCACTCTCTGTTAACTCCTGTCAAAAAGGGACCAAACACAAACTCCAAAGAAAGACATCGTGAGGGCACAATCAGTGTTAGGTATAGCCAAACAGAGGAAAACCAACGTGAGTGCACACGATGCTCCTTTATCATGCATTAGTCGGAAAGCAATAGAGAGATAGAGAAAATCATAATGTATCACATCAGTTGTTCAAAACAATGAGGACTTGGGAATGATCATAATGATTGCAGTATCATAGAGTGAATGTGCATGCTTATCCTTTAGATTTTGACAAAGATGACTTAGAAATTGGTGTCATGACAGTGATTGCTAATTATTTGAAATCCATGGTGTGCAAATATAATCATGCGCATCTTAAATAAACATCTTGAATTAGTATTCTGATCAAGCATTTATTTATTTCAGCAGCTTCAAAAAGATTTGTGCATCAAACTTTGCTAATGTCTTAGAGCTTTGCATATTGATTAAACTATAACATGTGAATATTCTAGCAGTAATCATACCTCGATGTCTGTCAATAACTCGATTAATACATCACTTCTCGGCATTGGTACTCATCAAAAGAAAACCAATTAGCAAAAATATTTGGAAATCAATATCTCCTTAACCATTTAAGCAAGTTGCTGTGAGGATTAGTTATGATATGTGAGGTCCAATTCCTTGGACAGTTGGACCGAAGTGATTGCTTTTGAGCTCATAGAAAATGAGTAGTTGCATCGTCATTCGTCAGACCATAAATAGTGACGTATTGGGCCTCAAAAACAAAAAGAGAGTTGCACCATTAAATTTGTTATGGAATGGCTGTTTGCCATATACACCCCCTTTCTTTTTTTTGACATCTATTTACACCCCCTGTAGGCCCAATATCAAAAGGGCCCAATCCAAACATCAAGGGCTCAGATCAAACCACCAGATCGGAGGGACCTGATTCATTGGAATCAACCCCACCCCACTCTATAAATACAACATTCATTGCCTCTTTAATGGTAAGCACTCTCACATTTATTACTTACTCAAAATCATTCCTCTGACTTTAGCATCGGAGTGACATCACAGGTACAACATCAGCTAGGATCGGTCACAGTCATTAACTAAAGACATCCATCACTAACTACCTCGGACCACCCTTCAAGGTCGAAAGTACAGTGCAGAACATTGGCGACCACAGTGGGAGATCTTCAACTCAAGATCCTCTCCCCTCGACTTAGTAGATGACAACTCGAAATTTCCGTTCTAATGCTCAGCGACTCGGGGTCGGCGTCCATCTCGAACCGACGCATGTCGAGAGGACGACTTTGGGAAGACTAGCCGAACCCCAATCAACCCCGGAAGGATTTGTGGAAGACCTTCCAAACTCTACACAAGCACAAATCCAAAACCCTCCTCCACCTCCACTTCCGACCACAGTCGATGCTGTTCAACAGCTCGTCCTGCTGCTCAACCAACTTGAGGCGGCCAACCAAGAAAGAAGCCACCGATTTACTAACCTCGAAGGACGGGTGGCGGAACTCGGGGCTCGAAATATCCGAGATCAGGAATCCCCCGATTCTATTTCCCCTGAAAGAAGAAATCATACCAGGAGACGCCACCGATCTCCGCCCAGAATACACCACTACCATCGATCCCCTCCACGAAGACGCCAAGGGAATGGATCCCGTTCCCCCCGAGCCGATTCCTACGACGATGAAACAGAGGTCAACTCTTCCCTAGCATCTTCTTCCCCGAGACGACGGTCAAAAAACGGGGTACATTATCCCCAAAAACATCGCCACAGTGATCGAAGTGCCCGAGAAGGAGCGTCTTCTTCTTCAAAACGACGTTCGAAAAGCGGGGAGCATTCGCCCCAAAAACATCTGAATCAAAGGCACTCCGATCCCCATCATCGGAGTCAACCTTCACGAAAAGCCCAACCAGGAGAAACCAAAGGACCTTTCACCAAGAGGATCGACCAATACCCGGTACCCAGGTATCTAGAAAAACCACCGGAAGGATTAAAAACTTATGACGGGACAGGCGATCCAGACAGGCACCTAAGTTATTTTGACACGATAATGAGGTATCGGAATGTCCCAATGGAAATGAAGTGCCGTATTTTCCCCCTAACATTGGAAAAAATCGCCTCGGAATGGTTTGAAGTCCTTAAAACAAACACAATCTCCTCTTGGGACCACTTGGCCGAATTATTCTCGGCCAATTTCTCCCATTCCAAAAGCAAACCAAAAAACAAGAATATCATAGCATCCATCACCCAAGGGAGCTCCGAGTCTTTAAGAGAATACATAGAAAGATTTAATAGAGAAGCAGTTCAAGTTCGGAACCTCGACGATTCTTTTCGAGTTTACTTTATGAGGATGGGCTTACGCTCTGGGAGCCCATTCAAGAAACACATAAATACTTGGGAACCAGAAAACCTCCAAGATTTCCTTCAACTATCCCAGTGTTTCATCAATGAAGAAGAAAGCACCATGACCGAAAAAGAACAGCACCTACAACCCCTAATTGAACGATCCGATAATCGACATGAAAAGGATCAAAGGGGGCGGCGGCCGAGGTAACAGGGATCCCCGACCTCGAAACCGTCATCAATTCTATACCGAACTCAACGTCGATCAGTCCCAAATATTGGGCGAGTGCTGGAACACAGTTTAGAGACGAAAAACTCCCAAAACCACTCACCCAGAGACCTGGTCAACGATCCAATAAATACTGTCGATATCACCGGAGCAACGGACATGACACCAACCACTGCAACGCCTTGAAAGATGACATCGAGGATATGATCAAAAGGGGAAAATTAGCCAGCTATGTAAGCAGACCTAGACATCAACCAGCTGAGATTAAAGAAAACCAAGAACAAGAGCCCAAAACGAGGAGTAAAGTCAAAACTGAATCCGAAGATGACGAACTCGATCCAAGGAGATCAAAAGGACGATCAGTAATGATGATGATCGCGGGAGGCTTCTCCTACGAAGAATCCGGGAAAACAATGAAACGAAAGTGGAAAGAGCTACTAAATACAGCCTCGACATCGGCAGCACCTACTCCTTCAAACCGTCCTCCGTTATCTTTCGGAGATGAAGACCTTCTGGACGGGAAACCCAACAAACACATACCACTCCTGATCACGGCCATAATTGCTAACAAAGAAATTAGAAGAATTTTGGTAGACCAAGGAAGCTCCTCCGACATCATTTTTCTCGACCTCGTAGAAAGAATGGGAATCGACAAAGAGGACATCGCTCCTTACCGAGGATCCACACTATCCGGATTCAACGGATCTCAGACTAAACCCCTTGGACACCTGGAACTGATGGTTTCGTACGGTCAAGAACCCTTGATAAGAATTATCAAAACTAAATTCCTTATCTTACCATGTGAATCAATCTACAACTGTATAATCGGGAGACAGTTGGTTGGGAAGACTCGGAGCTGTAACCTCCACCACTCATTTGAAAATCAAATTCCACTCCCTCTGCAACAAAGTTATTACCCTAAACTCAGACCTTGAATCAGCCTCAAGATGTTTCTTCTTATGGACAAAAGCAGAAAAGAAGGCTCAAGCAAGTGAAGAAGTTTCCCCAGTCATGACTAAAAAAGGAAAAATCGGAAAAGGATCCACCGAGGTCAATTTAACCGACTTGGATGCAAGATACGATCCAGATAGCTTGGAAGAAGACGACGATGACGACTTAACCAAAGAACTCAAGAAGAAAATGAGGAGACCTGAACCAAACGGGGAATCTACCGAAGTGCAGCTCGGAGATGATCCCACTAAAACAGTGAAAATAGGAGCGGACCTCTCCAAAGAAGTGAAAGTCAACCTCACTCAGTGTTTAAAAGATCATGCCGATCTTTTTGCATGGTCGGCAGAAGACATGCCCGGAATCCTTCCTGAAATCGCATGTCACCAACTCGCTGTTGACCCAGAAGCCAAATGGATTGCTCAAAGGAGACGACACAAAATGGAGAAAAGGCAAAGGCCACCGCAAAAGCTGTTGAAGACTTGATCAAAGCGAACTTCATATTAGAGGTCAAGTACACGACTTGGTTATCAAACCCAGTACTAGTAAAAAAAAGCAATGGTAAATGGCGCATGTGCATCGATTACACCGACTTAAACAGATCATGCTCAAAGGACGCATTTTCGGTCCCGAGCATCGACCGCCTCGTCGATAATGCTTCGGGTTTCGGGCTTCTATCTTTTATGGACGCCTATTCCGGCTACAACCAGATCGCGATGTTCCCTCCCGACCAAGAAAAAACGGCTTTTATGACAAACCAAGGTAACTTCGCATATCGAGTTATGCCCTTCGGCTTGAAAAACGCCGGTGCCACTTACCAAAGAATGATGAACAAAGTATTCCAAAAGCAAATAGGCAAGACCGTTGAAGTCTACCTTGATGACATGATAGCCAAAAATGAACAAGAGAACACCCACGTGGCGGACCTTCGAGAAATATTCACAGAAATCAGGCGAAACGGCATGAGGCTAAACCCAGAAAAATGCACTTTTGGAGTACGAGCTGGAAAATTTCTCGGCTTCTATCTAACAGAAAGGGGAATTGAGGCAAACCCAGATAAGTGCCGATCCGTAACTGAAATGCGAACACCAACTTCAAAGAAAGAGGTTCAGAAACTCAACGGCATGATCGCCGACTTATCCCGTTTCTTATCAAATGCGGCATTTAAATCTCTACCATTGTTTAAACTTTTAAAGAAAAGTAAAGGAGAAGAAGAAGAAGAAGAAGAAGAAGAAGAATTCAACTGGACGCAAGAACAAGACGAAGCTTTAAGACAGCTCAAAAAAGCACTTTCAGAACCTCCAATC
Source organism: Astragalus glycyphyllos (assembly GCA_963573325.1). Lineage (NCBI taxonomy): Eukaryota > Viridiplantae > Streptophyta > Magnoliopsida > Fabales > Fabaceae > Astragalus > Astragalus glycyphyllos. The sequence continues at coordinate 15,821,618 of OY754309.1, forward strand.
CTGACTCGCCCAAACGAAGGAGAAACTTTATACCTATATCTTTCAATCTCAGAAAAAGCTTTGGGCGCCGTCCTTATCCGAGAAACACAGGCCGACCAAAAATCGATTTACTTTATAAGCAAAGCTCTCCAAGGACCTGAATGCAGATATCAAAGAGTAGAAAAGATTGCCCTGGCTTTAGTCATCGCAGCTCAGCGCCTCCGGCCCTATTTCGTGGCTCACCAGATAGTCGTGCAAACCAACTATCCTATAAGACAGATCTTACATCGTCCCGACCTTGCCGGCAGAATGATTAAATGGGCAGTCGAACTATCCAAATTCGGGATCAAGTATGAGTCTCGTACCACAATGAAGGCCCAAGTGTTAGCAGACTTCGTGGCAGAAATGATTCCCGCCGATCCTGTTATGAGACCTGGACTATACACGTTGATGGATCCTCTAACCCTAAAGGAAGCGGCGCAGGATTAATGTTAGAAAGCCCGGATAAACGTTATTATTGAAGTCTCTCTCACCTTCACCTTCCAAACGACCAATAATCAGGCAGAATACGAGGCTTGCATTGCAGGTTTAAGGTTGGCAATTGACCTCCGAGTCACTCAAGTCAAACTACTCACCGACTCACTCTTGGTCGTTTCACAGATCAACAATCAATTTGAAACTAAAGATCCGATACTGCAGAAATACCAACTTCGAATACGAGAACTGCTAAGACAATTCAAAACGGCCGAGGTAAAACACGTCCCCAGGACGGAGAATAAAAGGGCGGATATCTTATCAAAACTCGCAAGCACCAAAATCCCAGGCAATCTCCGGACGGTCCTCCAAGAATTACTACGAAAACCCAGCATCTCCTTCGATCCTATTTACAGTTCTACGATATGCGTTGTTGAGGAAAGCCAAAACTGGATTACCCCAATTTTGAAATACATAAAGGAAGGAACCGAACCTCAAAACTCAGCCGAAGTAAAAATCATCAGAAAAAGAGCCTCGGCCTTCCCAATCATAGACGGAACATTATACAGAAGAAGCCTCTCCTCACCATTGTTAAAATGCATCGAAGGAGAAGAGGCGGACTACGTCTTAACCGAAATTCATGAAGGAATATGTGGACAACATCTCGGCGCCCGTTCCCTGCCTCGAAAAGCTCTACGCGCAGGATACTTCTGGCCTACCATGGAAACAGATGCTAAGAAATTCGTAAAAAAGTGCAAAAAATGCCAAATCCACGCTAACATTCACATCGCTCCACCGACCGAACTCCGTAATCTATCCTCGACCTGGCCCTTTGCACAATGGGGAATAGATCTGTTAGGACCATTCCCAACCGCTCCGAGCCAAAACAAGTTCCTCATAGTAGCAATTGATTATTTTACCAAATGGGTTGAGGCAGAACCATTAGCCACCATCACTGCAAGAAACTCCATAAAGTTTTTCAAAAAGAACATCATGAGTAGATTCGGGATCCCAGAGAGAATTATCACCGACAATGGAACACAATTCACCGACAAAGGTTTCAGGAAGGTGATGTCCGATTTTAAAATTAAGCACCATTTCACATTGGTTGAACATCCACAAACCAACGATCAAGTAGAAGCTGCCAACAAGGTACTCCTTAATGGTTTAAAAAAAAGATTGGACGACGCAAAAGGAAACTGGGTCGAAGAACTCCCATATGTACTTTGGGCCTACAGTACGACCTCGCAGAGCTTCACGGGAGAAACTCCATTCCGACTTTCTTATGGCAGCGAGGCGGTCATTCCAGTAGAAGTTGGCGAATTAACTTGGAGAACGACTAATCCAAAAACTCCAACCGAAAACAACCAAGCTCTAAAAGAAGAGCTCGACCTCATCGACGAAGTTAGGGGACGAGCCACTCTCCGAGAATCCATTATCAAGCAAGGTATTGCATCCGGGTATAACACTAAGGTCGTACCCAGAGATTTTGACACGGGCGACTTGGTACTTCGAAGAGCCGATGTGGGCCTAAAAAATGCATCCCAGGGTAAGTTAGAACCCAATTGGGAAGGACCTTACCGTATCAAACCAAGACCGGCACAGGTGTTTTCAAATTGGAGACTTTGGACAAAAAGGAAATCCTCCGAACCTGGAACGCCGCGAAACTAAAAAGCTATTACGTTTAAGACCACTGTTTGAAAATCTATGTAATACATACGCTTATCTTTTTCGATCTATGTAATGCATGCACTTATCTTTTTCGATCCCATCAAAAATATAAGTGTTAACTTTTTGATCCCAGCAAAATTATAAGCAAAATGTGACAAACTGAAAGTATCCTTCTTCGGAAGAAACTTCTTGGGATCGATCTTTCGTGATCTCCCAACACGGCCAAAGCAGTCACAAACCTCAAGAGTAAGGATCAACGTGATCACCCACATTCCACACTTATAATTTTTGATCCAATCAAAATTATAACCAGAACGGCGTAACTACCTACGTTCCACACTTATAATTTTTGATCCAATCAAAATTATAACCGAATCAGCGTAATTACCTACGTTCCACACTTATGATTTTTGATCCAATCAAAATTATAACCGAGTCAGCGTAATTACCTACGTTCCACACTTACGATTTTTGATCCAATCAAAATTATAACCGGAACAACGTAACTACCTACGTTCCACACTTATAATTTTTGATCCAATCAAAATTATAACCGAATCAACGTAATTACCTACGTTCCACACTTATGATTTTTGATCCAATCAAAATTATAACCGAATCAGCGTAATTACCTACGTATTACGAAATGTAAACTCCTTGCAAGAGATAAACAAAGAAATTCCGGGATTCAAACTTCCACAGATCTTAAGAAATAAATTCATTAGAAAAATCTCGGGCACAACCGAGCCCTCAAAGTTTACAAAAAATAAATCTAAGGTAAGATCAGGCGGCTTAGGAAAAACAACGGTCTTCACATTAGTGCCGACGTCAACCTTTATGATGACTATCCAAATGAATAGTTTTTCATCTATGTGAATTCGGGTTGAATGACACAAGCAAACAGAATTGGAAAAGTAAAAGATAAGAACAAGAAAGAAGAAATGAGGAAAATATGGAGGAGATAAGAAATGGGAATGGCGCCACACTCTTAATTCATTGAGAGAAATAAGAAGTGATAAGCCTAAGGGAATGATCGCCATAAGAAAACTTGGTTTCTTGATAAGATCTAAACAAGGTTCAATGAAGAACAAAAGAGAGACATACTCTCACAATACACAAAGTATTTCATAAAATTCTGAGTTGTTATTCTCATAGATTGCTCCCCCTATATATAGGAGAGGATATATAGATGGGCTGATTCAATACAAGGCAGTACAAAGGCCACAAATAACTAACAATAATTCCTAGTGGCATTTCAATACACCTTAGTGGAAGAATGGTTACAAAACAACCAAGAAGAGCAAGAATCATCTTCAGCAAGCAAGCAAAGAGTCATCCCTCCTTATTACCATGGCATTTTCGTTCACTTTGGTATATGGATCAGCCACACCTTCATTTTGTTTATTCACTCCTCCTTGAAGCTTGTTCTGGACCCCTTTTGCAAGGATATTACAGCCCACTTTTATTTTAAACATAAACTCAAGTGTTTTAGAAGGCTTGGGCCATGTAATAACCCAATCTTCACTTAAAATTAAAATAACAAAATTTAAACTAAGTGTATGGGCTGAAACATAGTTTAGTAACCCAACACATTTTATTACAACTTCAAAAGAAAAACAAGTGCAATTGTGGTCCTATTTCATGTGCCCGTCTCCTGTTCATATGGACCCAAGCAATTGACCAATTTGGGCTCCATCCCTTCTAGTTTAGGCCTTGCTTCCATTATAGTTGTAACTATTTGATGTAAGCCCTTCCTAGCTTTCTTGGCACGTGCCCGTGTCATTGGTCCTCCTAGCCCTTGAAGTGCTTCATTAGTGTCTTTGCTCATTATGTCCTCATCACTTTATGATTCGATCTCCCTCAATCTCATGATCCACATTCAGGACGGCCTTGTTAAGATTAATAGAAGGGTAAACGAGAGCAATTTGACCAAGTGCAAGATCAAAGCCATCCCCAGCCATTTCCAGAGCAAGATCGGTGGCAGTGCGCGCATTCTTCTTAGATTTTTCCAGCTCCACACGAGTTTTGGCGAGCTCTTTCTCCAGCACTGCACATCGATCTTCAGGAGAAGAACTGGTCTCGGCCTTGTTCTCTTCGAATTTTTTCAACTTAGCCATCAGCTCTTGAATTTGACCCTCCAACCTTCTAATTGTCTCTTCAGCACTCTTCCTTTCTTCTTCAAGGGTCGTGATCCGATCGTTCAGCTGACCGATGCGGGCAGTGCTATCCTCAACTTGCAACCTAGCAGAATTATGGGACTTTTCAAGATCGTCCGCATAAGCCTTCAAAGTCTTCAAGTCGGTCAAAGTGTTACCCAAGACTTTATTCTTTTCGGCCAGTTCTTTTAGAGCATTGAATAACTTGGCCCTCTCAGTGGTCACCAACTCTGAAAAACAAATAAAGTCAATAAGGTAGGTAAAAAGAACAACAAAATGAACTCCAGAAAGAATACCTCACCTTCATGACGACGTTCCATCTCCTCCCTCTGAAATTTGGCAACATTGGCCAAATGAACAAACAGCTTTGCGGCCGCACTTACAGGATCGGTAAGATATTCCTCCATATTCTTTTCCATAAAACTCGCATCCACGGGAACAGAACTCGCCTTCTTAGAAGATTTGTGCCCCTTAGAAGACTTAGGATCTGTTGGAATCACCACCTTCTTCTTCTCCTCAGTCCTCCTGGCCACCTTCACTTGCTTTGTAGAGGCTCCCTCATTCGCTGGTTTCCTCTTCCGATGTTGAAGATCGTCCACGGGATTCTCCAGCTGTTCCTCGTGGACGGTCCTGATTGGGGAAACATGGACAGCAGCGCTAAGATCGGGAGCATTCTCTGCAAGCTCACCTTCCTCGACCCCTAGGTTCTGCAACGCCATCCTCTTTAATTGAGCAATCCTACTCCCTGCCATCGTATCTGAAAACAAAACAAAAAAAAACGGGACAAGTTAACCAAAATGATAAATTAATAATCCCCGGTCGAAAGATAAATTGACAAACCAATAAAACGACCCTACCTAGAACCCCCATAACCTTTCTTCGGGTAGCACACTTAACCAATCGATCAGCAGGAATACCTCGGTATTTATGCTTGGTATAAGGTATTTCAGATGAAATAAACAACAAAATATCTCTGGTCAGGATATCGGCACGGCAAAGATGAGATTCACCAACATGATAGGATCTTGGAGATCGGTTATAATGACCGAGTCCCCATCCTATGGGAAACTTAGTGGATACCAAATTTCGCCCGTCCAAATCAAATCTCCCCACATAGTCAATCGCCTCGCCATTCACTGGCTCCACGAAATAGAAAAGCTCCATCCACCTCCCCTTCAGCGAATCTGAATAAGCCCGAAAAATCTTGGCACCTTTCAGAGATCGAAGACTCACATGCTCCCAAGCATTTCCTTCCTCACCTTTTTCACTATTCGTATTAACCTCAAACAAATGAAAGAACAGATCGGCGGACACTGGACGTTTAAGTTCGAGGCATATCAATTCAAAGGCTCGAAGAAACGCCCAACCATTGGGGTGAAGTTGCGAAGGTGCCAATTCCAATCTCGCCAAAACAGTCTGTTGAAGATTAGTAAACGGGGGACGGATATGCATATCCGATACCAATACATCATATGTGACAAATTTCAAGGCTCCTGGCCAGGTCGCTGCATGATCGTCGGATCTCATACCCTCGACATTCCAAAGTCGGCCCCGAATCGATAACCTATCTACAATTACGCTCATATCCTCCCCTGCTTCATACAAAGACCTTGTTTCGGTAACAGAAGAAGCGACCCAATTAAGAATGCGAGGAACATTCACGTCATAAGGCATCGGCAGGTCAATTCGCCCCGGACCAGTGCTAGAATAACCATCAGTCAAAGCTGAAGTACGATCATCAGCTTCGGAAGCTTCAACATCAGCAACCTCATCATCTCTTCGTTGCGAATAATCCTGCCTATCCTCGACTTCTTCAGCAGGTCTTTTACCCTTATCAACCTCGGATCCCGTATGACTTCTTTCTCCTGTTTCGGTACTAAACTCCGACTTCGACTCAGAGCCCCCCTCTTCCTGGGTATGCGAAGACCCCTGCTCATCATCGGAGTGCGTCTGTTCAGAAGATACCGTCTCCACAACGACAATGTCGATCTTGTTGTCTTTTACGCCAACAACAACCACATCCTCGGAAAGCTGCTCCCCAACTTCAGGCTCGTTGGAAGGATCTTTAGGAGCATGACGATTGACTTCAGCATCGTCCTCCACTTGTTCGCTGGTCGGGGCTGAATCGGGATGATCTTGAACCTCGGGCATAACGGGGGCAATTTCTGAACGACGACCCTCGGCATTCTCTCCTCCAGAAGCCATCACTTTTGCAAGTTGCGGGGGTTGCTGGGAAATTTGCCTACGAGTTTGTTTAGTAACCGCCAGTTTTAAAAACCTGCAAGAATGGGGGCATAGGGAAGTCAGGAATAACAGCCTAACGGAAACTGACTATTTAAGGAAAAGGAAACAATAGAGAAATTGAAAACAGAACTAACCTCGCTCAAACTAAGCTCTCGCTGATGATCTTTTGCGGAAGTCAAGCACTTGGACCCACTGGAATGGCGAAACCCTAGCCACTATCTTACTGATCGACGAACTTAAACTCGGATATGACGAACTTAAACTCGAATATAAAGATCGGTATGCAGATCAAATTGAAAATCAGGAATAAATGAGCGGAACTAACCCCTATTTATAGTGGGCCTCGCAGAATTGGATTGGGCCTAAATCCAATCGACGCATCCCATCAATAACTTCCAACACACGCTCACGCCTACCAAAGCGTCACCATCATTAGCCGCCATTGGGAAACGCACTCTGACAGACGCAATAAATGCAAAGGCGCCAATTCGAATTTCAAAATTATTATAACGGCAAGAACTTCATCACCATCAGAAACCAAGTTTAACGTCGGCAAAAACTCCATCACCATCAAAAACCAAGTTTAACGTCGGCAAAAACTTCATCACCATCAGAAACCAAGCTTAACATCGGTAAAAAAGAACGCTTCATATCTGGACAAGTCAAGATCGCCTCTACAGACGACCAGACTTGGGGGGCAACTGTTATGGAATGGCTGTTTGCCATATACACCCTCTTTCTTTTTTTTGACATCTATTCACACTCCCTGAAGGCCCAATATCAAAAGGGCCCAATCCAAACATCAAGGGCTCAGATCAAACCACCAGATCGGAAGGACCTGATTCATTGGAATCAACCCCACTCCACTCTATAAATACAACATTCATTGCCTCTTTAATGGTAAGCACTCTCACATTTATTACTTACTCAAAATCATTCCTCTGACTTTAGCATTGGAGTGACATCGCAAGTACAACATCAGCTAGGATCGGACATAGTCATTAACTAAAGACATCCACCACTAACTACCTCGGACCATCCTTCAAGGTCGGAAGTACATTGCAGAACAAAATTGGATAGAGTTACCTTAGTATCATTAAATTGGTTATTTCTGAAACAGAGTACCTGTCGTGGGATGACATCCAAATTTCGGGTTTGATTTCTCTTCAACCCCGTCTCAGCAAAACCTAACGTTGGTGATTTTTGCTTAGACGTTACTGGCCAAGCTGAATTCTTTCAGATCCATGGACGACGGATGATCGAGGATGGCCGAGCTTGAAGCTAACTTCGGTGATGACGTCGACGTCGGCATCGATGACGAATAGAGGAAACGAACTAAAGTCCCCACGTTTGCCGAACTATGTGAAGAAGAGGAGGTCGAGCAATAGAGCTGACTCAGTGCCGCAGTCACACCACGCGGAATTCAGCGACGTTGAGGTCGGAACTAGAATTGCTGCAATTTAGATTTCTTTCCCGCGAATACACTATCGTCGATGTAGATTAACTCCCGTTCGGAGATGAAACGCGAGAATAATGGGGATGCACACAACCTGCGATTTCGAAAGAACGAGAAGCGTCTCTGATTCCGTCAACGGTACCCAAGCGATGAGGAATCTAAAGCAAACTTTGGCGACTCTTTCAGGTCTTGATTCTTTATAAGGAACAGATCTGATGGATCAACCACAACCAGCTCTTGCGGTGATCCTTCTTTTTGCTTGCTAAGAAGAAATCTGATTTTTGTTGAATCTCACAGAAGTGAAATCGAAAGCGCATCGGCCAAATGCTTTATCCACAAATTGTAGATCGGGAATCTTGACCCCCACCGTATCCATGAAAACGCCATCTCAGATCTCAGTCACTGGGATAATAATGGATTGGGAGTATGATCATCAACACCGTGACAGGTGCCATAGCCGACGCTACAGTTGTGGGAAATTTGATCTCGGATTCACTCCACCGTGAGTGAGAAGAGAGAGAGAGAGCAAGAAGCGCTCCCACTGTGGTCGCCAATGTTCGTACCCGAACTCATGAGAGACAGAGAGAAAGATACCTTGCAGTAGTAAATCGGTCGTCCGAGGTCAATCTTCAAGCCGAGGTTGAGGACGGCGGCGGCGGTACTTGCAAAGAGACTCCGACGCTCATGTTAGAGAGGGAAATCATAATGAGGAAGAGTTAGGAGAAATTAATTGTGTACCTTTTGCCTTGGGTGGAGGCCTATTTCTAGGCGCTAGGATGGAGTAAGGAGTACTTTGGTGCACAATGAAGAGGTGAGATCTAAGCCCTTCAACTAGGCCGCGCGATCTACACCGTTCTTGAGGCATGACACATGGATTGCCAATGACGCGAGTTCCTCGGTGTGTTTGGACCTCCAAGTTGGGCCCAAAATCTAGATTGGGCTCAAGCCCAGGCCGGAACAGAATCACTTGATTTGGACTTGTATTGAGTTCCCTAACAGATTTTAAAATTTAGAAACAATAAATTTGGATCAAACAGATTCTAGAAATTCCAGAAATTCAAGAACAATATGAAGAACGCCAAAAACACTATGAATGTTTGATTTCTTGCAAGGGTGTTATCTCAGCCAATACTCAACCAAATCAGACAAACTTGGACTCCATTTCACTCACTTTTTCATAAGCAATACAACTTTGCAACTTTCAGACCCGAATAAGCACTTATGCAGAAGAGTGATTTTCAAAAACTAAGGTTGAAGATGAAGATTCAAACCTTCAAACCAAAATTTCTAGAAATTGCAATTCTCAATCAAATTAAGCAAATGAGTAGTGCTTTTCTAGCGAAACTTCACAAGGAAGCTGAATATATCATCAATTTGCACAAAAGAGTAGAAGAACTTACGAAAAAAGCGATTATACAGTAGTAAAACGCGTTTTCGGTTTTGGCTAGGGTAGAATGCTCAAATCTCAACCAAAATTCATGAAACAACTTGCAATAGGTGCGAAATCACTGCAGTAAATGATTGTTGGCAACGAATTTCAGCAAAAACAAGCAAGAGTCGAGCATGAAACGAAAATTAGGCAAAAATGTTGAAAAAGAGAGAAAATATTGGTGAGTACAGTGATGATTCTGGAAAATGCATGAGAGGTATGAAGAGAATGTGAGAGAAAAAGATCGAAAGTATAAAAACGAAAGGAGCTACAAGGGGAGAGATAGAGAAAAAAGGAGAAAATATGGAGATTACTTGAGAGAAAATGAGTTCAAAAAAAAAGTGAGCATTCCAAACTTTTATGGGAAGAGTGACCCCGAAGCGTATCTTGATTGGGAGCTTAAGGTTGAACAAATTTTCTCTTGTTGTGATGTTAGTCAAGAACAAATGTTGAAGTTGGTTGTGTTGGAATTTAGAGATTATGCACTTAATTGGTGGGATCGAGAAAAAAAGCTTAGGAAGAATTGTGAACCCGCGCCTATTGAAAAATGAAAAGATTTGAAGGCCAAGATGAGAAAGAGACATATTCTTTCTCATACCCATAAGGAGTTACGTGACAAATTGCATAGGCTTACTCAAAGAAGTAAAAGTGTTAGTGAGTACTTTGAGAAGTTAGAAGTGGCTATGTATGGAGGAAAATTTGGAGGATACCATGGATAGGTTTCTTGATGGTCTAAATGAAGATATAATGGAGGAAGTGGAGTGCAGAATTTTGTAAAGATTGAAGATCTTGTACACCAAGCAATAAAGGTGGAAAAACAATTGCAAACAAAGAATCCCTACAAGAAATCTTCTTCAAATTAACAATCTACAAGTTGGAAGGTCAATTCCAAGAATGAGGGGCCTTCATCCAAAAGACTTGATGTCACATCCTCCAATGGTAAAGGTATAAATTCTAACTATTATTCTTTAAACCCTAAGTTAAAGAACATGAAATGTTTTAAATGTTTGGAGTATGGGCATATTGCATTAAATTGTCCAACTAAGACTTTAAGTCCTAAGGAAAAATGGGTGCATTAGTTCACAAGAGAGTGAAAGTAAAGAAACTACTCAAGAGGGAGATTTGTTCATGGTTAGTAGATTTGTCAAAGCCTATGAGAAAAATGAGAACTAATATTTTCCAAACTAGGTGTCTCATTCTAAAAAATATATGCTCTTTGATACTTGACAGAGGTAGTTGTGAAAATGTTGCTAGCACTAGGTTAGTGTCAAAGCTTAATCTTGAAACTATTCCACATCCTAGTCCTTATAAAGTGCAATGGTTAAATGATCATGGAGAATTAGAGATAAATTGACAAGTCAAGATATCATTTTCCATTGATAAATATTGTGATGAAGTTTTATGCGATGTGGCACCCATGGAGGCTAGCCACATTTTGCTAGGGAGACCTATGCATTTTGATAGGAAAATTATTCATGATGGTGAATCCAATAAATACACTTTTGTTCACAATAAAATTAAATTAACTCTTCACCCTCTTAGTCCAAGGAAGGCTAAAGAAGACATGCTGGCTTTGAAACTTAAAATAGAAAAAGAGAAAGGTTGAAAGAAAATGAAAAGGAGTGTGGTAAAAGAGAGGAGGAGAGAGAAAATAAAAGCAATGAAAAGAAAGAAGTAGGGAATAATAAAAATCTCTTAAAAAAAGGAGATTGAGGTCAATAGAGCTTTGTTGGTAAGACCTATGCTTAAACATGAAGTTCCATCTGATCGTTTGTCTTTTTATGCTACCAATTTCCCTAGTGTTGTTGATCTATTTTTGAGCATGCATAGGGATGTCTATTCATGAGAGGTGCCCTGTGGTTTGGTGTCTTATGGTGCTACTCTCAACTTGCAAGTTTTCAAGGAAATCCACTTGCTTGAAGAAGTTGATTCAAGAGAAGTTTCTTTTGATTTGGTTCCTTGCAAAAGTGCCAAATCAATCAAGTTTTCTAAATTCATGTTGGACGAATTGTTTATTGCAATGCTTAAGTTTTCTCATGTGCTTGAAAATTTTAAAAATTTGATTATCGGAATGTTAAACTTGTATCTTTTGCCTTTGTTTGAAATAGGGGAAGTAATTCCACAAAATATGATATCTCCAAGTCATGTCATGTGTGCTCCCTATATGTATTGTGATGTTTATTTTCTTGCTTTATCTTTGATACAAGATCACTGTGTTGAAATTTTAAAGGAGTTGACAATACCGAGACTTTTATTGTGAATAAATCTGTGTACTAATTTGGAAAAAATTTGTCTTGTTGCTAATTTCAAGTTTATTTTTCATGGTGTTTTTTATTGCTTATCTTTGTCATGTGTGTAGATTTTTCTCAATTTCCATTTGACCCCGGGGTTATGTTGGTATTGATATGAGTTATTTCTATATGTAGGATACAATAGAGGCGCTGTCACAAAAAAAGGGATACAATGGAGATCAAATTCGAGGTGATGTGGACCGCAAGAGCATTAAGAGAATCTAATTTTTTTAAATTAGAATAAACTTTATTTTATTTTAAGAGGGTTTTATTTTAGCTTATGTTGACATTAAAGGATTTTGGTATTTGTTTGTTTTAAGAGAAGAAGGATAGGAAGAAGAAGAAACAAAAGATAAAACCATTGTCCAGTGTGTCTATGGATACTAAAACAAAAGCAACACTTGCTAAAGTGATGAGAAGGGAAACCAGAAGCAAAATGAGGAATGATCCTTCACCTCAAGAGAAAGAAGATACACCTGAGAAGGATTCTGAAATGGAAATAGAACTTGAGAAGGATCAAGAAAATGAAGTGAATGATCCTGGGAAGGATCAACATGAAGAAGAAATTGGTGAGAAGGAAGTCTCCCAGGAGCCTGAGGAAATCGTATATGAGAAGGTTCAAAACATTGAAGATGTTGCTGAGAAAGCACATTCCCATGAGGAGCATGCATCTGGGGAACTTGAGAAGGATCCTCATCAAGAGAAAGAAGCTTCTGATAACTCCTCCTCAAAAAGGGTGATGGCACCAATGGTAAAGGTCGACACCAGAACAAAGGAAAGAACTGTGTGGAAACCTGTTGATCAAGAGGTGACAAGAAATTTGGGGTAGCAGTTTGATGAAACAATTGCTCCTAGAGAAATGTTGATCACACCAGAGGAGAATTCTGGTGGTGAAGATTCAGGAGAAAAGACTGAAGAATTGCACCTCAACTCTTCTGGTGGTAATGGTTCTGAGAGAACTATTGTGCTTGAAGGCTTGACTCCATTCAATTTGAATGTTGATGCCTCTGAAGAACCATCACAAGAGGTTGAAATTGAAGAACGACAAGTGCAAGCTATTGAAGAATCATAGAAAGAACAACAAGATGGAGAGAAGGTTGAGTCTGCATAAAAAGAGCTTAGTGGTAATGCTTCCGGACCCTTAACACAAACCATACCAGCATTACCACATGGGGAGCTTCACCATAACACTTCCTCACCCATTATCCAAAATCCTCTCCCCTCAATGTTCAATGAACAAATGCCAACTCTTCCACCTTTCTCACCTGTCCCAATACTACCCTTCTTAGTCCCACCTTTCTCACCTCAACCACTCCCCATAGCAGCTACAGCTCCAACAGAACCATCACCAAATCCCACTCTCTCACGTGTAACCTCCCACAATCTTGATCAACTCCTAGCTACCATAAACCTAGAACATGACATCTCTCCACTAAAAACAGGCAACACTTGACCCTCCTCCAACATCAACCAATTTCTCAATCTGAACCAATCTCCTTTAGATGACTTTCCTCAACCAAAATATCCTTCCATCAACACCCAATCTCACCCTTCTAACATGCCATCTAAATTCGGGTCTCTGAATTCCTCTGTCTTTAATGCTGGCCAACCTTCAGGTGTGGCTCAAGAGAACTTTGCTGAGGAATCTAAAGAGAAAGGCCCTTCTGCTCCTGAAGCTCTTGAGTCTTGCATATCTAAGATGGAGAAAAAGATGAGAAGAATGAAAGCTTTGCTGAAAAATGTGCTTGAAGGTCAAGCTATTCTGCAACAAGGTCAGAGAGCTCAACCTGCTAGAGATGAGTAGTATCAGACTTGGATTTTGCAGCAAGGGGTGACCACACTTGCTCCAAACCTCACTCCTCCAAAATTTGGCCCTATTTCTCAGTTTCATGATATTCCAAGACCTGGTACTTCCTCCTCTTCTGATGGGTCTTCCCCATCGCAGTAGCCTCTTAATGTCTCTGATCTTAGCCACAAGGGGGAGAAGTGTAGATTAAGTTTAGGGGTCTTATAAGTTTTTTGATTGCTATGTATTCGCTAATATCTGTGTTTGCATGACATTTTTTTGTTGAGAAGTATTCTTCTCACCTGTTGTTTCTATTTTCCTTGGCAAAACTACCGAAAAGAACATAATCTCTTGTAATCATGACAATGATTCTTTTGATGAGCTTAATGAAATATATGTTCTTACTTATGTTCTTGTGTGGTATCTGAAATTTGCGAAATTAAATTATAAATCAATATGCACATTCTAAGAGGGAGTAAGAATGCTGATGCCTTAGAAAATTTTAAACAAAAATCAGAAAACTTAATCCATCTCCAAAGAGTTTGTCAAACATCAAAAATGGGGAGATTGTTGAGGCAAAATCCCTAATTAGTTTTGATGGTTAACAAACTTCAATTGTGAGAAGCTTAAGTTATCTGATCTCATATGCTACTAATGTTTCTTCTTGAGTGAAAATAAGAACAGGAATAATCAACCAAATCTCAAGAAGGTATATGCTTATGAGAAGCATCATAATTGAGAAGGCTCGAAACAATCATAAAACAATGTTGCACACGATGACCAAAGAAGAACACTTCTCTTGACAAGATCAAAGATCAAGACCAGATGGGTAAACTTGAGAAAGATCTTCATGAGAAGGATCATTTTAATCTGCGTCAACAAGTGGAGGATAATGAGAAATGTCAACCTCAGAAGTATCATGACAGAATTTTCATGAGAAGTGTCCTCAGAAGTCAAGGTGAGAAGCATCATGACAAGAAGAGTGGTCATGATGAGAACAGTCAAGTTGAAATTAAAGAGTCACACAATAAATATCTTCATTAGAAGAATCAACTTGAGAAGCATCATCTCTAGAAATAGTCACAGTTGAGAAAAGTCAGAGTTGAGAACAGTCATGACAGCTTTAAACTGCTGTCTTCTGCAGATACACAGCTGTCTTAAAGTAAACAGCCTCTCAACGACTATAAACGGCTAAAATCTTTTGCCAAAGTCTATTTTAATATCTTTGTAATCAAGTGAAGCACAATCTAGGAAAGTTATTTCTAACCAAAGCAAAAGCGAATTTTTGTGTCTATTTTGGTGACTAGACCGGACCTATGAGTGCACACACACACTTGGAATAGTTGTTGGGCTGAAAAGAGCATAAAGAAGTGTGAGCAGTGTATCCTGAGAACAAAGCCCTTGAAAAATAAATCTGATTGAGCTTTAATGAAATGCTTCTACTAATTTGTGCTGCTGATTTTAGTTGTTCTTGGTTGAGGATAGCAAAGATTCAAGCATGGGGCAGTTGGTTAAGTCTTATTTTAGTGACTTTTTTGTCTTTAAATTAAAAAAAGTTTGTGGAATTTTAGTTCAATTTTTGAGTTGTTTTACTACTGTTAACACCCAAAAATAAATAGGTCGTAGGCCGAGGGCTAAGAGGGAAGAAAAGAGTAGTGGTGTGAAGGCAAGTCATACGACATGTTTCAAAATGGGTATTTGCCAAATACAGTGAAGTCAAGAGAGGTCCTCGGGACACGTTAAATCGAGGGAAAGTGATAGCCCCAGCCTATAGAGTGCCAAAGTCCAGGTGGCTCGGGTGCCTAAGGTATTACCTAAAGGGGCTAGTGCGGCCAGCCACCAAGTGGCCGAGGCAAGGCGGGCGTTGCTTGGAAGGCAAGGAAGACGTGGCACGAAGACAGAACCTTGGAGCAGTTCAAGTTCAAACGGGAGAGTGAGGCCGGAAAATGTGGAGCGACGAGCATTCACCCCACTAACCGTGCCAGTGGGATCGTGGATGGTTACTCCGCCTAGGAAGCAATGAGAGCCGTTGATCTTAGATCAATCCAACGACAGGCAAATGTTGGCTAGTATAGTGGTCGACGAGGGCCTGTGTATATATATAGCAATATAGTAATTGTACAGAGACACATCCAATCAATCGAATTCTACGTTTATTTCAGTTTATCTTTCCATTATCGCATTTTTTATCCTTTACTTTACTTTCTGTATTAGTCCGTAGTATAATCCAACACCCGCGTCCCCCTCTCACCTTGTCTGACCCTTTCTAGAGGAGTCAGGAAACCCATAGTCGAGGAGCAGAGTTCCCTCCTCGACGCAATTGCATGAAGAAACGAGGAATCAAAGACCGTCCAAACCTCTGGCCGACACCACGGCTAGGACCTAAGAGTTTGATGACAACAACTACAAATTGTTTGTTTTTATTTTCAGCTCTAATTATGGAGCAAATGAGGTATTTTGGATGATTAAAGATCAAGGATCAAAAGAGCATAGCAAAAGGAGAAAAAGCAAAGAAAATGGTGCCAAAAGTCGGAAATCACAGCACAATCCGTGCGTGATACCGCAAGATCCGTCCGCCTTCTCACTGCCAGAATTTCAAAAGTCTCTCAGTAAGCACAATTCGTGCGCATGAAGCACACGATCCGTGCGCCTTCTTCAGATTCAGAAAGTTGTTACAAAATGATCCAATTCCCTCCTTTAAGGCTTGTAATTCGAATTGATTGCCTTGTCTACCATTTTAGGCTATAAATAGAGCTCATTTCTGAGTACAAAGGAGGCTTCCTTAATTACTTGTGACCTCACACCAAAGTTTAATCCAAGTTCTTGCTTTCCTTTTATTTATTGTCTTTTATTTTCATGCTCTTTACATTCTTGTCTTTTAATCTTCAGTTCTTTTATTTCTGCACCTTTATTTCAGTCTTTACCTTCTGCTCTTATTTTTCGGTCATTTAGATTTTAGTCATTTACAATTATGTTTCTTTATCTTATTGCAATTTACATATTAAGCATGATTGAGTAGAAATACGGTCTTGGGTTATTGGGAGTGATCCAATGATAGGTCCCTAGTAATTCCCAAAGACTATTCTCCAATCCTATTGTTTTGTAATTCTAATCTATTTTCATTATGCCTCAATCTTATTTTTAAACATTAGAGTGAAGTACTGAAAGGTGAAATTCTATGTTAGACCTATGAAAATAGACAAGAGAATTAAGATATGAGAATAATCCTAATTCTCTTGAGGCATTTAAAAGGTTTTGTTCTTAAAGGGTTTTGCTAAATTTCAACCATGAGAATAGGATTGAAAGTTAAATCAAAACACATCATTTTACTTTGAAAGGAGACTATGATTACATTTGTTACCTTCCCTTTAGAGTATATTACTTTTGTGGGTTGGAGGATAGTTAAAGAGTTACATGGGCTCTCATCATTGTGATGAAACTAATAACCCGAGATTCTTTACATTCCTGAATTTCAATTAATCAAAAATCTCTTCTACAAATCATTCTTTTTAGCTAATCACAATTGAAAACGAAATCGGTAATTACATTTCTGTGAATCGATACTCTCTTACTACTAGATAGAACCGTGCACTTGCGGCCTATCAATTGGGCCATTGATGATCTGTGTGAGAGTACATTGAGCTCCAATCTTACAATCTTCCAATCTTCTCAAGTGTCAAGTTTTCCCCAATCCATACTCAGCCGCCTTTTAACTGTAGGGATTCATCTGATCTCTGAGTATATATTATTTCTTGTGTTGTTGTTTCTACTGAAACACCATTTGTATGAATCAAGCTCTAGAAATCCCACAAACCCATACTCTTAAAAGAAAACATGTTAAAAACCTTCTCAAGTAGCATGTGTTGCTGTAGGGCTTGAGAGGGCTTGAGAAGAGAGTTGCTTCTGTGTTAGAAGCTACCTAATAGATCAGAAGGATTGTATTAGGTGTGAAAACACTAGGTAAAGCTGTGTGAAGAAAACTACCAAGAAAATTTTTAGCCTAGGGAGGTTGTAAAAGTTGTAGACTATTTGGAAAATAGTGGAAATACTCACTGGGAGTGAGGAGTAGATGTAGCCCAGGGATTTGGGTGAACCACTATACATTGTTCTGTTATTTACTGCTATCTCTATGTTGTTTTACACTGTGAGATAAAACACTCCGCTTGGAGTAGATTTTTGAAAACTGAGAAAACCGCTTGCTGACCCTTCTCTGCTAAAAACTGTTTTAATTAAAATACCGTTTTCAACCCTTCACACATCTCTCCATAGCTAGTAGTAATTTAGGGTGTCTCTTAAAGTTTTTTAACATAACAATATCTTTTTCTAACACAGATTTCTTTCCTAAAAACTGAAAATCAATAGCTGACAGTAAGTTTTGAAGTAAGAACTTAGTGACCCTTCTCAACTCTACAACATAGCTGAGAAGACATTTTTTCTTAAACCTTCTCTACTTGCTATCATAGTTGAGAACGTTGTTTTCACTCACTCTTCTCAACTAAAAGAACTCACTATCATAATATCTAATCATACTTGTGAATATAGCTATCTTGTTTCGGGTAAATTTTAAAAGGGTCACAATTCCAACCCCCCTTCCTTGTGACACTTATTGATTTCAATATGGCCGCGAGGACGTGAATGATGGTACAAAAAACACTTGATATGACCTGATGTGACGGTTGAAGCGGCTAACTCCCATTATGTGACATCTGGCTGTTCTCTTCACGCAAATTAAAAGGAAGCGGTTCCCAAGGTTGCGCCGGTTACCTCCCAAGGCTATAAATAGCCATCATGCCTTCTGTAAATGGTTCCTTGTACATTCATTATTCCCTATACTTTGAGAGAAACCTTTTCATTCCCCCTTCTTCTCAGACTACTTTCTACCAACAATGGATGCAAACAAACAGGCTTCTCCCTCTATTACCCCCTCTACTTAGGGTGCTTCTTCGTCCATTTTTACTACCATCAGCCCTCTATCCCTTCTTCGCCCCATCGCCACCAATGCTGATCATTGCTTCGAGGTTTTTCAACGGTGCTTTGGTTCCTGGAATCTTCCCCTCAAGACTTCTTGGTTCAACGTGAGGCCAAATTCCACGATATCCTCGGACTGCCGAAGAGCAACCCCGATTACAACAACTAAGTAGCCCGATTGGCCAAACAAAAGGGCGAAGCCTGGAAAGCTTGGGGCATCTACGACATGATCATGGTGTCACACAATGCCAATCTCCTGTTCCCTCTAATGTCCTTCTGGTCAACCACCATGAGTGCCTTCGTATTCCCATGGGGCATTCTGACCCCCACATTGCTCGACGTGGCCGCCATCCCGGGCTTCCTGCTAGCGGTATTGAGGTCCACGCCAACCCCGAATTCTTGGGCGTCGACTCCTCATATACATATGCTTCGGCCTTCTCCAGCATCTTGGCCACAAATTCCAAGTCTTCTAGGCCAGTTACTGATGGGGAGCATTACGCCTTCCTGATGTACTTCTTCATCAAGTTCTTCTATAGCACCATGTCAGTTGGTGTCATCAACGAGCTCTCTGATTTTGTTCAATAGTTGTAGACAAGCCAATAGTATGCCTGGGGTCCTTTCTTCCCCGCTCTCCTCAATAAAAGCATGGATCGCATTTTAAGGCAAGTCGAGAGCTGAGGGTTCATTTTGGTTTCTGCAACTTTGGGCGCAGCTCTACGGATTCTTCTGAGGTTCTAGGGTGTGCTCTTGCTGCCACCCCCAATCTGCTTGTGGAGCGAGTGGAGGCGCTCCGAGTCTTGTTGGACTAGGACCCCAATGGTTTTTAATGGTGTCCGTCCCTAGAGAAGGGCCTCAGCCCCAAATGGATCTTCACCCCTCAAGATTTAGAACCTAATAATTTGATAAGAATATATTATTTTGATTTATTGTGTTTGAATTATTAAAATTAGCTAAAATCACATTAACGTGTATTTTTATATGCTATTGGTATTGTATAATTTTTATTATATATTTATTTTACTTGTAAAAATATTTGTGTTTAAAGTGGAATTTATTTTAAAAGTTATTTTGGGCTAGTAAGTTGTTAGAATGACAGTTCTAATGAAAATTGGCTCTAAAAATAGTTTAAAATGGATTTTTGAAGTTCTTTTAACGATACACCCCCGGCTTTCGTTCGCACAGCCCTTCCTGCTAGGCCAATCTGCCCCAAACCCTCTGAAGCCCAGTTAGCACGTGACCCATGGACTGGACCCGACCCGCCCATCGCTACATCTTCTTCCTCTACACCTGCAGCACGCAAAACCCTACGAAGCAGCTCCATCACGCATTCTTCACCGAAAAGCCACGACCAGCCACGAAATTCACCCTCCCACTCGAAATTGGCCCCTGGATCCGTTTCTAGCATCAATTCAACCAATTTAAGCCTCCTTCTTGTGTTTTAAACCTCCTCTTCATCTTCGAGTTTGCACTAAAATTCAGCATTACCGCCGCAAATGGGCCATCTCGTACCTTGTTTCTTCTTTCTCTCACACATTTGATTCGTACTAGTACTGTAGCTCAACCACAAAAGCATAGCTTGGTCACAATAGAATCAAACCAAAGCATCTTCTCCCTCCCATCGATTTGAAACTTGGTTGTATGTTTGAAGCCCCTTTCGTTTTGCTCACCTTGTACTACAAATCTAAACTAGCACCACATTCTTGTGGTAAATATGTTACAGCTCCTACTCGACATCTCTTCACGCAGTTTCTAGTGCTTGGTCTTGAGAGAAAACGGTTCATGCTATTGATGGCTAGTCTTCTGAAGACAAGTTCTTACCCGTCTTTTTCAGTTTGAGACTTAGGCATTTTGAGTAATCGAGAACCATAACTTTTACTTTGTCGTCACTGCCCGCACACTTCAGCGTTGCTTGATTGTATGTGTTTGAGTCAATGGTCAGTCAAAATTAGACCACACTCGAGAGTTTCTTACTCGTTCTGTCATCGTGCCAAAGGAACAACTACAATTGAATACCAAGTATGGGGGGAAAGGATTTATTTTCTATATGGGGAACAAAGGATAGGACTATTATGTTCATCGATTATTGCTATTCATATTTTGTCTGTATTTACTTATTTATTAAATTCAGATGACTGTATATAATTCAGATGACTGTAATTAATTTAGTTGACTGTAACTAAATGAATTAGATGATTGTAACTATATGAATTGGATGATTGCAATTAAATGATTTAAGACTGTAACTATTATGCTGAGTTTACACTTGTTGTCGTCAAACTCTTAGGTCCTGGCCGTGGAGTCGGCCAGAGGTTTGGACAGTCTTTGATTTCCTCGTTTCTTCAAGCAATTGCGCTGAGGAGGGAACTCTACTCCTCGGCTATGGGTTTCCTGACTCCTCTAGAAAGGGTCAGGCAAGGTGAGAGGGGGACGCGAGTGTTGGATTACTACTGGCTAATGCATAAAGTAAAAATAAAGGATAAAAAATGCGATAAAGGAAAGATAAATTGAAATAAATGTAGAGTTTGATTGATTGGATGTGTGTCTCTACACGTTCCCACTAGCACGGTTAGTTGGGTAAGTGCTCGTTCCCTCGTGTTTTCCTGCCTCGCTCTTCCGCTTGAACTTCAACGGTTCAACCGCTCCCACGTTCTATCTTCGTGTCGTGTCTTGCCTTCCAAGCAACGCCTGCCTTGCCTCGGCCATTCGATGGCTCGGCCGTACTAGCCCTTTTAGGTTAATAGCTTAGGCACCCGAGCCACTTGGGCCTTGACACTCTATAGGCTGGGGCTGTTACTTTCACTCAGCTTAGCTCATTGCTCCTCGAGTGTAACTCTCCTCAGGGGAGCTTCTGTCATTTAATGTGCCCCGAGGACCTCTTTTGACTTCACTCTGTCTGGAAAATCCCTTTTTTCAACATGTCATATGGCTTACCTTCACACCAACGTTACTATCTTCTCCTCTTAGCCCTCAGCTCACGACTGAATTATTTTTTGGTGTTAACAATTGCCCCCCTTTTTGTGCTGTCTTGTGTCCTTGAGGACGTGACTGATGGTACGAAAACCCCTTGACATGACTTGAGATGACGGTTAGAGGGGACATAACTGCTGCTATATGACACTTGTCGCTCCGCGCGAATCGAAACGACTGTGCGATAGTTCCAAAGGACCTGCCGGTTGATATTTTCGCTTAATGTTATAAATAGCCCTCATCATTATCCCTACACGGTTGCTTGCTCCTTCCGAAACTCCTCACCATTACCTCAACTGTTTCTTCTCCTAGACCAAGATTTCCCTTCAAACTCTTTTCCATTCCTTCCTCTGTTCACCATGTCTTCTGGTTCCGATTCTCAAAACCAAAACCATAGCTACGGCGGTGGCGACAGCCTTTCGAGTTCTTCGCTGTCTTCGCGGGGGAGTGACTATTCAACCCATTGCTTATCAAGTTCGTGAAAGTTTTGATGCCTTCAGACGCATCTTCAACCATCTAGTGGCTTGCCCATTTCCCAGGATTGGTTTACCGTGAACGCCAAGGTGACAGAAACTAGGGGTTGGGTTAAGCCCACCGACAAGTATCGGGCCTGGTTCAACCGCCTCCGAGACTTCAAGAAGGATATATGGAACCGGTGGCGTCTGTATGACATGATCTCCCTTTCTGTATTTGATATTCCTCACGATTTTGATGTTTTACTTCCTCTTTTGGGCTTCTGGTCTTCCGACTTTCACGCCTTCGTGTTTCCCTAAGGCATGGTGACCTCTACTGTTCTAGACGTCTCTACCATTACTGGTTTACCAGCGCACGGCCAGGGCATCCATCCTGCCAAGTTGCCCAAGAAAGTAAGTCTTGGCCATACTCACGCAGGAGGCGTCTCTTCCAAGTTCTTGGCTGAGACTTCCAAGACGATTGGAGATATCACTGAGGAGGAGCACACGACGTTCCTTATGTATTTCTTTTGTCGTTTCTTTTACGGTACTGCTTCTGCTGGTGTCGTTCAAGAATTGCAACCTTTTGTTGCCATGATGTGCTCCGGCGAGGTATTCGCCCGGGCCCCTTATTTCCTCGGTGGGCTCTATAAAGGCATTCAAGTTCTTGACCAGATTAAAGATTGCGGCCGTGTCTCTAAGCTTCAAGGGCCCTTGTGGTTTCTTCAAGCTCTACTTCCCCCACATTCTGTCAAAAGGGCTTACCATTCCCCCGTCGCCGACGAACAGATTCCTGGGACCCCAACTTTTGGCTACGCCTTGTCATGCATTGACTCCAGCCCAGTTTATGGAGGCTCTCTTACGAGTGACTTCTGAGAAAATGACGTGGTGCCCTGTGCTAGGTAAAGGGTTTGGCCCGCACTGGATTTTCAACCCTCAGAAGGAGCAATCCCAAAATAAACTCTCGGCTCGTGCTACCGCTCGTGGAGTTAGTTTTTCCCCGGGGAGTTGAAGCCTGTTTGTCCCTATTCCTCGGTCGCCCAAGATCAACCCCTTCCAAAGCTCTTGCCGGTTCGAGTGTTACTCCCTTGAAGACACCTGTATCTACTGCCTCTGCCCGTCGGCTCGCAACTCGTTCTCGACTACTTGCTGGTACGCTCTTTATCTTATTTCATCTTTCCCTTTTTCTTTGCTTCTATACCGCTCTCAACTCCTTACTCCTGCAGATTCTGCTGCCGAAGAGGGCGACGATGGTCCATCCTACACCCCTGCAACCAAGAGGGCTACCGTGGCGACAAGAGACACTTCTCCTCTTGCGAAGAAGCATAAGGTATGGTACCTTCGCTCTGTTTCCCTCCCCTTTACTGATTTTCTGCTTCTCTTGCAGCTGTGTTTCTTGTAGGCCACCACTTCCACTCAGCACTCTTCTCCTTCTCCAACTCCCAATTTGATTCCTGATGCTGAAGTGGCTCAATATTTTGCCTCTCGGAGCAAATCTCAAATAACTCGTCCTTCGGCGACGGAGCTACAGAGACTGGAGGATGCACTTCGGGGAGAAATCATTACTGACCCTTCCCAGTTGACGGATCTGCGCTCCCTTGCCTTTCGTCTGGCTTCTGTGGAAGGTCTGCTGGAGTCTAGGCGAAGGGCGTTGCAGGACATAGGCTATAGACTTGCGGAGGTATCCCCAACTTATTCGGCGGCCAAAGCTGTTAGGGATGCTGCGCAACAGGCATTGCACTGCCTGATTAACTACGACGAGAAGGAGGCAGAACGTCGATCAGTGTAAGACGAAGACGCGATGGTCGGGCGCCGAATCGAAGAGATTGAAGGTGTGATGTCGGACCTCCAGTGGGAGCTGCAACTCCTGCTCCCTCAAAAGGAGGAGGCATCCGGCAGACTTGCCAAGATTCTGGAAGAATAGTCTCTGTTGTATTATCAGGCCAAGCCCCTGGATGGCCGAATCAAGGACCTGGAGTCTGAAAAGGAGGGCCTTCTCTATTACCGTGAGCTTGGCCAAAGCAATATGCAATATGCCGCTTCTTCCTAGGAGAGGTTGCGGGTTTGATTGGCCAATGTCCCCCTCTGATGTCACTGAGACCTCGGCAGCCCTAGGTTCTAATCCAACAGCTTTCCAGCAGGTACCTGAGCACACGGGGGAGGAGGATTCCGCAGTGAGAGAATATGGGTATTTTAGTGCCTTTCCTGACCATGTTTTTCCTTTCACTAGGACGCTGGTGTGTGGCGTGCCGCTTTGACAATGTTTCTCGTTTGGTTTTTTTTAATTCCATCTTTCTATTCCTCGCATACTTTCCCATAGAGTAGGATAATATGCCTTAAGGTATCTGCCATTTATCTTTGTTTCGAATTCTTCCACGTCTACGGTTATTAGACGGTACGCTCCCGAGTGGCAAAATGGCCTTCCACACGAGATCACCCTAAACAAACTTCTTGGGTTTAGCCTTCCACACGACATAGGCTCGAGCCGTTTTAGCCTTATTCATCTCTATCCTGTTGAGGGCACCCAGCCTGTCGTCATCCACCGAGTCCAACTCCATCAACATGGCTTGTTGGTACTCATCCATACTAAGGGAGTGCTGCCGAGCCACTCTCAACGAAGCTACGCTAATTTCCAGTGTTAGCACGGTATCCTTCCCGTAGACCAATCGATAGGGAGTCGCCCCCGTGGCCGTAGCCTTAGAGTTTCTCATGGCCCAAAGGACCTCATTGAGGGTCTCATGCCACCGGCGAGGCTTATCCTCTATGTTCTTTTTGATGAGTTCAATGACGATCTTGTTGGTGGCCTCCGCTTGTCCATTAGCTTGCGCGTAGTAAGGAGACAGATGTCTCATTTTTATGTCATACTCTTGGGCAAAGGCTACCACTCGTTCCCCGGTGAACATTGTACCTTGATCGGGTGATGGTTTTAGGGATACCAAACCTGAATATGATTTGATTTTTGATGAACTCAATCATTGTGGCCTGATCAACGTTTCCTAACGGCATGACTTCCACCCATTTAGTGAAGTAGACGGTGGCGACATTAATAAAATTGTGCCCTTTGGAACTCGAAGGATATATCTTTCTAATTAAATCCATGGCCTACCCTCGCAACCCTTGGTGAATTGGAAGCAAGCGGCCGTGATCGTCGGCCAATAGTATCCATGTCTTTAGATGAGCCATTTCATGATGGGGCCGGACCTGTGGGCACCACAGACTCCTGAATGAATCTGCGCCATCACCATATAAGCATCCTTCATCTTGAGGCATTTCAGCAACACCCCGTTGGCGCTCCTTTAATATAGGTCATCCCCTATCAAAATATACTTCAGCGCCCTTTGTTTAACCTTGAAGTCAGTATCAGCCGTTGGGTTACGGAGGTACTTCGTTAATACATCAATCCAGGCATCGACAGGTTCCTCCCTTGCAAGAGTCACGGTATCTTGATACAGCACCTCGACCACCCGCTCTTTATAACCTGGGGCCTGTTGGGATAAGTCATTCGCTTCCTGATTCTCATTCTTGGGGACATACATGATGACAACATCGGCGAACAACTTTAGCAAGTCGTACGCCAAAGCCCTCAGTTCCTTGAGCTTGGCATTGTAGCACTTGTATTCCCCAATGATTTGCTTGATCACCAGTTGTGGGCCTTCATGCCGGCCAACATATCAAGTCCCATGATCAAGGCTTCGTACTCCGCCTGATTGTTGGATGCTTGATCTCCTATCCAGCACATGAACTTCCATGTCTAGCCGCAAGGGTGGTGATGACTATCCCCGCCCTCGTATGGGTGCTTGACCCATCACACATGAGGACCCAGGGCTTAAGGCCTAAGTAAGTAACAGGTTCGGCCGGAGCATCGTGTACATCTACACATGGATGCTGAGCCAAGAAGTCTGCTAAGGCTTGGCCTTTTACGGCTCTCAAAGGAACATAGGTTAAGGCAAATGCGTTCAACTTAATGGCCCACTTAATGAGTCTCCCCTGTAAGACAGACCTATTAAGAAGGTATCGGATAATATCAACCTTACATACAACCAAAACTTCCTTAGGTAGAAGATAGTACTCAAGTTTTGTACAAGCATTAAACAAGGATAAACACAGCTTTTCAACGGGAGAGTATCTAGTCTCGGCATCATTGAGGATCCTACTGAGATAATATATAGCACGCTCGGCGCCATTATCATCGTCTTGAGCCAACAAGCAGCCGATTGCTTGATCTTCGGCCGCAATGTACAACTTCAAAGGTATCCCAGGCTGCGGAGGTACCAGGACAGGGGGTTGGTCAAGGCAGCCTTGACCTGATCGAAGGCCTCCTATTGTTTAGCTCCCCATAACTTTTCCTCGTCATTCTTCATTTTTAACAAAGGCGAGAAGGCTTTTAACATCCCTGCCGAGTTAGCGATGAACCTTCTTAGAAAATTGATCTTGCCCAGCAGACTCTACAGCTCCTTCTTTGTCCTGGGAGGTCTTGCCGCTAGGATAGCCCGAGCTTTGTTTTTATCCACTTCAATGCCCTGGTTAAGCACTAAGAAGCCCAGAAAGTTTCCTGCAGACACGCCGAAAGAACACTTAGCAAGATTCATTTTGAGATTGTGGAGCCTCATTCGTTTCAGAGCTTGTTCGAGATCCGCCAAGTGGGCTTCGAAGCTCGTGGACTTGACCACCACATCGTCAATGTACACCTCCATGTTTTTACCAATAAGGTCATGGAAGATGGCGTTCATCGCCCTTTGGTACGTTCCCCCAGCATTCTTGAGGCCAAAAGGCATCACAAGCCACTCATTGATGCCTAAGGCGCCTGGGCACCTAAAGGCAGTCTTATGGGTGTCAGCCTCGGCCACATAAATCTGGTTGTAACCAGAATAGCCGTCCACAAAAGTCAGGATGGCATTGTTTGTCGCGGCATCGACAAGCATATCGACCACAGGCATACTGTACTCATCCTTTGGAGTGCCCAAGTTCAGGTTTCTGTAATCAATACACACCCTAACCTGGCCATTCTTTTTGATCATGGGGACTATATTAGACAGCCATTCTACGTACCTGGCAGTTCTGATGAACCCTGCCTTTAGGAGTCTTTCCACTTCGGCTTTCATCTACGGCATTAGTTGCGGGTTTAACCTCCTTGGTGGCTGCTTGTGGGGCTTGCAACCTTCCTTGATGGGTAACCTATGCTCCACCAAGGCTCTATCAAGGCGTGGCATCTCATGGTAGTCCCATGCAAAGCAGTCACGGTAGTCCCGTATCAAGGCTACCACTTGGTCATGTTGTTGCGGCTGGAGTTTACCGCTAACCTTTGTCATCCTCGGTTCCCTCTCAGTTCCCAAATTTACCTCCACCAGAGTATCCTAAGCCTCAAAGGTAGGCATCTTCCTCTGTATAGGCTCGATGTAGGGAGGCTCGGCTGACGTCTTGTGACCAAGGTCATCCAAAGTTTCCAGAGGTGAGGGTTCCAAGTTTTCATCTTCTCCGTATACGGCACCGAACATAGCCTCTTCAATGCTAGACTCTATTTGAAATAGGTGCAGTCGGTCCAGTAGGCTTTGTACCTCTGGAGGGAGCTAGTCATTATCCTCATTGCTAGGTCGTGGGTCGGCCAACATTTTGAATTCAAAGCCCCTCTTGGTCCAGTCACATGACTCTATACCGCCTTCTTCGTAGTCCCCCGGGATGGCAATAGGACGTAGGTGAGGAGAGTAGAGCACGACCTCGAACAGTTTTATCTCCGCTGCGAAAGGGTTAGGATCGGCCTCCACTATTTCCACCTTGTTGATAACTCTTAGAAATAAGAGTTATTAGTGCTTTTTTAATTATATTGTTCTTAGTAGTTAAAATGTGTTTTGGGCACCTTTAGCGATTTTAGCAGCAGCGGGAGCACTTTTTCGAGTTGTGTAGAATCGTGAACGTAAATGCGCTAAAAGAAGGATTTTCTCTCTCCCACAATGGTCCCCGCGTTTTTGATGTGTTTCAGTATCATCCTAATTCCATCACTCTCAGCCGCCATTCCATCCTCCATCACGTTTTCCCTTCTTCCTCTCCATCTTTTGTCGCTAAAACTTCATTGTTGGAGCTCTTTTACAAAAGCTTTCTGCTGTTGCTGTTGTTATTGCTGTTACAGCACTGGACAAATTTGAAGGGAGCAAATTGATGATTGTAGGAGATCACTTCAGATACTTACAAGTTTATCCTGTCATCTTTTTCCCTTACTCTGAATATTGATTTGTAAGCTTTGTAATGACTTCACTTTGTCAGTTTAATCGTTGTTTCTTTTTATTCAAGCTCATCATGAGCTAATTTTCCTTTTAGTCAAGACTTTTGTGATGTATTTTTCAATTGATGAATGTTATGAATGCTACTATGACAATTTTATCTTGTGTGTTTTTATTGTTAGAAACTCTATATAAGCCTGTACAACTTAGTTAGGGTAACGTGGTTTAACCACCGGAAGGGGTTTACGATTTCACAAGGTAATATGGTAGTCTAGGTAATAGGAATATTATCTAGCTTGGTAAAGATAGGAATATTACACCAAAACCATAGCGTGTTCTGAATCGTGCTATGAAAATAAGAGAATAAACCTAATGAGAGCTTAGGAATAAGGGAATCTTAGCAATATTCTGTTTAACAGTGGCCGGAAAGCCCAATTTTATATTCTGCGTGCAGGTGCTAAAATAGCAGCATTCATAGCAATGAGTCAATTGGGGAAAAATTACTTAAATGAGTCTTGGCTAATTTACCATCCATTTTTACTAGACCCTTTTTACTATTTACTCTTAAATTCACCTAATTTTCACTGTTCTCACCTAAAACAACTTCACATCAATGTTCCTCTAGTAGAAGCACTTCAACAAATGCCCAACTATGCAAAGTTTATGAAGGATGTGCTCTCTAAGAGGAAGAGACTTGGAGAATTTGAAACAGTAGCTATGACAGAGGAATGTAGTATGATCATGCAAAGCAAGCTTCCAAGCAAGTTGAAGGATCCAGGCAGTTTCACTATTCCATGTTCAATTGGTGAAACCTATACTGGCAAAGCTCTTTGTGACTTAGGTGCAAGCATCAATTTGATGCCTAAGTCTGTTTTCACTCAGTTGGGTATAGTGGTTGCCAGACCTACAACTGTTACTCTCCATCTTGCAGATAGATCTATTGCATACCCAGAAGGAATCATTGAAGATGTCTTAATAAAGGTAGATAAATTTGTATTTCCTGCTGACTTTGTGATTTTAGATTTTGATGCAGATAAGGAAGTGCCTATAATACTTGGAAGACCTTTCTTAGCTACTGGCAAGACTCTAATTGATGTGCAAAAAGGAGAATTGACTATGAGAGTCAATGATCAAGAGATTAAGTTCAATGTGATGAATGCTCTCAAGTTTCCTGACCAAGGAACTGAGGAGTGTTCCTTTGTGGTGTCTCTTGATTCTGTGATTCAGAAACACTTCCACAAGCAGAATGATCATTTGGTGAAAGCTCTTGCTGAGATTGACAAAAGTGAGCTTGAGGAAGAAGGTATTGTGCATAAGAAGGCTTCTGTAAAGAAAATTTGGAGTAGACAATATGAATCTCTTGAGCTTGAGGATTCAAATCTTAGAAGAAACTTGCCTTCCATTGAGAAACCTCCTGTGCTTGAGCTTAAAGAGCTACCCAAGCACCTCAAGTATGCCTATTTAGGGGAAAATGATACATTGCCTGTGATCATTGCTGCTGACCTATCTAAAAGTCAAGAACATGATCTCATTACTACCCTAAAGAGGCATAAGAAGGCAATTGGGTGGCAAATGGCTGACATAAAAGGGATTAGTCCTACCATCTGCATGCATAGAATTATTCTTGATGAAAATGCTAAGAATAGCATCGAAGGACAGAGGAGACTAAATCCCATCATGAAGGAAGTTGTGAAAAAGGAAATTATCAAGCGGCTTGATGCTGGCATTGTGTATCCTATATCAGATAGTGCATGGGTGAGCCCTGTGCAATGTGTTCCAAAGAAAGGAGGGGTCACAGTGGTAGCTGATGAGAAGAATGAGCTAATTCCTACAAGAACAGTAACTGGGTCGAGGATCTGCATGGATTATAGAAGACTCAACAAAGCCACAAGAAAAGATCATTTCCCCTTACCATTCATAGACCAGATGCTTGATAGACTTTCTGGCAAAGAGTTCTATTGCTTTTTGGATGGATACTCTGGTTATAATCAAATAGCCATAGTACCTGAAGATCAACAAAAGACTACTTTCACTTGTCCTTATGGTACTTTTGCTTTTAGGAGAATGCCATTTGGGTTGTGCAATGCACTAGCAACATTTCAAAGGTGTATGATGTCAATCTTTTCTGAATTCATTGAAAAATCTATGGATGTGTTTATGGATGATTTCTCTGTCTTTGGGGAAACATTCCAGTTATGCCTTGATAACTTAGAGGAGATTCTGGATAGATGTGAAGAAACCAACTTCGTCTTGAATTGGGAGAAATGCCACTTCATGGTCCAAGAAGGAATTGTGTTGGGACACAAGATTTCAAAGAGGGGAATTGAGGTTGACAAAGCCAAAGTTGAGGTAATTGAGAAGATGCATCCTCCAACAAATGTCAAAGGTGTTAGAAGTTTCTTGGGACATGCTGGGTTCTATAGAAGATTCATTAAGGACTTCTCCAAAATTTCAAAGCCACTATGTCAATTGCTGCAGCATGACACTCCATTTGTATTTGATGAATCATGTGCTGCAGCATTCCAGAAACTGCAGAATGCTCTAGTTACTGCTCCAGTGATAGTAACTCCTGATTGGAGAAAGCCTTTTGAGCTAATGTGTGATGCTAGTGATTATGCCATAGTTGCTGTCCTTGGCCAGAGGTATGGAAAAGTCTTTCATTCTATTTATTATGCTAGCAAAACACTTATTGATGCTCAACTGAATTATACTACCACTGAAAGAAGAATTATTAGTTGTGGTCTTTGCATTTGATAAATTTAGATCATACTTAGTTGGCACAAAAGTAATTGTTTTCACTGATCATTCTGCCATTAAGTATTTGATTGCTAAGAAAGATGCAAAACCTAGGCTAATAAGATGGGTTCTCCTCCTCCAAGAATTTGATCTTGAAATTAAAGATAAAAAGGTTTGTCTAGATTGGAAGGTGATAATGCAGGTAATCATTTTGGAGAAATCATGGAAAACTTCCCTGATGAGCAATTGTTAGCTGTTGATGCTGCAGCATGGTATGCGGACATTGTCAACTTCCTAGTTAGCCAGGTGGTGCCCTGTGACTTGAATTATCAGCAAAAGAAGAGGTTCTTCCACAATGTCAAACAGTATTTTTGGGATGAGCCCTTCTTGTATAAAAAGTGCCCTGATCAGTTAATAAGGAGATGTGTAGCTGATGAAGAACAATAAGAGGTGCTGCAGCATATGGAGGACACTTTGAGGGTATGAGGACAGCAGCAAAAGTGCTTCAATCTGGATATTTTTGGCCTACAATTTTCAAAGATGCTCATGAGTTGGTTAGAAAATGTGATAGTTGCCAAAGGAGTGGGAACATTTCAAATAGGAATGAAATGCCATTGTCAAACATCTTAGAGGTTGAACTCTTTGATGTTTGGGGTATGGACTTCATGGGACCTTTTCCCCCTTCTTTTGGCAACTCTTATATCCTTGTTGCTTTAGATTATGTATCTAAGTGGGTTGAAGCAGTTTCTTTACCCAACAATGATGCAA